>BSBN01000367.1:24404190-25639528 GCA_027924645.1 Cunninghamia lanceolata | reverse complement strand
AACTGTATACTGTGTTTTGGGAATGATACCAAGCCTATGCTCTCCCCTATCTTGGGTGATCAAAATGCCAGACATATCATTTTCACATGTGTTTTTCCTTTAGAGGGGCCTACTCTTGGATACCGTTCATCCAAGTAGGAACGACCCTAAGTGGTAACAGGCTAGACGCCAAGCCCTTCCAAGCCACTATAAATAAATTGTGTTTGGAGTGAAAGCTTCAAACAATGAGTGAAGTTGTGTTATACTGACAACCAACCTCCCCTAAAACCCTCCAAGGAGCAGCCCTTGCAGGCTGGGAGACTCCATAATGGAGAGTAGTGCTGCCGCATGTATAACCACTCAAATGGTTGCCTTCATTAAACACCTTTGTTCTAGTGGCCAAAAACCCTTGTAAACCATTTGAAGCCTAGGATTTTGTACTTATTTTTCCTTTTAGTCGAAATAGAGTCAAAAAAATCACAAAAAATAAAAAAAACCATTAAAATTCTTTGTGTTTGCTGTGTCTTCTTGCCATAATTTTAGAAAATTAGATCAAAAAGACCTTCTTGCAACCAAAGTACCAAAAACATCAAAAATTCCAAAAAAATGCAAAAATATTGAGAAAAGCCAGAGTGGCGCATCTGTCCTTTGTTTCTCCGCATCTGTGCCGACTTGTGGCACATTTGTAGTGACTTTCAGTGCTTTTATTGACTATTCCAGTGCATATACATTTTAGCAGTGTGGCACATATATCCTGACTTACAGCGCATTTATCTATTCCTACAATGCATCTATTTCAGCGCATACATGACAGTGAGCACTTGCACAGTTTTTGAGGCAAAATTTTTACCAATTATGGGTACCCATTTCAGTCTAGTCTCAGGTTCAGAGATCAGGTCTTACCTTGCAGTCATTTTTTCATCCATTTCATGTCAAAATCTCTCTTTCGTTAGTCATCTCATTTACCTTCTATCAAGTCTTTCTAGACCAAAGTCAAAAGTATCCCATATCAGGTCACCATAGGCCCCCTTTTTCGTATCACTTTGGATTCAAGTAAACCTTATTGGTCATAGAACTTTGCTAGTGGTTTTTTGGTACACAACTAGTCCCTACACAGTAAGATAGGTATCAAGTACCCTTACTAGTGGCTACCATCTTGTATCGGCCGTCTTACTTGGAGTCATTGATCGAGAAAGTCCTTTGTCCAAATCTTGTCATAAGTATCCTATTCTTAGCAGTCTCCATCGGCACCTTGCCAGAATCTCTAGTCCCATTCCACCTCGTCCCACATCACTTTGCATGGTTCTTACTAGATCTCAATACCAAAAGCAACTTGAAATGGCCGAATCATCCAACGACATCGTTACACCTCATGATAGTGATGAAGAGATCTCTAACGAAGATTATCAGGGAAGCATCCAAGATCAGAAATTCCAACTCTTGCTAGAGAAAGTGCTCCATGAGGACCCTCACAAGTATTTCTATCATCTTGCTAGTCTTGGTATTAAACTCCCCGTGGATTTCAATATAAGCACAATCCAAGAAAACGTGGAGAATAATCATGAAGAGGGAAGAAGAGCCATAGACCCTAACGCAGAGGATAAAGGAAAAGACTAAATGCTCCTATGGAAGAAATGAGGAAACAACTCGAGGGTCTAAAGTAACAAATGTCAGATCTCAAGATGGGTACAAACACTAAAACCTATTCTTTGGAAGATATTGCACCGTACCCCTTTGATAAAAGTTTAAACATGAGACCTTTTCCCTTTCGATTCGAAGTTCCTAAGTTTGATAAATACAAAGGGAAAGGGGACCCTAGAGATCACATTAGTGAATTCAACGCAGCATGCATGGAAGTAGCTCACAATGAGACCTACTTAATGAGACTATTCCCTAGATCTCTAGGTAGTCAAGCTATGGAGTGGTTTTCACGACTCCCAGGCGTCAAATCTTTTGATGAGTTAGTCAACAAATTCATCACACACTTCTCTTACAATATTGAAAAGTCTCTATGCTCGATCTATGCAATACCAAGCAAAAGAGTGGTGAATCATTCACCACTTTCCTACAATGGTGGAGACAACTAGCAAGTAAGTGCTCATATGATGTACCAAAGAAGCAATTAATGGAGATGTTTGTCCATAAACTCAACACTGATCTTAGCTATCAAATATAAATACAATGCCCTACTTCATTTTCAAAAGTCATTGAAATGGGATTGTTCATTGAAAAAGCTATGATCGCCAAGGGGCAAATCAAGTTATATACAGACACACCTACCTCCAACTACACGATTGACAAATCAAAGTTTTGGACCAAGAATAAGAATGTTGTCAACGATGGAGTAGTTGATGCCAAGGTGGCAGCTCCCAAGCAACAACCCATACTCACTCTCAAAGGAGAGGCAAACAATGTTACACCTAAAAAAATATTCTCTCGGGAGCCACGACCATGGCTCAACTCAAATCCAAGGCAAAAGTTCACACTGCTGGGTGAGTCCCAAGAATCCACATTAAAGAAGTTATTGGCCAACAATGAAATCTCTCTACCACCAACAAGTGATTATGAGCCTACAGTCAAACCTCACTATTGGAAAGACACCGACTATTGTAAGTATCATAGAGGAAGAGGACATACAACCAACAATTGTATCCATCTCAAACATGTTATTCAGGATGTGCTTGATCAAAATCAAGGAGGGACCCAACAACATACCTCCAATGAGACACATGTGGTTTACAGGGATCCACTTCTCAATCATGACAGGCCGTACAACAACAATAACAACAACGGCAATAACAACAACAACAATAACAACAACGACAACAACAACAACAATCGCAACAGGCAAAATCAGAACAGTGGGAATAGTAATGCCAACTATGCAAGTGTGCCATTTAACTATACCATCAATTGCATATCAGAGCATGTCCCACAAATCAATGTCGTCACCCCCAAACCAACAATCAAAACCTAACAGAACTAGTTGTAGTATCATTACCCGCAGTGGTAAAGTCACACTGAATACCGTCCCTCCAAGGTTGTCACCTTCTCAGTCCAACTTCCATCAGTATAATGTCATAGACCAACTACAGAAGACTCCAGCCCACATTTCTATCTTGGAGTTGTTGCGTCTATCTCCTTCCCATAAAGAGATTCTCAATAAAGCCTTAGTGGAAACCACTGTCCCCACTAACTTTGCCCAAGAGAAGTTTTAGACCATGGTAGGCAATCTGACCTCCTCAAGTACCAGATCATTTACCGAGCAAGATGACCTCTCTGTGTCTCAACCTCATAACACCCCTCTACATATCGTCGCCTTCATCCATAAGCACTGCATCAAGAGAGTTCTCATTGATGGGGGAGCTGGTTTAAATATTTGCACGTTAAAGCTAGTCCTTATATTAGGGTTCTCTGAAATGTCGTTGATCCAAGGAAGAAGATTACTATCAAAGCCTATGATGAAGAGGAGAGAATTATTAGGGAACAATAGTCCTACCCATACAAGTGGGACCAATTATAAAAGATGTTGGGTGCCAAGTCCTAGATAGGGAGCTCGCCTATAATATTCTCCTAGGAAGACCATGGATTCATGCCATGAAAGCTATCCCTTTGACCTATCACCAATGCATAAAATTCCCGCATAATGGCAAACAAGTCACCATCCAAGGAGGACCCTGACCCCTTTCAACATTGCAACTATGTCCTTTCAAAACCCGATTACATCATACCAAACAATAGAACATCTACATCCCCCTACCCCACAACATGATCATACCTCTGAAGCTTCCTCATCAAGGCCCAAAGAGCAGAAGATTATCATTAAAGAAACTGGAGTTGGGGATTACTCCATTGAGCTCAGCCTCAATCTAGCCAAGCTGCCTTTATCTCTTAGATCCTTTGGTCGACCTAAACATTTTCCAAAGCCATCTACTCCTCCTATACCTCCCACAACTCCCTTTTTAAAATGGGGGACCTTATTTGATGAAACAGAGGAAAGAGATGTCCTACAATGGCTTTATATCGAAGAAGAAGAGAACATACAACAAGAACCACTTAGGCTCCCTACAGAACTCTATGGGTGAGGAGAAGCTATCCTACACAGAATGGGTTACGAAGGACAAAGCCCTATCAGCCTAAGAAAAGAAGGAATCATAGAACCTATTCAACCTTCTTCATCCTCATTGGCTAGAAATACAAATGGCCTAGGATATAAAGGCAAGGGCAAGGCTAAAGAAAATGCTTGTCTTGTAGAAATGTTCCATACACTTCAAGTGGACAATGACATAGATTCCAATGAATATGAGTGGGATGAGCTAACAGAGCATTCCTATGATGACAAAGAGGTCGATACCATTCAAACTTATACCCCCTACCGTGAGGGACAAACGCTACCGAATAGACCACTAGAGTCTGATTTGCCTATCTCCAAGAATACGACTTTCGAGGAAGGTTCGAGTTCTATTGCATTAAACAATTTGGAGGAAAGTACCATCCCGAACACTCCCCCTACTAATACTCCTAGTATATCCATTCAAACTATCAACAAATCAGATCTATCCTCCGACTCCCTCCCCCTTGTGTATCTTGAACTTATTGACTGGGATCTGCGAGGAACTCCTCAACTAGATATGTTCCAAAATGATGATGCTTATATTGACTACATGGAACTTAGGGACCACCTACCCAAAGGAGATCATAAAGCTGGTTTCACTATTGAACTTAATACCATGGCTTATTTCAGAGAGGGTGCCATGCCTTCTAGTCGCAAAAATATCAAAATAAAAACTAGATCTGATGGTGAAAACCATTCTGCGATAGTGTCAGATCCCAAAACAGTAAAAAGAAAGGACGCATCCGAAGGTGAAAACCCAATTGTGGCACCTGGCAATGGAAGGCTTGACACTCTCCCCAATGACATGCACTAGGAGAAGTCTCAGATTGTTATGGAACATACAAAGCTGGTTAACATTGGAACAGAGGAACAGCCTAAGATCATTCACTTTGCTAAGTCTCTAACCCCACCAGAGAAGACCAAGTTTGTACCATTCTTCAAGAGAAAGCAAGTCAATTTCGCTTGGTCATATGTAGATATGCCGAGGTTAGATCCAGATTTGATTCTACACCATCTTCCGTTAGATCAAGGAGTGAAACCAGTGAAACAAAAGCTTAGAAAGATGCATCCACACATAGCACTGCTTGTAAAAGAAGAACTCAAGAAATTACTAGATGTAGGGTTTATTAGAGCTATAGACTATTTGGAATGGATCTCCAACATTGTACCAGTGTCCAAACCAGATGGCCGAGTCAGACTATGTAATGACTTTAGAGATCTAAACAAAGCTTACCGCAAGGATGATTTTCTGTTGCCAAATATAGCTATCATAGTCGACTTAACAATAGGGCATACCATGTTATCTCTCATGGATGGCTTCTCAGGATACAACCAGATCAGGATAGCACCAGAAGACCAGCATAAAACAACTTTTACTTGTCCATGGGGCACTTTCTGTTGGAATGTCATGCCATTCTGGTTAAAGAATGCAGGAGCCACATATCAACGTGCTATGACCACTATATTTCATGATATGATGCATGTAACAATGGAAGATTATGTAGATGATATCCTAGCAAAGTCACTCACAAGAGAATCACACCTGGATGTGTTAGAGAAATTCTTTCAAAGGCTCGAGCAATTCAAGGTTAGGTTGAACCCAAAGAAATGTGTATTTGAAGTCACCTCAGGCAAGCTTCTAGGCTTTATTGTGTCAGCAAATGGAATAGAGGTGGACCTCACCAAAGTCAAGGCTATCATGGACATGCCGCCACCCAAGACTCTTACTCAACTAAGATCTCTACAAGGAAAGCTACAAGCAATCTGTAGATTCATATCACAACTGGTAGACAAGTGTCAACCATTTAGTCATCTCCTGCACAAGAAAATTCCATTCAGATGGGATGAGAGGTGTGAAGAGGCATTCAACAAATTGAAAGAATATGTTATGAATCCACCCATTCTCATGCCTCCTATCTAAGGGAAACCATTGATACTTTACATATCTGCTACACCTACAGCTCTTGGGGCTCTCCTAGCACAACAAGCTTATGAGAATAAAGAAAGAGCCGTCTACTATATCAGTCACACGTTGGTGGGCTATGAGTTGTAATACTCTCAAATAGAAAGATCATGTCTTGCAGTAGTTTTTTCTTCCCAAAAACTCTGACATTATATGATTGCACATCTAGTAAAACTTATTGCAAAAATAGATCCACTGAAATACCTACTAAGCAAAGTAGCTATCACAGGTCGCCTAGCCAAATGGGTAATGCTCCTAAGTGAATACGATATTGAGTATGTAGACAGAAAGGCTATCAAAGGGCAAATCATTGCTGATTAGCTAGTAGATGCACCACTACAGGACACCACACCAATGCAATTTGAATTTCCAAACGAATCCTTATTCAACATCTCAACACATTCCTGGAAGCTCTACTTTGATGGGTCCTACACAAACCATGGATCGGGGGTAGGAATCTTGTTTGTAACTCCTCAGGGCGACACCATTCCAAAGTCTTACCGTTTGTTATTCCCATGCACCAACAACATAGCAAAATATGAAGCCTTAGTCATTGGTATCAAGATGGCAATAGAGTGGAAAATCAAAGAGCTACATGTCTATGGTGATTCTCAACTAATAATCAATCAGGTCAATGATGATTACCAAACCAAAGATGAAAAGCTTATCCCTTACAAGCGGATGGTTGATGACTTTAAAGAATACTTTGTGATCATCTCTTTTGAGCAGATACCCCAAATTGAGAACAAAGCGGCAGATGCCATGGCGACCATTGCCTCTCTTCTTGAAATACCAGAGAATGAGTCACGGTATGAGTTCTTAGTGGAAACTATTCGGCAACTAGCTTATGATATTCCTGAGAACCATACCATATGCCTTTTAGTTGGATCTGATTCACCTTGGTATGGTAAGGTTTACACTTACCTCAAGGAGAACACCCTCCCACTTGACCTATCTTCAAACCAATGATGAACCTTTATACGCCAAACCTCTCACTATACCATCATTGTCGACACCTTATACTGACGTGGTCTAGATGGTACTTTACTTCGTTGTTTAGAATGAGAAGAAACTCTAACTGCCTTACAAGACGTACACGAAGGGATTTACGGAACACACTCTAGCGGTCCCTCCTTAGCTAAGAAACTCATGCATTTGGGTTATTACTGGCCGAACATGGAAACAGATTCATATCAGTTTGTCAAGAAGTGCAAGTAGTGCCAAATACATGGGAACCTGATACATGCACCAGCTCAAGAGTTGAGACCTTTAACGACACCTTGGCCCTTCTGCCAATGGGGACTTGACCTTGTGGGAAAGATCCATCCACCCTCATCCAACAGCCACAAATTCATCATAATTGCCACTGAGTACTTTACTAAGTGGATTGAATCCATCCCCCTCACCATCGTCACATGTAAGCAAATCTCCTCATTCATCCTGAATTACCTCATCTGCAGATACAAAATTCCTTCATCTATTATCATGGATAATGGAAGACCCTTCAAAACCTAGGATGTCCAAGAACTCTGCGACCGATTCAAAATCCAACACCATTTTTCCTCACCCTATTACCCCCAAGGCAACGGTCAAGCTGAAGCATCGAACAAGACCATCTTGAAACTTCTCAAGAAGACAGTCAATGATGCTGGCCGTGATTGGTACATCCAACTCAATCCCGCTCTATGGGCCTACAGAACCAGTATACACACTCCCATAGGTGCTACACCTTACACCCTTGTCTATGGCTCAGAAGCTATCCTCCCCATTAAGGTTGAATTACCATCTCTCATGGTGTCATTGAAAGGTCTCATATCAGATGAAGAGTACAGAGCCTCCAGATTGCAAGAACTACAGTTGCTAGAGGAAAGGAGACAGAAAGCCTTTGACCATATCAAAGCATATCAACAAATGATGTTAAGAAGCTATAACCACAGGGTTCGCCCAAGAGTCTTCAAAGTTGGAGATCTGTTCCTTAAGAAAAATTCCCGCAATCAACAGGATAGGGAAAAGAAGGGCAAGTTTGAACCCAATCAACAACATGTATCTTCACTGGTTCTATACCTAAGAGAACCCCAATGTAAGGGGGGCAAAAAATACAAAAAAATCAAAAAATCAAAAAAGTACAAAAAAATAAAAAAAAATACAAAAATACAAAAAAAATCCTCCTTTGGTGAAAACCTGGCAAACAGGCGCCTTGGATAGGTATCATGATGAAAACCTAGCAAACAGGCGTCATGTTTACTTTCTAGCTTTTCGTGCAAATAAAAGCAAGTGGTGAAAACCTGGTAAACATGCATTACTTGTGATGAACCACCTTCTCCATCTTTGGGAAACCAATCACCTTGTATCCATTCTTCCTCGTGTCCCATTGAACCCATATCTATTCCATAATAAAATCCTGATAGTAACCTATCATGGCTTGATACTCTATCTCTTTGTTGCCTTGTCAACCAAGGTTTTGTCCCATATCGTAGCCATCGTGTCCGCCTAGCATAGTGTCTCTTGTCGGTATCCATGGTCCAAGTCTATGAACTACGTTGCCTCTGCATCGTCACGTAGGCAAGGCCATTACTCTAATGCACCCTTGAGGCTCTCATTGTCCCTTCCGTCCCATTTCTTGTCGTCTTTCTTCTAGTCCATCCATGGTCCACTAAGGTTTACCCCAAACTACATTGCCTCTGCATCGTCACGTAGGCAAGGCCATTTAGCAATGAGCCCCCGAGGCACTAGGTCAGTCCCTTAGGGTCCGTCTCACCAATAAGGATTGTGAAATTCTTCTCACCAAACAAGCAAGCGCAAACAAAACCTGCTCTTTTCAAGGAAAAAATCTTGACGCAAGATATTAACCTATCCAAAGCAAAGTAGAAAAACACCTAAGGCCTTCTAAATGATTTTACCCAAATAATGGCAAAAAACAAACACATCTAAATGCAAGAATGTTTTGTGTTGGTTAGGTTAAAAATACAGGGTCTTGATTTTTGCTATCATGTCTTTCTATGCTACTCAAGGATGCCAAAAGCTAGATAATCTATGATGGGGGCATGATTAAATTCTTTGTTTGTTGTTTGTGGATTAAACTTTAGTAATGTGAAGCCTTGTCTAAGGACATGATCGGCAAAAGATCATTGAGGACATCCAAGGTCTAACATGAACGGGGGCAATCCTTGTTTGTTGATACACAAGAAATACTCAGGTCATCTCGGTTCAATTATACCTCGATTCTTGTATTAACTTGCTAAATCAAAATCAATGTAAGCAGTACTCAGGTCATCTCGGTTTAATTATACCTAGATGCTTGTATTAACTTACAATATTTCAGAAAAAGTACCAAAAAAATCACCCAATGATGAAATAAGCACTTCAAAATATTTGCACCATCAAGATGTCAAAAAGCAAAGCATCCATCATACATCCATTTATACATCCATACAACCATATCCCATGCCAAAAAAAGATCCAAAGCAATGCAGAGTAACAATACAAAATGAAGCTTGTGAATCTTTCTGTCGAGTCAATCTCTCAATCAATCTTCTATCTATCATTCTATCATTTCTATGTCAGTAGATTACATTTGGACATCACAAAAATAGGGCATATAGAACAAGTGCATTAAGTCATCCACATATAATTCATTGCAATCATCATATAGTGTCAAAAACAGAAAAAAAAAATCAAAAACATAGCTAAGTGCATCACATAAGTTGCATAAGCATATATATATCATTTTGCGTTCACACATATTAGAGACATATCAAGTAAAGCATCCAAAGTCTGCATTAGGTCATATAGCATCACATAGCATCATATGAAAATCTGCATTAGACAAACATGGCATAGCATCAAGTAAAACATCTAAGTCTGCATTAGATAAACATGTGCGTCACATCATACAAGTAGAAATGCATCATAACTCATACATATAGAAAGCATCAAATAGCTACATCATCATATAAATATCATAAAAGACGTGTCCAAATGTACAATATCAAAATGTTTGTCTCTGAATTAGTGTCATATACAATAAATACATCCCAATGGATAGTGATACATGTCTCAAAATACAAAAATGGTACAAGTCTATCTGGCTATCTGAGCCATCAAAAAGGTGCATAAGATCTGCAAGTCTCTGCTATCCCTGCAACTGTGGGCCACTGCTACTGGCAGTCTCTCTTGTGTCCCCTCCTCTGTTGGCCTCAGACCATTGTGGGCCCATCACAGAGGCCCCTGACCTCGATGGACCTGCTCTCTGGGAGGCCATAGATTGGCTCCTATAGCTCGGAGCCCTTTGGCTAGCTGGCACCACGCCATGGTATAGTCCTCGATAGTACTATGTCTGAGCCTGCGCTCTGGAAAGTTCACCCTGCACCTGTGCTAGCTGTCCCCGCACCTGTGCCAACTCTATCTGTACCTGCACTAGCTGCCCCTGTGCCTATGCTAGCTATGCATGTGTCTGCGCTAGCTATGCCTATGCCTATGCTAGTTGTGCCTATGCCTGATGCACCTGCCCAACCAAAAAGGTACTCACTGCATCTATCCCCGAGGTTGCCACTATAGTATCCCTCTCCACTCGGATATCTCATATCCAAGCATCTGTTATGTCTCTCTCTAGTAAGCCCAGCAATGTACTCTGCATTTGTCTCTCGTCAAGCCTCAACCCTCCTAAGCTGTGCTTGCAGCTGTCTAACCTATCCTCTCAATGTAGCTATGGTCCTCTCATGGACATCTGCCTCTGCTGGACCTTGGGCTGCCTGTGCCTGTGCCTGTCCCTGCCCTTGTGGCTGGGACACCTGCTGTTGTGCCACTTGCTGAGGTGGCGGCATCTGTGCCTGCTGTACCTGTAGTGCCTACTGTGGTACCTGCTATGCAACCTATGCTGGCACTGCCTGCTGAGCGTGGGAGGGTCCCTCCCCAACTCTCTGCCTCTATCTAGGTCGGTCTCCATCATCTCCACCTCCTCCGTCATCTCCTCCATCTCTGCCACCTCTCCGTCCTCCTCTCCCTCTCCCCCTCCCCCTCCTCCGGCCAACCTGGCCCTCGTCATTTGAGTCTGCCTCATCTATGCGAGGCACCAACACCCCAAGTCCTGAGTATCTCAGGAACGGGTGAGCAGTGAACCAATCCTCGTAGTCCTGTGTCATCCCCGCATCCGTTATCTCCCTCCTCATATCCTAGGTGACGTAGGGTGTCTGCCGAAACTCTACTAAGGCCTCCTCATAAGATGCCATCGGTCCCCATCTAACCCTCTCAGCATGTGTCCGTGCAAATCGAGCCTGCCCCTATGGCATACCCTACCTCCTGCTAAACTGTCTCTGTACTCTTCCTATAATCTGTCTCTCTAGTATGAAGCATGTCCATCCCATCAACCATCTCATCTGAAAATAGTAGGGTAGCTCATCTGCCTCATCCTCCCACGGTTCTCAATCTAGATATGGTTGCCAGATGACCACATCTACCCCATCCAAAGCATGTCTCCAGTACTCTAGCTTCCCTAGCCTATGCTGGGAAATCATCCCTGCATAGCCATAGCTGTATGGCTCTCCCCTCTGTCTATCAAACACACATATCGGTCTCATGATCTCTATGTGCTCCTGTAGCCAAAACTATAGCAGCGACACGCCTGCAGATAGGCTCGTACTCCTGTGATATACTACCTGATGCATATCATGGTATAAATGAGAAAGTACATAAACACCCCAAGTGTATTGGGTGCCCTCTGTCACCATCCTCTCCATGATCCTACCCCATCCAATGGGGAACCCATGCGATTTCCTGTCAGGTCATACGATGCCTCCAATCAGTCCTACTACAATCCCTGGGAAGTAGTCATAGTAATCGTGAATCTCCTGCCAAGGGATGATCGGTCCAACCAACTCCGGGTCATCAAACACTTGCCTGCACTCAGTGAGTCCCGCATCTCTCTATGGATCATACTCCACAAGCTCACCTTGAATCGGCAAATGCAGAATCCGGTAGATGTTCTCCAATGTCACGGTCATCTCACCGGTAGGAAAGTGGAAAGTACCGTCCTCACTGTCTCCACTACAACAGTTAGTAAGCCACAGTTAACACGAACCTCGAGTATGAAGCAAACGTAATCCAGTCCCATAGTGCCAAGCGCCGCTCTATCTATCTCGGTTAGCATGTATCTCTGCAACAAAGGCATAGGGAACTGCTCCCTAGATTGAAGTGTCTCGTATATCCTCTTGCAAGCACGCAAAGCAAGGTGTCAACCTAAAGCTGCAAACACCATACTCAACATATCTATAGAACCATATCATCTAACTTAGCATTTCAAATTGATCAAAATAGCAGACTACATCTCTTGACTAGATTCATGCAATCTCAGAGATAGCTTATTGATTGCCGCATCAAACAGGACGCCAATCGAGTCAATTTTGCTAAGTAATCTGCCTATCTATAACATATGCGTCACAACATGTGGTAAATGCACCATTTCTTAACCAATGTGCCATTTTTTGACCTATGTGCCATTTCTAGCATAAGCACAGCAACAATCCATATATACGCTGTCCTATTCTATAAATGCGCTACTTTTACGTAAGCGCTGCAACATACTGTATATGCGCTGCAGGATTATGCATGCATCGCAGTTTCCTATATATGCATGACTTTTACATATGCACTGCTTTATCTTATGCATGCACTACAAAAATATGCATGCGCCGTTTTGCGCAACATATGCGCCACACTGTCTTTTAGCGCATCCATCTACCTAGACTTTCTCCTAGCATTTATTGCATTCAAACTCGACCCTAGGAGAAATTTTTTGAGATACATATCGGGGGTCCTACCTCTACTGGCTGGTCAAATCAACGAATGTGCTCGAATCAATGCTCCTCACGTGGAATATCCATCCTCGTGTTGACTATTCTATGCTCTATGCTGCTCTAGGCTCTCTGAAGCAAATTAAACTAAGACAAGTGTGCAAATGACCTGTCTTGTGGACCCAGGTCCTATTTATAGCATGCAAACCCTAATTTGGCTAGGTGGTGACTACGACTACTTCCCACACCCGTTTCTTCTAGTTTTTCTTCCCATTTCTTAGAAACATGTCATGTTTTCTTCCAACCTAACCTATTCCCTTCGTCTTTGTGAGATTGTCTATCTCTTGTCCTTCTGTCTTCTTCCCGTCTAATCTCTCGAGGGGGCATCCTGTCGTTAAACTTGTACCAGGGGCAAACTGGGGCATGTATCATTATCAGACTATCTATTCTTTGAAGCAACGCTATAAACTACATTGCATCAAAGAGGGGCAAAATGTATACGCCTAAAAATGACACAATTAAGTGTAAATAAATATTCTTAATATTTATTCCCTTCTAAATTCTTCTATCAATAAATAAATAAGAAAATTTATTTATTCGATTCATATTCTTCTAAGTTAATTAAATATCCAAATATTTAATTATCTCTTCTAAAGTCAAAATTAAATAAAATCCTTTATTTAATTAAATTCTTCCAAACAATTAAATAATTCTTAATTATTTAATTAGATCAAATCATTCTTCCAAATTTAAATAAATCAAATCAAATTTATTTAAATCCTCTTAATCTCCAAAAATAAAATATAATCAAATATTTTATTCAATTCTTCTAAAATCTTCTAAATTAAATAATTCCAATTATTTAATTTGTTTCTTCCAATAATATCTTCTCTAAATTTAAATAAATCAAATATTTATTTAAGTTGCTTTTTCTTCTAAATTGAGTTATCTCTAAATATAATTCAAGCTTTGTGCACATGCAATTAAATATTCCTAATATTTAATAAAGCAAAATATCTTCTTATTCTCATGCAAATCCCTTCTTGTTTTAAATCACTTAACTGATTATTATATTCTTTTAAATGCTTTAACTCATTCTTCTATTCTTGATGACTCCTCTCATGCAAAAGAAAGCAAGACACTTGTCTTCTTCTTATTCATTGCACGTTCCTCATCTATTCTCAACCGTTGATCTTCTCATTCTTTCTATACCGTTGATCTTCATTCTCTCAAGTCTATAAATTGAACCTCATTCTTCCATTCTATTGATCCAAGCTTTAAGTATTGTTACTCTGTAGGAATTACAGCGCGCCTTTGGCACCAATTCCTTCATTGCTTGTGATCACGCTATGCACTATGCACTACTATCATCGTTGTGAAGCTCCTCTTCATTGCGATATTATCACTGCCATTCCCAATTGACATTCTTGAAGCATAGCAAGGAAGTGCACTCTCTGAGGGCATCATTCATGCATGCAAGAACGATTGTGAGAGGAAATCAATGGAAGGTACAATCTAAGGAGGTTTGCATTGTTATTTGTTCGTTGTTATTGGATTTCCTTAGTTCACTATTTCATTGAAGTTTTGGGTATTTGATATTGATTATTATTGCATATTCATTGTTGATCCAATTTTACGCTAACAACAATTACTTTAACATCTTCATTATTAATAGTTTCCCTAATTTTTTCCTTAGATTTTTGATGTAGTACCATATTAGTGGTTGTAGTGCTAATTTTTGGATTTTTCCTCATGTTTCTTACTTTTATCTCTTTATCTTTGCTTCACAAATTATCTTCTCAAGTCCTTTGTCTCCTTCTATTTGTAATGTTCCATAAGTGTCACCAGGGATGACATGTGATCATAGGGGGTCATTTCCTCATGGGGTCTCTTGATGTGGGGAATCACATTCTTTGATATTTCTTTAACTCTATCATCATTTATTAATTACCTTCTCTACACTATTTATCTCTCCTTAGGAATTGGGTTCTCCATCTCATTCCATCGTTGGTATAGCATTGATTGTGTATGATGCTTTTGTGTTTGCATCTTCATTCTCTTCTTTATTCTTCGAGTGGATCTCTTTTACATATACAATTTTCATGCCTTTATTAAATGGTACATGTATTGCTCTTCCATTACCTTGCAATATCAATCCCTCTTCAACTGTATTGAAAATGTCATTATTCTCCACAAACCACACAATATCCAATATGATGTTAAAGATTTATTTTGATCCTTCATACATATTTGTATGACATAGAAATTGAGCATGAGAAACAAGTTAAACACTAACCTATTTCACTTAAATCCTAAGCTACCTCTGATTGAGCAAAAGGAGGAATGCATAAAACAAAAAATGAAGCTAAGATATTAACCCCAAATGTAAACCTTGCTATGTTGATGTGCTCCTTGATAGATTGAAGTGGATGACTCCTCAAATGGACAACATAACCTTGCTTCTCATGGAGTCTTAGAAGAAAAGAGGAAGCATTGTGTTACATGAAGAAGTTATGACATTTGTGAAGGGGTGAGCTCCAATTTATAGATTATTGGAGGCTCAAATGGATGGATAGGATTGGATTTGGAGATCAATAGATGAGGATGCTTGAGAGCTCTCAAGAAAGGAATGGATGAGGATGATTGAGAGCTCTCAAGCAAGGAGATCTTGCCAAGTGTCATGATAGGATTGGATTAGATGAGATGTCCTTGGATCAAGGAAGGATGAAGGATTTGATCTTGGGAAGATGGATGGATGAGATTGTCTTGGTAGATGGGAGGTATGGGTTGGATTTGATTGGAATTTTAAATTGGGAAGAATGGGTACATGCCCAATTTAAAATTGGAGGAAAAAGGATGAGTTGGAATTGATTTAAATTTTAAATTGGGAGAATGGGTACATGCCCAATTTAAAATTGGAAGAATAGTGGATGGAGGACAAAAGGACCTTTGTACATAGGTCCTTGACTATGCCTTTTGTAAGAAGGCCATGTAGACATGTACAAGAGGCCCATACCTTTGTACATTTGGGGGAATGGAGAGGATTTGACCAAGATTAGATTAAGATTTAGTTTGTGCAAGTGGGGGATTAGGTTAATTAATTAGGTTTAGGTGTCCTAATCAAAAGTGTAGAAAATAGGAATTAAATAAATGTAAATATTTATTTAATCATGGGATGGGATAAAGGGATATTAGATAAATTAAATTTATCTAATGTCTAGACTATAGAGAAAGGAGATAAATGATTAATAAATCATTTTGGCTAGGGCTAGATACCAATGTAGGTACCAATACGGGTATAGATGAATAGTAGAAAGTACATGAATAGTGATTTTAACAATGAAATATTTAAAAAATCACGGATTGAAGGGGAATTTGTTCCATTAACTATCTAAACATGTATTTGTCTAGTTAATGTGGTAGAACTAGTGAATTGGGGACATTTAGAGATATTTAGTTGGGGATTGTTGATGATGATTGTTAGTCATAACAACATGCATAAAAATTTGCACAACAAACCTTTATTATCTTGAAAAGTACGATTAGTTTGAAACAAGCTGATGACTCTAAGTCTTTGTTGATTAGGTCATGATCTTTTGACGTTACTCAGAGGTTGATGTGACATGTTTTCCATTTCAAGGGGTCTTACACTATCTGTATGGTAAATCGTTGTCTATATATCTAGTTTTGCATCTGTTTCCTGTAAATTAGCTTCACAAACAAGGTTATTTTCACTATGCTCCACAAACAATGACTACATTTATAAGTTTGATCAATTCTTATGAGCATTTACTGTTATGAATGTAAGGAAATGATAGCATCTCAAAATGTATTTCTAAGAACAGTGGTGTCTTCGACAGATTTAAATTCTTTTCAATTGCTTCAAAAACATGCACAACTATGCCACAAAGTGGAAACGGACATAGTAGATTTCCAACATTAACCCTTAGAGGAAATACAAGCAACATGATCTAATTTCAATAGTAGAAATATTAAACATGAAAGATAGAACATAAGACACAGATTTATGTGGGGAAAACCCTTACGGGTAAAAAACCCCACACTCCAAAAGCCCAGATCGCCATTGTATTATTCAACAATAGAAAATACAGTTACAATACAATTTAGGCACTAAGCCTCTCATGGAGATTTACATATTGCTCCTCTGGAAGAATAACTGACAGTATAACCCTGCATAAAGTTCTCCAACACTCGAGTTAGTCCTTCATACTGTTATCATGCCATAGATAGCATACAGTACAGAACATCACCTTACACCCGAACTCTGTACTTGCTCACTTCTCGACCTCTGTTTCTTCTTTTCTCGGTTCAATCCCTTCACATACTGTTATCATGTTGCATATAACATACAACATAGGACTTCCCTAAAGAAGAATACAGAGTTGACCAGATTGAACTCTCTATCTCACTCTATCGATCCAAGACTATCTCTCTCCAAACTTGTCTAACCGTCTGAGAAACCAATCAATTCAGTTACACTTAGTCCAACCGTCCAAACCGCCATCTGACTGTTCACATTCAAGAGGACTCATTAGTCCTACATGCACCAGACATCGGTCGTAGCCATAGTATATATACACGACCACTCAGTAAGTCTATCGTCGACACTTTTGCCGCTAACAACCCCAACTAGTCAATCATAAACAGACCATCAGAGAGACCATGACCTTCGGTGTGACTTCATCCTACTTTGCCGACACAGTTCCTCCTGCCGATGCCAAACACCATCGGACAAACCAGGCTCATCGGAGTGACATCTCAACACTGCACCGATCAAAGAGATCTTGCCGACATCAATCTTCATCAGAGAGACACTTACCATCAGAAGGATTTCCAAAACTCAGATCAACAATGCTTCTCACGCTGATGCCAAGACCTTTGTCAATGTAACACAAAGTACTAGAGAGACATCTTCCAACCACGCCGATGTCACTTATCATGTTGATCGCCCAAACCTCCATTGGAGTGACTCAACATATCGAAACGACACTTCAAAATTGGGCTGATAGTGATTTCCATACCGATGACCTTTCTCTGTCAGAATGACTCTCACCGATGCCAACCACCATCGGAATAACACACACCATCGATGATAGTCTCTCAGATCACACAGATAGTTCATGTCTTGCCGATACAAAGAACAATCCACTATGAACAACGAGATCGCTAAGACTCTTGTCGATACCTATAAATCTGAGACATATGTACTCAACATTCTCCCACTTGACAAAGGATTTACAGGAACCAATCAACACTCCAAGTCACAAAACCATATTTGATACTGCCTTCACTCCACTGTGCTCACAAGCTACACAGAAGCTCCAACATAACAAACTTTAAAGCTTCCAGAACACAGCCATGAAATCATCCTCCAGAAACAAGATAGAACATTATCTAGAACAACAATAATCATAAAACTGACTGCACCCATCCAACTGAAGAAAACCCACTTGACTGAAAATAGCACACACAGCCAGTGCTAAAACATCCAATCACTCATACCTTGAAGGTATTCATCAGTAGACTCATGCCACCTACATATACACCCATCAACTGCAAATACAAGCTCCATGTGTCAACCAGTCCAAGAAGACCAAACACATCCAAGAACTCCCACTGCATGGGTAATGCAGATTTGAAAAAAAAAGATCATGGCATACAAAGTCCACCAATAGCATCACATAGAAAGTGTAAATATCATGTAGTACCAAGGAAACATCCACCATGATATGCAAAATCTGTAAATCAATAACCTGTACATCTCACCACCAATCCAGAAATCTCTGAAGCTCTTCACACCCAACAATGAAAGAGATAATAGAACCTTCATGCTATCACCCAAGAACATAAGGGAAAGCACATGATCACACACTAGTGATCACTTCAGCTCTGAACAAAACCTCAAAACAATGTAATGTGAAACACACCATCAGAAAAATAACTGAGACCATAGAGAGTAACACTACACATCATATACCTGTAGATAGTCCTTCTACATACACCTCTGAATGCCAACTGTGTCAAGTATGATCTCCTTCAAAACACCCCAAAAAGAACAACATAATAACACCCAAACAAACATTCAACCTCAAGAGATCAAATTCAGCATATGTAATCATGCAACTAAACATGGATGTAAGCCTCTCAAACCAAAGAAGATCAAACTAATCCATTTCCTGTTTCAGGAAATCAACCCATAAAACCATCTCCTAACAATTCTCATCAATGAATGATATCTTAAACTCAAATGCACAAGGAGATTAATCATGCTATCCATCTCTCACAATGAATCCTCCAGAACCATATATTAGTAGTTCAAGATCCATATCTATGAAAGAAAGCATAAAACACCTGAGAGAAACAATGGGCAGTACCTCTCAAGTGAAACTTGTCGAGAGGACCAAGAGTGGGGAATGAGAATGTTCTTCCAAGATATCCAAGTCCCAATGACTTTCTCCAAGAACAATCTCCTCTAGATCTTTTGTTGAACTCACATTCAACCAAGGTAAAGACTCCTTGAACTTCCTACTGCAAACTCTGATTAAGCACATCATATACAGTCTCACCTTATTCTCCATGTATCCATGGGCATCTGCAAATAATCATATCATGCTAAACTCCAAATGCATCACTGCACCAATCATGAAGTAATCAAGTAAAAGATTAATGTACCCAACACACAGAGAATCACCAGACCACTGTCAAAGTTCCAATCATCTAAATCAGGAACTTATCATGACATCATGATCTTACCATCCCCCTTTGGAGATTCCATGCTCTAGGTGAACATAACCATGGTCTCAAGAGCAATGTACCATGCCAAAACTCAAAAAATGGAAATCAAGAAAATATCATGACATGAAATAAACCAAACTCTAAACCAACATCACCTGTCAAGCACCAACACCTCAACCAAGGATTTCATGAATCCTTCATGACTCCAAGATGTTACATATCCTCAAATAGTGCCCTTGCAAATGCGAAAGAACCCTTCTGTAGCAACATGATCTAAGAGCTCCTCCTAGTAACATATGCAACATTAAAGAAGATCATTCACCACTAAGTGATGAATCTGCAGTCATTGTTAAAGCTCCCACTGAACTGTGGCAACCGAGCTTTCCAAGCAACATGACCAAACACCTTCTCATCTGAAAATCCAAGTGGCACCAAGATCTCCAAACCAAGGAAATACACTATCACTGTCAATAGCTTACACAAACCTGTGAATTCAAGCTATTCATGACATTGTAATACACATGCTACAGGTCTCCATAACTGACTATTTAGGTACTCTACAACATCCATCCTCTCATCCCAAAACAGTCACACCAATGCACAAGTGACCACAGACTAGGCCAACTAACAAATCTACATTAACACTGAAACAATTTGGTGGATAAAGACAATCCACATATGAGTCATCTCACTGTAGCTTTATAGCTGATCAGCCCACAAAACTACATAACTCGTATATCCAACCAATGTACCATGCAAACTCACTATCACACTGGAAACTGCAGAACTGAGATTTCAAGGAATAGATAACAAAGTAGACAACATGACTCAAGCATCAGATTACTTACAAATCTGATTCACCAAACATGTCCACAACCTGAGCACCATAGTACAGAAAACCAGATGCATTACCACATAAATGTTGAGTGACATATCACATACTAGCACTCCCATGCAGAGAAAGCATTTCACCTCCTCACACCATGCATGAAGCATGCATGCAAAACTACAACTATATCATCCAGCAACACCCCAAAAAATCGGGTCTAGAAATAGCTTAATTGTAGCTTCACAAAACCACAAGTTTTTCTCTTGACCGTGTAAAACCTACAAAACCACTGTGTTTCAAAAACACCCATGCACATCCATACCCACTTCACATCTGGAAGACCAAGAATATGAATCAAGAAACATCATAATGGTTAAACTAGAAAAATGGATCATCATGAATATGCATAACCATAGATTTTAGGAAAACTAAGAAACCCCTCAAAACCAAGGAACATGATTCTGAGACATGCAAGTAAAAAGCATCCACGAAAGGAAACAATAGTTCAGGAACTTCAGGCCCACTTGTAGGCCAACTCCACAACCACCAGCATGCACATGTATTCGAGGGAGATAGGCTATTTCAGAAGCTCTCAGACCATCCAATGATCAACTCCATAGCCTACATGCAATCAGGGCAACAAAAAGTTATGTCTTCCAATACCAGGACAAAACACCCAGCATAAGCACATTTCTCCATAGCTAAAAAACAACCCAAGCTTCTCCATATCATTAGGGAGCCTCTCACATAGACACCCAATACAGAGATTTGTTGCATCTCAACCATAGAGTAAAATATTCCACCCCATGCATTATATCTCTACCAACTAGGAGCCTCAAATCACATCATTTCAATATGACCAGCTCCAGTTTCTCCATCTTCACCATCCTTCAAGTGCCTACTGTAACATGAAGACAAGATCAACTACTAGACTTCACTCAAAACAAGGATCAAAACACCAGATGATTCCTTCAGATTTCCTCAAGCCTGTCACACTAAGAAATCATCACAGAAGGAATACCTAGACCTTATACACCAGGAAATCTTACATGCAGACACATCCAGTACACAAATGTACATATGTGAGCAACAAAGCAGATCCTAGAAGAAAGCTCTGATACAGTTGTAAGGAAATGATAGTATCTTAGAACGTATTTCTAAGAACAGTGGTGTCTTTGACAGATTTAAATTCTTTTCAATTGCTTCCAAAACATGCACAACTATGCCACAAAGTGGAAACAAACATAGTACATTTCCAACATTAACCCTTAGAGGAAATACAAGCAACAAGATCTAATTTCAACAACAGAAATATTAAACATGAAAGATAGAACATAAGACATAGATTTACGTGGGGAAAACCCTTACAGGTAAAAAACCCCACACTGTAAAAGCCCAGATCGCCATTGTATTATTCAGCAACAGAAAATATAGTTACAATACAATTTAGGCACTAAGCCTCTCATGGAGATTTACATCTTTCTCCTTTGGAAGAATAACTGACAACATAACCCTGAACAAAGTTCTCCAGCACTCGGGTTAGTCCTTCATACTATTATCATGCCACATATAGCATACAGTATAGAACATCACCTTACACCTGAACTCTGTACTCGCTCACTTCTTGACCTCTGTTTCTTCTTTTGTTGGATCAGTCCCTTCACATACTGTTATCATGTTGTGTATAACATACAATATAGGACTTCCCCAAAGAAGAATACAGAGCTGACCAGATTGAACTCTCTATCGATCCAAGACTATCTCTCTCCAAACTTGTCTAACCATCTGAGCAACCAATTGATTTAGTTATGCTCAGTCCAACCATCCAAACCGCCGTCTGACTGTTCACATTCAAGAGGACTCATTAGTCCGACATGCACCAGGGATCAGTCGTAGCCGTAGTCTATACACACGACCACTCAGAAAGTCTATCATCAACGCTTTTGCCGCCGATGACCCTAGCTGGTCAATCATCAATAGACCATTGGAGAGACCACGACCTTCAGTGTGATGTTATCCTACTTCGCCAACATAGTTCCTCCTGCCGATGCCAAACACCATCAGATAGACCAGGCTCATCGGAGTGACATCTCAACACTGCACCAATCGAAGAGATCTTGTCGACACCAACGTTCATCAGAGAGACACTTACCATCGGAAGAATTTCCAAAACTCAGACTGACAATGCTTCTCACGCTAATGCCAAGATCTTCGTCGATGTAACACAAAGTACCAGAGAGACATCTTCCAACCACGTTGATGTCACTTATCACGCCGATCATCCAAACCTCCATCGGAGTGACTTAACATATCAGAACGACACTTCAAAACTGGGCCGATAGTGATTTCCATACCGATGACCTTTCTCTATTGGAATGACTCTCACTGACACCAACCACCATCGGATTAACATACACCATCGATGATAGTCTCTCAGATCACACCGATAGTTCACGTCTTGTCGATACAAAGAACAACCCACTATGAACAACAAGATCGCTGAGACTCTTGTTGATAGCTATAAATCTGAGACATATGTACTCAACAATGAACTTATTTTATGCTTCTATACTATGTATTTAGTCAAATAATGTGCATATAAGCAGGTATTTACATGTGTATTGTTGATATTCATTTGTATTTACATGATATTTATCATGTTGACATGCTTTCATTCAAAATATGCTCTGTATATTCAATTATTTACAAGTTATAGGCATATTTCATGTTTATTTGCTTTAGATTATATGATATTTGCAATTGTGAAGGTGATTTGTAATGAAATTTAAGAAAACTCAAAGAAATACTTCTAAATTTAGTGAACCTTTAGCTAATGCATCACATACATTCCAGATACATTAATGAAGAGAAGAAATCAAACCATAATTTCACCAGGATGTTCCACAACTAGGTGTGGTTGATGCTAACTTCAAAGGAACAAGGAATGAAAACAACACATGTAGACTTATAAGCACACCAAGGGATGCAACTAATCAATGCATATATCCAGATTCCATTCATTGACTACTTAAGATTTACAATTATTTGTAATTGAAACAACTTCTCTTTCATTAGGTATTCAAAAGATATGTACATTCACAAAAGCCTTGAAATTAGTCCTGAATGTTTCAGCAATCTAACTTCAATTAAGTTTCTAATACTATAGAGAGTGCACTCCATCTCCTTTTATAGAACAAAGAGAGGAGGCAGTTATACATGACCAATGATCAAGATTTGTCTATTTGAATCAATGGACAATTTCATCACATTGACTAAGTCAACCACTATTAACAAGAGCATAGGTTGCCAGATGGTAACCATCTATTAGATTCGAGCATCTCTTGTGTTGATTATGCATATGACTATCATCTTGCATCCTCATTTATTCTTTATCTTCTTCTTCTTCACTTCCATCTTCTCTATCAATTGCATGTTCATCATCCTTTTCTTCATCATTATCATTTTCTTCATCACTGTCGCTTTTGTTAGATTTCTACCCAAGCATGCAAGTGATTGAGAGAAAGCAAAATAGAAATCAGATATGAGCTAAATAAACTGTATTCAACTCAAGAGAATGCAAAGCATTACAATAGAATGGGGTCCTCATATGAGAGCAAGAGGTGGGTATATATATGATATTCCACCCAAGAGACTCAATACACAACCAATGTGGGATAAAGTGAAAAAGTCCCTAAGTAAGCTTAACCTAGTGTGAAAAGAGCTAAGGTGGAGAACAAGCTAAGAAAGAGCTAGATAGCAAAGTAACCCTGTTCACACTAACACCCCCCCTTAAGTGTAACTTAGGGGAAATGGTGACAAAATGCAAAGATGGGTCCCGACAACAAGGCCTGATGAGGTACCCATGTACAAAGAATCCTATCAAAAAAAAGAAAGGAAGGAGAAAACCTAGTGGGAAAAAACTCCCCCATGAGAGGATAAAGTAGGAAGGGCTAAGAGACCCCCCCAGAAGAGATGTCCCGCACCCCCAAGAGAGACCGAAGATGAACATACTTGCTCTCAGTGAAGGGTTTGGTGAAGATATCCGCAACCTGGTTTGCTATAGGACAATACTGCAAATCAATGACCTGCGCCTGAATCAGTTCCCTGAGAAAATGCATGTGGATCTCAATATGTTTGGTCTACTGATGATGAACCAGATTTTGTGAGATTTGAATGGCACTCTGGTTATCACAAAATATGACTGATGGCCGTCTGATCTAGATACCAAACTCAGTGAGAATATTTTGAAGCCAAATGGCCTCAGTAGCGACATTCATAGCCCCCTGATACTCGGCCTCAGTAGAAGATAGAGCAATAGCAGACTGCTTCTTGCTCGACCAACAAACAAGACCTAAACCAAGTGAGAAGCTGTAACCTGAAGTAGACTTGCGATCCTGAGAATCGCCCACCCAATCTGAATCTGTGTAGCCCACCAAGTCAAGCTCAATACCCGCTGCATAGTGAATCCCAAAACTGTGAGTACCCTGAATGTATTGAAGGATCCGCTTGGCTGCTTTCCAATGTAGCTCATGAGGCTCCTGCATGAATCGAGAGACCATGCCTATAGCATATGAAATGTCAGGTCTCGTATGAGTCAGATAAATGAGACTCCCAACAAGTTGTCGGTACAAAGTGTCATCAAAAAGTGGAGAAGAACACTGAGCCTCAAGTTTGACTCCAGAAAGGAAGGGAGTCGGAGTAGGCTTACAGTCAGCCATATGAAACCTCGAGAGCAAATCTAGAGCATACTTGGACTATGTGATGGTGATCCCGGAAGAAGACTGAAAGATCTCAATCCCGAGAAAGTAATGCAACAAGCCCAAGTCAGTCATCAAAAAACTATCATGAAGGGTAGTTTTGACAGCCCCAATGGTGGATGAAGAACTCCCTATGATCAATAAGTCATCAACATACAGAACTAAAAATAGGAGTGAATCATCTTGCTGCAAAATGTAGACATTGGGATCAGAATGGCACCAAGTGAACCCAATTGATAGAAGGAAGGAGTCCATCTTGGCATACCAGGCCCTAGGAGCTTGTTTGAGGCCATAGAGAGACTTCCGAAGACGGCACACAAATGAAGAATCCTGGTTGCTCCATGTAGATCTCCTCCTGAAGGTCACCGTGAAGAAAAGCACTCTTCACATCCATCTGGTGTACTTCCCAATGATTAGCTGCAGCAATGGCAAGAACAAGTCGGATGGATTTCATTCGGGCAACTGGTGCAAAAGTCTCAGAGTAGTCAATCCCAGGAACCTGGGAGAACCCTTTGGTGACCAAGTGAGCCTTATGCTTGTCAACTGACCCATCTGCTACAAATTTTGTCCGATAGATCCACTTACATCGAACAAGTTTTCTTCCCTTAGGAAGAGGGACTAGATCCCAAGTGTGGTTCCTCATCAAGGAACTATACTCCTCCTGCATAGCTATATCCCACTCAGAAATACCAGAAGCCTCATGAAAGGACTGTGGATTTGAGGCAGTAGCAATGAACACATGTGGAGCATCCTGAAACTATGAACGAGTTCACCTGGTATCTGATGGATCCCCAACCCAATCACCTGCAGACTACAAGGTCTGTCTAACCCAAAGTGGACCAGAAGATGGAGAATCTAGAGGAGAATCATCAACCTCTGAATGATGACTAAGAGAGGAAGGAGGTGAGTCCTCTGAATCACTCTCTGCATCGGAAGTGGAGGTAGAAGACTGCTTAGGTCAGAAGATCTGTCATGTATCCCAAGTGACTCCAATGTCAAAGTAGGAGTTGGAGAAGTGATAGAAAGTGAGCTCAAAGAACCCTCCTCAAACTAAACACTCCTTTCAATGAACAACTCATGTGTAGTAGGGTGGAGCAACTGATAACCCTTCACACCATCAGGATAACGTACAAATATGCAAGGTCTACTCTGCAGATCCAAGGCCTTGCATTTCTCTGCAGGAATGTGGGCCCATGCAGGAGAACCAAAAACTTGAAAGTGCTTAACTAATGGTTTTTGACCGCTCCAAGCTTCAAAAGGAGTGACTCCCTTCAAGGCTCGGTGAGGAACACGGTTTTGGATATAACAAGCACAGTTAATGGCCTCTACCCAATACTGTGGTGCAAGAGATTTGGAGTGAATCATGCAGTTCACCATTTCCTTCAAGGACCTATTCTTCCATTCTGCAACACCGTTCTACTGAGGATTATACGGAATTGAATGCTGCAAATCAATCCCCTCTGAAGTGCAAAACCTCTCAAACCGATGGTTGACATACTCACCACCATTGTCAGTGCACAAAACTTTGATGGCTTTCCTGGATTGCTTCTCTACAAAAGTCTTGAAGTCCTGAAAGTGATCAAATACCTCAGACTTCTATTTGAGAAAGTACACCCAAGTATATCGAGAAAAGTCATCAATGAATGTGAGGACATATCTAGCCCTACTGAAAGAAGGATACTGAAATGGACCAGCCAAATCACTGTGAACTAACTCTAGTATCTGTGAAGCTGTCCATGCCTTACCTTTGTCAAACGTTTCCTTAGGATGCTTACCAAGAATGCAACCTTGGCAAACACCACCTGAAAACTGAACTGAAGGCAACCCTGTGACCATGCTCTGTTGGTTGAGCTGCTGCAAATAGCAGTAGTTAAGATGGCCAAACCACTCATGCCATAATCTACTCTCATCATTAGAATGAGTGAGAAAAATAATCGAAGGAGGATCAGGGACAAAGTGCGAAAATAGATAGAGTCGTGACTGATGATATGCTCTCTCAACTGCAACTGTAGAACCACTGTGCAACTCACGAATCTCCACTGAATCAGGGGTGAACTCAACCCGCTTGCCTGAACCTGTGTGAGTGATCTGGTATATCGATAGGAGATTAGTTGATAATGAGGGCACACAAAGAATATCATGGAATGTGCCATCCCCCACATCAACAGACCCTCTCCCACACACCTCAACAGGAGTGTCATCACCCATCAAAATAGAAGGCATAGTACACGGCTCCAAAGATGCAAGTTCTTCCTTAGATCAAGCCATGTGGTGTGAAGCACCCGAATCAAGAACCCAAGTGGATGGTGAAGAAGCAACTACAACAAGGGCCTTTCCTTTTCCTTTCCCCTTGCTATTTTCTTTTGCCTTGTTAGACCCCTCATTAGAACTCTATTTGATAGACTCAAGAACACTGATATTATTCTTTTCAAAAATGTGTGTCAAGTGATCAATTTGTTTCTTCAGACATTTATGTTCATCATGACCAGGTCTTTTACAATAGGCACATTGTACCCTCTCTTTCTTAGGCTTGTCACCCTTAGAAAATTGGGTCTCAATAGTTGCTTTTGAAGCAACTGATATCTGATCCTTCTTCTCCTTGCTATTCTTTTGTTTCTTATCCTTACTATTGTTGTTACTACTTTGTCCTTTCTATTCTTTTGTGCCTTGGTTGGCAGTCAAGGCATGTGACTTAGAGGACTCAAGAGTGCCCATCTGGATTAGCTTGTCCTATTCTCGAGTGAGACTGACAGCAAAATCATCTAAAGATGGCATGGTGAATTGAGTACCAAGTGCAACCTTAGTAGTATAGAAGGTAGAAACAAACACAGAATATTCTGAACTTAGCTTAGAGAGAATACTAAGAATCAGTTGTTCCTCTTTCTTTTTAATTCCACATTGTTTCGACTATAATCTAATGGCCTTTAGCTTTGTGAAGAAGTCTTGTATTGTATCAAAATTACATGGATTTAACCCTATTAGCTCATTCTCCAATTGATGTCCCCTTAATTCATCTTGTTTACCAAAGAGATTTTCTAAAGTAGTCCATACATCATTTGGTGTTGTAGCAGATTCAACATGAAAAAGAAGATCAGGAGATATAGACATGCATAGAGTTTGAAAAGCTTCATCTAGTCTGTTATGAAATTTAGGCCTTTCTGCAAGCAAGGTTGGTTCAGTTTCTAGACCCATTGTTACTCTATATAGTCCTAACTTCTTAAGTTGGATAGTTATCTTGGACTTCCACTCATAGTAGTTGTAGGGTGTTAGAACAAGCACTGTTAATTGATCCATCTTAATGCAGAATTAGATTATTGTTGTGAGGAAAGAAAAGATGCAAGAATTCACAAGACACCCCCCCTTTCCACTCAATCAAAGAACCCCCCAAAGAAAATTTGATTTGGCACTTTATATTTAGTGCATTTACAGTTGCCACTAGCAAGAAATACTAAGTGGTCTTGATTTCAATGCATTGCAAAACCCTCACAAAGAGCATATGCTAAAAATACAACTTTGGCACAATAATCAGATAAATAAACAATACCACTGCGATCTACTTGAAAAATCATGCACTTTCAAAAAAAGAATCGCCTCGATACGAGGTCGTATGTGAAAGTTATGATCCTTCGAAGTTCCCAAAAATGAGAACTGTGCAGAGTCACGTGTGAGAATATGAGATTACTAAAAAATTTGTACACTGAAATCAAAAAATGATTATACCAGCATGTAGAGCACAAAAAATTAGCCAAAATAAAAAAAAGAAGCTCGCAAATCCGAGGTCGGGAGCCCGAGTTACAGCCTTTAGAAGTTGAACTGCAATTTCCAAAATGCCAATGGAGAGGGGTTTTACTATAGCTTTCTGACATCGTTTTTGCAAAATATATATGTTGTATGCAAAAACTAACAGATACCTAGATAGTTTTTCGGTGCTGCGAACAAAACCCAGAAGGCGTTTTTCTCTATGATCTACAGAAAATGTGACTCTAATGAAAAAAAATGTGTTTAGCACCAAAAAATGGCATGTAAAGACTGAATCAGCTACCTAAGACAAACAAAGGCATGCTGCATCCTGCAAGATTGATCAGAATAAATAAAATGCAAGTCGATTGTTAGATTTTAGCTCAAAGAGTCTTGAGGAAGCTATGAAAAAAACTTGCAACTGGCAAGTCAAAATATGAACCCCCTTAGAAACTAGAGTTTTCTCCACACTTTTCTGTTTCTCCAGATCATTAGAAGATGCAAGAGAAGAGCATACTCATGTGCTTCGAAACCCACAGCTCACAAACTAGAGTTTTCTCCACACTTTTCTATTTCTCCAAATCATCCAAAGATGCAAGAGAAGAGCATACTCATGTGCTTCGAAAAACAACTCTACACTCTCAGATTTCTAAAAAAAATGCTAACCCACAACTCACAACCGCTCTGATACCATGTTAGATTTCTACCCAAGCATGCAAGTGATTGAGAGAAAGCAAAATAGAAATCAGATATGAGCTAAATAAACTGTATTCAACTCAAGAGAATGCAAAGCATTACAATAGAATGGGGTCCTCATATGAGAGCAAGAGGTGGGTATATATATGATATTCCACTCAAGAGACTCAATACACAACCAATGTGGGATAAAGTGAAAAAGTCCCTAAGTAAGCTTAACCTAGTGTGAAAAGAGCTAAGGTGGAGAACAAGCTAAGAAAGAGCTAGATAGCAAAGTAACCCTATTCACACTAACAACTTTGATGCAGATCTTCTCTTATGTGTACTTTTATAGTTGCTCTAATGGATTCATATAACTATACTATTCTGTCAACCTCACCTCCATCCTAAATCTTAGCCCTCATTGCAACATGCCTGTGGGAATGAAATTTCACTTGAAGGGCATCCATCTTGTTCTTCCTGCTATTCAATTTTTCATTGTAGGTCTCCACCCTGACCTTTATCCTCATGAATTTGTTTATTACCTCTTTTGTTAAATGGTGCAGGGGATCCTCTATAGCTTGCTTGAAATTATCATGGAAAGCCTGAACAGCAAAATCAATATCTTGATTTTAAATTTTCCCTTCTACCTTTCCTTCCAGAGCTTCTAGGGTTTCCACTTCTTTTGCCATAAGGTCATGTAGCTTGACGCTTATATCCCCAAGTTTGCCATTACATCTCTTCAAGATGTCACATTCAAATCCAGTGTCTTCATACCAAATACTGAGCAGCTCAGAAGTATTATTATCCAGTATTTTATTATCCAGGAGTATCTTCACATCAATTCTTTTCATTTCTCCCAAGGCATCTATGTTCTTCTCCAGCTTGAAAGATCTCCTACCTACTTCATTCTGTAGCTTATCCACTTTACTCTTCAAGGCACTAAGAGAATTCCAATTTTCTAAGGAGGTTTTCACCACATCCTCAACTTCAAAAATAGAGGAAATGGACCACTTATCCATTACTTGTGCCTTATGCTTCATCACATCTAATCGTCTAGCCTCTTCTTGTGATATAATGGTTAATGGAGTGGCTGTACCAATAGGTGTATGCTTAGGATCAATCAATCCTTTAATAAAAGAATGTAATTGAGCAATGTGCTCTTTATCTTTCTTATTCTTATCCTTTTCTCTTTTCACCCTTTGTGTCAAAGAATCAATAATGTCTTTACCTTCCTGACCTTCCTAGTCTTCATTTGCAAAGACTAAATCAATATTATTTATTTGAAATTTATTAAGGCTTATTTTACCTTTCTCCTTTTCAACCGTGGGTAAGGCTACTTGGGCTGTCCTCCTACCTATAGTAGGGTCTCTTCTTATTGTAGATGTGAGCCTTGGCTTTCTTCTAGGTTTCATCATACTTTCAGTAAATAATATAGAGACATCAAAATCTTGCACCTCATCAACTTGTTGCAGATTTACCTCATGTTGCAACCAATAAGGAACATCACCCTTGAGCTCTTGATGATCATCCTCCTTATTTTGAGTATCTTGGACTATGTATCATGCCTTTCCCTCAATGGTGTATTTTCTTTTCCTATTTCTTCTTCATGCACATTCTCATGAGGGGACTTCTGTTGAGGTGCCTCTTGCTGAGGGATTTCTTCCTGAGGTGGAGGATTCTATGGATTATGCATACCTTGGTCTTGTACCTCCTTATGTAAATTATCCTCAGGAGTTTCTTGAGCCTTTTCCTTTTGTTCATCTTGTGGCACATTGGTCTCTTGAGAAGACTATGTATTTGGGCCTTGGAAATCACTCGGATTGACCTCAGTCACTTTTTCTATTTCCTTGTACTGACCTGCACCTTGTGCCAAAATCTATTCTTCATCTTTTGATGTATTAACTTCTCCCAAGTTTCCCTTTTTCTCACCTAATTGTTCTTCTAATCTTGGATTATTACCTTGATCACTTCTTTCATCATGTGGTGAAGAAAGGCCTTGGTCTTGATTAGGTTCCTTATCTTTAGTCTGATCACCCTTATTCTGAAGCTGTGCCTCTGACTGTCCTTGTCTTGTGGGTGCATTACCTTGATATTTGCTTTGATCGGGTGTCATATCACTAGCTTCTGTATGCACTATATCATCAACCTTTTTAAGTTCCAATGACTGATCCTTCTCTCTATTTAGGCTCATATCCTCCTAGTACGTTAAGTCTAACACTGCAGGATGAGTGACCTGCTCCACTAAATTAGCCAAACCTATCTATTGGGCTACTTGCTCAGGATTATCCTGTTCTGTTTCATCCATTACAACCTCCTCTTGGTGTGTCACTTTTTGGGCCATGGGGGTCCCATGAGGGGTCATCTTAGTATTAGCTACTAAGGTCTTCATATGCTAAGCAATCACATCCTGAACTACTTCATCATCTGACAATTCTACAGTGTCATCAAGAGGAAAGGGGGACTCTTTACTAGCCATATGCACTTCTTTTGTCTACTCCTCGGCCTTCTCAATTTTAAATTAAATTATTTCAAGAATGGGGACATCATGTTGTAGGTCTTTCATAAAGGTCAAACCACCCGCACCTCTTAACATGATAGGGCCATAGTTGACATCCCCCTCATTATTGTCTTCTACTTTTTTGGTGGTGGTGCTTCTTGTAATTTCTTTCTTTTCTTCTTTGTTATAAGTAGATCATCATCTTTAGGTTCTTTATCCAATAGATCTTCTTCCCAAGGACTTTCTTCTAGTGTTTTATCTCGCAGTGGCTCATCCTCTATTTGTTCCTCTGCTACTTCAGGAATAGGTTTTACTACCTTCTTGCCTTTCTTCTCAGCAGGTGATTGTTGGGATGTTGATGCAAAGGTGGATGCACCATCACCTTTTGATTGAAGTCTTTTGACAATTACCCCTTGCTGCATAGGAGCAGCCTTCTTACCCTTGCTTGATGGCTTTTCTTCCTCGGCAGGTAATCTCTCTCCATTGAATTTCCTTTTTTCAATGAAGAAGTCATCATAATCTTCTTTAGATACATGTCCCTTTTTCTTATTGTCAATGGTAAGGGCTATATCCTTCTTTTTCAACTCAGTGGCCTTAGTCTTTACCCAACTTTGGGTCAATTGGATAACCCCCTTCATTATTTGATCCAATGAGGTCTCCTCTGGCTATGTCAGATCAGGAGCCGAGATGGTGTTATTATACACCTTATTGTCCTCATATTCATTAGAGATTATTTTCCCATCATCCTCATGTAATTGTGTTGGCATTGGAATGCAATCAAAAGTCTAGATCTGATTGAGTGTGAACCTTTGATATTTCCTTCTCCTAACTTCTTGTTCATCATCACAATCAGTCCAATAATCTTCAATATGTTTTTGATGTACTTTCTTCCCTAATAGCTTTTCTGCCATATGGGTCATATGACCTAGCTATAGAAAATGGCTTTAGATACATGAGCTTTAATCCTCTTATGACATTTGTAATGCTTTGTCTGTCAGGGCACATATACCAGCCCATGTACACCGGGAATAATATAGGAGGGATCTTGTTCTTTTCCAGGTGAGCCTCAACTGAGGTTGACACTTGTCTAACAAATTCCATCAAGATTACCCTATTAGTAGGGTATCTTGGTAACATGAGGGGCTTTCCCTCAAATCCTTCTATTCTTATATATGAAAAAGTAGGGAACTGGATAAACCATCCCCCATGCTTGTAGATGATTGCCTGAGCTTCCATGCTCAATCTCTTGGTTCGGTCCTCCTCCATGGTTCTAACCAGATGCATAGAAAATGCATCATTTACCAATTTGTAATCTTGGAGATATGCTCTCCTCTGTAATTGTGGGTAATGATCCCATATGTTTATATCACCAGGATTACTTCCAACCCTGCCCACTGTCTTTAAAGCATCAAATGTCCCCCTGAAGGCACAGGTGTATATGACATAAGAAGTCATATGAAATATTCAAGCTTTGCCCCCCAACCTTCTCATGCCCTCATCCAAGCTATCACTGATGATCTTGGCCCATAGGGGTTTGTTATCTGAATAAAACACCATCTCGATGATCCCATACATCCAATTTTCAAAGTTCCCAGTATTTTGCTTGCCAGTCATCCTGTTCAACAAGGCAATCATACTGATATTCGTCATCAAAATCAAACTTGTACAAGTATTTAGGCAATTTGGCAGCAACTTTGTAGGAGCTACCCTTATGCCTCCATAGATACATGATCTTCCTAGCTTGCCTTTCATTTCTATGGTACTCTTTCTCTAGCCTACTTAGGCTTACACTGACCACTTTATCTCCTACAGGCAGATTGAATGCAGCAGTGATGCCCTTGATTGAGAAATTGGCATACACTCTGCTATGTTTTTCTACTCTTCTGTTCTCAGGGTTATAATTTCTTGCACACTCCACCACTAGCTCAATGGCTTCCATTGCATATGGAAATCCTGCGACGTGCCACATACTAGTTGTGAATATCCTGTCCAGTATGAGGTTGTCACTCTCATTATCCAACCTCATCATCCATGCATCCAAATCTATCTTTCCCTGATGTGTTTCATCTATTACCCCATATCTGAATCCTACTCCCTTCGGTTGTATGAACATTGGTTTCAAGAACTTGGAGTTGGGTCTTTTCTTTCTAACATTCATTGGATCCTGCAATAGAAACATGCATTCTTACCCTAGGATGTATGTATGGGGAAGGTTCATGGATATCATGCGTTTCATAACAATAATTCAACATTTCGATTCATTTCGTGCATGTCACATTGATAATCCTAATGAAAAACCATTTTACCTGGCATTTTTCAGTAAATGACAAAAGAGAGGGTTTTATTTTACTTAACTGATAATCGCTTTCCCTCTTGCTATATGAATGATAACGGTATCAACATGAGTGCACTGTATCATCCATTCCGTTCCGTCGAAGATTCACGTTTCGTTTGCAGATGACTGTGACACATTGACTCTCAAAGCTCTGTACATTCAATTATCACAGGGTAAATGTAAATGATCCCCAAATTTTACTTTTAAACTGAGTAATAGGAGAAATTAGGGCGTATGCATTGTTTTGATTAAATCCATCAATCATTCGCATAAGTTTGCAGATATTGCCAAGTGTCAGAATTACATTTGAAATTGACAGGGCGCGACCTACCATTGGACTCACATTTAATGTTGGAGGGTAATCTTTTAAAAGATCAGGGATATTTGAAAATATGACCCTCCTGTGGGATAATTATTCATTAATGATCAGAGTGATATGGTCAACCTTTGACTTACGAATATCCTCCTCCTTCGAGAATGTAAGGGTAACGTCATCATCATATGGACTTCAACAATTGTTTACCAAAGATGACATCATCGTCATATTTGATGAAGGTCAGGGATATTGCGAAATGTGACCTCTTCAGGTGAAGATCATGATGACATCATCATGCCGTTATGTTTTCTTTATTTCCAGGTTAAGATGACGTCATCGTCATATTTAGAAATATGATGGATGTTTAGAAATATGATCCTCTGTGGGTCGAGTGCAATGATTACATCATCATCAAGGTGATTTCTTTTATTCGTTGGAATTGAATGACATCATTGTCATACTTGCGAGGGTGATATTTTGAAAGATGAGGGATATTAGGAAATATGACCCTTTGAGAATATCACAAGTCCTTGATGGGTAACTATTCATCCTTATTTAAATTTGACGTTTGTGTATCAGGGATCGAATAGGCATCGGGTGATCCTCTTAAGTTAGGGTCATCTAAACAAATATTACCGATTATTAGAAATATGACCCTATGGGAAATATCTAGGTTGACCCAACTTTGACTTAGCATAACTTTCTATCCTTAAACAATATCAAGGTGATTCAAAAGGCAAACCTGCTTAGAATTTTGTACTCTTTCAAATTATGATGCTAATGCTAGCAAATTCTAACTTTGGCAACTGACCCCTCTTTGTGGTACACATGCATAAGCAAAGGGGATGACATGACTAAATTTGACCAAACCGCCCAAAGCAAAAAGCAAACAAGCAGAAGCAAAAAATGGTTAGGTCCCTGTTTTGCTAAGGCAAAATAGGGTGTGTTGTGTAACTACACAACAACTTGCCACCAAAGAAAACAAGCAAATTCAAATGATTCAAGTGACGGGATCACATTCTAACATAGTATTTTAACTCTTTCTAAGCATAAGTATTATGACATTTTTGAATGATATAATGTTCACCATTGCAATAGTGCTAGTAAGGAATTCAAGTGTGTGCAAATGATTAATTATCCTCATCTTGAAAGTAAGTTGAAAACATGAGTAACTGGTGTTAAGCTACATATTTTGAGTTCATTCCTCATAGCCAACCTGGATAGAGCCTTGCTACCAGCAGGCGTCCATAGCCCTAACAAGGTTATCTATACAATCTCCCTAAGTAGAGCCCCATTGCGAGCAGGCATCCATAGCCCTAGTAGAGTTGCTTAGATGGCCTAATTTTATCCTTTTGGATTTCAATATTTTCCTTTTTATTCGTATGATATCATCATGTAAGCTCAATATGCAAGGTGTGATCACTTGCTGATTTAGGTTGGAGATTGTAATGGTAGCAAGGGTGACCCTTTAGATTTTTCACTTAACACCTATACTGGTGTGTTCAACAAACCCAAGGTTGTTAGGTGATTCATTGTGAAAATTTCCTTAATTAAGAAAAGGCACCATGATGAAAAGGGTATCACAGACCTGATCAGAGATACTCCTCAAAATGAGTCATAACCTATACGGGAATTTGTTCTCATCACTTGAATCCTAACAATATGGTTGGTTTCTTAGGGTAATAAGGTGCATCATCTTGCCTAACCAAAACAAAGACTCAACAAAACAAACAAACTAACACATAGACAAAACAAAACTGTACAAACAACTATACAATATGCACATTATGGTACAAATGACTTACGTGACTCTGTTTAAGCTTGGAAATAATGTTTTATAAACTGTCGATTAATTAGCAATGGAACATCCTCACCGGTTAGAGTCTTAAGTTTGTAGGTACTATCTCCTAGGATTTATGAAATTTGAAAAGGACCTATCCAAAGTTTATCAAATTTACCATGATCACCTTTTCTTTCATGTGTCTTATCCCACGTAAGGATTAGATTTGAAATCCTAAAAGCTTTAACTTTGGCTCTCTTATCAAACCAACATTTAACCATAGCCTGATGTTTAGCAAACTGATCAATTGCTCTGTCTCTTTTCTCTTCTAGGTGCATGAGTTGAAGTAATCTAACTTCTTGTTTGTTATCTATGCGTAGATATTCTTATGCAAACTGTATTGTGGGGATCTTTAGGTTTACAGGGAGGATAGGATCCACCCCATACACTAACTGATAAGGAGAATTTCCTAATGCAGCTTTCATTCTGGTTCTATCCACCCACAAGGCATACTTTAATAGGGTATTCCACTCCCTAGGGTTCTTTTCTATCAATTTCTTTATGATATTCAATAAGTTCTTATTCATTGAATTTGCTAAACCATTCCCTTGAGGATAATAATTTGAAGAGAATTTCAAAATAATTCCATGATCAAAAGCCCAACTAGATAATTTTAATGATGCAAAGGTAGGTCCATTATCACATACCAAAGCATAAGGAACTCTGTACCTAGTCACTATGTTGCTTTCCAAGAACTTGATCACATCATTAGCATTGCATGTCTTACTGTCAATTGCTTATGTCCACCTGGTGCAATAATTGGTGATAGTCAAAACATACCTATGGCCTGAAGATGATGGAGGATTTATGGGTCCTATGAAATCCATGCCCCACTGAGCAAATGGCTGCATCTCCATCACTGGTTGCAAGGGTTGAGTATCATATTTTTCTCTATTGGCTGCTACCTGACAAGTATGATAATACTTAATATGTTCAATAGTATCTTTAAAGATAGTGGGCTAGTAGTATCCTGCTCTTAGGATAGCATGAGCGGTAGCTAGATGTGATTCATGTGTGGTTCCAAACTTATCATGTAATTCTACTATAACTTTTTTTGCTTCTTGCCTCTCTAGACATCTGAGATATATTCCTTCATAGTTCCTTTTGAAAAGGACTCCTCCTTTTATCATATACTTTTGTGATCTTATTTTCAAAGCTCTCCTCTGTGAGGCTTGTAATGTTGATGGACATCTTCCAATAATCAAGACATGCCTGATGTCTGAGTACCACTCTTCAGTTTCTCTAGTGTTCACCACATATTGTTGGTTCATGATGTTAGGATTAGTTTCTGATATCATTTGGCTCAAAGCTTGTCCCCTTACTAACTTTATCGGTGTTATATCCATATCATACTCTTCGAGAACTGTTATCCATTTAGCTCTCTTTTCAGCAGGTTCATCCTGCATTAAGAGCATTTTCACTGTTGCATCTGGTACTACAACAATTATCTTACTTCTCAAAATGTAGTGTCTGAACTTGTTGAATGCTCAGACTAAAGAAAGAGCTTGTCTCTCAACATCCATGTATCTAAGCTCTGCATCTTTGAATGGGCAGCTCATAAAAGCTATAGGCTTTTCTTCTTTAGCCTCATTTCTTTGTGTCAATACTGCTGCTGATGTATGCTCTGAAGCAAATGAATATATGTAAAAATCTCTTGTATAATCTGGGCTAATAAGAATAGGAGCATCAGATATAGCTTTCTTAATATCCTCAAACATTGCTCTTGCTTTAGGAGTCCATTCAATTTTGGCATCTTTCTTGAGCATTGCATTTAGTGGTCTGACAATCTCTGCAAAGCTAGTAATGAATTTCTTAACAAAATTTATCTTACCAAAATAAGATTTGAGTTCCTCCTTACTTCTAGGTAACTACAGCTTCATGATAGAGTCTATCCTGGTAGGGTCAATGATGATCCCATTTTTTGTTATTAAAGGACATAGTAACTTACCTTAGGTTACTCCGAATATGCACTTCTTGGGATTCAGGGATATACCATATTGTTCACACTTCTTAAGCACTTTCCTGAGGTCTTCTATGTGATCACCTCTCTTCTTGGAAAAAACTGTCAGGTCATCCATGTATATGACTATGCACCTACCAATTAGGCCCTTGAAGGCTATATCCATTGCTCTCTAAAAGGTGGCTCCAACATTTATCAATCCAGAAGGCATGCACATATAAGCAAATATACCCCACTTGATAGTGAATGCAGTTTTCAGCCTATCTATTTTATCTACCATCACCTGGTTATAACCTGAGAAACCATCCAAGAAAGACATCATCTGTGCACCATTAACTATTTGAAGATCTCATCTAGTGAAGGTAAAGGATAATTATCCTTTTCAGATGCTTTGTTCAAATTTCTGAAATCTACACACAACCTAATATCACCATTTTTCTTTCTCACAGGGACCAAATTGGCTACCCATGTGGAATGTCTTACAGGAAATATGATCTTGGCATTGAGCAGTTTCTTGACTTCTTCAAAGATGATGGGTTCTAATAAGGCATTAACTGGTCTCTGTTTTTGTCTAAAAGGCTTGGCATCTAGTTTCAATGGTATAGTATGGGTGATGATTGAGGTGTCATAAGTTTTCAACTCATCATAAGTCTAAGTGATAAAATGGATGTAATCCTTAAGTGCTTGGGTTATCCCTGCCATTTCTTCTTCTGTACAAACTTTACCAATTAGGACATTCCTTTTTTCTTCATTTTGTCCTATATTGACCGGAGTATTCTCCTCCATCAGTTCTGGGGAGATCTTTCTATTTTAGCATATTGTCTAAATCAAATGCTCTTTCTAATTCTACCATCCCTTTAGGAATTTTATTACTTGGAAACTCTAGGATCTCTTCTTCCTCCCAAGTATGATCTTCTACATTTCTTTCATCTATGATCTGAGTATCAAACACATCTTTGTTTGATATAAATCCAAAATGTGTTGGTCTGTTGCAAGTATGGGCCTAACTGATGTTGTCATTGATGTCAACATACTCTTGTTGCATTGATGATAAGGATTGGATGAGTTGTATGCTGAGGATATTGAGAAAATTAGTCCTATCAGGAACATAGAAGAACAATGAAGATAGTGAGGTAAAGATCCCATCTAAGATGAATATCAGAGGATGCGCATCAAAGAGTTTGTAGATATGTGTCTTAAGATGATCCAATAAAGATTTCAGAGGTCCGCATGAAGATTTGAAGAAGTTATGGCCACTTAAGTAAAATTGGTTTTGGCAGATGTTTAGAGGTGATAGAGTGACACAGATAGGTCCAGTGAGATCCAGAAATGTAATATCTTGTTCTACGGATTTGGTGGAGTGTTTAGGAAGTCAATATGAATTGACAACTCAATTAGCTCGTGGTCTGAAGGTCCACAATCATCTATTCCAATATGATAGTGATGACAGACTGTGTTCTTGAGGTTTTGGATGAAGGAGAGAAAGATTTCAGTAAGTAGAAGTAGTGTGGATGTTCTTGGTGATTCAGGTAAGCTTGTGGAGGTCTTTGGATTGTGTCCAGTTCATTTTGGTGGTCCGAATTGAAGACTGAGCTCGTAATTGAAGAATTACTTCTGGATGATGATGTTCTTCCTAAGTTTGGCTAACTGGATGAGTTACACATCTTGCGGATGATCTTGAAGATGTTCTGTGAAGCATGGCATGTTCCTAAAAGAAGATTGAAGTCTTAGATCTATGTGTCCGACAGTGTGATGATCCGTATGAAGTCTTTTGTAATTAGTCAAGTTATATTTGCTCTGTAAAGTGTACCGACTTGGATGATTATCCCTAAGTCAATGTCTAGTATAAATAAGAAGTTGTGAAGTTATTTCAAAAGCATCTTGGCAGAGATGAGAGTGTGGTAGAGAGGAGTAGAGTGAAAGACAGAGCAGAAGTATTGGGCTCAAATGGAACTAACTCAAGCATGGTGAAGATGCTATTCTTCAGTTCAAGTATGTAATATTTATTATTCTGTACACAGTGTGTCTCCTGTAGGTAGTGGGCCTCTTGTGAGCAGTGTGCTCGGGTAGTGAGCCCTAATTGGCATGTACCATTTTGTTCTTCTTATTCTTTTATAGAGAATAGAATCTTGGGTTAGTCACCCTGTGGTTTTTCCCTTAACCGAGTTTTCAACATTAAAATCTTGGTGTCATATGTGTTAATGTGTTTCTGCTCTTGAATTGTTGCATTATGTTTCCATGATTGATTAATTATTATGCTGTTGAATTACAAAGAGGATTTAAGTGATTAATAGGAAGAAAGTTTTGGGCCAACTAATTCACCCCCCCTCTCAGTTGTCTATCTTGAATCTAACAATTGGTATCTGAGCTAAGTTCCTCTAAAAGAGTTTAACCACTTGAGGAGATCCAGGATGTCATCCTGCAAGAAGGATAGTCTAAGGTTTGATGGAACCAATTTTACTCTTTGGAAAAGTCACATGGAATGCCACTTGCAATGTATGGGAATACAGTATTGGATCAAGGGTTCAAAGAAGTATGTTCCTCCACAAAATGGTCCGAGTACCGTAGATGAAATTAGAGATGCTGAAAGCAATTTGTGGAATAAAGAAGCTCTTCTCAGGGCCTTATCTGATTCAGAGCTGACAAATGTTATTGATTTAAAACCACATATGAGATTTGGCAAAAACTGGAACTTCTGCATGAAGGAGACAAGTATGTTAAATGTGCCAAGCTACAGAGTCTAAAAGGAAAATTTGAAAACCTAAAGATGAGAGAAGATGAAAATATCACTACATTTATGCCAAGAGTAAATGAGCTTGTTTATGGCATTAGATATGCTGGTGGAATCTTGGATGAAGATGAGATTGTTGCCAAAGTTCTCATATCCCTTCCTGATTCTTAAATGTACAAGGTTGTTGCTATTGAAGAATTAAGATCTTTTTCAAATATCACAAGCGATCAATTGGTTGGTAAATTAGCTGCATTTGAATTGTCCAAGTTTGGAGATGCACCCCCCAAGACTGAATTTGCATTCAAAGCTAGTGCCTCTGTAAAAGGAAAACAAAAGTTTGATCCAGGAGAGAACTCTTCAAAGAAACTATCATGGTATGAAAAAGAAAGAAAAGATCTGGAAGAAGATGAAGCAAAACCTGCTCAACTTGAAGCCCTTATTGCAAAAAGACTGCCAAGAGGATCTGGTAAGTATGAAGGAAAATTGCCCTTCAAATGTTTTAATTGCAATAATATTGGTCATTTTGCCTCAAGGTGTTCGAAAAGATTTTCAAGAGCAAATCCAAACAGATCAAGATTCCAAAAGAAATGTTACTATGTTCATGAAGATGATGATGATGAAGGAGTACTAGATGATGAATCAGAGGTAGGAAACAAATTTGGAAGTGACTGGGTGTTTATTACCATCAAGGAAGAAGATCTAATGCCCTCTGAATCTGTCAATCATAAAATGGTAGAAAGAGCTCTGGCTGCCCAAGTTGAAGAAAAGGATGATTGGGTCATTGACAGTGGATGCTGCCACCATATGATAGGTGATAAAAATAAGTTCATAGATTTGGAAAGATATGAAGAAGTTGTAAAATTTGGTGATAATTCTGCTGGCAGAATCAGAGGTAGAGGAACTATTTCTTTTGATGGAAAGAACAAAACCAGTAATGTACTGTATGTTGAAGGTCTGAAGCACAATCTTCTCAGTGTTGGATAGTTGGTGGACAAAGGCTATGATCTCTGATTAAAAAATGGAAAATGTAAGATCTTTGAAAGTTTCAGAACAAAGATTGCATCTGGTACTCAAACAAAAGGTAATATCTTCCACTTAGTTGGTACTAGTAAAAGTTTATTTGTTCAAATTGATCAGAGTTGGTTGTGGCATAGGAGAATGTGTCATGTGAATTTTGATAATATCATCAAGATAAGCAACACTTAGGCTGTAAGAGATCTTCCAGGACTAGCGAAACCTACTAATAGTTTGTGCAAAGAATGTCAGTTGGGTAAGAAGAGTAGAGTCACATTCAAAAGTAAGGAACAGTCTTCTACTGGATTATTGGACTTAGTTCATACTGATCTATGTGGTCTAGCAAGAATTAGGAGTGTGCAAGGTTATAGATACTTCATGTTATTAATTAATGACCACTCCCGGATGATGTGGGTGACTTTTTTGAAAGAGAAATCTGAGGCTCTTGAGAAATTCAAAATATTCAAGGCTATGGTAGAGAATGAAACCGAATTGAACATAAAATATCTGAGATCTGATAGAGGTGGAGAATTCACATCCGGTAAGTTCATAGAATTCTATGAGAAACATGGGATAAAAAGGTAATTGTCTGCTCCAAGGACTCCATAGCAGAATGGAGTAGTGGAGAGAAAGGACCAGACCATCCAGGAAGCATCTAGAACCATGATGATGGAAGTAAATGTTCCTCAGATCTACTGGAGAGAAGCTGTAAGCACTGTAGTTTATACTCTTAATTGAGTACAAATCAAAAGCAATATTGGTAAGACCCCTTATGAACTCTGGTTTGGCATCACTCCCACTATGAAGTATTTTAGAGTCTTTGGTAGCAAATGTTACATTAAAAGAGATGAAGATCTAGGCAAATTTGATGCTAGAAGTGATGAAGGAATATTCTTGGGTTATTCTACTCAAAGCAAAGCATACCTGTGTTATAACAAGAGATTGAGAAAGATTATAGAAAGTACAAATTTGAAGGTTGATGAAGGTATTGAAAAACCCTCAAGGTTTTATGAATATGATGAAGATGATCAAAATGATGTTTTGGTCTAAGAAGTCCAATCCCCTTCGAAAATCTAGATTCAGACTGATTCGGTGAATCAAGAAGAAGAGATAAGTTTGAATGAACCTATTCAAGAATCAGAAGTGCAAGAAAATCCCAAAATTCCTAGGTATGTAAGACTGAATCACTCTGAAGATTAGATCATAGGTGATAAAAGCAAAGGTGTTCAAACAAGAAGAAAGGTTGCTCAAGACTCAGAAATGTATTGTTTGATTTCAAAGATTGAACCAAAGTTAGTGAATGAAGCTTGCAATGATGAAAGCTAGACTAAATAAATGGAGGAAGAGCTGATGCAAATTGAGAAAAATCACACTTGGGATCTTGTTCCCAGACCTAGAAACAAGAATGTGATTGGAACCAAATGGGTCTTCTACAATAAACTGAATGAAGATGGTGAAGTAGTCAGAAACAAAGCTAGATTGGTCTGCAAGGGTTATTCTCAAATAGGAGTTGATTTTGAAGAAACTTTTGCTCCGGTGGCAAGAATTGAAGCAGTCAGATTATTTCTTGCTTTTACTGCCTTTAAGGACTTCAAAGTATATCAGATGGATGTCAAGTCTGCCTTCTTGAATGGTGACTTGGAAGAAGAATTATACATTGAGAAACCAGATGGATTTCAATTGTTTGATCATGGTGATATGGTTTGCAAGTTGAAGAAAGCACTGTATGGACTCAAACAACTCCTAAGAGCCTGGAATGAAAGATTGGATAAGCATCTTTTGAAGATTGGTTTCAACAAAGGTACTCCTAACAGTAACTTGTACTTTAAAATTGATCATGAAAACATCTTAATTGTTGAAGTGTTTGTTGATGATATCATTTTTGGAGGAAGAGATAGTATGTGCAAAACTTTTGCAAATCAAATGAGAAGTGAATTTGAGATGTCCATGTTTGGGGAAATGAATTTCTTCTTGGGTTTGCAAATCATTGAAACAAAGAAAGGAATCTTCATTTCACAAACCAAATATGTGAAAGAATTGAAGAAATTTGGGATGGATGACTCAAAACCAATGAGTACTCCCATGGCAACCGGATGTAAATTAAGCAAAGATGATGACTCTCCTAAGGCTGATCAGAAAAAGTACAGGTCAATGATTGGAGGACTATTATATCTTACTCAAACTAGACTTGACATTATGAATTCTGTTAGTCTTGTTGCTAGATTCCAAGATGATCCTAGAGAATCTCATGTCATGGCAATCAAGAGGATTCTAAGATATCTAAAAGGGACAGTTGAGTATGGTTTATGGTATCCTAGAGATCTTGATTTTTCTCTTCATGCATATACAAATGCGGATTGGGTAGGAGATGTGGATGACCGGAAGAGTGCCAGTGGTGGAGCTTTCTTTTTGGGGAAAAGATTGGTTTCTTGGCTGAGAAAGAAACAAGAGGCAATATCTCTGTCCACTGCAGAAGCAGAATATATTGCAGCAGCAGGCAGTTGCACTCAAGTATTTTGGATAAAGCAAATTCTAAGAGACATCAGAGTGGAGTATGAGGAACCTATCACAATCTTCTGTGATAATTCAAGTGTAATAAATATACCTAAAAATCTGGTGTTGCATTCAAAGACAAAACATATATCCATCAAGTTTCATTTTCTGAGAGAGCAGGTGAACAAGAATGAAGTCAGATTGGAGTCTGTGCCCTCCAAGGATCAGATTGTAGATAATTTTACTAAACCTCTACCTAAGAACTCTTTTGAGTATGTCAAGGAGAAGTTAGGGGTTATTACCCCTCCGGTTTTGAATTAAGGTGCGTTGATGTGCATCAGTCCGGTGGATCTCACAGTCATATCTTGTGGTTCGGATTGATGATGGGAAGTTGCTACTCAGGGGGAGCAGTTGGTATGATTTTGAAGTGATGCAAGTATGTGCCCTTTGCCATTGATGTCAAAGGGAGAGAGAAGATGTGAAAAACAAGTGGTTTTTGATCAAAGGGGGAGCAGTAAAGGAAGATAAGACATGTGAATGGCTGTTGTTGATAGGGGGAGTTATGTCAGTGAGAAGAAGTTCTTGTCTTGATGGTTAAAATAGTTTTTCACATCATATGTTGCCATTAATGACAAAGGGGGAGATTGTTGCAAGTATGGGCCTAACCAGTGTTATCATTGATGTCAACATACTCTTGTTGCATTGATGATAAGGATTGGATGAGTTGTATGCTAAGGATATTAAGAAAATTAGTCCTATCAGGAATGGAGAAGAATGGTGAAGACAGTGAGGTAAAGATCCCAGCTAAGATGAAGATCAGAGGATGCACATCAAAGGGTTTGTAGATATGTGTCTTAAGATGATCCAGTAAAGATTTCAGAGGTCTGCATGAAGATTTGAAGAAGTTATGGCCACTTAAGTAAAACCAGTTCTGGCAGATGTTAAGAGGTGATAGAGTGACACAAATAGGTTCAGTGAGATCCAGAAATGTAATATCTTGGTAGGCAGATTTGATGGAGTGTTTAGGAAGTCAATGTGAATTGACAACTCAATTAGTTCGTAGTCTAAAGGTCCACAAGCATCTATTCCAATATGACAGTGATGGCAGACTGTGTTCTTGAGGTTTTGGATGAAGGAGAGAAAGATTTCAGTAAGCAGAAGTAGTGTGGATGTTCTTGGTGATTCAGGCAAGCTTGTGGAGGTCTTTGGATTATGTCCAATTTGTGTTGGTGGTCTGCATTAAAGAATGAGCTTGTAATTGAAGAATTACTTCTGGAAGATGATGTTCTTCCTAAGTCTAGCCAACTGGATGAATTACACATCCTGCGGATGATCTTGAAGATATTCTGTGAAGCATGGCGTGTTCCTAAAAGAAGATTAAAGTCCTAGATCTGTATGGACAATAGTATGATGATCCACATGAAGTCTTTTGTAATTAGTCAAGTTATATTTACTCTGTAAAGTGTGTTGACTTGGATGATTATCCCTAAGTCGATGTCTTGTATAAATAAGAAGTTGTGAAGTCATTTCAAAAGCATCTTGGTGGAGATGAGAGTGTGGTAGAGAGGAGCAGAGTGAAAGGTAGAGCAGAAGTATTGGTCTTAAATGGAACTGACTCAAGCATGGTGAAGATGCTATTCTTCAGTTCAAGTATGTAATATTTATTATTCTATAGACAATGTGTCTCCTGTAGGCAGTGGGCCTCTTGTGAGCAGTGTGCTCAGGTAGTGAGCCCTAATTGGCATGTGCCATTTTGTTCTTCTTATTCTTTTAACAGAGAATACAATCTTGGGTTAGTCACCCCGTGGTTTTTCCCTTAACTGGGTTTTCCATGTTAAAATATTGGTGTCATATGTGTTAATGTGTTTTTGCTCTTGAATTATTGCATTATGTTTCCATGATTGATTAATTATTATGTTGTTGAATTACAAAGAGGATTTAAGTGATTAATAGGAAGAAAGTTTTGGGACAACTGATTCACCCCCCCTCTTAGTTGTCTATCTTGAATCTAACATTGGTCATCATCAAACACCTGAAGGTTGGTAACATTATCTGGTATAGAAGGCACTAATACTAATTCAACTAAAAACCTTTTCAAACCAGATATGGATAATGGTTCCAAAGTGCTTGCAGCTTGAGACAGAGCATCTGCTCTATGATCCTGTTCTCTGGACACATGTGTGATGTTGAATGCATCAAAATCTTCTATCAAGTCCCACAACCTATTTTTGTAATTAGACAACTTTTTGTAATTAAAAGAATATATGCCTCTTACTTGTCTTACCACTAATTCTCAGTCTCCATAGACATGCAAAATTTTTACTCTTTTCTTGAGTGAAAACAATATCCCATGAATTAAAGCCTCATATTTTATCACATTGTTTGTGCATGGGAATTGTAATCTATATGCTGCTAGATAGGATTTTCCAGCTGGATCAATAAGATCTATCCCTACTCTAGCTCCTTGTTTTGACTTAGATCCATCAAACCTAAGGATCCATGGCCTATCTTCAGTTAAAGGTTTGTCAGGACCTTCCCTCTTCTTTTTGGTTCTAGTAGCTACACCACCTAATATCCATTTCAATTTTGGTGACTCATTCTTTTCTATTTTCATTTTCTCTGACCGATGTGAAACTAGTATTTTCTTGCTTTCTTTACTATCAAGAGAATGATCTTCTAAATGAAGTATCATATGCTTCTTCAAGATATGTAAGCATAATGATCAAGTAGTCTCTGAGTGTGGTGTTTCATGTCGTCTACACCAGCCTTCAATTAGAGCGCTATGTGGAGAAGTATGCAACAACATCCTCTGAATCTATTTTGACAAAAAACTCTTCAAATTTAGTCAAATTACTCCCTCTATCTTGATCAGACAATTCATAATCTAATTCAATTAAACAATCAGTTCCCGGGGTGATATTTCTCTCATCCTTAGAAATGCTCCCAATATTCATCAGGATCTCTTCTGAATTATGGATGTAGCCTTCATCCTGATACATAGTTTCTTTTGTACCTGCAAATGATGAACAAGAATCAATTTCACTATGACTATCTACATGACTTACCTCAGGTGATGATAATCTTTTTTCACTACATGTCTGTTCCAGCTCCATCATGTGTAAGCAAGCATCACAAGTTTTTTCAGAATGTGCCTCATCATGCAACCTGCACCATCCTTCAATCAAGACATCTTCATTAGACATATTTAGCATTCAACAATGCTGCATTTCTTCAGACAAATACAATTCAAAATTTCTAAAATGATCTACTTCATTATTGTCCTCTGAACTGCGATCAGACTCTACAATTACTCCATTATCTTGGTGATCATTCCTATGAACACGAATATCATACATGAGGATCTTTTCTATCTTGACCAACGGAGGTCTGATGGCGTAAACTCTAGGGTCAACATCCACATACATGATCTCATTGGTGTTATTATATTCGGTGATCATGTGTTTCATCATCTATCCTAATCTAATTGGGAATCCCTTTCCAAGGTAGCCACATGTGACTGAAATCAGTAGACATGTATCCATTAAGTGTCTTTGACCAATCCCTACTAAGCAACATCCCATATGTATTAGGGATATCTACTACCTGTATATAAATGTAGTATTGGATCCTTGGATCTGATGCTAATTGCATATGAATGTGAGTTAATTCTCCTACAACACTTACTTTAGTTTTGTCTGTGTTACCTTCTTTAATGACTTAGCAGGATGTAACCCTAAGGAATTACATATGGTGAATGGCATTACGTTGGTAGATGCACCTGAATCTACCAAGCAGTTATGTAAGTTCTTGCCAAACATCCTTACAGAAAGGAGGAATGGAGGTGATTCGGTCTTATCCCTGTAAAGGGTCATGTGTGAAGTTTCTGTAGCTTGGACAATAGCTGGGACTTTATGTTTAACATTATTATCCTTAGTTGTATGATCTTTACTCAAAGTCTGGTTTGAATTAGGGGGTTGACTATCTTCTTTTGGTGCAAGGTCATCTAAGGATTTCATGAATGCCTTCTTAATAGCTAGGGTTTTAAGCAATTTTGACAATGACAAACTGATTTTGACCTTTTTCATTTCATCTACTAAGTATGTGACCAATTTATCAGATTCAGGAGGTTGATTACTAGCTTTTGTCACTACATTTTGTGGTGCTAAATATTGAGCATTAACCTTAGGGAATCCAGGGTTATTGCTTGCCTTTGGATCAGGAGTATTAAAATTATTAGGAGGCAAAGATGTGGTCAAGGGACTAGAAGGTCTGTTTGAGTTATTCATGAGGTTATAATTGTGTCTACCTTGATACTGCTATTGGTAAGCATGTACCTCCTCATGTTCAACTAATGGCTCATTCTCATCCTCGAAAGGAAAAATGTAATTTGTTTTAAAAGCCATAGCTGACTCTTCACATGCTGAAGTATAATTCTCATGAGCAGAAGTTGCTTGATGGTGAGGATGATTGACAAAACTCTCCAACACAAGAGCAGAGTCATATCCACAAGGGACAATTTCATTTCCTTCAACAAAAGGAGGGTTACTTGCGGTATTTGATACTTCAGCCTGAAAGATGTTGGCTGCTATCCTAAACTGAGGACAATCTAACTCAGCATGAGCATTGGTATTATGTATCCTACACCAGTTGGTAAGGGATGCTTCTACCAAGTTCACTCTAGTGGTCTTTTTAGGTTCACTAGGAGTCTAATTATCTAAGGGTGATGGCAAGGAACCATTATTTGGCCTAGTATTCCACACTCTAGGCTGTCTAGGTGCATTATTGTTACCACCGTTGTTGTTGTTATTGTTGTAGTTCCTACCATTGTTATATCCCCTGTCAGGATATCCAGATCTATCATTATTATATCCTCTGCTTTGATTTGGTTGAGAATATAAATTCTAACCTCTCAAATGAGTGATTTTAGTTGTCAATTTTCTTAACTGTGTTGATATCTCTTTAATTTCTTCCTTTTCTTCCTGAACTTTGGCTACTACATTTTCTGATTAAGGTTTGAAGAAAGAAGAACCATTATTGTTATTTTGTCCTACATCCTAAGGTACTTGTGCATGTCCTGGATATTGCACTATTTGGCCATTTCCATTTGGAGGTGGCATGATACTAAGTGGAGGTACTTGTAATGGACTTGGCATTGCAGCTGGGGGCATCATAGCTCCATTGGTCTGCTGTTGAGCAAGGTATGCAGGATGCGAAGGATATGTTGGAAATGCTATATTTGGTGTTGGAGCAGGGATCAGTTGCTGATTGACTTTGATAGCTTCTTCAAAAGCTCCTGCCAGAGTTGTGACACCAGGATGTGTTCTTCTTATGAACATAGAAGTTAAGGGATCTAAGGATGAATAATATATACTCCTAGCAGCTTCATCTGCTACGGTATATGGAGCTACCAACTTTGAAAGCATCTTTTGGAATATGGCATTAAAGTTGGCAATAGGCTCTCCTTCAAATCTCTTGATGGTGGCAAATAGGTGATAATTCATTGAAGGATCTATAGGTATCTTAAATCTATCCTTGAAAGCTTTCTCTAAGGTGGCCCATGAACCAACTGAGCCTTGGCCAAGACTGATATACCAGTTATATGCTTCCTCTCCCAAGGAGTATGGAAATAATCTACATACTACATCCTAATGTTCAATTCTTGCTCTACAACAAGCTTCTCTGAATATTTTGATATGATCATTAGCATCCTAATATGGATGATATTTAGGAAAAATCTTGTTAGGATTTTTAGGTAAAGGATGATATGTGGTGAAGGTCAAAGGTGATTTTGTAGCAAAGAACGACATTGTGACTAGTGGTGGCTGAACTAGAGGTGTAACTGGTGATGCTAAAGGCGTTTGTAGCACAACAGGGGTTATTGGAGTATTTCCTAGCGAAGATTCTAATGTGCTAGAACTAGGAGTGTGATGAATATCTATGGTTCTAGGTCTAAGTCCACGGATAGGCAATTCCTCAAAAAGTCCACTAGATCTGGACCTGGTATTCGGCTTGAGAGCTAGGGTTCCTACAATTTGTGAAAATTTGACTTGATTTTATGTAAAGATCAACAGAACTAACCAAGTAAAGGAGATATTTATGATCAGAATCAAGAACTAACTAAATATTTATGCAATATTTGCATGAAACTTACAAATATGAGCCAGTATAAGACTTCTAGACACTGATATCAGAATATCAAGCAACACAAGCAAATTACAGTAGAGATCTAGTAGGATGGCTTGACTAATAACTCAATCCTCAAAGATTTCAAAACCTGACTACAAATTTCAAACTATTTAGCTCAATTTTGAAATATTTATGAAGAACAGACGTGAAATAACACAAGACAAGCAAATCTTTGCACAAACACTCAAAGCATGAACAATTATGATATACTTTGAGAAGATTACCTTGTTTCAACCATAGGGATACGCACATGTAGCAGATTTACCTTTCAAACAAGAAAGAAGGCCCTCCTTCTAGCGCCAATTTATGTTGATGATGATTGTTAGTCATAACAACATGCATAAAAATTTGCACAACAAACCTTTATTATCTTGAAAAGTACGATTAGTTTGAAACAAGCTGATGACTCCAAGTCTCCATTGATCAGGTCATGATCTTCTGACGTTACTAGGAGGTTGATGTGACATGTTGTTTTCCATTTCAAGGGGTCTTACACTGTTTGTATGGTAAGTCGTTGGCTATATATTTGGTTTTACATCTGTTTCCTATAAATTAGCTTCACAAACAAGGTTATTTTCACTATGCTCCACAGACAATGACTATATTTATAAGTTTGATCAATTCTACTGAGCATTTACTATTATGAACTTATTTTATGCTTCTGCACTATGTATTTAGTCAAATAATGTGCCTATAAGCAGGTATTTACATGTGTATTGTTGATATTCATCTATATTTGCATGATATTTATCATGTTGACATGCTTTCATTCAAAATATGCTCTGTATATTCAATTATTTACGAGTTATAGGCATATTTCATGTTTATTTGCTTTAGATTATATGATATTTGCAATTGTGAAGGTGATTTGTAATGAAATTTAATAAAACTCAAAGACATACTTCTAAATTTAGTGAACCTTTAGCTAATGAGTCACATACATTCCAGATACATTCATGAAGAGAAGAAATCAAACCATAATTTCACCAGGATGTTCCACAGCTAGGTATGGTTGATGCTAACTTCAAAGGAACAAGGAATGAAAACAACACATGCAGACTGATAAGCACTCCAAGGGACGCAGCTAATCAATGCATATATCTAGATTCCATTCACTGACTACTCAAGATTTACAATTATTTGTAATCGAAACAGCTTCTCTTTCATTAGGTATTCAAAAGATATGTACATTCACAAAAGCCTTGAAATTAGTCCTAAATGTTTAAGGAATCTAACTTCAATTAAGTTTCTAATACTATAGAGAGTGCACTCCATCTCCTTTTATAGAACAAAGAGAGGAGGTGGTTATACATGACCAATTATCAATATTTGTCTATTTGAATCAATGGTCAATATCATCACATTGACTAAGTCAACCACTGTTAACAAGAGCACAGGTTGCCAGTTGGCAACCATCTGTTGGACTCGAGCATCTCTTATGCTGATTATGTTGGTTTTAGGACAAACAACTAAGAGGGGGGTGAATCAGTTGTCACAAGAATTTTTGTTTTTCAAACACTTAAGGCCTTCTTATATTTCTACAGCATAATAATGATTTAATTATGGAAGCACAATGCAATAATTAAAAGCAGAAACATATTCAACACATATGACACCAAGATTTTAACGTGGAAAACCCAGTTAAGGGAAAAACCACAGGGTGACTAACCCAAGATTGTATTCTCTGTTAAAAGAATAAGAAGAAAAGATGGAACTTGCCAATTAGGGCTCACTTCCCGAGCACACTGCTCACAAGAGGCCCACTGCCTACAAGAGACACACTGTCTACAGAATAATATAAATATTACATACTTGAACTGGAGATTAGCATCTTCACCATGCTTGAGACAGTTCCATTTAAGCTCAACACTTCTACTCTACTTTTCACTCTTCTCCTCTCTACCACTTTCTCATCTCGATCAAGGATACTTTGAAATGACTTCACAAATCTTATTTATACAAGACATCAACTTTGGGATAATCATCAAAGTCGGCACAATACATACTTTATTTTATTACAGAGCAATTACACAAATACAACTTGACTTATTACAAAGCTTTATGCGTATCACCATGCTATCGGCCACACATATCTGGGACTTCAATCTTCTTTGAGGAACATGCCATGCTTCACAGAACATCTTTAAGATCATTTGCAAGATGTGTAAAACATCCGGTCGGCCAAGATTAGGAAGAACACCATCAACCGAAAGTAAATCTTCAATTATGAGCTCAATCTTCAATGCAAACCACCAACACAAACTGGACACAATCTAGAGACCCCCACAAGCTTGCTTGAATCACCAGAAACATCCACACCACTTCTCCTTACTGAAATCATTTGCATCTTCATCTAGAACCTCAAGAACACAGTCTGTCATCACTGTCACATTAGAATAATTGCTTGTGAAACTCCAGACCATGAACCAGTTGAGTTGTCAATTCACATTGGCTTCCTAAACATGCCACCAAATCCGTAGAACAAGATATTGCATTTCTAGATCTCACCAGACCTATTTGTGTCACTCTATCACCTCTAAACAACTGCCAGAACTAGTTTTACCCATTTGGCCATAACTTCTCCAAATCTTCATGCGGACCTCTCAAATCTTGACTGGATCATCTTTAGACACATATCTACAAACCCTTTGATGCACATTCTCTGATCTTCATCTAGCTAGGATCTTCACTTCATAGAGCTCCACTGTCTTCACTATTTCTAATAGGACCAATTTTCTCAATATCCTCAGTACACAACTCATCCAATCCTTGACATCAATGACAACACTAGATAGGCCCATGCTTGCAACAGATTATGCATATGACTATGTCATCATGCATCCTTATTTATTATTTATCTTCTTCTTCTTCTTCACTTTCATCTTCTCTATCAATTGCATCTTCATCATCATCATTTTCTTCATCACTGTCGCTTTGATGCAGATCCCCTCTTATGTGTACCTTTATAGTTGCCCTAATGGATTCATATAACTATACTATTCTTTCAGCCTCACCTCCATCCTGAATCTTAGCCCTTGTTGCATCATGCCTATGAGAATGAGATTTCGGTTGAAGGGTATCCATCTTGTTCTTCCTGCTGTTCAATGTTTCATTGTAGGTCTCCACCCTAACCTTTATCCTCATGACTTTGTTTATTACCTCTTTTGTCAAATGGCATAGGGGAACCTCTGCAGCTTGCTTGAAATTATCATGGAAAGCCTGAACAACAAAATCAGTATCTTGATTTTCAATTTTCCCTTCTACCTTTCCTTCCAGAGCTTCCAGGGTTTCTGCTTCTTTTGCCATAAGGTCATGTAACTTGACATTTATATCCCCGAGTTTGCCATTACATCTCTTCAAGATGTCACATTCAAATCCAGTGTCTTCATACCAAATACTGAGTAGCTGAGAAGTATTATTATCCAGTATTTTATTATCCAGGAGTATCTTCACATCAATTCTTTTCATTTCTCCCAAGGCATCTATGTTCTTCTCTAGCTTGAAAGATCTCCTACCTACTTCATTTTGTAGCTTATCCACTTTACTCTTCAAGGCACTAAGAGAATTCCAATTTTCGAAGGAGGTTTTCACCACATCCTTAGCTTCAAAAATAGAGGAAATGAACCACTTATCCATTAGTTGTGCTTATGCTTCATCAGATCTAATCTTGTAGCCTCTTCTTGTGATATAATGGTTAATGGAGTGGCTGTACTAACAAGTGTATGCTTAGGATCAATCAATCCTTTAATAAAAGAATGCAATTGAGCAATGTGATCTTTATGTTTCTTATTCTTATCCTTTTCTCTTTTCACCCTTTGTGTCAAAGAATCAATAATGTCTTTACCTTCCTGACCTTCTTGGTCTTCATTGCAAAGCCTAAATCAATATTAGTTATCTAAAATTCATTAAGGCTTACTTTACCTTTCTCCTTTTCAACTGTGGGTAAGGCTACTTGGGCTGTCCTCCTACATGTAGTAGGGTCTCTTCTTATTTCATATGTGAGCCTTGCCTTTCTTCTAGGTTTCATCATACTTTCAGTAAATAATGTAGAGACATCAAAATCTTGCACCTCATCAACTTGTTGCAAATTTACTTTGTGTTGCAACCAATAAGGAACATCACCCTTGAGCTCTTGATGATCATCCTCCTTATTTTGAGTATCTTGGGACTGTGTATCAGGCCCTGCCCTCAATGGTGAATTTTCTTTTCTTATTTCTTCTTCATGCACATTCTCATGAGGGGACTTCTATTAAGGTGCCTCTTGCTGAGGGATTTCTTCCTGAGGTGGAGGATTCTATGGAGTATGGATACCTTGGTCTTGTACCTCCTTATGTAAATTCCCCTCAGGAGTTTCTTGAGCCTTTTCCTTTTGCTCAACTTGTGGCACATTGGTCTCTTGAGAAGACTATGTATTTGGGCCTTGGGAATCACTTCGATTGCCCTCAATCACTTTTTCTGTTTCCTTGTGCTGAACTGCACCTTGTGCCAAAATTTGTTCTTCATCTTTTGATGTATTACTTCTTGGAAGTTTCCCTTTTTCTCACATGATTGTTCTTCCAATCTTGGATTATTACCTTGATCACTTCTTTCATTATGTGGTGAAGAAAGGCCTTGGTCTTGATCAGGATCCTTATCTTTATTCTGATCACCCCTGTTCTGAAGCTGTGCCTCTGACTGTCCTTGTCCTGTGGGCGCATTACCTTGATCTTTGCCTTGATCAGGTGTCATATCACCAGCTTCTATATGCACTATATCATCAACCTTTTTAGGTTCCAGTGACTGATCCTTCTCTTTATTTAGGCTCATATCCTCCTGGTACGTTAAGTCTATCACTGCAGGATGAGTGACCTACTCCACTAAATTAGCCAGCCCTATCTGTTGGGCTACTTCCTCACGATTATCCTATTCTGTTTCATCCATTCCAACCTCCTCTTGGTGTGTCACTTTCTGGGCCATGGAGGTCCCATGAGGGGTCATCTTAGTATTAGCTACTAATGTCTCCATATGCCAAGCAGTCACATCCTGAACTACTTCATCATCTGACAATTCTATAGTGTCATCAAGAGGAAAGGGGGACTCTTTACTAGCCATATGCACTTCTTTTGTCTACTCCACAACCTTCTCAGTTTTAAATTGAATTATTTAAGGAATGGGGACATCATGTTGTAGGTATTTCATAAAGGTCAAACCACCCACACCTCTTAACATGATAGGATCAGAGTTGACGTTCCCCCTCATTGCTATCTTCTACTTTTTTGGTGGTGGTGCTTGTTGTAATTTCTTTCTTTTCTTCTTTGTTATAAGTAGATCACCATCTTTGGGTTCTTTATCCAATGGCTCTTCTTCCCAAGGATTTTCTTCCAGTGTTTTATCCTATAGTGGCTCATCCTATAATGGCTTATCCTCTATTTGTTCCTCTGCTACTTTAGGAACAAGTTTTACTACCTTCTTGCCTTTCTTCTCAATAGGTGATTGTTGGGATGTAGATGTAGGTGTAGAGGTGGATACACCATCACCTTTTGATTGAAGTCTTTTGACAATTACCCCTTGCTGCATAGGAGCAGCCTTCTTGCCCTTGCTTGATGGATTTTCTTCCTCAGCAAGTAATCTCGCTCCATTGGATTTCCTCTTTTCAATGAGGAAGTCATCATAATCTTCTTCAGATACCCGTCCCTTTCTTATTACCAATGGTAAGGGCTATACCCTTCATTTTCAACTCAGTGGCCTTAGTCTTTACCCAACTTTGGGTCAATTGGATAACCCCCTTCATTATTTGATCCAATGAGGTCTCCTTTGGCTATGTCAGATCAGGAGCTAAGATGGTGTCATTATACACCTTATTATCCTCATATTCATTAGACATTATTTTCCCATCATCCTCATGTAATTGTGTTGGAACTGGAATGCAATCAAAAGTCTAGATCTAATTGAGTGTGAACCTTTGATATTTCCTTCTCCTAACTTCTTGTGCATCATCACAATTAATCCAATAATCTTCAATATGTTTTTGATGTACTTGCTTCCCTAATAGCTTCTGTATTATGCCATATGGGTCATATGACCTAGCTATAGAAAATGGTCTCAGATAAATGAGCTTTAATCCTCCAGTGACATCTATAATGCTTTGTCTATCAGGGCACATATACCAGCCCATATACACCAGGAATAATACAGGAGGGATCTTCTTCTTTTCCAAGTGAGCCTCAACTAAGGTTGACACTTGTTCAACAAATTCCATCAAGATGACCCTATCAGTAGGGTATCTTGGTAACATGAGGGGATTTCCCTCAAATCCTTCTATTCTTATATATGAAAAAGTAGGGAACTGGATAAACCATCCGCCATGCTTGTAGATGATTGCCTGAGCTTCCATGCTCAATCTCTTGGTTCGGTCCTCCTCCATGGTTCTAACCAGATGCATAGAAAATGCATCATTTACCAATTTGTAATCTTGGAGATATGCTCTCCTCTGTAATTGTGGGTAATGATCCCATATGTTTATGTCACAAGGATTGCTTCCAACCCTGCCCACTATCTACAAAGCATCAAATGTCCCCCTGAAGGCACAGGCGTATACGACATAAGAAGTCATATGAAATATGCAAGCTTTGCCTCCCAGCCTTCTCATGTCCTCATCCAAGCTATCGCTGATGATCTTGGCCCATAGGGGTTTGTTATCTGAATACAACACCATCTAGATGATCCCATACATCCATTTTTCAAAGTTCCTGGTATGCTGCCTACCAGTCATCTTGTTCAACAAGGCAATCATATACTGATATTCGTCATCAAAATCAAACTTGTACAAGTATTTAGGCAATTTGGCAGCAACTTTGTAGGAGCTACCCTTATGCCTCCATAGATACATGATCTTCCTGGCTTGCCTTTCATTTCTACGGTACTCTTTCTCCAGCCTACTTAGGCTTACACTGACCACTTTATCTCCTACAGGCAGATTGAATGCAGCAGTGATGCCCTTGATTGAGAAATCGGCATACACTCTACCATGTTTTTCTACTCTTCTGTTCTCAGGGTTATAATTTCTTGCACACTCCACCACTAGCTCAATGGCTTCCATTGCATATGGAAATCCTGCAGCATGCCACATACCAGTTGTGAATATCTTGTCCAGTATGAGGTTGTCACTCTCATTATCCAACCTCCTCATCAATGCATCCAAATCTGTCTTTCCCTGATGTGTTTCATGTATTACCCCATATCTGAATCCTACTCCCTCTGGTTGTATGAACATCAGTTTCAAGAACTCAGAGTCAGATTTGTTCTTTCTAACATCCCATTGGATCCTGCAATAGAAACATGCATTCTTACCCTAGGATGCATGTATGGGGAAGGTTCATGGATATCATGCGTTTCATAATAGTAATTCAACATTTTGATTCATTTCATGCATGTCACATTGACAATCCTAATGAAAAACCATTTTACCTGGCATTTTTCAGTAAATGACAAAAGAGAGGGTTTTATTTTACTTACCTGATAATTGCTTTCCCTCTTGCTATATGACTAATAATGGTATCAACATGAGTGCACTGTATCATCTGTTCCATTCCATCAAAGATTCACGTTCTGTTTGTAGATGACTGTGACGCGTTGACTTCCAGAGCTTTGTAACTTTAATTATCGTAGGGTAAATGTAAATGATCCCCAAATTTTACTTTTAAACTGAGTAATAAGACAAATTAGGGCATGTGCGTTGTTTTGATTAAATCCATCGATCATTTGCATGAAGTTTGCAGATCTTGCCAAGTGTTGGAATTACATTTGAAATTGATAGGGCGTGACCTACCGTTGGACTCACATTTAATGCTGGAGGGTGATCTTTTAGAAGATCAGGGATATTTGAAAATATGACCCTCCCACAGGATAATTATTCATTAATGTTCAAGGTGATATGGTCAACCTTTGACTTACAAATATCCTCTTCCTTCGAGAATGTAAGGGTAATGTCATCATCATATGGACTTCAACAATTATTTACAAAAAATGATGTCATCATCATATTTGATGAAGGTCAGGGATATTATGAAATGTGACCTCTTCGAGTGAAGATCATGATGACATCATCATACTATTATGTTTTCTTTGTTTTCGGGTTAAGATGACGTCATCGTCATATTTAAGAATATGATGGATGTTTAGAAATATGACCCTCCGTGGGTCAGGTGCAATGATTATGTCATCATCAAGGTGATTTCTTTTATTCGTTGGAACTGAATGACGTCATTGTCATACTTGCGAAGGGTGATATTTTGAAAGATGAGGGATATTAGGAAATATAACCATTTGAGAATATCACAAGTCCTTGATGGGTAACTGTTCATCCTTATTTAAATTTGATGTTCGCGTATCGGGGATCGAATAGGCATCGGGTGATCCTCTTAAGTCAGGGTGATCTAAGCAAATATGACCAATAATTATATGACCCTATGGGAAATATCTTGGTTAACCCAACTTTGACTTATCATAAATTTCTATCCTTAAATAGTATCAAGGTGATTCAAAAGGCAAACCTACTTAGAATTTTGTACTCTTTCAGATTATGATGCTAATGCTAGCAAATTCTAACTTTGGCAACTGGCCCCTCTTTGTGGTACACATACATAAGCAGAGGGGATGACAAGACTGAATTTTACCAAACTGCCCAAAGCAAAAAGAAAACAAGCAGAAGCAAGAAAAGGTTGGGTCCCTGTTTTGCTAAGGCAAAATAGGGCATGTTGTGTAACTACACAACAACTTGCGACCAAAGAAAATAAACAAATTCAAATGATTCAAGTGATGGGAACATATTCTAACATAGTATTTTAACTCTTTCTGAGCATAAGTATTATGACCTTTCTGAATGATATAATGTTTGCCATTGCAATAGTGCTAGTAAGGAATTCAAGTGTGTGCAAATGATTAATTATCCTCATCTTGAAAGTAAGTTGAAAACATGAGTAACTAGTGTTAAGCTACATATTTTGAGTTCATTCCTCATAGCCGACTTGGATAGAGCCTTGTTACCAGTAGGCATCCATAGCCTCAACAAGGTTATCTATACAATCTCCCTAAGTAGAGCCCCACTACCAGCAGACATCCATAGCCCCGGTAGAGTTACTTAGATGGCCTAATTATATCCTTTTGGATTTCAATATTTTCCTTTTTATTCATATGTTATCATCATGTAAGCTCAATATGCAAGGTGTGATCACTTCCTGATTTAGGTTGGAGATTGTAATGGTAGCAAGGGTGACCCTTTAGATTTTTCACTTAACACCTATACTGATGTGTTCCACAAACCCAAGGTTGTTAGGTGATTCATTGTGAAAATTTCCTTAATTAAGAAAAGGCACCATGATGAAAAAGGTATCACAAACCTGATCAGAGATACTCCTCAAAATGAGTCATAACCTATCTAGGAATTTGTTCTCATCACTTGAATCCTAACAATATGGTTGGTTTCTTAGGGGAATAAGGTGCATCATCTTACCTAACCAAAACAAAGACTCAACAAAACAAACAAATAAACACACAGACAAAACAAAACTGTACAAACAACTATACAATATGCACATTATGGTACAAATGACTTACGTGACTCTGTTTAAGCTTGGAAATAATATTTTAGGAACTGCCCATTAATTGGTAATGGAACATCCTCACCAGTTAGAGTCTTAAGTCTGTAGGTACTATCTCCTAGGATTTCTAAAATTTGAAAAGGACCTATCCAAAGTTTATCAAATTTACCATGATCAACTTTTCTTTCATGCACCTTATCCCACATAAGGATTGGATCTAAAATCCTAAAAGCTTTAACTCTGGCTCTCTTATCAAACCAGTGTTTGACCATAGCTTGATGTTTAGCAAACTGATCAATTGCTCTATCTCTTTTCTCTTGTAGGTACATGAGTTAAAGTAATCTAACTTCTTGTTTGTTATCTATGCCTAGATATTCTTATGCAAACTACAATGTGGGGATCTTTAGGTTTATAGGGAGGATAGGATCCACCCCATACACTAACTAATAAGGAGAATTTCCTAATGCATCTTTCATTTTGGTTCTATCCACCCACAAGGCATACTTTAATAGGGTATTTGATGAGAAGCCAAAAAGAATAAATATTCTTACTCTTTCAACTTAGGAGAGGATGGGTAAATATTTTGTCCTTCATATAGTTCTATTAGAACTTCCTTATTATTGCCATCAGCAACAGAATAGACTATCGGCGACCTTTGGAAATGTTTTTCCGAACACCAAGTCTGTCAGATACCTCCTATCGGCAAGACTTCTTTGTTTGGGCCGACAGTTAGTTCAACAGTAGCCAATCTCTCATCGCTTTGACCCTTCTCATCGGCGAACACTTACAAACTTAGACTGATGCGCCGATGGACCAACCACTCATCGGCGTGACTTCAACCTTTTGCAAACTTCCTTTTTGTGTCTCCGATACGTTAGTCACTTTGATCGCTCATCGGCCAGATAAATGCTATCGGCCAAACCTAAAGATCTCTTGCCGCTAGCTGACTCCCCCTGATGGATCTCCATTGGTAACACTTATCCCTTATCACCCCGATACGCCTCAATCGGTAAGACCAATGTTGTCATTCCAACGCCAAGTTATCTAACCAATGACCTTGTCATCTTGATGGAACTACGACATATTAGCATTTGCCGTCACAGTTTTGGCAAGACATACGCCTATCGATGGAGCCAAAAATTATCAACCTGATACTCTGATAACATCCACTCTTTGCTATCGGCCAGAGTCCTTTAGGTCACCCGAACTTGTCTCTTCATTGACCCAATCCAATGACACCACTAGTGGTTAGCGATAGTATTTGGCCATGACTTTGCGTCACATTGATACACCGATAGGGTTGTCAACTCTCAATAGTCTAATCTACACTCTACGCCTAGCACATAGAGATGCTAGGGCATGCTACTGTACACACTCCTAAATCTGGAACATCTGCCCTGCCAAACAGATAATTGAAAGGAAAAACAAATAGAAATATGTACAGACTGACGCCATTCCATTGATTTCTTTGGAAATCCACCAGTGGAATGGTTATTGACTCATCTTCGACAATTTAGACTAAATTATTTCAATTGCAAAGAGCAGAGAGCTATTATGAACAGTTAGGAAATATTTACAACACAGATCAAACATAGAAGATGATGGATAGAAGTTGTTATTGCTTAGTTGATTTCTGAATCATAATCTTTGAATCTACAGAACCCCCTCTTAGTTGCTCCTCTGTGCTTTTATTAAGCCAGAGTTGGAAGATCAACGGTTTCTCAATGGTTAGGGAAGGCCAACTGCCCTAAATTCCAACCGACTCCTATTGACCTTTTCGGATTCTATTAGATACAAAATGTGTCCATTATTTGCCAAATGGAATACAAAGACTTCTAGGTTTTTAGAAAAACAAAACATGAACAAGATGACATGGCCAAATAGGCCTTATTTCAACATAGTAGATTTTACTATGGTGCCCCTGCACCATACTCCCCAGAAGAAAAATGTCTCAAGTCCTCTGAGGGACCAATTCTTGTACATCTTCACCTTGCTTTAGAATGTCTTCCTCTAACATCCATGTAGCTTCAGAATTTGGAAACCCTTGCCACTTAACTAGATGTTCAAAGGATGTTTTGTGCCTTGTCTTCCTAGCTTCTCTGAATTCCAATATGTGCTCCATTTTTGGTGGCTCCCTAGAAGGTAAGTGCTTCAACCAGTCTTCATTTTCCTGGATAGGTTCTTCAACATTCTCCCCTGTATTAGGACTTCTCTACAATGTCAAATCAGCAATGTTGAATATGGGTGAAATGGCAATATCATCAGGAAGCTCAATCTTGTAAGCATTTGGACTGTACTTCTCCAGAATCTGACAGGATCCAATCTTCCTCATCATCAGTTTGCTATGGCCTCCTTTTGGCAACCTATTTTTGTTCAGATGAACCATGACCAAGTCACCTACCTGATACTGCACATCCCTCTTCCTTTGATCCATTCAAGCCTTCGTCTTCTGACTATTCTGGTGTAAAGTATCTCTACCTATTGGTGTATTTCTTTCATGGCTTCTGTAAATGCATCAGCATGACCACTCCTTTTGTCCAACCCCTGGACGTCTCTTAATTCAAAAATACCCCTGGGGTGACTGCCATATACACTTTCAAAGGGACTCAGACCGGTGATCCTGTTTGGCGACTCATTATAAGCATATTCTACTTGTGGGAGTATCACATCCCAACTACTGCCATGTTCTTTTGTTAAGCATCTAAAGAGATTGCCCAAAGATCTATTGACCACCTTGGTTTGCCCATCAGTCTGAGGATGATAGGCTGAACTGAAAGACAAATTTGTTCCCAATCTTTTCCACAAAGTCCTCCAAAAATCTCCTACAAATTTGCTATCCCTATCAGACACAATGCTCAAGGGTAGCCCATGAATCTTGACAATTTCTTTAAAGAACAAACCTGCACCGTAGCTAGCATCATTATTGGTCCTGCAAGGAATGAAATGAGCCATCTTGCTGAATTGGTCTACCACTACAAACACACTATCACAACCTACCCTTATTTTGGGTAACCCCATCACAAAATCCATACTCAAACATTCCCAAGGCCTGTTGGGTATTGGCAAAGGTTGATACAATCCTGCATTGGTTGAGACTCCTTTTGCTCTTTGGCATACTATGCAATTTTCAACAAATTTTCTGATGTCAAACTGCATTCTGGGCCAGAAATAAAATCTCCTTACCAGATCTAAAGTCTTATTCAACCCAAAATGTCCACTCAATCCTCCACTATGTTTTTCCTTCACAATATTATCCCTCATTGAGCATTTAGGGATACACAACTGACATCCTTTGAATAATAGTCCATTCTGCAATGTAAAATCTAAAAACTCACTATGAAAAGTGTTAGCAAATTCATTGCATACCTTGTAGATTTCCCTGAAATCTTGATCTTCTTCATACAATTCCTTGAGTGACTCAACATCCATGCTTTGTAACTGCACTTCTTGCACTGTCAACACCCTTCTGCTTAAAGCATCAGCAACCTTATTGTTTATCCCCTTCTTATGTTTGATGATGAAGGTGTATGCTTGAAGACTCTCCACGCACTTCATGTGTCTATGGCTGAGATTTTCCTGTCCATTCAAAAAATTAAGAGCATGATTGTCAGTGTACACAATGAATTCTTTGGGAAGCAAATAATGCCTCCACTTTTTCAGAGCTTGTACCAAGGCATACAATTCTAAATCATAAGAGGAGTACTTCCTCTTAGCTTCATTCAATTTCTCACTAAAAAAGGATACTAGTCTACCTTCTTGGCTCAACACTGCTCCTATGGCCAGCCCACTTGCATCACATTCAATGGTAAAAACCTTATTGAAATCAGGAAGTACTAAGACAAGATACTTGGCAACTTTCTGCTTCAGACTTTCAAAACTCTAGTCTGCCTCTTTTGTCCACACAAACTTCACCTTACTACCACCCTTGATGGTCTCCAACATAGGTGCACAAATATCACTGTAGTTCTTAATAATTTTTTTGTAAAATGTGGCCAAGCCATGAAAAATTCCGACCTCTCCTACTGTCCTGGGTGTAGGCCAATTCAAGATAGCCTCTACCTTGGAAGGATCCATTTTCAAATCACCCTTAGAGATGACAAAGCCTAGGTAAACCAATTCTTGTTTCATGAAGTCACACTTTTCCAAGTTTATCATTAACTTCTGATCTTGCAGCCTCTTCAAGACTATCTCCAAATGTTTCAAGTGTTCTTCCTTGCTCTTCAAGGTAGACTACCATAAATTTCCCTATGAATTCTGCAATACCTCATTCATTAGTTTCATAAAGGTGCTAGGGGCGTTTGAAAGACTAAAAGGCATCACAGGCCACTCATACAACCCTTCATTGGTTTTGAATGTTGTCTTCCACTCATCCCCCTCTCTTATCATTATCTGATGGTACCCACTCTTCAAGTCTATCTTAGAGAAATAGGTAGCACTCCACAAATAGTCCATTAGATCTTCAATTCTAGGAATAGGAAACTTGTATCTGATAGTTATCCTATTTATTGCCCTAGAATTAGTACACAGTCTCCATTTCCCATCTTTCTTTGGTGCCAAAATAGTGGGGACTGCACATGGACTCAAACTCTTTCTTATTAACCCCTTGTCTAAAAGTTCTTGAACCTACCTAGCTATCTCCTCATTCTACTGAGGGGTCTTCTTATAGGCTGCCTTATTGGGAAGTATAGCTCTCGGTATGAGATCAATCTAATGGCTGATATCTCTAATAGGAGGTAGTGAGTCTGGTATATCTGCTACAATTACTTCCTTATAACTCTCAAGTAGTTCTCTGACCTCCCTAGGTCCTACCTCTCTCATATTTTCTCTTTTCTTTTCCTTAGATTTCATAACCAGAGAAAAACCTACTCCACCTAATTCTTCTACTATTTCAAGGAATTCCTTTTCTCCTACCAACATTACACTAGACCCTACATGCTGTGGATTGCCTTCTACCAATGACTGTATCCTATAGTTACACCATCCTTTTGGAATGAGTAAGCATTCTTTTCTCCATCATGATGAGCCTTTCTGTCAAACTGCTATGGTCTACCCAACAGAAGATGGCAAGCATCCATTGGAAGGATGTCACACAAAATCTTGTCTCTATACCCCCCAATACTGAATTCTACCCATGCCTGTTCATTGATGACTATATGTTGTCCCTTGTTTAACCAACCAACCCTATATGGTCGACTATGGGGTATCTTTTCTAATTTCAATTTATCTACTGCTTCCAAAGATATAATATTGTCAGTAGAACCAGAGTCAATAATAACTTTACAAACCTTACCTTGGATCTTGCAGTTGACTCTAAACAAAGCTCTTCTTTGTGACGGTTCAGTCTGCACTAGTTCTTTGAGTAGTGTCCTCTTGATCATCAGATTTTCTCCCATCTCTAATGTCAAATTCACTTCAGGAGGTGTCACACTCCCTGCATCCTCTTGAGTCAATGTGGTTCTTCTCTCATTACCATGAGAAGTTGAGGCCTTCTCTAGACACTTATATGCTAGGTGCCCTATCTGATTATAGTTATAACATCTCATATTGGAGAACTTGGATCCTCTACCCAATCCATTTGTCCCACCTCTTCCATTAGGCCTTCTTCCTCGGTAGCCTCCTCTGCTACTTGAGTCTCCAACTTGTTCTTCTTGGCTAGACTCACCACTAGGCCTCTGGTTAGGACTTCTTCCTCCAAAACTACCTCTGCCTCTGAAACTTCTTCCTCCTCTATCTCTATTATTCTTCTCATTCTTTCTCTTTATCTTCTCTTCAGCCCTTAAGGCCATATGGAAACACTTGTTCACTGTTTCTGGTGCTAAGATACTGATCTCATCTTGGATGTTCATCCTTAGGCCATTCAAATACCTGGCCACCTTCTCTGACTCTTCTTCTTGTCTCTTTGATTTGAGATTGAGTTTATGAAACTCTTGTGTGTATGCATTCACATCAAGGTCTCTCTGTCTGAGGTTCTGCAATTTCCTATACATCTGCATGTTATAGTCTAGGGGTAAGAATTATGCCTTGATTTTGGTCTTCATCCTTTCCTAGGAGGTTATCATATTCTTCCCCTCCTTGATTCTCTCTCCTTGCTCATAATTCCACCATGCAAGAGCATACCCCTTCAATCTTTCCTTTGCCAACTTAACCCTCTTATCATCAGGGACTTCTTTGTATTCGAAATGATTGTTCAATGCTTCAATCCAGTCAATCACCTCTTTAGCTTCCATACTTCCACTATACATAGGTAACCCATCTATGGTGTCCCTATTGACTAACTTCAAAGCATTTACAAATGCCCTCTAGTCTGCTAGTATCTCCTCTGTGCTCTTATTGGTTTCATCAATTTCTATATCTCCTTCATCGTTGTCACTTTCATCTTCCCTATCCTTACCTTTGGTTCTTTTCAACTCTTAAAGCTTGGACTCAAACATCTCTTCAATTAGTTTCTTCACTGCATCTTGTGACATGCTTTTAGGAGGCATCGTGGTAGCCTCTACTTCACTTTCGTTGTCTGACATACACCAAGACCATACTACCCAAGTGATCTTCAAAACTCGCTCTGATACCAATATGATGAGGAGCCAAAAAGAATAAATATTCTTAGTCTTTCAACTTAGGAGGGGATGGGTAAATATTTTATGTCCTTCATATAGTTCTATTAGAACTTCCTTATTATTGCCATTGGCAATGGAATAGACTATTGGCGACCTTTGGAAATGTTTTACCGAACACCAAGTCTATCTAATACCTCCTATCCATGAGACTTCTTCATTTGGGCTGATAGTTAGTTCAACAGTAGCCAATCTCTCATCGCTTTGATCCTTGTCATCGGTGAACACTTACAAACTTAGGCCGATGCGCTGATGGACTAACCACTCATCGGCATGACTTCAACCTTCAGTAAACTTCCTTTTTGTGTCTCTGATACGTTAGTCACTCTGATCGCTCATTGGCTAGACAAATGCTATCGACCAAACCTAAAGATCTCTTGCTGCTAGCGGACTCCTCCCGATGGATCTCCGTCAGTAACACTTATCCCTTATCACCTCGATACACCTCAATCGGTAAGACCAATGCTGTCGGTCCAACGCCAAGTTATCTACCTGATGACCTTGTCATCCCGATGGAACTACGACACATTAGCATTTGCCGTCACGATTTCGGCAAGGCATATGTCTATCGGTGGAGACAAAAATTATCAACCCAATACTCCAATAACATCCACTCTTTGCTATCAGCCAGAGTCCTTTAGGTCACTAGGACTTGTCTCTTCATTGGCCTGATCCAACGACACCACTAGCGGTTAGCGACCATCTTTGGCCACGACTCTCAATAGTCTGATCTACACTCTACACCTAGCACATAGAGATGCTAGGGTATGCTACTGTGCACACTCCTCAATCTAGAACATCTACCCTGCCAAACAGATAACTGAAAGGAAAAACAAATAGAAATATGTACAGACCAATGCCATTCTACTGATTTCTTTGGAAATCCACCAGTGGAATAGTTATCGACTCATCTTCGACAATTTAGACTAAATTATTTCAATTGCAGAGAATAGAGAGCTATTATGAACATTTAGGAAATATTTACAACACAGATCAAACACAGAAGATGATGGACATAAGTTATTATTGCTCAGTTGATTTTTGAATCACAATCTTTGAATCTACAGAACCCCCTCTCGGTTGCTCCTTTGTGCTTTTATTAAGCCAGAGTTGGAAGATCAAAGGTTGCTCAACGGTTAGGGAAGGCCAACTGACCTGAATCGCAACTGATTCCAGTTGACCTTTTTGGATTCTATTAGATACAAAATGTGTCCATTATTTGCCAAATGGAATACAAAGACTTCTAGGTTTTTAGAAAAACAAAACATGAACAAGATGACATGTCCAAATAGGCCTTATTTCAACATAGTAGATTTTACTATGGTGCCCCTGCACCAGTATTCCACTCCCTAGGGTGCTTTTCTATCAATTTATTTATGATATTCAATAAGTTCTTATTCGTTGATTCTGTTAAACCATTCCCTTGAGGATAATAATTTGAAAAGAATTTCAAAATAATTCGATGATCAAAAGCCCAACTAGATAATTTTAATGATGTAAAGGCAGGTCCATTATCACATACCAAAGCATAAGGAACTCCATACCTGGTCACTATGTTGCTTTCCAAGAACTTGATCACATCATCAACATTACATGTCTTACTACCAATTGCTTCGGTCCACCTGGTGCAATAATTGGTGATAGTCCAAACATACCTATGGCCTGAAGATGATGGAGGATTTATGGGTCCTATGAAATCCATGCCCCATTGAGCAAATGGCCACATCTCCATCACTAGTTGCAAGGGTTGAGCATCATAATTTTCTCTATTGGCTGCTACCTGACAAGTATGACAATACTTAATATGTTCTATCCTTTCTCTTTTGGGATTTTCATTAATATTTTAGCACTGCATGGTGCATTAGGACCCTATAGTTCACTTCTAGTCTCTTTTCTACTCCATTCTTGTAAAACTATGCAACCTTAGGTCAATTGAATGCATCATGTGAATTGTCATTGTAAAATCCACAACCTAATTTTTCTTCTCTTTTTGTTTCTACATTCATTAGCATAATGACCTAACTTACTGCAATAATAGAAATTCAATTTCTATTCTCTTCATCTACCTTTGACACCCCTATACCTATGGTTGCAATCTAGTCATCTCTACCATAAACTTGAGAATAATCATTGTTATAGCTAGTAGAAGGATCCTAATTTTGTATTTGGGGTACCACATGGTTCACATTATTAATTTGTTGTTAATTTATTCTCCATGTCAGTTCTTGGTATCCATGTGATGGATATCCATTTAAAGCATCCTTGACCAATCTTGTGCCTTGGCTATGCCTCTGTCAAGATATGATTCTTCTCTATTCATTCCTCTAACATGTGGTTCATCATCTTCTTCAAATATTATAGGGCAATTATCAATTAGATGTATATCCCATTATTTTCTTATACTACAATAGAAAATTACTCTTCTTCTAGGGGCTTTTGGGAATTCTACCTTTATTGCAACAACTTACTTTATTATATCGTTGGACATTCATTTCTTATATGTCCTTATCTACTACAATTGGTACACCAAATGTTGTTCCATCTTTGTAAGGGGGAAGTCTACTTTTTCCAATCTTTTTCTAGAATCTCTTATTGTATTTTTAATTTCTTCAATTCTTCACTTTCATCAAATTCTTTCCTTGAATATTGAGCTTCTATTTTGGTTTGTAGCTCCACTGCTTAAATATAGGTAGTAAATTATATTCCATCTACTGCAACTTTGATTTGCAATTTTAAATCGGATGTAAACAATTCTATTTTCTATTTTTCTATTAGCAATTCTTCCAATTTATGAACCACACATTTAAAACTTTGATAATACTGTTTCACTAACTCATTCTTCTCTTGTATCATCTCCCTCATTCTACTAACACTTTTGACCTAGGGGCATTAGCGGAATAAAAATTAGCCAAAAATAATTTACTTATCTCCTCCCATGCTTTATTATGATTTTGATAGACCTTGATATACCACTTTAGGGATTCATCTCTTAGTGTTTACATGAATTCATACAATCAAGTCTAGTCCTCATCTATGCCAACTCTATTGCAATGAGATTATAAGATAAATTGATGCCCACTTGCATCTTTTCTATCTTTATCATACACATGGAGTTTAGTTCCATTTGCGGCTATCCTTACAGGGTTGGAAGGTGTATTTGATTTTTTTTTTTTTTTTTTAGGGCTTACATAATTAATATTCTTTTCTTTGATCTCTTCCTATGTTGTCCTCAAATCTTCTTTGGTTGGTTTTACTTTGTTGTTTCACTAGCCTTTCTCTTCTTCTTTTATCCCTAGGCAATTGAATTTCAAAGTGTTTGTTGCCTAGTATCTCACCAAAATTATTTACACTATCTCTTCTTAATCTTTCTCTTTCTATCCATAGCAAGGATTCAATACTTATCTTCTCTATAAACTCTTCTTGTCTTATTTGGCATAGCCTTGGTTTGGGGGGTTCACCTCTTTGTGGGGTTGTTTCACCTTTGGAGATACAACTTTTGGTAAATTTTCATTTGTTAATGATATGCCACTAATTAATTTAGGATTCTCCAATCCTTATCTAATTGTTTCAATTATATCCATGGCTAACACATTGTCCCTTATATCATCTTCTTCACATTCTTCTCTTTTTCTTGAAATTCTAAAATTCTCATCACTTTTTTCATTAGTGAATGTATATTTACACTCAATATTTTGTCCGAGTCTTCACTCAAATCATAGGTTTAATTTTTGATAATGGTGTTAATATACCCTTAAATTCTTCATTAATTATGACCCTAATGTTAGACAAATTTGGTTCATAATATGGATTTCTAGTTGAAAATTCAACTTACAGAGCATCAATGCTTCTACACCTAGGTGTTAGAAATTCAATTTGTAGAGCACTACTTCTCCAAAGCCCTTTCTTCATTGATTCTTAAAATTTATCATATTCCTTTATTGTATTTGTTAATTCAACCAAATTTTCTTCTACTCTTTTTACATGGATAACTAATTGCTTAGATGTTCTACTGTTATTGGGTGGTACAGTAACTATTTTTTCCTTTGTTGGAAGAATCACATCATCTTTGGAAACAACACTCTTGGAATGCTCTATAAAGGCTTTTCTAGCTGATGTAGGAGCATCTAGGTTCATGAGCAATCTTGCATGGACACCAAAAATATTTTCTAGGTTTTTGTTTAGTTTTTGTTGTGTTTTGGTTTTCTATGTGGTGTTGGTTTCCTACTTTGCTTTAGGAAAGATTTTCAGTTCATTTTTATCAAGACAAGTGTATCACCTTTGAGAAGAGCTTAATGGGTATCATTAGTTCAATTTTGGTGCAATTTGGACAAAAAATGAAGTTAGAACAAATCGGCCAAGTTCAAAGTTCTAAAACTTGTAGATTCACCGATAAATGATTTTGTACCATTTTTAATGGTTCACAAGAGACATAATTTGTTGATAAAGAAATTTTATATGTTGATATATATATTATTTTGGCTAATAATATGTCAAATAACAATTATTGAGGATTGACATTTATTTAATAACAAGGAGTAGTGATGATATTTAAAAAGGAGCAATGATTATAATTAAAGTGCAACAATCAATAAATAATTAAAATGGTAGTGACCAAGTATTACTAGCATTTACAAAGGTAGAAATTATGATTATTAAGGTAGTGATTATCATATATTAATAAAGTAGTGATTAAAAGAAGATAGAGCGCTCCCCACACGAGGACAAAATTGTCTCACTAAAAGACAAAATTTTGTCTTATATAGAAATAGAGTTATGGAGAGGTGTACATAGTGAAGTGTATGAAGAGTTGCATTTAGTTCTCTTTTTGTAAAAGACACATACATTGGAGTTCACCTCCCTTTGAAGGGATATTTAGTGGTATAAAATGAAGGTGTGGAGAGCAATTTGGGAAGGAAGAAAAATACAAGGTAAATCATTCAACTTTACAGCAGATCTAAAGATAAAAAGATATTTAAAAAATTACAGTAGAAATATATATATACAATAACAACAATGGTCCTTGTTAGAACACAAGGATATACTGAGAAGGGGGTGAATTAGTATATATTTAAAACTTATCCCAATTTAACTTTGTCATCCAAAACTTCTAACTGCCTTAATTAGAAGATCAACAAATTAAACCAATTAAAGAACAACAAATAAGCACACAACCATAACATCATATTTACGTGGAAAACCCAAGAAGGGAAAAATCACGGTGAGGAAGCTGCTTGGATCTACTGTCCAAATCCAGCCTCACAAATAACAACAAGATTACAATATTATTTATGGGCAACAACCTAAAGGAAGTTGCAACTCCCTAAAATTCAATACAAAAGCACTTATAGAATGAGGCTACAACCTCTGTACATCACACTTGACAAATTTCATTGATCAACAACCTCTGCAACATCAACATACTTCACACTGAACCAAATCTTTAATTCCTCTACACAACAAACTTTGCTTCCTTCAACACACTTCCACACACATACTCACTTTCACATTCGCATAAAAATCCTCACACACTCTCACACTTTCCTCAACAACCAAGATCTTTCATTTATAACTTCTACAAATTTCAAAATCTTTCTCCCATGTCGGCCAAGATGAAAACATGTATTCATGAAATGTACAATGCCACACCAAGTCAACATCCAGAAGATGTAGAAAACCAATGTGGTTCAAGCCAAGTGATAACCAGGACCTATTCTTCATTAACACATTCTTCCAAGTAGGTGCACACTTCAAATCATCTAGTGGGAACATTAAAACACATAAAGTCAACCCAACAAACACTTATTCTTCCACAAAATAGCTCCAGACCTAAAGCGGTACTAGAGGGATCAATTAACATCATGTGGACCATCACACAAGCAACATAAGACTTACACAAACCTTCTTAACCAATCCTTCCTCTAAAATATAAGTTTTCTTTCTAGTGCAAACAATAAAAAACTAAGCCTAGTATGACAAATGAACATTGAACACATAGTCTTCAGATAAAGCATTGAACAACCAACTTGCGGTGCATTTCAACACCTAAAAATTGAATTGAACCATCAAACTAAATACCTAAACTCATCCTCCAACACCAAAGCCAAAAGATGATCTATGGTGAAATGTGGTGGCTTCTACTTTCTCCTCCTAACAACCCTAGTCAGCAGCAAGATGTGTCTTTGTTTTGCTAACCCCGAAGAACCTCTATGGTACATCTTAGCAACTAAACTTTGAATATAACTATCTTCTCATCTATAAATCATCCTTCAAAACATAAGACCTCATCTTCAAAAGTAAAGAAATGCAGAGCAGTTCTCTGACACATTCTGATTGCAACCATCCTGAACCTCTATCTTCACTCTACGAGCTCTAGAATCTTCTACGGTAACTTTCAAGTTCTGAAATCTAGATCATACAACATTCACATGTCTCTAATAGACTCCTAAACCATAAGGTCATATCTTCAAATGTAGAGTAATGTGGAGCATTCTCCTAAGCTTCTTCTGTGCAAACTCTAGTGCCTTAGACATCTTGAATCTTTCTTTCAAAACTAAAGCAATGATTTTCCTTAGGAAACAATGAATAGAATGAAAGTTCATCACATCAGAGACTTCATTCTCAACCTCATACAACAATAATGAACTCTTTTCACAAAACAAGAATCTTCATGTTAACACAATCCAAACTTTAGGAGATAAGGTATAATTGTCTACAAATGATACTGATCCAATCAGTATACATAGTACATGAGATCCATCGCCTTACCATTCTCTTCACAACTTATCTGATTCATCTCCTTTTTCTTTTTCTCTGATCAAATTTCCAACACATTATGCTACTACTGTACTATAGACATTACCTCTTGTTCACTTTACTTCTGGCCTTCTTCATGACAACACTACTGACAACACTCCTAAACCTCACATTGTCGACATCAATGACAACACAAATGCAACAATCTCCTCCTTTGGCATTGATGGCAACACTTGACCTGATATGTAAATTTCTCCCCCTTTGACATCAAGGACAAAGGGCTAGTGGTCTTCTTCTGAACTAATCTTCCTTTAGCTCCCCCTATTTGTATTCTTCTTGATTCTTCTTTCACTGCTCCTCACTTGTTATCTCCCCCTGGCTGATCAAATCTTGTCATCCTTTAAGACCTATTGCCTACCTGCTTCCCTTGAGAGGTGGACACCATTGATCTAGGGATAAAAATATATCTTGAACTGCTCCCCCTAGACAGATGCACCATCTATGCATCTAGTTGTAAGGAGGGGAAACAACCCCTAATTTCTATCTAAGAAAGTCAAAAGTATCCTTAGAAAGTGCCTTGGTGAAGATGTTTGCAACTTTATCCTTTTTAGGCACATACTCTAATTTGACTTCTTGATCTGCAACCTTTTCTCTCAAAAAGTGATACCTGATAGATATGTGCTTGGTTCTAGAATGCATCATTGGATTCTTTGAGATATTGATGGCACTTGTATTATCACAAAGAATGGGAATAGGTTCATTATATACAACCTTGATATCCTTCAATGTTTGCTTTATCCACAACACATGGGTGCAATAGGTAGCTTCAACTATATATTTTTCCTTTGTTCTTGCTAATCCAAAAGACCAGTCTTTCTCTCAAAATGAAAGCTCCTCCATTGGTACTTCTATCATCAACACTACCAGCCCAATCTGCATTAGTATAAGAACTCAAGGAAATTCATCACCCTTTTGATACCACAATCCATGTTCCAAAGTGCTTTTCATATATTTGAATATTCTCTTGACTGTCTTCACATGTGTTTCCTTAGGATCAGCTTGAAACCTTGCAACCAAACACACAACTTGTATAATGTCAGGCCTTGATTATGTTAGGTATAGAAGGCCCCAATCATAGACTTGTACTAAGTCTGATAAGCTTTAGGTGACTCATTATCTTTACTCAAGTGGTAATTGGTTGCCATAGGAGTACACACATGTTTGCAATCTTCCATTCCAAACGCCTTTAACACTTCCTTAACATACTTTGATTGAGAGATAAAGATGCCATCATTTGATTGAGAAATTTGAAGTCCAAGAAAGAATACTAGCTCTCCTAACATAGACATTTCAAATTCTTTCTACATTTCTCTTGCAAACTTCTTACACATCTCATCATATCCACAAAAGATTATATCATCAACATACATAACAACAATTAGAATTTGTTCACTTTCAGTTTTGATGTAAAGGTTACTATCTGCAGTACATTTCTTGAAACCCTGTTGAAGTAAGTACTTGTCCAACCTTGCACACCAAGCCTTAGGGGCTTGTTTGAGACTATACAGAGCCTTCTTGAGTCTACACACCATGTTTGGGTATTCTGATAACTGGAAACCATTTGGCTAGTCTATGTAGACCCCTTCTTCCAAGTCACCATTCAGGAAAGCAAATTTGACATCCATCTGATATACCTTGAATCCTTTATGTACTGTAAAAGCAAGAACCATTCTAATTACTTCCATTCTTTCCACCAAAACAAATGTATCCTCATAGTCAACACCTTCAACTTGTGAATATCCTTTCCAAACCAACCTTGTTTTGTTCTTGACCACTTCTCCATCTTCATTCAACGTGTTCCTGAAAACCCATTTTGTTCCTATCACATTCTTGTCTACAGGCCTTGGTACCAACTCCCAAGTTTGATTATTTTCTATCTGATTTAGTTCTTCTTCCATGGCTTGTGTCCATCCTTCATCCTTGCTAGCCTCATTAAAGTTTTTAGGTTCTATTCTTGACAGTAAAACAAAGTTTACCTGTTCATTTGTTCTTGGAAATTTTCTTCTTATATGAACTCCTTCAATCTTGTCTTCAATGATCTGATCTTCTAAATGATTTTTTTGAACATACTTGGCTGGAGTCTTAGCAATCTTCTTTGGAGTTTCTTCCTTTTCTTCAACTTATGTAACTTCCTCTATGCAGACAAGTTCATCTAGCCAAAAATCCTCTTGCTCAACTAAATTTTGATGTGATTCTTCATCCACTCTTACATTTGCACTCTCAACTATCTTCCTCAGACTTTTATTGTAGCATTTGTAGGCTTTTCTAGTAGTTGAGTATCCAAGGAAAATACCTTCATTTGCTCTTGTGTCAAACTTTCCCAAAACTTCTTCATCTCTTCTAATGTAGCATTTGCTTCCAAAAGCTCTAAAGTACTTGACTGATGTTGGTCTTCCATTCCAAAGTTTATAAGGGGTCTTGGTACCATGTTTTCTTAGTTGTCCTTTGTTAAGAATATAGACTGTGGTTTGAATTTCTTCTTTTCTAGTACATATTAGGTAGTTTAGCTTCACTCAACATTGTCTTTGCCATCTCCTGGATAATCATATTCTTTCTCTTTGCATCACCATTTTGCCGAGGAGTTCTAGTAGTTGCATAGTGTCTTTTGATTCCATGTTCTTGACAAAACTCTACAAACTCATTTGAAGTGAACTCACCACCTCTATTAGATCTTAAGCACTTGATTCTAGCATTCATTTCATTTTCAACCAAAGACTTGAAAATATTGAATCTGCTGAAATCTTTTGATTTTTCTTTCAAGAAAGTAACCCATGTCATTCTAGAGAAATCATCAATGAGCAACATAAAATACCTCTCACCTTATAGACTTCTTGTCCTAGTTGGTCCTTACAAGTCAGTATGAACCAGATCCAAAGGCCTTGTAGTAGAATATTCCTTGGATTTTAAAGTTTTCCTTATCTACTTCCCAATTTGACACTCCTTGCAAATAGTGCTTGTAGGCTTGGTGATCTTTGGCATGTCTCTTACTGCTTGCATGGAGCTAATCTTCACAAGATTGTCAAAGTTGACATGCCCCATTCTTTGATGCCATAGACAACATTCATTTTTTTCCCTAGGAGACAAGTCCTTTCATTAACCCCCTTCAGATTATACAAATTGACTTCTATTTTAAATCCTTCTGCCACCAATTTTCTAGACTTTGCTCTTCTGATTTCACACCCTTGATTATGAAATGTGAGATTATATCCTTTACTGCACATTTGACTCACACTGAGAAGGTTATGCTTGAGATCTTCTACATAAAGAACATCATGTGTCTAAGACTTTCCATCAATGCTTATAGTACCTTTTCCAGTGATCTTTGTAGAAGAGCTATCTCCAAACCTAATCAATCCACCATTCCACTTGCTAAGATTGATGAACTTGCTCTTATCACCAATCATGTGACTTGTACATCCACTGTCTATCACCCAAAGATTTGTTTGTCCTTGAGCATTATATCTTGTTTAGAAAATCATTGAGTTCTCAACTTCATTGTTACTTTTCTTGTCTTGCTTACTGACATCATTTATCTGAGATTATAAATTTGTAAGACCACTCCTGCAATACCTTTCTATGTGTCCAAACTTATTGCAAATTTGACATACCACATTGGCATCCACAAAAGAAGCAAGAGAATTTATACTTAAAAGATTTTTTTCATTCATTATAGACTTGCAATCCATAGCCTTATGAACAAATTTATTGCAGATAAAACAATAAACAAAGAAATCATGATTAAACCTATTCATGGAGAATTGTCTTGCATGAAGAGATCTTCCTTGAGGGAAGATGAGATTTGTACATTATGTATCATTTAGACTTCCAAGATTTTCCTTCTTTAACTCCTTTTTGAGTAACTGAATTTATTTCTCAAGTTTTATACATTCTTTTGTCTTAGCTTCAATCAGAGCTCTTTATTCTTGATTCTCCTTCCTTGCACAATCCAAGTCTTCAAGAGTAGAAGCAAGTTCATCTTCAAAATCAACTTCATATTCTTGTTCATCTGCAACCTTGTCTGAACCATCTAAGATCACCATAGCCATGAATAGAGATTCTCCTCTATCCTCATCAGATGAGTAGTGATCTACTTCTTCTCCAGAGTTGTAGTCTTCTTTTGAAAGAAGGTTCCTCTTGAAATTGTTTCTCTTGAACCCCTTGCTACTACTTTCACTTTCTCTAAAAGGACATTTGGAGGCATAATGACCAATTCTACCACATTTGAAACATTTGAAAGGTAGCTTACCTTTATATTTTCCTGATCCTCTTTTCAACTTTCTTACAAAGTTTTCTTCTTCTTCCTCAGCTTCATTGCATATATTAGATCCTCCTTCATTCTTCACAACATTGAAAGCAACTTCCTTTTGGCATGGGCCTATGACTTCATTTCTCATTTCATAGGCATTGAGGGACCCAAACAGTTCTACCATGGTGAGTTTCTTCAAATCTTTGACTTCTTCTATTGCAAAAACTTTTGAGTCAAATATGTGAGGGAGAGATCTCAAGACTTTCTTTACAACCAATGATTCAGCTAAATCTTCACCCATACTTCTGATGCCATTGATTGCTTCATCTACCTGGTGTAAGTAGCCATCTATGTTCTCTTCTGCAGTTTGGCTTCGTTTATGGTGTTATCTCTTTCATAGAGACCTTTGAACTTCTCCCATATCTCCTTTTCTATCTTGCACCACACAACCTTGACTAACTCTGAACTGTTCAAACCACTTAAGATTGCATTCTTGGCTTTGGCATTGTTTTCATGTGCCTTCTTCACATCTAAATCTAAAATGGGATGACTGGGTTCAACATAATTAGTCATGATCGCTCTCCAGACATCACACCCTAGTGAGGTAAGATAGGATTCCATCCTTACACTCATGAAGTCATAGTTATTTCCATCAAACATTAGAGCTTTAGAAGAAGACTCCTTCTGAGCCATGTGTTCTATTCCAAGATCTACCTTCAGCTATTAGGTTGCACCAAGGAACCTTGCTCATATACCAATTGTTAGAACACAAGGATATACTAAGAGGGGGGAGAATCAATATAATTTGAAACTTATCCCAATTTAACTTTGTCAACCAAAGCTTCTAACCACCTTAATTAGAAGATCAATAAATTAAACCAATTAAAGCACAACACATAAGAACACATCCACAACACCAGATTTACATGGAAAACCCAAGAAGGGAAAACCATGGTGCAAAAGCTTCTTGGATCTACTATCCAAATCTAGCCTCACAAATAACAACAAGATTACAATATTATTTATGGGCTACGACCCAAAGGAAGCTACAAATCCCTAAAATTCAATACAATAGCATTTATAGAATGAGGCTATAACCTATGTACATCACACTTGACAAATTTCATTAATCAACCACCTCCGCAACATCAACATACTTCACACTGAACCAAATCTTCAATTCCTCTGCACAACAAACTCTGCTTCCTTCAACACACTTCCACACACATACTTTCACATTCACATAAATATCCTCGCACCCTCTCACACTTTCCTCAATAACCAAGATCTTTCATTTATACCTTCTGCAAATTTAAAAATCTTTCTCCCATGTCTACCAAGATGAAAACGTGTATTCATGAAACATGCAAGGCCATGCCAAGTCGACATCCATAAGATGTAGAAAACCAATGTAGTTCAAGACAAGTGATAACCATGACCTATTCTTCATTAACACATTCTTCTAAGAAGGCATACACTTCAAATCATCTAGCAGGAACATCACACAAAATCTTCTAGTTGTCCCAACAAACACTTATTCTTCCACAAAATAGCTCTAGACCTAAAGTGGTATCAGAGGGATCAATTAATGTCATGTGGGCCATTACACAAGAAACATAAGACTTACACAAACTTTGTCAACCAATCCTTCCTCTAAAATATAAGTTTTCTTTCTAGCGCAAACAATCAGAAATTGAGCCAGGTATCACAAACGAACACTAAACACATAGTCTTGAGTTAGAGAATTGAACAACCAACTTGCAGTATACTTTAGTAGTTGAAACTTGAATTGAACCATCAAATTAAATATCTAAACTCATCCTCCAAACACCAAAGCCAAAATATGAACTGTAGTGAAATGCGGTGGCTTCTGCTTTCTCCTCCAGACAACCCTAGTCAGCAGCAAGATGTGTCTTTGTTATGATGACCCTAGAGAACTTGTGGTACATCTTAGCAACTAAACTTTGAATATAACTATCTTCTCATCTATAAATGATCATCCTTCAAACCCCAAGACCTCATCTTCAAAAGTAAAGAAATGTGGAGCAGTTCTTTGACACATTCTGATTACAACCATCCTGAACCTTTGTCTTCACTCTGTGAGCTCTAGAATATTTTGTGGTAACTTTCAAGTCCTGAAATCTAGATCATATGACCTTCACACATGTCTCTGACAGACTCCTAAACTACAAGGCCATATCTTCAAATGCAGAGGAATGTGGAGCATTCTCCCGAGCTTCTTCTATGCAAACTCCAGTGCCTTGGACATCTTGAATCTTTCCTTCAAAACTAAATCAATGATTTTCCTTAGGAAACAATGAATACAATGTAAGTTCACCACATCAGAGACTTCATTCTCAACCTCATACAACAACAACAAACTCTTTCACAAAACATGAATCTTCATGTTAACACAATCTAAACTTCAGAAGATAAGGTACAATTGAGTACATATGATACTGGTCCAATCAATATACATAGTACATGAAATCCATCACCTTACCCTTCTCTTCACAACTTCTCTGATTCATCTCCTTTGTCTTTTTATTTGATCACATTTCCAACACATTATGCTACTGTTGTACTACAAACATTACCTCTTGTTCACTTTACTTCCAGCCTTCTTCATCACAACACTGCTGACAACACTCTTGAACCTCACACTGTTGAAATCAATGACAACATAAATGCAACAATCCCTTCATCAAGTAGGCCACCCCAAGTTGGATGGACGAGAGTTCCTGCCACTTGTGGGCCAAGGGGTGGAATTATTCGGGATGGACGTACTGCCCCCTTAGGCTTGGTTGAGCACAAACTCTCGTATATTACCCATTTAACCCAATGAGCTATCACATTTGGAATGAATGTGAAATGTATATTAGGGGAAACACAGAAACACTGGTCCTGTCATCAAGTATGCCACCCCAAGTTGGATGGATGAGATTTCCTGCCACTTGTGGGCCAAGGGGTGGAATTATCCAGGATGGATGTACCATGCCCTTGGGCTTGGTTGAGGAGGATAGACTCTCAATGCCCTATATGCTTTCTCATAGAATTTCATTATGTGGTTGACCATTGAGAATAACCATGAAATGATTATATGTCTGCTCTATGAATTACGTGTGTGCTTCATGCATGGTGTGTATACTTTGTGCTTGTTTAATATATGTATTGAACTAAATATTGATTGTGCTATGATTATTTGATCTCATTATTTATGTTATGAAGTATTGATCTCATTAATAATTATGCTATGAATTGATTATTATCTAATTTATGGATCTTTAATATTTCTAATGTCCCTTTCTAGTGATTATTATTGTATGCAGGTAAAGAAATAAGGAATATCAAAATAGGGGACATTACAAAATTGTATTTGAATATACGAATACAGGAATTGAGCCATAATACCTATGGATATTATGAAGGCGAATTGTCACTAGGATACCATTGTTTTGTATTGGAATGTATTTCCTAAGCATTATAATGCTGTACATAAATAAAGGGTTCTAAATTTAATTGTTTTGTGTAAAAGTTTATATCTCGTGCTATATGACTCTGTATTGTGCTACATGACTAGGTTGTGTGATAAAACCCCCTTATCATGACTGCATCAAATAGTATCAGAGCAAGAATTTCTTGTTGGGAATTGAGATGTTGCAGAGAGTTTGAAGTAGCAAAATATTGTCTCAGAGGGCTCAAGAGGATAATTGCAGGTGTAAAGAGGAGTACTGGAATTATAGATGGCTAAAGGAGACATTAGAGTTGTGAGAAGAGGAAAACTTTGTTTCCATGATGTGTGTGGATAGAAAATAGAAAAGATTGTATTTTGAGAAGATGCCCTGAGAAGAAGAGTTCCTAGAATGGAGGAGATGTTTGAGCAGTTTCATATTGAAATGAGGAGTGATTTGAGAAATTTAGTTGCTGGATTAAGAGGAAACCCAAATTGTGTTGAAGATCATGCTAATGATGAGGATGAAATTGTAGAGGATGAACAAGAAAGAGAAAACAAACAACCAGTAGATGCTGGAGAAGAATGGTTCCTAAGAACACTTGCTTGGATTAGAGGAGGTAACAAAATGGAAATTTCTACTTTTTCTGGAACATTAAATCCTGAAGAATTGATAGATTGGATAGGAGAATTAGAAGAATATTTTGAATTTTAAAACATTTGTGACCCTCAGAGGGTGAGACTGAAACAAACAAAACTCAAAGGACATGCTACCTTATGGTAGAGAGAGTTGTAAAGAGAAATAGTAGCAAATGGAGACACATGAATAACTTGGTGGAATCATATGGTTACCTAGTTAAAAGAACAGTTTATTCATGGATATTATGAGTTGGAGATGTTCAAAAAACTTTGGAATCTGAAGTAGAAGGAGATAAGTGTCAAAGACTATATTGAGAAATTTTATAAAATGGTAATTAGATAGGGGCATCATCAAATGGACAGGGAGAAAGTAGCCTAATATATTAATGAGTTGAGATTTAATATACAAGACGAGATGAGTATGTTGAAAATTTCTACAATGGAAGAGGCATACCAGTATGCTTTGAAAGCAGAGGAGAGATAGAAAGAAGGTAGCATAATAATGCAAGAGGAAGAGGAAAATTCTCAACCGGAAGAGGACAAGCAAGCAACAACAAAGGAAAACAAGTTTAGGAAGAAGAGATACCAAATGGAATGAGTCAATTTAGGGAATGAAAGGAAGAGAATACTTTGCAGGAGGACGTGGTAGCAACAACAAGGGATTCCTTGGGAAATGTTTTCAATGTGGAGAAGCTGGACATAGAGCCTATGTGTGTCCACAAATACACCAGGAGAATAGCAAAAGGAGTATAGCCAAAAATAATATGGTGCAAGAGGATGAAGAAAGTGTAGCATCACCAAAGGCAGAAGAGCTCGAAGAAGGAGGGTTAAGAGAGTACTGATGAAACCAAAGTTGAAATAGGATAGAATATATTAGAGGGGAAATATTAACAATAAAGACCAACGTCAACTCCTAGGTGAGGTGAATTAGGTGACATAGCTAGCGGAAGAGAGTATTTATTGACTAAATTAAATTATATTAAGATAGGGGTAGCATTACCCTATATGTATATGTATATGTATATATATATATATATGTATACATATATATACATATATATATGTATACATATATATATGTATACATATATATATATATATTTATACACACACATATATATGTATAAATATATATATATATATGTATATATATACATATATATATACATGTATATATATACATATATATACATGTATATATACATATATATACATGTACATGTATACATATACATATATATGTATACATATATATATATCTATGTATACATATACATATACATATACATATACATATACATGTACATATACATATACATATGTACACGTATATGTATATGTATATGTATACATAGATATATATGTATATGTATACATAGATATACATGTATACATATACATATATATACATATACATGTACATATATATATGGGACTAGTGATGTTAACCAATGACATAGTAGGCGGTCGTGCCAGAACCAATTCTACAAAGTTGTTGCCCCACATTAGTAGTGGCTTGCATGTAATTAAAGTCTCCTTGTTGCCCCACAAGGAGACTTTAATTACATGCAAGCCACTACTAATGTGGGGCAACAACTTTGTAGAATTGGTTCTGGCACGACCGCCTACTATGTCATTGGTTAACATCACTAGTCCCACATTTATGGCTAAGACTTAATCACGCGAATGGATCAATAATAATCTTGGCACAATTTCTAAAGATAATGTTAAACTTAAGAAAGGTTACCTATTAAATAAAAATTAACTTATAAATTAATTACTAAAATCACTTTATTATATTTTTTTACAAAAGTGACTTAAGTCACAACTTAAGTTAAGGGGCCTAGTCACATAGTTCCCCAACTTATAAATTAATTACTAAAATCATTTTATTGTCTTTTTTACAAAAGTGACTTAAGTCATTACTTAAGTTAAGAGGCCTAGTCACATAGTTCCCCACCACGGCCTAACTCCCAATTAGGAAGTAATTAATTTAGATAATGTGATTTAGCACTACTAATGAGATGAGCATTAAATCTCATCCATTGGATTAGATTCAATGACATCCATTGGATTTAAGGCCCTCATGTGGAACCCTAATCCAAAAGATTTGCACATAAAATAATTTTCTTTCTCATTATGTCTTTATTTTCTTGGAGATTCAAAGGGGAGGAGGAAGGAAGGATAGTAGTTTTTCTTGTTTTTTCAATTAGATCCAAGAACCAAAACATTGTAAAATTCCTCCCTTTTACTTAGAATTTATTCATTCTTCTTTTATTCATTTATTTATCTATTTTTTGGCTCATCTCTATTATTGTTTATTAACAATATATATTTATCTATTTTATACCAGATTATGTGTATCAAAGATCTTTTATCTATCTATATATGTGTGTGTGTGTGTGTGTGTGTGTGTGTGTGTGTGTGTGTGTAACCAGTTTTGTTGCAAATAAGATCTTATTGTAGGATAAAATAAATATATATTAAAAAAAAACAAAATCAAAATATCATTTTGAAATAATAATTAAATAAATAAAGGAGGGTTTGGTGGTTGTGGCTATGCCACAGACCACCTGCCCACAGAGGGGTGTGGGCCCTCTATGGGCTCACGACATCACAGGGTTTGCGGACCCTGTGGGGCCATGTCCCCACAGGGGGTTGCAGGCACCCCTACGGCGTGGGGAGGGATTTCCCTTCCCCACCCCAGGTGCAAGGGCTGAGCTCTACCCCTTTTACTTTCATTTTATTTTTAAATTTTTAAATTTGTTATTATAATATGTGTTTTAAAATTTATTTACTTTTGATTATTAAAAAAAAAATTCAAACAATTTTCGGTCTTATACACTGGAATTTGTAATTATCATTGTCTATGTGTATATTTTTACTATATATAATAAAACTCACCAGTATCATTTTTGGTATGCATTTTTTTAAAATATATATACACACATATATATCTACTTTGGTATATATATATATTTCAAACAATTTAATCTTATAAATATTTCCATAAACATGTATCTGGCTTTAAGATTCAATATAGGTCACAAGATATAATATTTGTTTATTTAGCTTTCAAGAGTATCTAATCACAAGTATATATATATATATATATATATATATATTTCAAACAATTTAATCTTATAAATATTTCCATAAACATGTATCTGGCTTTAAGATTCAATATAGGTCACAAGATATAATATTTGTTTATTTAGCTTTCAAGAGTATCTAATCACAAGGAAATTGTTTTCTCTTCTTTCTAGTTTATTGTTCAAATGATATGATTAGGACTATAAAATATTTAATAATCTCCATACACAACTCAAGCAACAAGTACAATACATTATTTCAAATAACCAACTTACTTTTGATTATATGTTTGATAGCATAAAATCTTATACTAATGCTAAAGTTGAAATGAAACTATTGTTTTGCAAGAAAGAGAGAGTTAGAGAAATATATTATTCCTTAGAAATTATTCATTTGTCTTTATCTTTATATTTATCCATAATGACAAAGATTTAATACTCTAAAACTACAACTCTTGAATAGTTGTGATAAGGAACATTTCATTTCATAATATTAGTTATACAATGATTACAAAAAATACACATATTTCCTTCCTATGGTAAAAAGGATATGAATTAAGAGATCTTTTTCTCCCTCTCTTTTTTTTTGGTAAACTCATAACTCATAACTTGATCACCAGCAATTTCCTATCTACAATGCATGTATATACATAGTCCCTAATAACTATCATGCTATAAACTTCATGATTTCTTATGACAATGGAAACTATTACAATCTTTCTTCTACTCCATCTTATTTGATCAACAAATAAATACACAACTTTGCATTTCAATAATATCTTACAAAACAATACAATCTGTAGTAAATAAGGGCTCCAAACCACATCTTCAAGACTCCATGCTAAGGACTCATAGCGAGAATGCCAATGAAAGAAGAAATGCTCTCCACCCAACCAATATGGCATCATGAGACCGTAAGACGTCCTGGCCATCCCCCAAGCTAGGAGAACCATCACAAACCCATTATAATCAAACATACAACCCAAGTAGACCCACACAATGAACAATAAAAAGGCATACCAAAATTTTTCAAGGGATTTGTTCTTCACCCTTCTCACATTCAAATGGGCACATATATAACTATCAACTCATAGATACTCTAAATATATAAAGACACTACCAATCTATGAACACATTCTTTCCAAAAATTTCTTCTCACAAGAACAAATTTCACATAAATAGGAAATAGACAGGAAACATTCAACTATGCAAGGAATGATAAGGAGTTGGGAGGACTTATCTCTCTACATAGGATTGTAGGGATGAGCTCCTCCTTCCTTCTCCATTATTCTCTTCACTTTCTATCCAATATTTTCCAAATCCTTCTCCTCTCAAGCTAAGACTCCACAAACAAGAGGAAAAAATGAAGCAAAAGTCCCTTTTCAAATTGCAAGAAGGGGTATATGTATTGAGTTCCATGTCACTCCTCTCCTTCAATGAGGAGGTGCCACATGGATTACAACTCATCTACCCTCATCCAATCCGAAAACACAAGGAGTGATTTGACTCCTCATGGTCTCACACATGTGTGAGACCTAGGGTAGAGGAGTGTACTTGTATACTCTTCTCCAAAAATCCTTCTAGGTTTTACTCCCACATGTGTGGGGCATTGGGATAGGTGTGTTTGACCCATCCCTCATCCATGAGCCTAGAAATGGGAGATGGGATGGTGACAAGTCCACCATCCCTCTTTCCAAAACCTATCCATGCCACTCCATTCCCAAGGGGCTAGGGAGTGGTCAAATCTTCCCCAAAATCAGAATTTCAAGGCTCAAAAGGTGCCCAACCCCTAAGTATTTGACCTAGGAACTTAAATTCAAGAAAAAGACATTTTAAGACCCTTAAAAAATTCCAAAATTTGACACATAAGGTGACACTCACCACCTATGACACACTCAACAACTTAAACACAAGAGTTAAAATTGAATTAACATCACCATTAAATCACATAACCACATATCTTAACAAATGTAGGCCTTATTCCCTTCAGGGGATTGTTGGCAAGACACACTGCTTTGATGAATGATTGATTGTTGTCATTGATGGAAACAAGGCAAAGAGATTCCACCAACAAGGCAAAAATACTTTACTCTGGTAGATCAATTTGGTTTGACAGCAAGGCTTAAAAGGATTCTGGTCCAGAAGCCTAAAATGACTAAGTATGGGCAGTATACAAAGTAAGTGACAGAGATTGGGTCAGTATGCCTCCGTAGTTGAAGATCATTATATGCGGTTTAGGTTTGAAAGATGCGGATCTGCCTAATATCTATTGGAAGGAAGCAGTTCACATCGTTGTCTACTTGCTTAACATAGTACAATTGAGGGTCAATAACACTAAGACCCCTTATGAGCTATGGTATGGAAGACCTCCCACTGTCAGATATTTCAAGATCTTTGGAAGCAAATGCTACATCAGGAGAGATGAAGAAGACCTTGGAAAGTTTGATTCAAAGTGTAATGAAGGGATCTTTCTTGGTTACTCAACTAGAAGCAAGGCCTACAGATGCTACAACAAGAGATTGGTAAAGATGATTGAAAGCACAAATGTTAAGGTAGATGAAGATTTGTATCAAATCTCATAGGAACCAAAGGATTGTGGGTCTAATATACCTATCTACATTAAAGAAGAAGAAGAGGAGGAGGAGAAACAAGAGAAGGAACAAGAATCAGAGTAGATCCCTAAGACTCCAACAAAGTATGTTTAGAGAAATCATTTAGTAGATCAAATCATTAGGGATAAGAATGAAGGTGTACAGACCAGGAGAAGGATTGCAAAAGAAAGTGAGCAAGTGAATTTGTGTTTACTAGCAAAGGTAGATCCCAAAACCTTTGCTAATGCTAGCAAAAATGATGGATGGTTGAAGACAATGGAAGAAGCATTGAATTAGATAAAGAAGAACCAGACATGGGAATTGGTTCCCAGACCAGCTAATAAGAATGTTATAGGAACAAAGTGGGTGTTCCAAAACAAGTTGAATGAAGATGGTGAAGTTGTAAGGAACAAAGAAAGATTGGTGTGTAAGGGTTATTCACAAGTTGAAGGTATCAATTTTGAAAATAATTTTGCTCCGGTAGCCAAGATGGAGGCAATCAAGATGTTTCTTGCCCTTGCATCTCACAAGAACTTTAAGTTCTATCAGATGGATGTCAAGTCAACATTCTTGAATAGTGATTTAGAGGAAGAGGTCTACATTGAGGTACAAGATGGTTTCCAGCTATTAGAAGATCCAGACATGGTGTGCAGACTCAAGAAAGATTTATATGGACTCAAGCAAGCTCCTAGAGCTTGGTATGCTCAGTTGAATAAGTACTTACTTCAATAAGGTTTCAAGAAAGGTACCATAGATAGTAATATTTACATTAAGGAAGAGGGGGACAAGATTTTGATATTTGCTATATATGTTGATGACATCATCTTTGGTGGAGATGATGATATGTGTAAGAGGTTTCTAGAAGAGATGCATAAAGAGTTTGAGATGTCTATGATTGATGAGATGTCTTTCTTCCTAGGGCTTCAAATTGTTTAGCTAGATGATGGTATCTTTGTTTCTCAGGATAAGTATGTTAGAGAGATGTTGAAGAAATGTGGTATGGAGGATTCCAAATCAGTAAGTATTTTTATGGTTACTGGTTGTCATTTGAGCAAGGTTGATGAGTCACCTGAGGTTGATCAGACTCTTTATAGATCTATGATTGGAGGATTATTGTACTTGACTACTTCTAGACCTAATATTATGCATGTAGTATGTTTGGTTGCTAGATATCAAGCTAATCCTAAGCAAACTCATGAGAAGGTAGTAAAAAGAATATTCAGATATTTGAAGGGAACTCTAGATAATGGCTTATGGTATCCAAGAGGAAATGACTTTGATATGAGTGCTTACACTAATGCTGATTGGACTAGTTGTGTTGATGATATAGAAGAAGTACAAGTGGTGGTGCTTTCTTTTTAGGAAGTAGATTGATTTCATGGCATAGTAAGAAACAAGATTTAGTATTTTTATTAACTATAGAGGCAAAGTATATTGTTGCAACATCTTATTGTACACAAGTGTTGTGGATGAAGCAAACATTGAAGGATATCAAAATACAGTATGATGAGCCTATTCCTATTTTGTGTGATAATACTAGTGCTATCAATATTTCCAAGAATTTAGTGATGCATTCTAGAACCAAGAATATATTGATCAGGTATCACTATTTGAGAGAGAAGGTTGCAGAGAAGGAAGTGAAGTTGGAATATGCTCCAACAAAGGATCAGATTGCATATATTTTCACAAAGGCTCTTGCAAAGGATACTTTTGAGTATCTCTGACAGAAGTTAAGGGTAATTTCCCCTCCTTCTTGCTAGATGCATATTTGGTGCATCTATCTAGGGGGAGAAATTCATGCTATATCTTTTTCTTGACTGATGGTGGCTACCTCTTAGGGGGAGCAGGTAGTGGTTGTTTTTTGATAGGAGAAGAAGGTTGAAATGGAGAGTTTGTACCCTAAGGGGGAGAAGTAGTTGTCCTTTGTCCTTGATGTCAAAGTGAGAGAATAAGAAAGTGTGTGTTTCCATCAATTCTAAAGGGGGATATTGTTTCACATATGTTACCTAAGGTTGTTACTATTGTGGTTGTCATTGATGTCAACACTCAATTTGGGTTGTTTGATGTCAACACTCAGTTTGGACTATCATTGATACTTATGTTGATGATGTGCTAACAATAATGTTGTTGATGTTCATGGTTGGATGTCACTCATTGTTAAGTTGTATTGAGTATGTTTGTTGTCAACAGAGATGATATCATGATGATATATTAAGATGGGAATTAGAAGCATTAAGATGAATGATGATATATTAAGATGGGAATTAGAAGCAATGCTAATGTTGAGAAGATGTTTTTGATGACCTGAAGCATGTTGTATGCTCTTTCCTATTGTTCCTAAGGAAGTATATGTTATTACAAGGAGGCTCTAGTCTCTGGATGTTGGTGAAGGTTGCTGTTGCAAGAAGCTACTTAGAAGATTGCTTAGCAAAATGCTCCGCATTCCTCCACATTTGAAGATATTGTCATGCAATTTAGGAGTTAAGTTCAAAAGGTTGTAAAGGTGCTACATTTAAAGTTTCACATCATTTTCTCCTCCGTAGTGAAAGTTATAAGTGACAGAGTTCTAGTCCGTGCTTTGGTGGAATAAAGTGATGATGAAGGCTGGTTGGAATGCTTTGCATTCCTCTGGAAGTAAAGATTTTTTTATGTGATTTTTTGGACATGTTTAGGGATGTTCAATACATGCTACTTTACAGTATTAGGTGATTCAGTGGTCCGCAAGTTCAGTTTCTCAAACAACAGTGTACTATAGATGGTTCTGGATGCCTAATTGTTCTCAGGACATATGTTTGAGTACTTGTCCTAGTTGGAGAATGTACAAACTAGTTATAAGAGTTTATGTGGACATTCCACATGTATCTATGTTTCTTAGGTTTGAAGCACATGTAGATTCTTCTTGTTTCTAGTACCGCACAAATTTTTCAAGTCAATTTGTGAAGAGTTATTGTTGTCGAGGCCAACTTGGGAATGTTGGTAATGTGTGCCACACATTTGTTGCTATGCAGAGTTAAAGAAGTGGTTGGAGATGTGTGGGTCATGCCAACTCATTTGGGAGAAGCATAGGCAATGTTTAATCTACCATGAGTACCTCCAAGTTGTAATGACTGTTGTGCTACAAGCTTCATGTGTTCTTGCTTAAGGGAGACCTAACTCAAATATGCAAAGTGTGTAGATGTTATTCCTTGAAGGATGATGCTATGAAGAATGTTTAGGACTAGGCTAAGCATGTGTTGCGATTTGCAAGGCGTGTTTGTCTTCCTAGTGTTGAGTGCAATTCATTTTAGGGCTTTCCCTCTACACATTTCATGTTATTTGATCTCTTGCCAACTTGCAATTGTAATATTCTTGTTGTCTCTAGTTGACTTGTAATGTAATCAATGTAAGTATGATTGAGAATTTGAATGGGAGGAGTAGAATGTGAATGTGTAATGCATTATGATGTGCGACTGAAGGAGAAAGAGAAAAAATGATAAATCATGTCCAGATTCAACTTGAAGATAATTTTGTGACAGAAGGGAATTGAAGAGTGTGCGTAACTGATTCAATCATCAAAAAGGAGTGTGATGCAGAGGTAAGGTAAGAGTAGTTTGAATCTCACTCAAGGAACTAAACTTCCTTCTTAGAGGTTTGCAAAGTGTTTGTGACCACAAAGCCTACACAAGGCTATTACTGAGATTTATCTAGCCTAGGACCACTATCCAATGTCCTTCAAATAGGCTGCCCAACTCTCACCTTCAAGAGTTGCTATTCAATCTCTCCTTTGTACACAACCACCTTGGTTTGACTCATAATTTTCCTACCCATACCTCTACCAACATGGACATCAACATATATTGTCTTATGACATGCATGAAATTGACCTCAACCTCTCACTACACTCCTCCAACAGCAGAGGACAGCAAGTTTCTGTATGACTGTCTTTTGGACAGAGACAAGGAAGTTTCTATCATGTGCCTTTATGAACAAACTAGTGTGATTCCACTATTCATAATAACTTTCCCATGTATCTATTAAGGACAGCAATAACAAGAGTTTCTTTGACAAAAAGGTTATGAACTATATTGGACTGTTCACAAAAAGACTGTCTTGTAGCATATAAAAAGAGGAAACCCTCCTCTTGAAGCATAACAAAGACTTAACCCTTCAACCCCCTTCCAGGACTTCACAAGACCATCAATGTTTAATGCCTACCCAACATTTAATGTGATAAAACCACTAACTACTAATGTGCTGGTCCACACAGTGTTTAAAAAGGTAGAGGACAGCAAACAAGAGGATGACAGTCCTATGACAGTTTTGAAATTTCCATTGCTTCTTACCTCCTTTGAGAAGGCTCCAAACCACAAAAATTCCTCCAACAAAGATCATAACACCACATGCAATCAATATGATAGATCCTTACTATTTTGACACTCACCTCAGTGTTGTACTGTCATGAAAAGTACGACAGATTTGCTATTTTTAAAGAAATAATGCTAAAGATCAAGTAATCCTTGCAAATAAAAGACAATTGACACCATATTAGTCATTCACTGACCTTCTATGACCTTCATTGGTTAATGCAAGAACCAAACATAAAATTTGAAATGTTTTATTCTCTATCAGCCCTGCAGGCCGTACTATACCATGTGCAAGACAGCAAACTGTCTTTTTTCTGTCATCTGTTGGTGATTGCCCTCCAAGGATTGTCTAGTTTAGATGATGGACAAGAGGTGTATTAAGGAGTCTTATCTGGAGTGTAGAACTCTTATACAGACCTGTATCCCTCTTAAAACAAAAAAAACAACTCCATCTTATCAACACTATGACTGTTTTTTCTACATTTGCTGTCCCAAAATCTCTTCTCCACTAACTAGTCACTGTTTGACTAGATAGAGACATGCCAACCACTGAGAAAGAAGGAGAACAACTTATCTAATAACAAGAACATGCAAACTAATCTAAATTCCTCCATCTCCTCACAAGATGACTGTTCACCTTCAGAAGACAGAGGAACAAAACTCCATCTTGCCTCAGAACCCTAGATAAAGAGGGTTTGATACAATATTTGCAAACAGAAAAGAAATGAACACCTCCAACTGTTTCAAAACCTCAGATCACCTGCAAAAGGAAGCTTCAACACATAACTAAAACATTGAAAGAAATTCACTTCACAAGCAGCCCGTACTTGGCCGTACCAAGGCTGTTTTAACAGCAAAAAATAGAAAAAACTCTTTTTCTAAAAAAAACTCCTTCTTGCTTTCTTCATTTTAGCATGTTTTTTCACAACTGAGATATGTAGGAAGTTCTAAAAACTCTTCCTCTTCCCCTTGTCCGTACAACTGCCTAGGAAGGCAGAAAATCAAAATAAAAAGCAGTTTTAAAATAAAACAAAAAGTTTCTAAAATAGAAAAACCTATAAAATAGGTCTTTCAAATCTTCTAGTGGACTAGTCAAATCAAGTAGACTAAGTCCTTATTACAACACATCAAAAATGGCTTCTAAGCCCTTAGATAAAACCAAAAATTAACAAGGTCATTAAAATATAATATTTGAAAAATAGTTGTAAATTGAAGCTCCTGCACCAGAGTGAAAAGGCAGAATTGTAATCATCAAAATGAGTGCTTCATTCTCAGTTTTAGACAGTAGAAGGACTGCCATGTTGTAATAATTTCTGAGTTTATTTTCAATTCAGGGAGTAGTTGCTTCCTTAGGTTGTATCCCTAAAACAAAGTCTACAGGGAGTTGTAACTTCCTTGGGAGTGACTCTAAAACCTTTCTTCAGGGAGTAGTTGCTTCCTTGGGTTGAAGCCCTAAAATAAAGTCAGCATCGAGTAGTAGTTTCCTTGGGTTGTAGCCCTAAAACAAAGTTGTAATATTTTATAGTAGTGAGCTTCATATATTGTGAGTTAATCCTCACTTTGGTTTTTCCCCTATTGGGGTTTTCCATGTATATATGGTGTTATGTGGTGTTGTGATTTGTGTTGATCTTTCATGTTTCTGTTATTTCTATAAAGTTTAAGTTTTAATCTGCTCCAGAGGGTTTGAGATTTGTTGTATACCGATTCAACTCCCCTCTTAGTATTCGAGTGTGTCCAACAATTGGTATCAGAGCCAAGTTACTCAAAAGAATCTTAAACTCTTGAGGAAGGTCCAAGATGGCTCATAATGGATCTCACAAGGCACCTATGTTTGATGGAACAAATGACTCCTTTTGGAAGCTAAGGATGGAAAACTATCTATCTTCTCTAGGGTTTGGTGTTTGGCAATTTGTCAAGGATGGTTACACTGCTTCTATTATTGATCCTATAGATCCAGATGAGGTTAAGTTGTATGATAACAATGACAAGGCAAAGAATGCTATCATGAGTGGGCTAGATGATTCAGAACTTCTAAAGGTAATGGGTTGCAAATATGTTAAGGATGTCTGGGTGCAACTTAGAAACATTTATGAAGGAGATAGTAAAGTGAAGCAAGCCAAGATGCAAATCTTCAAGAACAAATTTGAGACCTTGAGGATGACAGAAGATGAAGACATTGCTAGTTAAATGCTCCGGGTGGATGAAATAGTTACAAAGGTAAGTTACCTTTCAAATGCTTCGATTCTGGGAATGTTAGTCATTTTGCCTCTAAATGTCCTTTTAAAGAATAAGGGGGCAGTAACAAGAGAGAGAAGTTTAAAAAGGGTCTTTATACCATAGAGAACAATTGCTCTTCAAAAGATGAGGATCATGATGATTCAAATGATGAAACACTTTTCATGCCCATGAATGTTGGTGACAAAAGAGGTGATATTGGGAACTGTAAAAAGTCTGATACCTTGGAGGATGACAAAGATAATGAAAAATTAATGGTTGTGTGGACCACCTTTCATGCAAGAGAAGAATCCAATGCTTGGGTAATTGACAATGGTTTCTCTAACCACATGACTAGTGACAGGGAGAAGTTTATCATCCTTAAGAAGCGGAATGGTGGAGCTATCAAGTTTGGTGGTGATGAGTCATCACAAATTTGTGGAAAAGGAGCTATAACTATTGATGGAAAGAACAAGACTAAGGATGTCCTCTATGTCAAAGGGTTGAAGCACATTCTCCTTAGTGTCAATCAAATGTGTAGTAAAGGATACAATCTTACATTTCATGCCAATGGGTGTGAGATCAAGAAGGCAGTGTCTGGAAGATTAGTTGCAGAAGGTATAAATACATATGGAGATATCTATCATTTGAAGGAGGTAAATGGATGAACATGTTTATTGGCTTAATATGGTGAGTGTTGGCTGTGGCATAAGAAAATGGGAGACATCAACTTTGCTAATATGGTACTCTATTCATGCAATGAGAGATATGCCTAAGATAACCAAGCCCGCAAACACATTATGGAAGGAATGCCAAATGGGAAAGTAGACAAAGACAAATTTCAAGAGCAAGGAGTATTCATCTACAATGCCTTTGGAGTTTATTCACACTAACCTATGTGGCCCTACAAGAATAAAGAGTCAACAAGGTGAAAGGTATTTCATGTTGCTTATTGATGATTACTCTAGAATGACTTGGGTTACTTTTTTAAGAGAAAAATCATAAGCCTTTGATAAGTTTAAAATTTTAAAAGCAATGTTGAGAATGAAATGGATGCTAAGATTAGATGCTTAAGATCTGATAGAGGAGGTGAGTTTACTTCAAATGAATTTGAAAAGTTTTGTGACAACATGGTATTAGAAGACATATGTCTACTCTTAGCACCCCTTAGTAGAATGGGGTAGTGGAGAGGAAGAATAGGACTGTGCAAGAGATGGCTAGGGCAGTTTTGAAAGATGCAAATCTATTTGATATGTATTGGAAGGAAGCAATTCACACTATTGTCTACCTACTTAACAGAGTATAATTGAGGGTTAATAGAATTAAGACCCCTTATGAGCTATGGTATGGGAGACCTCCCACTGTTAGATATTTCAGGATCTTTGGCAACAAATGCTACATCAAGAGAGATGAAGACCTTGGAAAGTCTAATTCAAGGTGTGATGAAGGGATCTTTCTTTGTTACTCAATCAGAAGCAAGGCCTATAGATGCTACAACAAGAGATTGGGAAAGATGATTGAAAGCACAAATGTTAAGGTAGATGAAGATTTGTATTAGTTATCACAAGAGCTAGAGGATTGTGGATTTGATATACCTCCTTGCATTAAAGAAGAAGAAAAGGAGGAGAAAGAAGAGAAGGAACAAGAATTAGAGTAGATCCCTAAGACTCCAACAAAGTATGTTTAGAGGAATCATTGAATAGATTTGATCATTGGGGATAAGAATGAAGGTGTGTAGACCGGGAGAAGGATTGCAAAAGCAAGTGAGCAAGTCAATTTGTGTTTACTATCAAAGGTAAAGCCCAAAACCTTTGCTGATGTTAGCAAAAATGATGGATGGTTGAAGGCAATGGAAGAAGAATTGAATCAGATAGAGAAGAATCATACATGGGAAATATACTTTTTTGGTTCATTATACATCAAATTATTTAAAAATACCAATAAATAGTAATAAATCTTATTAATCAACTTATAAATTAATTAATTATATATAGTCTTTTTAAAAGTTATATGATTTAACCATTGAAAATACTTTCAAATCATGATCTATTTAATCAATCAAAATATCTAGAAATACCTAGAGTCATGTCTTTTTGAGGCGTTCAATGTGAGCCCTTAATTCAAATATTCTAAGTGTTTCAAATGCCTTTTTTTGGGATGATAGGCACTAGTCATTAAGCCTTAGTGTAGTGATCAGGTGATACCATGAGAAGATACCATCATGTTTTGATACCATGTGAAGCCCTAATTCTAATGAGGACATTAGTATGGTTATGATACTTACATTGTTATAATGGTCGCAAATCCATTTGATCACCTTTTTCTTAAATGCTTATGTTTCATGGTTTGATCACTTTTTTTGTTTCTTTAAATTTAATGTTTTAATTAATGGTCATGATCCTTTATGTGAGGCCCACCTATTTTGTGTCTACAGATTATATCTAGACTTTTTGGTGATAGTTAATTATGGATTCTTTTTGTGATTAGACTCTATGAGAATACTTAGATTATGTGGATTTTGGTATAATGGTTAGATAAATGTCCTCCAAAACATTATGTTAATTTAGTTAGCATATGATTATAGTTTATTTATACAATGTGACTTTGATAATTAATTAAGAGTTAAGTTCTACTACTTTATTAGTCCCTACCATAAGCAGGAGACAATAATTTTTGAGTCTCTAAATTTGCATTTCTTCCCTTTGGGAAACATGCATTTTACAATATTTGGAATTTGGACTATAGTTTGGTTTTTAATTTTTTGAGGCTGCACCACTTTGACATGCAGTGTTTGGATGGGGAATTTACCTGGGCTTATTTATAAAAAAGAATAGCACTTTCTCGTGCAGTGATTGGGCCGCCAGTTTTCATGGTTTTTTATTGTAGAGAACAGGGAAATCAGTGCAGTGATTGAACTAGGTTTTTTTATTGCAGAGGGCAGACACATGTCAAGGATTTATACTGCATGGCTCAACTAGGGCAAATGCATGTCATGTATTGCATGCTATTGGGTGTCATTTTGTAAAACAACTCACATGCTTTGTGTGCAAGGGTTGTGAAGAACAAGTGCCCTCACCTGCTGCACTGGGTGTCTTCCAAAAAATGGGCAAAAAAGCTTTATTTCCGCCATGCATTGTTGCAAAGGGTTTGCTTTCATTGTTTGCCTCGTAGGATTTTTTTGGTTTTATTATGTTTTATCCCACTTAGTTTTCTGCTATTTTTGTATCTGATTAACCGAATGCAACATTGTTTCTTTTTTTGATTGTGGTGGTGTTCTAACCTGCTAAGGGGTTTTTCCATATTCTAGCCTGAGCATAAGTGTCATGGGTATTTCAGAACCCCTCTTGAAACAACAGTTTTACAAGATTTAAGTTTGAGCTATGGAATACTAACTCTTCAATTTGTATTGATATCCTGCCCATACCTAGTGAAAATCTATGACATGTTGTTCATGGTTTTATTGTGTAGATCCATTAGTTTTTGAGGAACATGATAGGGTTTAAACCATGATTTAGCACTGGATCTATCCTTTTTGGGGACCATTTTTTCTTTGATCGATACATTTCCAACACCCAATTAGAAATGGATTTGACCCATGTGGTTCATTTTTCATGAAATTCATCTTGATTTATATGATTGTTCCAGGGTTTGAATAATTATTTACACCCAGTCTATGCATTTATGGCACATTGCTTCTATGATTGTCACTTTGTGGACACCCAAATGAAATGGCATTTGACTCCTATGGTTATGTCATTCAAATCAATATTTTTTGATGACTATGTTAGGGTTTGAACAATGGTTTAACCCTGAATCTCGTTTATCGAACACTGTCTCTCTGATCGACACATTTTGGAGATCTAAACTTAATGCCTTTCAACCCATGTGATCTAGTTTTTCGAAATTCATATTTTTTTGATGAGTACATCAAGACTTGAGCAATTGATTACCACATATCTCTTCTCTCTTATCTACACATTTTGGACACCCAAATTAATTAGGATTAAACCCATGTGGGCAATTGTTTTTGAAATTCATGTTTCTTTGGGCAGATCTAGATCTGAGGTTTTTTGATATGTCTTTAGACGTATCGAGATTGAATAAGTAATATTATCAAAATCTGTTGGGGACCTAACTGTGTACTTGGTTTTGTTTATGTTTTTAGTTGGACAAGGTGGCTCTCACATTCACGAAGCTTTTTCAATGATTATTTTCCAAGGAGATGTGCATTCTAATGGTGGTCTTGATGCTGCTGGTAAGACCACCATATTGTACAAGTTAAAACTCGGTGAAATTGTTACTACCATTCCCACTATTGATAAGTTTTATTGTTATATGTATGATCCCTATTGTTATTTTGCTATGCCTAGTCTATAGTTTTTAGGATAATATTTAATTGATCTGTATTTGGAGAGACAACAAAGCACATTGTTTTGTAACTTCTTTGATTTTTTTAACTCTTCTAAAATTAAATAGTTGTGCTGGGCTCTAAAGCAATTTGAACACTCTATCTAATGTCTGCTAGTTATGATTTAACTCACATTTGGTAATATTTTTCCAAAAGCTTTGTGGGGTAGGCTCATTCAAATCTACTCTGCATGATATCATATAGTTGATTGGTTAATAACAAATTCCATGTTTATTGTGTGCACTGAGAACAGGTTTCAATGTTGAGACTGTGAAGTACAAGAATATTAGCTTCATAGTTTGGGATGTTGGGGGCTAGGACAAGGTAAAGCTTGCTTTGAGCTCTGCTTATCTGGTGAATTGTAGAACTGCATTATAATTTGTTTGAAGCTGCATCATAATTCTTAGTGTATATGGATTTGCATATTTAAACCTTTTGTATTTGTCAATGAATGTGATTGCATTTTTGGTTTGGGGTTGAGGAAGAAGAATATTTATTTTATAGGCCTAGACCTGTGAAGTATTTAGCATGGTTTATTTCTTCCTAGTGGGGAATAAGGAAGGTGATTTGTGAAATTTTGCCTCAAATTCAGAAATACAATTTTTTATTACTTTCAAGGGAGTATTTCTGTATTTAATTTTGAATGTGTAGAACCTTGAGCAAAAAAGTAAATGATGTGATTCTTAAAAAAAAGCATTAATCTATGGATGTCTAAAATGAAGAAATTTATATATTGGACTTGTTTCAATTAATGGGACTCTCCTTTTTATGCCTATTGTAGTAGTGTGCATGCCTAAAATGATGAAATTTATATCTTGGACATTTTCTCAGTAAACTTACCTCACTTTTGAATTCCTGCAAGTTTCATGTGTCTGTACTATTTATATTCTGCACTCTAAGGGGTTTCTTAGAAAATCCTTGTTCATGATATGAGATGCCCGATTGACATGTTCAGAAAACATAGTTAAAGTTTGTTACATGAACTTCAAATAATATCTGACAGAAATGTCTTCCAAGGGAAATCTACTAAGACTGAGGGGAAAACACTATTTGTGCATGTATTTTCATTTTAAACAAGGGTTATGCTCCAACTTGTAGAGGATTTTATAGCAAATTTGATAATGTTTTTAAACGAGGGTTATGTTCCAACTTGTAGAGGATTTTATGACAAATTTGATAATGTTTTTTGAGATGTCTTGTTTTAGTTGCCTTTAAAACTGAATCCAGATATGATTCTCATAGCTCCATATGTCTAAACAAACCAAGAGACCAAGCCTGATATTGCAACTGTTTTAATCAATTTGCACAATCTTGGAGTGGGGCACTGAGAATCAGAATGCAAACAGTGTGGTTGTAATGTCCAGTAATACTTTTCTTATAGTTCCATGAGTATCATAGGCTAAGTGAGCATCCACTTCTGTAGACACACATCCTGGTACCACTTTTGCCAATTGAGCTCCCACATTTACAACAGCCTGGGAACAAGACAGGGGAATACATTAAAGCTACATTTTCTAGTACCTTCCTTAGTAAAATCTTAAACACTAATAAGATGTAGGCAGGCCTTGTTAAAGATACAGGACAATTGATTGCTTCCCTCTTCATGTGAATAACATTCGCTGTCCGCCAGAGCTGTTTCTATCACACTCTATAAGATAGAGAATAATAAGGATACCATCAATTGACATGGAGAGGAGATCCCCTTCATGCTTCAACTGATCAAATTTAAAAAAAAAAGATCAAAACCAATCTCACTCCAAATTGGGTCTTCGGAAGGCTGCAAATGCTAAGTAGCAGGGAGGAACTAATAGTGGCTGGTGTTGGAGGAAACCTACATTGATCCAATCAACCAAATGGTAATAAAATTATGAATCAAACACCTCACTTCTTTGCCATGTAGACACCAGGGGCACTACTGGGGATATAACTATTTGCAGGGCTAGGGTATTCGTCCTATGATCTGGGATTGCCTGGCCTTAGGCGGGCAGTATGTACCAACATGTTGGAGAGATTTACCACAACTAAGATTTAAACTCAGCAGTCCTAATAGGCATGGAAAGTGTTGGAGACCTCAACCTGACCAGTTCAAAATCAAATTAAAAAATTCAAGTCACTGCTACAAGTGATTGAGAGGAGGAATGAGATGTCTACCTCTCAAAGTCATCAAAAATCACTATGTCAGGCATAATCTCACTAAAATCACTGGTTGCCTCCAGTTCCATCTTCTCTTTGGCTACATAAAATTCCATTAATGATCATCCCCAAATGACCACTAGCATGTAGCAGACCATTTATGCCTACTCCTATCAGCCATGTACAGGATGCCACCGAACCTTGTCCGTAATATCCATTCTTTCCCGTTGGGTAATCTGTGAACTAGGAGTACATGTTATGTAGGCGATTAAGACCTTGTTTTCATGCTGGGAACGCCTCACCTTGTCAAAAATGGCTTGTTTATGTGTACCAGTATTTTATAATTTATAATTGAAAGGATCATGGCACCATAGTTAATTGTTAGGGCCTATCTTCATGAAGGACATATCTGAATCATAGTGGTGTACTCACAGCTTGTCACAGAAACATACGGGTTCTTTTTCAAATTGTAACTAGGGAATAGAGGCTAGTGTCAATACTTAAATGGCTTTGCATGCTTACCATGCCAAGGAAAACTTTTGACCCTATCAATCTATGTTGACTTCTGTCCCCCCTGTTTTGTGGGTGATGTGGCATTAATTATATACACATAACTCAACTCTGAGATGAGATTCCATCCTTACTTGTCATACTTATCTAAACAACTCGTATGGAATCATTCTCTAATTACAAACATTAATTTGCCAGCACCTCGAATATGCTCTCCCAACTTGATATCAGAAACCTCTAGCAACAGACCATGGGTTGCAATTAATTGAATATCTACTTGCATGCTGACTCAAAACATGTATACCCGCTCCAGCTGTTGATACTTATAGATATTCATCAAAATTAAAGACACTCCAATTCTTCTCAAGTTCTACATTAAATGATCTTACAAAATGCTTCATAGAGCCTACTTTGTAGGTAGCAATCAAGTTAATTGCAATCCATGGCTTGGCACAAGGGGCTTTTTACAACTCTTATTTAGACTTTAGTTTTCACCTCACTAAAACAAAATCGAGCACATAGGTTTGGACATGTCGACTTTGCCTACAGTAGGATTTTTGCAAGACAAATCTGGGTCCACCTGTTTGTGTCCAAGGCTCGTCAAGATAGCTGTACCCACATCTGCCTTCCAAAAGAACCAGCAATACATTATAAAAAAAAATAATGGACGCATAAACAAAAAAATATTTTCACAACCATATTATTAAACTCTAATTCATAAGCTCCCTATTTTGGCACAAGCACACAATATGTTGGCAACTCATCTGATCTGAAATCAACTTGATTATTGTCTATTCTTCTTCCAAAATTAAGTTGAACACTCTTTGGTCTGAGTTTTAACATAATAACATTCAGTTATAGTAAATTCCCAATAGTTAAAGTAAAGGTAGAAACATGCATTTTGCTTGGACAAGGCAAAGTCACATTGCACATACAAGCACTGGGACATATCTTTACCTATCTATTGTGACGAACTTTCCAACTCAAAATTAATTTGCTACAGTGACACAAGGCATTTCATTCATCTCTACAATTGACAAACTAGATTCCAGGCGGATCATATAGCGAAAGACTAGAGGCATCGCATGAGGAAGCAATGGCAAGAGTTAATCCACATGGGCACAGGGTAGATGTAATAGCCTTAATACCTATGTTAAATGCATAAATACATACAAGAGTGTATACAAACATGTATATGCAGTAATCCATATTGCAAATGTATATCTAAATTCTAAATCTCTTTGTTGAGACTATATGCAATGCTGAATGATTCTAGTGCTCAAAAGACTAAACATTGTAAGAACATTGCAATATTCCAAAAATTATATGACACTCATTGATTTAGTTAATTCTGAAATTATTTGATATCACTCTATGGGATGCAAAATGGTTCTTAAACTCAATAGTACAATCCAAACACATTTTCATATACAATGTCTTGATAAGGAAACAATTAACACAATCTAGATGCACTTTCATATACAATTTCTAGAGGCATCTTGCATTCAACTAATGCACTATTGTTGCCATTTTTCAACCACTCTAGCTCCAGCTGTACATTGTACTTCCTCTTTATAGCATTTGGTAGGGACTGATGCTACCTTGCAGCCCTTGTTATTATATTGTGATAAAATTGGAAATATTGTATGGCTACTAATATTATATGAATTATGTGAATCATTTTAATACTTTGTAATGATTATGGTTTTATTTATTTGACATTGGTATTGACAGATGTTTTAAGTATGTAGGTATTAACGAGGCCAATATAAATATCAAAGAATCTAAAGAAGATCCTTGTTATGTTGGCAAGAGACATTGCAAGGCAAGTCATGTGTTGTCATTGATGGAAAGTAAGTCCATTCCACACATCCGCAGTGTAGTATCAGATCATACCAGAAGTCAGTTCCAAGATTTGACAAGTCTGGATAGACAGGAATAGGGTATGGCAGAGTTTAGCATTTTGGTTAGTGGATCTCTCTAGTTAATCATTGTGTTTCAAATCTGAGGAAGTGTAGAGGAATGTTAGGACAATCTAAATCCAAGATTACAGCTTCCAGTGACAAATGAATTAAAAGTTATGAGCATTTGAGTATTGGATCCCAATATGACAGAACAATTCAGTGAAGAACAAATCAACTAATGTCAGATTCTTTTGCGGATCTAGTAGAAGTGTCTTAGTGAGTTGTGTATGGGATATAATGTTAGTAACCAACATAAATGGTGACCTACAAGTGTTATTTCTGGTACGCATCAATATTGATGTATGGATTCAATCGACAAAACATAGTACTTGTATTATTTGTTAAGTTCTTCATAAGGCCGACAGATAAGTGATTGAGTTTGTTGATGTGGATATATATAACCGATGGATTCGAGTGTATTGGGATGTATGTGGTGTGTGATAATGGAGTAAGTGCAAAAAAGGCAGATAGAAGTACAAAAGAAAAGAGATCTGAGGTTTGGATTATGGCAGAGCAGTAAACAAGACAGAATAAAGATGAAGTGTGCAAAATCAGTATTTTGGGTTTAACTAGAATTAAATTCTTGCATTAGCAGATGCTACTTATCAGTGCAAACAATATGTAATCCTTTTGTAATCATTCTTGTGGGCAGTGAGCAAAATCTTGGTGTCAAGTGTGTTGTTTATGTTTCTACTCATGTATTATTCATTCTTGCTTTTCATGATTATGTCTTTAATCTGTTAAGGAATGGTGAAGAAGAATTAACTGCAACAAGCTTTAAAAGTTTTCAGACAACTGATTCACCCCCCCTCTCAGTTGCCAGCCCTAATTCCAACATGTTATGCATTCCCCATGATAGCTAGACCTAGGTCATTATGAGACTAAGGTCTCTAGTGTGTGATGTGTAATTGTTATTTTAAATTAGTTTCAATAGCCTTGTTTCATATTATTTTTATGGAAATATGCACCTTGGTTGTGTATCTATAGGTTGGGGGCTTAATTATGCATAATAATTAATGTTTTAACAAAGTCTGGACCCTTCCTAAGTTCCCTAGGAAGAAAATGGCAAAAAGTGTATGGGAGGTGTAGAGTCACCTTCTCTTTGGAAGTTGAAGAGTTATACTGTATTTGATATAATGGTGTCTATGGGTATTGGGATGTAATAGGGGTTTTGAAAGAAATTGATTGTTCAAGTTTTTTGATGAGATTTTGGGTATGGAATGAATGGAGTTGCTAATAGGGTTTTGATGCAATAATGGATTAATTGAAGAATCTAGAGAGAAATTTCAAAAGAAAAATTTACATCTTGGAATCTATTTTTGAGGTAGGGATTTCTTTAACTTTGTAAAGAATGTTTATTTGGATTATGTTTGTTTGTAAATTTGATGTGTATTGTCATTAAGATTTCTTGTGTAAATTTTATATGCTAATATTTTTGAATTTAGTTTGGGATAGGAGTCTTGTGTTGGTGTAGCTCTCTAAATTTTGATTGAGAACTGCCCTTGTATGAAGTTGAAGGAGGAGTGAGGCCTCCTTTGGGATATAATAATTGTATTTCTATTCTATAGAAATCTTTTCATGAGTTCCATAATGCTATTATATTTGGAGAAGTTGCAAAAGTTTTAGAGAGAGGTGTGAGGCCTCCTTTGGGGTGAATTTAATTTCTTTTCTTGGGAAATCTTAGCATTAGTGCCATTAAATTTCTATGTTTTGATGAGAGGTGTTGTATAGTGTAAATGTGTAATGGAAGGAATTGGGAATTTTCTAGTTATAGTAAAAAAGAAAATGGAATTGAAGGTTTGTGAGAAGGTGACTGGTGTGCTATTTAAAGAGGATTGTATTTTGGAATCTATTAATGTTTTTTAATAATATGGAGATTTGTTTTACCCCATTGGAGTGTATCTCCTCTTCTCCCTCTCTTCATGGATCTATTTGTGATTCATATGTGTTGTTAATACCTCAAGGGTTTTGTGTTTTTTGTGAAGTTGTTGGGTTGAAAGTTACTTGTAATTTTTTGTATATTCATTATGTATGCATGTGTATCAAATTGAAATTGGATCTTGTGAACCTCCTTTCTTGAGGGTGGATTTTTTATCAAACCATATGGATGGGAGGAGAGTAAACATTCCATTGGTTTTTGTTTGTCACATTCACATTTCAGGTTGTTAGAATTTACAATGGAATTGTTTAGATTAATTTTCAAGAAAACAGATAATGGATTTGGTTTTCATATGTAAGGATGAGGAAATATATTTTGTTCTATCAAATATATTTTATAAATTATTATTGAGAAATAATTCTTTTCAAAAAAATAAAATAGAAGAAAATATATTCTTTTGTTTAAACTTATTTTACCATACAAATTCTTTATAAGTTTTGTGATAGAAAGGAAATCAATAGCAATTTTCTAGACTTACTATTGAAAAAGGGTGAATGTAGAAATCTAATTTGTATTCTAGAATATATATATATATATATATATATATATATATATATATATATATATATATATAATGATTTTAGATATTTTATTGTAATTGTATAATTTCTCAGATTAATATATATCGCTATCTTGTAGATGATTCCAGTTTTAAAGCTAGAACTTTTACCTTATTCTTTTACTTGCAATAATTGATCTTGAAGAAGGATAAAACTAACTAGTACAAAATGTAAAATAACTATTAACCTTCAACTATGATTAGAGAAAAATAAGGAATGCAAAAAATAATGAAACTTCAGACAAAAGATCTAAATGCAAACCTTAGATGCTGAGATATGCTCCAAGGTGATGTTGATGAAGTGAATGGATGTTGGTTGCTTGCATCCTAGTACTATGCTCTTGCATTCCAAAAGTGCTTGGAAATGGCTTGAGGGGGGTCAATTTATATATATATTTTTGGGATGAGGATTGGATGGTTGAGATCAATTTGAAAGATCAATGGTTGAAGATTGTTGAGAGGAGAGGGTGAATGAGAAGCCTCCAAGTGGCATATTTTGATTGATGCACATGATGAGGATTAGATTGAGAGGATATGAATGGACAAGATTTTCTAGGAGAAGATGGAGGGTGATTATTGAAAGGTACATCATAGGATCTTGTGCAAGCTCACACATGTGTAAGAGGAAAAATGGGGATGTGTGATGAGACTTTTCACACATGTAATTATGACACAAGATCCTCTCATACATTTGTGAGAGACATAGGGAAGAGTGGATGTGACAGGTGATCCTCTCACACGTGTGAGAAACATAGGGAAGAGTAAATGTGACATGTGGACTTTCTCACACATGTAATAGTTACATGAGTCACATGTGTGAAATGGAGGGTAGGGATTAAAAGACTGAATGAAGGGCTAGGATGAAAAGTTGATTGATGGTGTGGATTTTAAGTATGAGATTTTTTTATTAGAGGAAATATGTGATGTGGATTTAGCCTAGTTAATTATATAAAATGATTTATTTGATTAAATAACATTAGGATAGGTTAATTGAATAGAATTGATTAGCTGAGAAATAACCTAATTAATTAATTAGTGCAAGAATGGATATAGTATGAATCTAGTTATAATGTAATGATTAATTTTAGGTGTCTACATTTTGGCCCTCTTTGAGATGGTGCTGTGATAGTAGCATCATTTCAAAGAAAGATAAAATATAGCACTTGGTGAGATGAAGGGGGAGGCAAGATGCCCTAGTTGGCTAAGGGAGAATGGAGTTAGTAAATGGATAAGGGATGCCTCCTTGAGAGGACATGTAGGTTAGAAGAACATAGGTGTCCTCTTGAAGGGAATGAGGAGATGAAAATGATTAGATAGAGGATTGGAGAGAATAGGTTGAGTGCAGTGGATGGAAATGATGGAGTGATGAAATGGAGGAGGGGATTGGATGATAGGTCATGCTATATTGGGTTGAACAACCTTATTTGATATAGCATGAGATGTTCTAAACCAGGGTATAAGGAACCAAGGTGATGATCTATCTCATGCATAAGAATAACAAAAGGATGCCCCAACACATCACAAGGTGTTGGATGATGTGATGAGACAAGTGATAAGGTCACAATCAATGCTATGTCATATAGCACCATGATATGGAATACCATGATACCATTGTGTTAGGTAGGCTACAAGGACCGGTCCACAAATGTAAGATAAAATGATAATGCACATGCACAAGCAAGCACACATGCACAAAATGATACAAAGGTAAACATGATGTTGCTCCTAGTCAAGCTAAAAATCCAACTATTGTTAGATTGATAATGTTGGATTGTGTTGTTGATGATAAGAACAACATGAGGATTGGGAATGATATATCTTAAAGATGATGAGGGAAATTTGATCAAGTCTTGTAGCAAGGATGGGGACAAGACCAATGAAAGTAATTGGATGATTGCACATAGATTTCTAGCTTGATATTCATGGACTAGGATTTTTCTTGCAATATTTGGATTGTTGGGAGATTTGGATTGATGGGAGGAATGATTGCATTGGACTATGTTTAAATAGCCTTTTGATCGATACCAATGACAAGGGAAAACCAAGACGAGAGGTGAGGATGTAGGAATACAATCAACACTGAGAGGGGGGGTGAATCAGTGTTGTTAACAATTTTTACTCCTTTTCTTAATTTAAATTCACAAATGTATAATTCTTCAAATAGAACAAGAAAACATATGCAGAGTATCAAAACAAAACTTGACACAAGAAATTTCCCGAGTGGAAAACCCTCCTGGGGTATAAAAACCACTCAACTGCCTCACTGGCTTAACTCAAAATTTCTGATTACAATTGTCTCACTGACATTACAATTTTGCCTCACTGGCATATTGTACTTCTCTGCTTGTCTCACTGACATTACAACATCACATTCAATGAAAAATATAACTCAGGGGATTTCCCTGTTTCAATGAAAACAAAACCTTATTTCTCCCTTTTAAGATAAACAAAATAAATTTTTAATCAACCTTTAACTGTCTTCAACTCCTACAGTCAATCAATTTTGATCTTCATTATATTTCATACCTCTGCAACACCATTTCAAACTAATTCACCATTTTGAGCTTTCTCTCTCTGCAAACTGAACAATTTTTCTTCTCTGAAAAATTATAGTCTTTAATCACCTTTACTTTCCCTGACACTTTCACTTTCTCTGAACAAATATTACTCCATCATGATCATTGAAGAATGATTCTCCATTCCTGCAAAAATTACATACCAATTCCTTTCTCCAAAAGGACTTCTTTGAAAATTCTCATTCATTATCTTTCATCTGCAACTCATCTCTCTTGTCTGCCATTCAAAAACAAAATCTATATATGCAAAAAGAATTTCAATCAAAAAACAAAAATTCTTCAATAACTGGTTCAACTTCATTCTTCTCAAACTTCTCATCTTCTCTCTTATCAAAAACAAAAAAAAACATAAAACAAAAAATGAAATCCTTTCGTAGAATTCTGCCTTTTCTTCTTATTATTTAGAAACCTTCTAAAAACTTACTCTTTCCTTTTCATAAATTTCTATGTTCAAAAATCTCTTAATCTTCGGTGAGAGAAGATAGAAATAGATGCTTTACTGCCTTTTACAACAAGGAGGACGTCAAGTTTAATCGGGCCAACTGACCGTTTGTCAAAACTTTCTATTTAAAAACCCACCTTTAGATCTTCGGTGCCCGCCAACTGTGGATTCAAACATAACCGTTGATTTTGTGTTTCCCGCGGACCACACAATGCCGACAACCGGCAACCGGGCATCCTAACCAACGGGGCCGGTAAACTCACGACCCGATACCCTTTACATCATCACTTAAAGCCCCGATGACCACTTCTATCGGTCAGTTTAAGTTTATAACATAAAGTGCATAGACTTCTGACGGGCAATAAGGTAATGAATAAGAAGTGTTAAACACAAAGTTTATAACTTGTTAAGTGTTAAGGAAAAACATATTTACCACTTACATTTTTCTAAACCTCAACATATGTAAACACCTCAACACATATTTAAACCTCAACCTTGTAAACCAAGCTTCAACTGATCTGCCACTGTCATCAACTTAATATGATGCAAGTTAACTTTTATTAAATGACATAAGCCCTCCTCCTGATTCAATATTGATGCAATGAGTGTCATCTTCTGAAATGACTAAGTCAGAACAAACTCACATAGAATCAACACTGATGTGTCACTGATGTCATTATCATGAAGGACCACTGAAAGATCAAAACTGAGAGATCTAACAACCATTGTCACTGATGCAGACCATATCACTGAACTGAGAAAAAAAACATTGCCAGTGATGAAGACCATGTCATATCTCTGATTGCAACTTTACAACATTGATTGCATACTTCTCAACACTGATTTCATAACCTGTCAACTGCATCTTGTGAAAACTGTGAAATGCAACATCCTGATATCCTGATATTTTGACATCAATGAAAAGACAACATCCTGAACTGTGAAATGTGCTACAGAGGAATGGTGAGGTGATAGAGGGATTATGTGATAGATGATGTGATGGATGGATGGAGGGGTTCAGTCACATAGGAATAACATACCCCACTCTAGATATATGGATCATAATGATGTGCTACAATTCTTAGGTGGATAAACATTGTAGTTTATGTTGAAGATGGGTATATTCCAAGAGATGTCCAAAGCATGTGTTAACATTGATGGCCATGTCCTTGTCAAATGGGAAGGGTGAATGGATTGGATATAAAGGGGGAGATATGGAGATAATGGATGGGAATGATACTTGCTCCCAAGTGTAGGGAACTTTTTGATAGTGATTTACACATGACACCCACAAAGGGGTTTTCATTGTGGTACTTTCCTAAGGCACCATGAGAGTAGTTTCACCATTGGATGAACTTGTTTCTCTTTACTCTTTAATTTTTGATTTTTTGTGCTTTTTATATTTTTTTGGGATTATTTTTATTTTGTGGGATTTTTGGATATTGGAGGTTAAGAGGGAATGGATGGATAGATTTGGATATGGGAATAAGGGACTCAATCATTTGTTTCCATACCGAGTCGAAAGTATCCCATCATAAAAGACTGTTGCATACAAACCATGTCAAATGTCATGGTGCTCATTGATGTGGATAGAGATTGTACTGGGTGCTAAGTGGGCTTCATCAAAATGGAAACATGGTACCACTATAGCTTTGATGTCTAGAGGATGTTTCCATGGAATGCAGATGGAAGGTAGATGGGATGAAGGATGAAGGGATAATGATTATGTGAAGGAAAAAAGTAAAGAAATGTGATGGTGGATGTATGGGGATAATTGTTTCTGTTAGAGCCCAGAACTCCTCAAACCAGCCCCCCTCTAGGTTCATTACATATTGCTCGTAGGTCTTACATAATAAAATGCTTTTACAAGTGGAATATTTACAGAGAAGAAATTTTTAATATTCCCATAGGGATTACATATAATGCAAGGAGTTAGCCATATATAATTCCTAGAGGTCTTACTTTTTGCCTTTTAGGTCTTACATAGAGCTGTCATTGTTAGACATAAACTTTCCCCCTCAATGGACAAGCATTGATTTGAATTTGGAGAATTTGGTATTGCATAGAGGTTTGATGCTATAATGCATATATATATTTTTTTGTGATTACTGGGAGCCTAGCCTGGATCATCTTGATATAATATATCTACCATCTGATAATCAGTCTTATAGAACTTAAGAGTAATATTAGGATGGAAAGAAATTCCTTTAAAGGTAGTGCCCATGAACTTCAAATATGCTTTATTTATGGAAATAGGAGTCTTGAGTAAGAGTAAATAGATTTATCATATAATAAACTAGGACCTGTAATAGCACCCCAATGAAAAACATTTCTGATAATCTCCTAAGCACATTGATTCTATTGTAGTGACTTTGTAGTCAAAATTTGATTAAAGAGCTATAGAAGATAGTTGTTTAAATATTATTGCATCCATGTGATAGCAGTTGCACCATATTTTGAATACATAGATTTATGTCCTATCAATAAGGTTACCAACATAGTTAGCAATATAATAATCAATAAAATTTATTTTGGGTGCAAAAATAATAAAATCCTATAATTAAATAAGTCAACATATAATATGCAATGACAATACTTAAAAATGATCTAACAATCTTATTTAGGAGATCATATGGGATTTTCATAAGTATGTATAATTTGTCATGTTTCTACAAGGAAAATAAATAGTCATTAAACATATAGTAATGATCCATAAAAAATTAAAGCAACGGGTGAGCTATCCTTTCTAGGCTTGCTCCCTGGTCAATGTATAAGGGTGAAAGCCACCCATTACAAGTAGGTGCTTTTATACCCAATAAATTTATAGTTTTTAGAGAAGATACTAACCTCTTTTAGATAGTTATGAAAAAATGCTTATATATTATATCATAATGTCATCTTGGATGTCTTTACCCATTTGGACATACCTGTTTACCTTGTAGTATTTCCCCTTAATAGAGATCTCTTCTCCATGACATATAGGATAATATTGTTTCTTGATTATAACAATATTCAAATAACTAATATCAAAATTTATCAATTCCCTAGTCATGCAAACTTATCCAAGGTTTTTATCAAATTATTTAATATAAAAGATGTTACACATATGTTACCTAAGGTTGTCACTAGTGTGGTTGTCATTGATGTCAACACTCAGTTTGGGCTATCATTGATGCTTATGTTGATGGTGTGCTAACAGTGATGTTGTTGATGTTCATGGTTGGATGTCATATTTAATAATCTTAAAGTTGTATTGAGTATGTTTGTTGTCAGCGGAGATGACATCATGATGATATATTAAGATGGGAATTAGAAGCATTCAGATGAGGACTAGAAGTAGTGCTAATATTGGGGAGATGGTACTGATGGTCTGTAGCATGTTGTATGCTCTCTCTTGTTGTTCCTAAGGAAGTATTTGTTTCTATAAGGAGGTGAAGTATGTGTTTCTATAAGGAGGCTCTGGTCTTCGAATGTTGGTGAAGGTTTCTGCTGCAAGAATTTTCCTTGAATACTACTTGGGAAAATGCTCTGCATTCCTCTGCATTTGAATATTGTTGAACATAATGGGGTGCTGAGAGAGGGGGTGAACCAGCACACTTAAAAACTTTAGCCAAACATTTACTGATAAAGTTGAATAGTTTTGAAAACATGAAAGAAAACATGCAAATCAAGATTCAACACATAACACCAGTATTTTTATGTGGAAAACTCTAAAATAAGGAAAAACCATGGTGAGGATTAGCTCACAATATAATAAACTCACTGCAAGAGTATTATAACTTTGTTTTAGGGATTCTACCCAAGGAATATACTACTCCCTAATTTACAACTTTGCTTTAGGGTTATTACCCAAGGAAGCTACTACTCCCTAAAAGTTCAGCTCATTGCTATTACAATGATAGTATAAATAGAAGGACCGCTAGGGGAAACACATCTGTTGTATGCTGATGGCACAATTTGTTGTTTCTGCTCAATATCTATCTAAAAGCTAATTTTGTACATTTCATATCTGCTCTTCTATCTTCATATTCACCTTCATCACCTTTCAAATGAATTATATATTCTATATATATCCTCTGTAACACCTTGAAACTTTGATTAGTTCGACATCCAAAAAATATTGAATGTAATATGTAGCAAGTCACAGGTCAACCACAACATATGCAAATTAATAAAAACCTTGTTACGAACATCAGGGTATTAAGAAACATGTCAAGACACATCATTCCATACCTTTCAAACTTAGAGAAACTGATCAGAAGCCTCTACATGCATTAGGAACTTAGCTAGTCAACTCATATTGTTTGACATTGTCAACTATTCATCTTTCAACTACCAGGGAGAAGCCAAAAATTTAATGCGAACTAATGATTCAGTCATACACAAACTCAAAAAGATTCATGTACCTTCCCAAAAAAGTATCATGCTAAGTTATTCATCCGCAAGATAAGAAATGTATTACTTTGTAGAGAACAGAGTTTTTCGAACCTTATGAAATTCTTCTCAGCTTAGAATATGAAGTTACGGTAAAGTATAAGGCCTAAAACCTTTTGAAAATGATCAAAGATATCAAATTGCGCAAATCATTGGATCCGAACACCTTCTTATGGAGTTTCTAGAGGAATTCAAAAATGACTTAAGTGTTTGCAGCTCTAGAAGACAATGTGATACCTCTGTCACTTGAGTACTACCTTTGCGGACCACTAGAACACTTGAAACTTCATTAACACATGTAGCATACTGATTTTAGTCATTCCTTAGAGCCACATGACAAACAGATCTCTTCTAGAGGAATGTGAAGCATTCCATTGTCTCCTTAATATTGCTTTGTTCTGTTTGGGTGATGGTTGATGTACAAATCCTTGTAAATTTTTATGCTGAGTGAGTGGGAGGCTAAAACCTTGGATATGTCATGTCAATTCATGTCATAGTATATCATTAGAATTGCATGGCCAAATCTTTCTTTGTGGAGAGATGCGGACTAGTTCAAATTGACGCTACCTTAGAATGTGCACTGTGAATGCCTTAGACACTTTTCAACTTCTTACCTTTGAGTGTGGTACTCCCAATTGATGAGATGTGTATGTGTATATGTAGAATTCATGCTAGGATATGAGTGTTTGCCTCTGCATCATATTGAAATCCAAAATTGATCCATACTTAGACTTATTTACTCTTCTCCCAGTCTAGTTTTCCTTGACTATACTAATTCCTTCCTTGTACAAGTCTGTCTATACATTTCCATCTGATATGTTGACATGAATGACAACACATATGGCCAACAATCTCCCCTTTTGTCATTGATGGCAACATATGCTCCCCCTTATATTATCTCCCCCTTTGACATTAAGGACAAAGAGATTGATAACCTTTGTATCAATCCAAAACTATATGTGCTCCCCCTTACAAAAGATATTTAAACTGTGCTCCCCCTGACTGTATGATTTAATCACAAAATTGTACCCTTGAAAACCAAAATGGTGTTGCCACACTGCTTAGTAATTCTGCGATACTATATGCATCAAAATTGTTCTAACAACTTACTTGGATGTAAGGATGGCTCTATAGATTGCTCTAAATTGTTGAATAGTTGAGGCCCAAATGCCACATTCTGAGGTAAGAAATTGAGTCTGACACTCACATTGTATACACATTTTGTCTACTTCATCTAAATTGCTTGGGGTTTTCATCTTATGGTTTGTCTTTTTTGCTTCCCCCAATGTGTCGGTCGTTGAGGCAAGTCTCAAGTTCATTGCCTCTCTCAATTGACTGAATTGTTTCTTTATATTTTCTCTTTGATCCTGTAGTTGAGATAGTTGTACATGCAGGCTTTCAACTTGTGCCCTCGTTGCACCCATCTTGTCTTTTTACAAGTCATATGTTTCTGCTAGTTTAGATAATTGTGACTCAATAGAGTCAATTTGTGCCTTAATATTCTTTGTTGAGATAGGCCACTTTAAGCAAAATAGATACAAGGCAATAGCTTTATCTATGCAATTTTTAAATTTCTTCAAGATTTCTTTAAGATTATTATGTGTATTAACACATTTTTCAGTCATATCGATTATTTTCTTACTAGTTAATTTTCTTTCTACCTCTTGTTTTGCTTTTTGCTTTAGATGGGAAGAATGATCCTTGAAAGAATCCATTAACAACTTAAGTTTTTTCTCAGCAGGTAAAGAGGAGTCAATGGTTACCTCTGTTAACCCTTCCTGTATGACCTTGACTACATCTTGCACTGTATTGTTTTTCTTCAATTTTTTTTTGTAGAAACTCTTTTCTAGCAGTTGCATGTGATAAGTCTCCAAGTTGCAGTTTATGAAGAGGGGAGATACCAGCTAGATCTATCTAACCCTCACTAGTTGGAACCTATAGAATTTGAGGGGTGATGACTAGTTGAAATTACATTTGCAGGTTCAATAAATCTTAGAGGGTGTCTGTCTCAGATGTACTTTGACCTAAGTCATCAGTCTCTTCTAACCTTTCTCCCTCTTTATCTTCCTCATTCTTTTGTTCCTCATTGTTATTTTCCTTCTCATATTGATTCTCCTTAGAGATAACTTATTCTCTAGTTTCAACACTTCCTGTGTTCTCCAGAGGAGGTGCAACATTATCCTTGTCTCGATTCTCAATATCTTGTGCCTTGACTATTTCTAGAGGGAGGAGACCTTTTTTTGTAGGAGTGTCTAGAGGAACTAAAGCGCCTGTATCTTCAAGAAGGGCCATCTCCTTATTTTTCTTAGGCATGTCATTATCCTCCTCACTTTCCTCAAATTCTTCAATAATCCTTGTCTCAATCTTCATTTCTTTGAGGACTTCTACAATTTTCTTTAGTGTTTCCCTTTTTAGCCTTTCTATCTCCTCCTCATTTCTTGACATAAGAATGTTCAGGCTCTTCTTAGTCCTAAATTCCTTTGTTAAAACCTTGGAGACTTTGACTTTGTCCTATTTAGGAATTGTGGGACAAGCCTTTTCAACTGCACTCTTCTTCATCTCAGCTTCTACCTTCAGTGCATCATCTCTCCTTTTGGTTAGAATGTCAGCTAGGCTCTTAGGAAATTGATCTATTATTTCAATCAAAGCGAGGTTGTGTTCTCCCATGTATTTAACCATTGCTTCTTCAAGAGTGGATTTGTCATCTGTAGGCCTTTCATCATAGATTTTTTCAACTTCTTTCAAAGCACCTTTTGTCATTGTATTTATGGTTGCATCTAATTGCAAGGGAACATGATCAAGCTTTTTGACCTTCTTGGCCTTTCCTTTGCCTTTCTCCACTGAGGCCTTACTGTCTTTCTTGTTTTTTTCTTTAATAAGGGTGGTTCCTTTGTTTCCTCTTCATCATCTTCCTCATCTACAATATTTACTAGTTTGACTTCTTCCTCTTCCTTCTCCCTCCTTTCCTTGCTCTTTTGCCTAGGCTTCTTCTTGTTAGTGGTTTGTGCAGGGATTTTAGAGCCAGTCCTTTTAGTAGGCAAAGAAGATCTAGAGGCAACTAAGGAGGATGCTACAGATGGTATGCTTGTTCTTCTTGGGAGTGTAGAGGGAGGAGTTTGTGTCTCTCCTAAGGAGCCCTTGGGAGACTTAAGTATATCTTCCAAGTTTGTTCTCATTTCCCTAGCCTTGGCTCTTGTGTCCTCTATTTCCTTTACATCATTTTTAGCATTTTTATATATGATTTCATCATATGTGCTGAATCTCTCAACAAAAAGATCCTTTGGCTTGCTAAGAAGTATGCTAGCATACCCTTCCAGATCAAATTCTGACACTTCATAGGGTAAAGTTGTGATCCAAAAGGTCCTTGGTTCCATAGCCTCCATATAACAATTATCCTTATCAACCATAAAGGTGATATCATTTTTGTGCTTTTCCACAACTTTCCCAGGTATCCTTTCTTTGGATTACATATCAGTTTGGAAGGTTTTGAAGAACCCCCAAAATAAGGTATCACAGTGCTTGTGGTCAGAGAAACTTCTCATGTAATCTTTGACTTGATGAGCAATTGGTTTATCTAATTTCCACACTACTCCCTTCATTGAAGGCAACTCATTCAAATAATAAAACATGAGACATATGATGAGGGAACCATACCAGAACTTGTATTTGGTTTCTATTGTCCTCTTAAGGTTGTCTAAGAGCTGTTGTCGAAGAAGTTCACACATATCAAAATCTCTTCCTTCCTTTACCATCTGGTATGTTGTGTGGATCACTATTGCAAAAGTAGAGTTATCCCTGTTTGTGAAGTAGATTTTGTATGCAATTCCCATGGTTGCATATCAGACTCCCAAGTCATTAATGTCATCTACTATCAAGGTTTTTTTGTCAAAATTGGCTCCGATGAGCCTCATTACCTCCTCATTCTTGATAGATTTCAATACGGGCACAGGTTTGGAGGAGCATAAACATGTCACTACCTTTATGTATTCCTTGGTAATGATATGAGGTTGGCCTAAATAGAGTATGTCTTCATGTATCTGTCTTAGGGAAATTCTTACACAAGCATCTTCATACCAAAAATTTGGAAAACCCTTCCAAATGTCTAGGTTTTTGGTGGCAATGTTTTCAAACTCATGCTTTATTTGAAAATTTCATCTCCCAATAATTACTCATTTTTGAACTGTTTGAGTTTGAAATGGTCAAATTCATCAATTTGAAAGTGAATGTAGATCTGGATGTCTTCCGTGTGTAATACATTTGTAGGAACCCATGAGAATTTCCTAGCTTCATTAGTTATGTGCTACAAATATGTGCCTAAGTGGTGTTGTCATTGATGTCAACATATCCTTGTTGCCGTTGGTGTCAACTATATCCTATTCTGTTGTCTGTATAGAAGACTATATTGTTGAGGATATTGAGAAAATTAATGACAATCAATGTTGTGGACCATATGGCTATGTAGAGGATTGTCAGAGGTTGCTCCGGCTAAGAATTGAGAAGTCCGCATGAAGATTTAAAGAAGTTATGGCCATCAAAGTAGAATTGGATTTTGCAGTATTCAGAAGAGACAACATGACAGTAAGTTGGTCTGGATTGCTTTGCAGTGAAATATTTTGGTCTACGGATCCGAAGGCATGTTTGGGAAGTCCATGTTTATCATCAAATCCAGTGGTTCATGGTTTGGAGGTCCATAAGCTATCTTTCTAGTTTGACAGTCATGGTAGATAGTGTTCTTGAGGTTCTAGAGGAAGATACAAATGTTTTTGGTAATATGGTTTAGAGTGAATGTTACTGATGATTTAAATGTGCTTGTGGAGGTCTCTGGATTGTGTGGCTACTATGTTGGAGGTCCGCATTGAAGTTTGAGCTTGTTGATTGAAGATTTATTCTTTGAGGTTGATGTTCTTCCCAGTCTTGACCAATCGGATGTTCCTAGCCTGTTGCAGATGTTTTAAGAGCATTTTTATGAAGTGTGGAGTGGTTGTAGAAGCATATTCAAGTCTCAATTATGTTTCGCTAACAGTGTGATGATCTACGTCAAGTTTAGCTAACCTTGTTGATCATTCCAAGGTTGATGAAGCATATAAATACTTGTTGAAGAGTTATTGAAAAGTATCCTTCAGAAAAATAGATAAAATCTGAATAAAGGATTAGGAGTAGAGCAGAGCAGAAAAGGAGCGAAAGCAGTACAAAGTGTGAAGTTAGTAAAGAAGAATTTGGGGCAAAGTAGAAGTTCTTGAGCATTAATTGAAACTGAACTAGGCATGAAGTAGATTCTATTTCTCAGTTAATTCATTCTATTCTAAATAAATTTTGTAGGCAGTGAACCTCTCTTTTTGAGCAATGAGCTCTAGGTAGTGCGCTCGAAGGCATGTGCCTTCTATTTTTCTAAAGTACTTTTAATAGGGTACAAATCTTTGTGGGTTAACCCCCACCATGGTTTTTCCCTTAACCTAGTATCCACGTCAAAATCTTGGTGTCAAGTGTGATGATTATGTTTATGCTCTTATGTTGTTGATCTATGCTTTAATGTTTACATCATTAATCTGGTAGTAAGATAATAAAGGAGGTTAAAAAGCAGAAAAAATTTATATTGTGGGACGACTGATTCACATCCCCTCTCAGTTGTCTGGTCTAATTCCAACAATTGGTATCAGAGCCAGATCCTCTTATAAAAGCCTAACCGCTTGAGGAGATCCAGGATGTCAACCTACAAGAAGGATAGTCTGAGATTTGATGGAACAAATTATTATGTTTGGAAGAATTGCATGGAGTGCCATTTGCAATGCATGGGTGATGCCTATTGGGTGATAACCAGTATTGAGTATAAACCTCCAGAAAAAGGACCTTCAACTCTAGATCAAGTCAAAGATGCTGAAAATAACCTTCAAGATAAAGAAGCCTTGTTAAGTGCCCTGACTGATTTAGAAATGACAAATGTCTTTGGTCTAAAAACTACTTATGAAATCTGGAAAAAGTTGGAGTATTTGTATGAAGGTGATAAATATGCCAAATGTGCCAAGCTACAAAGTCTGAGAGGAAAATTTGAAACTATGAGAATGAGCAAAGATGAAAACATCACAATCTACATGCAAAAGATAAATGAACTTGTGTGTGGTATCAGGTGTGCTGGTGGAACTTTGGAAGAATAAGGGATTGTATCAAAAGTGCTAAGATCTTTACCAGATTCATACAAACATAAGGTTGCAACTATAGAGGAGATCAAAACTGTCTCAGATGTTACAAGAGATCATCTGGTTGGCAAAATTTTAGCTTTTGAACTAAGTGAGTTTGGTGATTCTCTTCCCAAGTCTGAATCTGCATTTAAGTCCAGTGTATATGGAAAACAAAGATATGATCCGGGTGAAATATATTTTGTAAGATCAAATAGATTCATGAAGACAAGGAATGATCTTGAAGATGTTGAAATTGAAATTGCAGATCTTGAAGCTCTTCTTGCCAAAAGATTGCCAACAGGATTCGATAAGTATGAAGGAAAATTGCCACTCAAATGTTTTGCTTGTAATAAGATTGGTCATTTTGCCTCAAGATGTCTAGAGATGTTTTCAAAACCAAACCCTTATAGATACAAAAATTAGAACAAATGTTACCATGTCCAAGAAACTAGAGAAGAAGGAGTCACAGATGATGAATCTGATCATGAAGGTTCCCCTGAAAATGATTAGGTGTTCATTTCCATCAAAGAAGAAGATTCGGTGTCCACTGAATCTACTAGCTATGCAAATATGGAAAGTGCCTTGGTTGCTCAGGTTATTGAGAAAGATGAATGGGTGATTAATAGTGGATGTTCTCATCATATGACTGGAGACAAGAGTAAGTTTGTGAATTTTGAAAATTATGAAGGTAGGCTTGTGAAATTTGGAGATAACTCAGCTGTAGAATCCGTGGCAGAGGTTCCATCTCTTTTGATGGTAAAAATAGCACCAATGATATTCTGTATGTGGAAGGACTGAAACATAATCTTCTCAGTGTTGGACAGTTGGTTGATAAAGGTTATGATCTTTGATTCAAAGATGGAAAGTGCAGAATCTTGGAGATTTCTAGAACTGAAATTACATCCAGTACTCAAACTAGAGGTAACATTTTTCATTTAAGTAGCTCTGGAAAAAGCTGTTTGATTGCTCAGATAGATCAAAGTTGGTTATGACATAGAAGGATGTGTCATGTGAATTTTGATAACATTGTCAAAATATGTACCACTCAGGCTGTAAGAGATCTTCCAAAACTTGTGAAACCTAATAGCATGTGTAGAGAATGTCAATTGGAGAAAAAAAACAAAATTTCATTCAAAAGTAAGGAACAAGTTTCAAATGGATGATTGGAATTGGTACATACTGATCTCTGTGGTCCTGCTAGAATTAGGAGTGTGCAAGGAGATAGATATTTCATGTTGTTGATTGATGACTACTCCAGGATGATGTGGGTAACCTTCCTAAAAGAAAAATTAGAAGCTCTTGATAAATTTAAGGCGTTCGAAGTGATGGTGGAAAATGAAATTGTTGAAAAATTGAAATGTCTGAGATCTGACAAAGGTGGTGAATTTACGTCTCACGAGTTTAATGCTTTCTGTGAAAAGCATAGCATAAAAAGACAATTATCTTCTCCTAGGACTCCCCAACAAAATGGAGTTGTGGAAAGAAAGAACCAAACCATTCAAGAAGCTGCCAGGACCATGATGATGGAAGAAAATGTTCCTCAAGTTTATTGGAGAGAAGTTGTAAGTACTGATGTCTACACTCTTATCCGGGTGCAGATCAAAGACAATTCTGATAAGACCCCTTATGAACTATGGTTTGGTCATCCTCCTACTATGAGATATTTCAGAGTTTTTGGTAGTGAATGCTATATCAAAAGAGATGAGGATTTAGGCAAGTTTGATACAAGAAGTGATGAGGGAATATTTTTGGGATACTCTACTCAAGTAAGGCTTACCGGTGCTTTAAAAAGAGGTTGAAAAAGATTGTTGAAAGTGCTAATGTTAGAGTTGATGAGAACAAGGAAGGACATTCCAGGTTCTGCGGATATGATTCAGATGATCAAAATGAAAATCAAAGTCAAGGAAGGTTAGTTCAAACTCTGACTCAAATGCAAATTGATTTGGAAACTCTAGAGACTCAAGGAATTAGTACAGATGTTGAGGAACAAGCTCAAGAAACAAAAGCCCAAGCAATTCCCAAAACCCCCAGGTATGTAAGAATGAATCATTCTAAAGATCAAATCCTAGGAGATAGAAATAGAGGTGTTCGAACTAGGAGAAGAGATGCTGAAGATCAAGAAGAGATTTGTTTGATTTCAAAGATTGAACTTAAATCAGTAAGTGAAGCTTACAATGATGAAAAATAGGTTAAGGCAATGGAAGAAGAATTGATGCAAATTGAAAAGAATCACACTTGGGATCTTGTTCCCAGACCTAAGGACAAAAAAGTGATCAGAACCAAATGGGTCTTCCAGAACAAACTGAATGAAGATGGTGAGGTTGTAAGAAACAAGGCAAGGTTGGTATGTAAAGGTTATTCTCAAGTGGAAGGAATTGATTTTGAAGAAACTTTTTCTTCAGTGGCAAGGATAGAGGTGGTCAGATTATTTCTTGCTTTTGCTACTTTCAAAGATTTTAAAGTTTATCAGATGGATGTCAAATGAACATTTTTAATTGGAGATTTGGAGGAAGAAGTATACATTGAACAATTGGAAGGATTTCAGTTGTCTAATAAGGGAGATATGGTTTGTAGACTAAGAAAAGCCTTGTATGGACTCAAGCAAGCTCCAAGAGCCTGGTATGCTAGATTGGATAAGCATTTGCTTAAGCTAGGATTTAGCAAAGGTACTGCTGATAGTAATTTGTACTTCAAGATAAATCATGAGAACATTCTAATTGTTGAGGTCTTTGTTGATGATAGCATTTTTGGTGGAAATGAATGCATGTGCAAATCATTTGTTGATCAAATGAAAAGTGAGTTTGAGATGTCAATGTTTGGTGAGATGAATTTATTCCTAGGTCTGCAAATTGTTCAGTCAGATAAAGGTATCTTCATATCTCAGTCCAAGTATGTGAAAGAATTGTTGAAGAAGTTTGGAATGGAAGATTCAAAGCCAGTATGTACTCCTATGGTAACCAGATGCAAGCTAAGAAAAGATGATGACTCCCAAAAGGCAAATCAGAAAAGGTATAGATCAATGATTGGAGGATTGCTCTATCTAACTCAGACTAGACCTGACATCATGAATGCAGTTGGACTTGTTGCCAAATTTCAAGCTGATCCAAAACAATCCCATGTTGTGACAGTCAAAAGAATTTTCAGATATCTTAAGGGGACAATTGATTATGGACTGTGGTATCCAAAGGACAATGATTTCTCTCTTCATGCATATATAGATGCTGATTGGGTAGGAGATGTGGATGACAAAAAAAGTACTAGTGGTGGTGCATTCTTCTTGGGAAGAAGATTGGTCTCTTGGATGAGCAAGAAGCAAGAAGCAATTTCTCTGTCTACTGTAGAGGTAGAGCATATAGCAGCAACAAACAATTGTTCTCAAGTTATGTGGATGAAGCAAATCCTGAAGGACATTAGTGTTGTGTTTGAGGAGCTAGTCACAATCTTTTGTGATAATTCAAGTGCTATAAGCATTTCCAAGAATCCAGTATTGTATTTAAAGACAAAGCATATATCTATCAAGTTTCATTTCTTGAGAGAGAAAGTTAATGAGAATGAAGTCAAGTTGGAGTTTGTGTCTTCCAAAGATCACATTGCAGATATCTTCACTAAGCCTCTTCCCAAAGATACTTTTGAGTATCTCAAAGAAAATTTAGGGGTAATTACCTCTTCTGATCAGAACTAAGATGCACTAAAGTGCATCAATCTGGTGAAATTTAAATTCATATTTTGTGATCTGGATTGATGTTAAGAAGGTACTACTCAAAGGGGGAGTAGTTAGTATGCAAATTTTGGGATCAGTCTGAAGCAAAAAGGGAGAAAATATAGCAAATATGTGTCCTTTTCCATTGATGTCAAAGGGGGAGAGAAGTCATGTGAAAAACTAGTTGTTGATGTAAGGGGGAGCAACAAAGAAAGTAGTTGCAGAAGTGAGAAGAGAAAGGGGGAGAAGTTCTTGTCTTGATGGTTAAAATTAGTTTTTCACATCATATGTTGCCATCAATGACAAAGGGGGAGATTGTTGCAAATATGTGCCTAAGTGGTGTTGTCATTGATGTCAACATATCCTTGTTGCCATTGGATTCAACTGTATCCTATTCTGATGTTTGTATAGAAGACTGGATTGTTGAGGATATTAAGAAAATTAATGACAATCAATGTTGCGGACCATATGGCTATGTAGAGGATTATCAGAGGTTGCTCCAGCTAAGAATTGAGAAGTCCGCATGAAGATTTAAAGAAGTTATGGCCATCAGAGTAGAACCAGATTTTGGAGTATTCAGAAGAGACAGTATGACAGTAAGTTGGTCTGGATTGCTCTGCAATGAAATATTTTGGTCTGTGGATTTGAAGGCATGTTTGGGAAGTCTGTGTGTATCATCAACTCTAGTGGTTCATGGTTTGGAGGTCCGCAAGCTATCTTTCTAGTTTGACAGTCATGGTAGATAGTGTTCTTGAGGTTCCGAAGGAAGATACAAATGTTTCTGGTAATATGGTTTAGAGTGAATGTTATTGATGATTTCAATGTGCTTGTGGAGGTCTCTGGATCATGTGGCTACTATGTTGGAGGTCCGTATTGAAGTTTGAGCTTGTTGATTGAAGATTTCTTTTTTGAGGTTGATGTTCTTCGTAGTCTTGGCTGACCGGATGTTCCTAGCTTGTTGCAGATGCTTTACGAATGGAGTGGTTGTAGAAGCATATTCAAGTCTCAGTTACGTTTGGCCGACAGTGTGATGATTTGCGTCAAGTTTAGCTGACCGTGTTGATCATTCCAAGGTTGATGAAGCATATAAATACTTGTTGAAGATTTATTGAAAAGTATCCTTGAGCAAAATAGATAAAATCCAAATAAAGGATTAGGAGTAGAGCAGAGAAGAAAAGGAGCGAAAGAAGTCTAGAGTGTGAAGTTAGTAAAGAAGAATCTGGGGCAAAGCAGAAGTTCTTGAGAATTCATTGAAACTGAACCAGGCATGAAGTAGATGCTATTTCTCAGTTATTTTATTATGTTCTAAATAAATTCTATGGCAGTGAGCCTCTCTTTTTGAGTAGTGAGCTCTAGGTAGTGCGCCTAAGGGAATGTGCCTTCTATTTTTTTAAAGTACTTTTAATAGGGTACAAATCTTTGTGGGTTAACCCCCACCGTGGTTTTTCCCTTAACCGGGTTTCCACATCAAAATCTTGGTGTCAAGTGTGATGATTATGTTTCTACTCTTATGTTGTTGATCTATGCTTTAATGTTTACATCATTAATTTGGTAGTAAGATAATAAAAGAGGTTAAAAAGTAGAAAAAGTTTACATTGTGGGATAACTGATTCACCTCCCCCCTCTCAGTTGTCCTGTCTAATTCCAACATTATGGTAGATTTAAAAGGATGCTTCTTGAATTTAGGCCTTGGCCTCTCAACTATGTCTATTACCACTGATGTTGCCATTGCAATATCTTCACAACTAGGGTTTAACCAGAAAGATGAAAAGTACATGGAAGAGTGGTAACAGATTTTTCTCGACCAATTCGTTGCATGGTTTTAGATCTCCTCTTAGCTCTTAAATCTTTCATCTTAGCTCAAAAGTGATTAGAAATGATTAGGGATAGCCTATATAGTTGTTCCACCAATAATTTTCTTTTGCATTAATTGCAATTTCTGTTTAACCAAATTTGCTCCTCTTTCATATGTAGAACCTTGTAATTCTTCAACAATCCTCCACGGATCCTTCAAATGCTCTGAAAATTTTGTCAAGATTATCTATATGTTGTGTGCTTGCATCACCATGAAGGAGGGATGGTGAATTTCTAGAAGTAACTCCCCTTGAGCTCATAAAACCTCTTGTTAGAAGTTATTGTTACTGTGAACCCTAAAATCCTCCACATTTTGCCACATTTAGAGATTTTCCTTTAGAATTTTCATCAGACTCCTTTAATTCCTTGATCCTATCATTCTCAAGCTAGAACAGGTCCATGTACTGAAGATTCAACATCTTGCATGTTCAGGGGTTTGAAAGAGTTTTACTGTTGTAACTCTCCCTGACTCAATATTTTAACTTTTAATTACTGGAGGACCCACCTGCACTGGGCAGAGGTCTAGAAATATCACTAACTTCCTTCTTCTTCCATACTTTATTCATTTCCATTCTTTGATGAGCAATATCAATGGGTTTCACAGTCTTTCCATAATTCCTTGTTTGATTTCACTCATGACAGGTGCACTTAGTTTGTTGAGCATTTCCACTTCTTCTTGCCTTGATCTATAGTTAACTACTTTGTGGCCAAATTTATTACAAGTGTAGCAATATCCATGAAAAGATTGAGCATTATCCTTGTTATACATTGGTATTTTGCTTCTACACTCATTTGTCTTGTGTCCCAATTTGTTGCATACATAACATTTAATAGGGCTCTGGTTCATCCTACGTCTGCATTCAGTAGCTTTATGACCAACTTTATTGCAAGTGTAACATCTTGACATATTTTGATTTATCTTGTTTCTACAATCCACAGCCTTGTGACCAAACCTATTGCAAATAAAACAATTGCCATTGAAGCTTTGAGAATACTTGAAGTGAGTTGATTGCCTTATAGGTTGAGGAGGCTTGAAATTCTTCCTCACATTCTTCCTTTGTCTTTGGATAGGAGTGAATTCATCTTCTGTTGAATTTCTATAAGTTTTCTCTTAGGATCTTCAGTGTAGGTTTCTTCTCTCCTAGAATAAGATTTTCCTGTTGTATGAAAGTTGTCATATAAGTTTGTAGAGACATTGATCATAGGATTCTTTCCCTTATCAAAACCAAGACTTGTTTTTTTTTTAGCTTGTTTTTGAGAACTTATTATTTCATCAAGGATATTTGTTTCTCCTTTTAGTTTCAACCCCTTGTCAATCTATTCTTTTGCCTTTTCCAGTTCTTTCCTTAGAGTGACAACTTCCTCTTCAAGTTTTGAATATTTAGTTGATTCCTCATTAAGCTTGATATTTAGAAATATTTGATCTTTTTTTCTTCTTCAACCATGACCTTTAACTTTGAGATCATGTCTTTAGCTTCCTTGAGCTTGTCACTTCCTTTATCTCCTTCTATCAAAGTTTTTAGTTTCTCAATTTCCTCTTTTGATTCTTTGGCTTTTGTTTTCAAGTTGTCAATTGTCTCCTTTGCCTTTTCAAGCATGTCTTCATACTCTAAGTTTAGATCTTTTGCTTCCTCAAGATCATTAAGAGTTGTCTTGAGTTCTTCTTCAAGATCTATTTCACACTCATTAGACTCAAGGTCCCAACCTTCAGGATTCATTGCTTCCAGATCATGTTTAGGTGCAAATATTTCATTGTCCAACACTTTAGATTCCTTGTGTTCAAGTAGAGGATCTACCTCAACGGTCAATCTTCTTAGAGGTTCTTGGTTCTGATACCAATTATTAAACACAATGAGGTGTTGAGAGGGGGATGAATCAGTAGACTTAAAAACTTTAGCCAAACATTTACTGATAAAACTGAATAGTTTTTAAAACATGAAAGAAAACATGCAAATCAAGAGTCAACACATAACACCAGTATTTTTATGTGGAAAACCCTAAAACAGAGAAAAAACATGGTGAGGATTAGGTCACAATATAATAATCTCACTTCAAGAGTATTACAACTTTGTTTTAGGGCTTCTACCCAAGGAAGGTACTACTCCCTGATTCAAAACTTTGATTTAGGATTATGACCCAAGGAAGCTATTACTCCCTAAAAGTTCAGCTCACTGCAATGATAGTATAAATATAAGGACTGCTAGGGGAAATACATTTGTTGTATGTTGATGGTGTAGTCTGTTGTTTCTGCTCAATACATGTCTTCAAACTAATTTTGGGGTAAAAGCACAAAACTGCGTCACACTTTATAAAGGAATCAACCAACAACAAAAAAATCTTAAACTTCGACCACATAAAAGTGGTCTTTATGTTTTGAATTTTAAAATGATGTAAACTAATGAAATATAGACCTTTTGATGAAGTTTATTCTTGTATTTTTTTAGATTTTTTAAAAATTGTTTTCATTATTTTTTATCAATTTAAGAACAAATTTTGGAATGCTAAAAATTTCAAGAAAAAGTGACGTTCATGGGACGTCAAGAAACAAATTAAAAAAAACTCCATTTCTCCCTAATTTTTTCCAAATAGGTAACTTCAATATCTAGTGCATGGAAAAAAAAATTAAATTTTGATGTATATTTTTCTTGTAATAACGTTTTAAAGTCAAATTTGTTAGAATTTGACAGTTTTCATGGGACGTCAACTATTGTCTATTTTTTTAATTATTTTCAAAAAACAAATTATACCCTTTTGAAGAGGACTCTCTCATCTAGTGCACCATATATATTAAAAAAAAATTAATATGTTTTACTATTTTTAAAAATTTTTAATCAGCCTCTTTTTTAACTTTAACAACCTACTTGCATTATTTTAAAAATAAAATATATTAAAACTAATCAAAATATGAAAAAAATTACATATTTGGATTCACCACTCTGATCTCTACAAAAGGGTATTTTTCTTTATTGCAGAAAATTCATTCTGACAAGAGAAATATCCTGTTAAAGTTCAATGTTTCATAAATTTGTGAAAAAAGGTGAGTTGGCTGCCTACAGAGTAAGTTACGACTGACAAGGTTTCAGGTGTAACTTTATCAGCCAATAAGTTATCACCCGATAAATTATCAGCTGGTATGTAGTCGGTTGATAACTTATCAGTTGAAAATAGTCGATATATATATATATATATATACAATTTAAAAAAAAAATTCAACTCAAGAAAATTTGATTAAATACAAAAGAAGGCAAATTTTGGCAAAGGAAGGCTTATTTCGACAACAGAAGACTTATTTCAACAAAAGAGAGTTTATTTCATATCATGTTTTCTCTCTTTCACATCATATAAGTCTTTTATTATGATATATTTAAAATAGAGGCATCATGTCTTTCCCCCATCATAAGTAAATCATTATATATAGTATCCCACCCATCTAGGGAAAACTAGCTTTATGCATGTGCACAATCATGTTTTCCCTTGCACCTCTTCTATTCTCTACTTTTCATTTATTTCTCATGTGTGGGTTCCATTCCTTGTTACAAATTAGTATTTAACAAATGAAATCAATTACATGGTGTGATTTTATTTGTCACATCCTTGCATTTAAGGAATCATAGGTCTTCCCCTTTGTAATCTTATCCTTTCATTGCTATATACCTTTTCATTGGAGATATATCATGTTTTCTCTCTTTCACATCATATAAGTCTTTTATTACGATATATTTAAATTAGAGGCACCATGATATACCAAATATGCTCATGATACCAAATTTTCTCATGATATGTTTGTAATTTGAATGCTTTTTTTACTTTGGCTTTAGCAAATGAACAATTTATAATTTAGTGTTCTATTTATGCAATATTAACTATGCATTCATTGAAAGCACATGTGTGTACATTTGTATGTAGGTCAATTCAAATTTAAGTATAATTTGTGATGGGGAATCCAAGGACTAAAACAAGGAAGTATGATCGAACAAGAGAGAGAAAGAGAACAGTGGGTGAAGGAACATCTATTGAAGAACAACCCATGGAAAATATTGATGACCAAGGTGATGCATAGGTACAAGAATAAACTAAACCTAGTAATATAAATTTTTTCTATGGTATGGAAAATCTGATGGAGATGGATGAGGATTCTCTTTTCAATAATATTTCATCTGAAGATATGTTACCTGAAAGCACAATAAAATTACACTCTAAAAGATTATGGGATGAATTTTTTGAAGAAAAATCTTTAATTGGAAGAGCACAGTTAGTTGCAAAGTTATTTAGACGAAAAGAAATGACCCTTGTTTTGGAGTTGTTAGGGTTTGATAATAGGAAAAAGTCACCAAGTTCATTAAAACAAACAATTGTTGAAAACTTGCAAGAAGCACTGAATTGTTTTGATAACAAGAGTCGAGCTAGTGATCCAACTGCTGCACGTAGAGCATTGATGACTGTAATTTCTAGTAAGAAATTATCACATAGAAGACAAGTTCAAACAATTTATGAATTACTAAATGTTTCTAGGAGAACTATTCAAAGGTATATTGAAAAGAGAAATGAAATAGATGAAAAAATTAAGAAAAATTAGGTAAATATTTGTAGGGTTCCTCGAAAAGATAGAATTTTAGAAGATGTAAATAAATAGGTGGTTGATTATTAGACCAATCACTCTCATGTTTCTTCCAATAGAAGGGATACTATACAAATAATAGGTGAATATGGTACAAAAATTTCTCATCCAAAACATTTTATAGATACAATACAAAGTGAACTTTTTGAAGCATTCAAGCAAGAATTTTCAAATGTGAAGATTTGTCAAAAGATGTTTTTGACACTACGACCATCATTTGTATGTATAAATAAAGTACATCAAACTTGTCGTTGTCAAAATTATGTTGAATTTGATCTACATCTACAATCATATAAAAAAGCTATGGCAGTAATTCATCAAAATATAGCCATCCTTGGAAGCACAACACAATTTGTGAAGTCTCTTTTATGTGAAAAATCAGAAGATTCAAATGAATTCAATGTTTAGTGTATAAAAAATATATGTAATGATTGTGGAAATTTGAAGAATCTTTTACAGGTTGAGAACATTGAAATGCAAGTTATTTGGAAGAGATTTGAATATGAGACATACTTAATGATGTCAGGAATCGAGGCCAGAAAAATTGTTCTCACAGAGAGTGGATTGCCTTATAATGAATTTATGAATAAAATTTGCAATATTACATATCCACATATCTAGCATTGTCATGGTGCAATATAAAAAGATAAGCAATTTCATGATTAAAAGAATTGCTTTCCACCAAGTTGTATTCTCTCTATTGTAGCTTTCTCTAAGAAATATACATTTAGTCCTCAAACTGAGATTCAAAGTCAATATTATCATTCAGAGCAAGTTGCAATCTTTGTGTAAATTTGTTATAGACATGCCGAGTTTCAGCTAGATGGTATACAAAGTAGTAAATATGATCGAATTATCATCAAAGAGGTTCACTTTTATATCAGTGATGATATGAGTCATGATAGAAGTTATGTAGCTCATTGTTTGAAAATAGTTTTTGAAGACTTGAGATGGTGTGGCATAAATCAAGAACAACACTGGATATGGTCTGATGGATGTGCTGGTAAGTACATTGTTTAGAGTTTAATTTTAAATTTTAATTTACTTTTAACTTTGAGACTTAAATTGTTCAATTACTTATAATATATTTAATATGTCAAGTTTTTTGAAGACAATTTGGTTTGAGTGTAATTATTTGTAACTTCATAGGACAATTTAAGTCTACAAAAGATTTTGTTTGGTTAAGCCATCAACATGCTAGATGCAACACCAAATTCTTGTAGAATTTTTATGAGAGTGGATATGGAAAAGGAGAGCACGATGGAGCAGGAGCATGTGTGAAGCGTGCACTTCGTTAACATGAACTTGCAGGTAGTTCGTGCCATATATATATATGGAATCTAGAGATATTTTTTAAAAAATTAGATCTATATTTAAACTTTAAATTTTAAATTCTTAAATAAACCTTAAAAGTAATAGGTGACAAATTTTGCCAACATGTGTACTTGTAGGTAATGCCATACGAAATGCAAATAAAATTGTTGAATGGTGCAAAAGTCATTTTTCCACTCGCAACTCAACATACAACACATGGTATTTTTGGGAAGTTATACGTACATCTAGTCAAAATTTTTTAAATTTGAATTTCAAAGTGTGTGTACACATGATTTAATTGAATTTTCAAATTTAAATATATATATAAATTAATCACTTGGATGTTTACATAATTTACAGATATTGATAGATCAAATGCTATTAATTGTCAAACAATTAATAGTATTAGAAGCATGCATCAAATCATGACAACGGGAGGTAGCAAGCCTTATGTAATTAATGTGAGAAAAATCATGTTTTTGTGTTGATTGCATCGAGGACAATGCAAATATTGTTCAATGTGAGGATATTAGAGATGTGTATGTTTCATGATGGGAAATGAAACAATTAATATCAATGCCTCCTTTTGAAGAAAATGATAATGTCGATATATACAATCCTCTATATTTAGTTGATTACGAACGTGTATTTGATTTAGTTGTTACATGTATGTATTTAATCGATTAACTTAAAATTGATTTATATATTCTATGTACAAGTAAGTTTGATTCAAGCATGTTTATATATATTTACAACTTTTGTAAACTTTACATGGTGTGTGTCAGGAGATATTTTCACTGTTGTTGCAAATATTGATAATGTGGAAGGTGTAAATTACTATCTACTAAGATGTACGCAACCAAAAAGCAAATTGGTGGAATCGATGACAGATGGTGATGGACAAGAGTATCCCATTGGATCAATCATTATTGAAGGCACATATTATCAATAAATAAAGATAGATAGACATGGTATTATATTTGTTGATTAAATGCCAGGACAAAAGGTTCTACATTATAGTCACTTAGTTATAGCAATAAAAATAAATTTAGAAACTTTACCTAAAAGAGGACGTGCCAAACAAAAGTGGAGGTTGCCTATTGAAGATCATAAAAAGATTTTAGAGATAAGTAAAGATAGAGAGGATCCAGATTATATGTACCAGGAGCTTTAAGTTGTTTTTTGAATATATGTATATACATATGACTGGATATATATATGTACTCAAAATTTTTATAGATCTATCTAGATATCTATATTGATTGGACATGTGGCATGATTTAGAATGAATTTTTTTCAAAGGCTTGGTCATTTATTTATGTCCAATTGTATTTAAATTTGTTCCATGCAGAATTCATAATGTATATGTTAGATCATATATATGCTTTCAATACAAAACCTAGTGACTTTAGATCATATATTTTGCCTTTAAATTCCTTTAAAAATCATATCTATATTTCTGATTGCATTTTTATGTTGGACACATGGAATTCTTTTAGGTTCACTTGAATCTTCGATTTCATTTGTTGAATCTTAGATCTCATATATATATACAAAACATGGATTTGTTAAGTTCACTTTCATTTAATATTTGATTTCATTTGTTCAACTAGACACTTATATGCTAGATCATGTATATATATGCAATTTACAAAACCTAGTTTATGTTCCAATTTTGCATAAATTTATGTCCCCAAACTCTCATGATGTAAGCTCTCTACCTACACAGTAATTGAGGTAAAAGCCCTGCCAAAATACAAGCAAACAAAATAAACTCAAACTTGGCATGACATTTATAAGAGAATTGTAGCAGCTAACTCTTTATAGTTTAAAAATCAGTATCACTTATACCTAAATACTAACAAAACTTAAATCTAATCTTCATCTTCTACCTCATTCTCAGCAATGTTGAAATAGCGTAGCTCGTATACATTGTGATCCTTATTAGAAGCTATCACTCGCAGCCAATCCCTGACATTATCCTTATTGGAATGTATAGGCATGTTGTAATTTCTTTTCTTTCATTTAGAGTAGCAACCATGATTTTCTATGTATGACATTTATAAGAGAATTGTAGCAGCTAACTCTTTATAGTTTAAAAAATCAATATCACTCATACCTAAATACTGAAAAAACTTAAATCTAATCTTCATCTTCTGCCTCATTCTCAGCAATGTTGAAATAGCGTAGCAAGCTATCACTTGCAACCAATCCCTGACATTATCCTTATTGGAATGTGTAGGCATGTTGTAATTTATTTATTTTCATTTAGAGTAGCAACCATGATTTGGTATGTTACTTACGTGTATCATTTTGTGAATCGTTCTTGTATGGGTTCTCTAAATAGTGGGGCACTTTGAATTTTGGAATTGAGTTCAAGAGAGAAGTTGAGTGCAATTTATACTATTTGTATGTGTTGAAAGTGATTCATATGAATTTAGATTATTGTTATTGGTATGATAGTGATATTTAAGGATATTGATTGTTATTTTCATCTAGGTTTTTTCTTGGTATGTGGATAGGAGACTTGTGTGTGCAAGTTTGGTGATTTTGTTTTGAGTAACCTGATGAACATTTATGTTGGTTTCTAGCTTGTTGAGTTTTATGAGGTCTATCACTTGGTTTGAAGGCTCTGATGGGGTTTATTATTTGGTAATGGAACCAATACTCTTTAGGTTGTATGATTTATGTGTTTATTTAAACTTTTGAAGGGTTGTATTGGATAATGCATTATTGGCATAAAGTTGTATGGTTGTGTATGGGTTAATCTTAGGAAAAGTCTATGCTCAAGTTGCTTCCAAGAATTATTCTATGTATTAAGTTTTTTAACCTATTTCTCATTATTGAGATAATGGGCTTTGTGTTTAGTAAAGCATTAAAAAGATAACCCTTGTACAAATTTTAGGTTATGCATTGATAAATCATCAATAAAAGTATCTAGGATTGTATGTATGTGTCAATTGTGATTGTTGTAATAATGTGGAAGGAACAATCCATAAAAGTAGTTACATGATTTAATAAATGAACCCTTAGGATTATGAGTCCAATCTTACTTAGTAACTCAAAAGGTGAGTTTTAAATACCATAATATGATTGGTCTTTCTTGTTCACCTTGGTGCATTAGAATTTATGAAGGGGGTAAATCACAAAACACACAACAATAGAAATTACACACAGAAAATAGAACTTTCTTTTATTGATTTGGACAACTCATTACATTATAGAAGCTCAATTACAATCAGAGGAATCAATCCTCCATAGGTTGTAACACACTACAGCTACACATCACCAGACTCTAGAATCTTCTGCCTTCTGCAACCCCAAATCAGCTAGGGTTTCTATTTTCCCACCTATTCTTGACTCTACACTTTCCCCCTTAACTCTACTACCGCTCAGGGTTCCCAAAATAGTCATAAATAGCACTTTTTGGCAGCCTCCAGCTAAATTTTGAAATTTGCAACTTCCTCCAAAAGTAGGTCAACTTCCGGGAAGCATAACTTTTGATTTAGGTGTCTGATTGATGAACTGTTTTAAGCACCGGAAAGCTCATGATGTGAACTATCACGCTGGAAATCTATAAACAGATTTCCATCAACTTTTCAGGATGTTATGGGATGTTTTAGTGCCTCATATCTCATTTCAAAAAATTTTAGGGGCTTTTCAGAAAACAGAAACTTTAATATCTTTCAGATCACAAATGATCTTTGCCTGATTCCTTTGCCAAAGGTCTTATATTTTAGTTATGAAGTTTTCTATAAGTTTTTGTTTCAATCTATGCCCAAATGCAAACTTTCCTAAAATGGCAGTTAAACTTTCCAAAACAGGCAGGTTGCTATTTTTAGTAGTTTGGAAAAATTGAAAGTCCTACATCATTATTCAAGAGATTATGGAACCAAAAACACTAATTATGGAATGAAATGAAAACAACTGCAATGATTTTGAATCAACTTCTTTTTGGGTAATGCAAAATTGCCCTTACACCACTGGATGCTCCTGCATCAGGAATAATCATAATGATGTATAGCTTGAGACCACATGTAATGGGATCTTTGGTAATTATGTGGATTGATCACTTTTTTAATATATAGTTGTCATGGGAAGATTATATGTGTAAATAAATAAATAGAATGATCATCTATTAAATTAGGTTTAATGAATGTGACAATCAATTATTAACTTAATGTATAGTTGTGATAGATCAAAAGCTATATTGGAGTTACATTTGGAGGATAATGGTTAGAAATTTAGAATTAGTTGCTATTAATATATTAGAATGTTTTAATTGAGGAATGTGGATGACTTGAACTAATAATGTTTATGATTGAGATTTTATATTTTTAGAACTCTAAATTAAAGGAGCATTTAGGAAGGGATTTTTATAAAAACCTAGGAAGTTCCAAAATTATCAATTTTACATCATTTCATTTTTTGCTATAAGCATTATTGTACTTATATGTTTGTTGTAAATAAATAAATAAATAGAATCATTTATTAAAATTAGATTTAATGAATGTGACAACTAATTATTAACTTAACATACAACTTTGATAGATCAAAAGCTATATTGGAGTTAAATTTGGAGGATAATGGTTAGAAATAGTTTATTAGATGTTATTAATACAATAGAATGTTTTAATTGATGAATGTGGATGACTAGAATTAAATTATATTTGTGAATGCGATTTTACATTTTTAGAATTCTAAATTAAAGGAGCCTTTAGAAGATATTTTTATAAAAACCTAGGAAGTTGTTACAAGAATTATAGACAATTATAATTGCCTTTCTTTATATATAGACATCCAGTGCTTAATACATGTTATATAGACTTGAACAATCTTGTCAATGATATATTAGAAGTCATTATAAACCAAAAAAAAAATAAAAATTCAAAGTTTTCTTAAATTTTATTAGCCATATAAAAACATGTGACAAAACTATCAAATTCAATGTAGTGGACACAACCAATAAGCTCGATTATATATTATAAAAAACTACAAAAAACTATATATATTTTAATTCACAAAATTCAATAGATATAAATTAAATTAAATTATTCATCATTTTTAAAAGTTATTACACAACATAATTTATCTATTTTTCCATACATTCCCAAATATTTTATAAAAATTATTCCTATCAATGACTAGGGTGTTGACATCATTTCTCAATCATTAATAGTTCATCACATCTACAAGTAAATTTATATGCATCTACAAGTAAACATATATACAATGTATTTAAACTATCAGTTAAAACTTGATTTTATCCAAATTAAGACTTGTATATTCAAAGGAGAACATCCATACAGATCTATATAACTAAACATCTAAATGTGCATATATACATATCATATATATAAAGTCTAACTGCAACATGTAAACGTAACAACATAACATCAAGTCTAATTGCAATATATCGCCAAGTCTAACTGTAATATAATATCAAGTCTAACTGCAATATAACATGTAAACTCAATATAACATCAAATCTAACTGCAACATCACATGAGATTTCAGGCAAACATAACAAAGAACATGAACAAATCTAACTTCACAACATCATGACTCTTGCCTCCTATGGGCGGAATGGGCCTCACTCAACCCAGGGCTAGAATGATGAGCTAAGCCCTGTACTGATCCCTGTCATGAGCCCTATCCTAAACTATGTGTATCTAATCCCATCCAACTATGAACATTTGAGCGATGTGTAGATTACCGAACATAAAAATTATCTCTATTAAATTAAATTTATATATATTAAAAAATATGGAATCTCAAGTACATGTTCAAATTTTAAATGTATAATTAAATACTAAATACCTCACATCTAGCCTCAACCGCATCCACTGTCTACTACACAGTGTCATGTTAGAGCACCTCTCTCGTCGGTCCCTAATGTAAGATTGATTAAATAAAAGTCAACACATGCATGATGCACAAGACTAAATTTTATAATTTAAATATATAAATTATTTATTTAACAAATAAATTACACTAGAGATTAAACACAAAATTTAAAATGTATACCTTGTCATCAGCAATCTGTGTAGCTCCATGGATGACCCTCCCAATCCCACTAAGCTTAGATGAATCGAGGGTCATCTCAATGTTATCCTCAAACAAAAGTCCATGGAATGATGCTGGTGCGTAAGGTGGCATAATACCAGCATCAAGCTGTGATGGAGTCTGTTGTGAAGGCACTATGTCAGTCATATGTGTAGCTTGTTAATCACTACATTGACTGACAACTGTGGACACGGTATCGAGAGGGATCCCATACTCTAAATTGAAAAACTGATATGTAGAAAGTAGAACTTGTGCCAAACATGTACTTAATCTGCGTAAAGCACTCTCTCCAGAAGTCTGCGCTGCATCACGTGGTGAAAATATGTCAGCATGTATGTAAGGATCATAACTAGCAGAAGTTGAATCAATTGATCCTATGTTGGTGCGTGGACGCAACATATATCTACCAATGCGATCTAATGCCAAGCGGTCAACGTCACTGGCAATAGAACCTAAGCTCTCAAATATGCGTTGTCTTGATGATATAACTACCACCTCAGCTGATTGTCCTAGATTCAACCTTTTGGGAAGTACCAAAAGGTTGGGACCCACTAATGCCCTCTTATTTTTGAGTGGATCCTAATTAGGACATTAGAATTTCTCTGAAAACCTCCCATAACCATGTCCCGCATGTTGAGGGATAGATGTGAAATTAACATCAAGTTGAAAATAAACAGTAGCAATTAATTGTTTGCAAAAATATAATGGAAACTCATCATTGTGTGGCCATCTATGATGTGTTTCTAACCACTTAGGATATATAAGTGGTGCAACAACAACATCTGTACACCTGGTGACAAAATAGCCCCGAACTCTGTCATGTCCGTGATAATGTGGAAACATACTATGCACCATATCCAATGAAATGACCCTATTAACTACTGTCCATTTCACTATCCCAATAACAGTGCTAGCAAGTGACACATAAAAATCCTCAATACTGAAATCATCATAGGAATTGTATGATTTGACTATGTCAATCATACATGTAAACTCTGCTCTAGTCCCCACCAACCTGTCTGTATTAGACAGGTTTGGTGTACTATGGATCATCTGATCTAAATGTGTCAAAGAATTATTGAGTCTATCCAGAGTGGCAGCATATAAGTCACTCCTAACACTATGTGTATCACCAGTATTATGCTCACTATTATGACCATCACTATGATGAGATGTCATGTCAAGTGCCATGTATGCAAATTTCTGCATTTTAAAAAATTTGAACATACATTTAATTTATAAAATGAATTTATATGTATTCAATTTTTACATTTAAATTAACAAAACTAAAAACATTTAAAATCTAAGAATTAAATACACATGAACAATCTACACATTTAAATTAGTTACAAAACTATATAAACATTTAAAACTAAAAAATTAAATACATTCAATCTAAACATTTAGATTAAATCAAGATGTGCAACAAGGAGTATAAAACATGAAATAGCCTACGTGTTCTTATTTATACTAAATTAGTTATTGTGGGTCACATACACCAAGGCAAGCAGGTTTCAAGTATGTGCACATATTTCAAATACATCTAGCCAAGTTTAGATTTTCAAACTAATAATGTAGTTAGATTTCAGATCTTGAATAAAAATGCAAGTTTTATTGAAATAAATGTAAATAAAAACCTCACTAATCTATTTCTATAATGACAAAGCTATCCTTTTGAATTGAAATACATTAAAGTTCAAATTTCCCATTTTCAACAAATAGATTTTTCCTATTGAAATGAATGTAAATTTGAGAAGACCAAGTAACTGCAAATGACTATATTTGGGGTTTTCAATGGTTTTTGGATGGACAAAAGTGCAATCCTATCACACATATAATGTTGTTAGGAAAATGACAAAGTTAATTATTTCAGTTGCCTCAGCTACTCATGGTGGTTATACATCTACTGATCATGGCATACTTGATGTAGTTAGCCATTCTATGCATATCTTAATCTATGTAGATATGATGTTGGAGGCCATGTCTTCTACGCATTTGAGTTTGGTTGATTAATTGGGGACACCGATATATACACTTTTTGGTGATTCCATGTAACAATTAGTAGATGATACATTGTTGATACTAATGTTGATAGATATAATCCATGTTACAAAGATCTGGAACACCATGATGATCCTCTTGTAAGCAAAGAGGTATAAATTAAAACCTTTTGTATATAATTCAATGTCTAGATATTTTGAACTTTTACTAATTTTTAAAACATTTGTTTTTGTGGACACAAGGGTTATTTGGGAATGTTCCTATTAGATAGAGTGGCATTGTACATCACCATGATTTAGATTAGGATAGTGTTCAACAAGTGAGATAATACTTGTACATTTTTTTTTGTAATAAATATTTAAAAATCAATTACATGTTATTTACATGCATACATATGTGCTTACATGTACACACATGTGCATGTAGGATGGTTCACACCAACACTCAGGGGATAGCAGTTTACACTCCAAAGCTTGCTCTTCTAGGAGGTAGACCTTATCATTGTAGATTTAGGAGATGAGAATCTATATATTGTATGGTGTTTTTATATTTGATACACATGAACATTGCATAATTTTAAGGATCATTATATATACATTCATATATGGTAAATATTTGATCTATTTGATATGTTCATGGATCTTGTATATTTATTTTTCATAACTGTATTTTATACTTTAAATAGTTATGAATTCCATTGATCTAATATTAGATTAAATTAGTTAACTAAATAGTTTCTTAGATTTAATTAATTTATAACCTTTATATCAAATTTCATATAAATTTAATTATTTTATATCAATTTAATTAATTATTTTATAAATTTAATATCCATTTAACTAATTTATAAATTTTATATCAATTTTCATGTGTAATAGATGGAAAAATTGGTGTTGGTAAGTTAACATCTTGTCCTCTTCCTAACCTGATGTGTATGCCCCACTAAATTATGATCATGTGGATTGAGGGCCGCATGAAAGTAGCATATAGGATATACATGGACCATATGGATATGATGCAGAGCTCACCAACACAAGACCACAAAGGGATAAAACTAACAACACTAGAGGAAAGAGGATATAGGGGATGGTAGGGAAAACAACTTATCTAGGCCTTAGTGGACCAAATAGCAACATTTGACATCAGACAGGACATGAATGTCCACTCACACTCCATTGCTTCCACACAACACAATAACACCTTTTATAGATTCATATACATGGGAATCTTTCCAAACTTTCTAGGGACCCTAGAACAACTAGGTTTGACTATCCCAAGCTCACAAAACCATAAAAATTCCCAGGGGATACCTCCTTGTACCACCTCCATCACAAACTGACTCACTTCCTTGTAGCCCTCCTAAAGGGACTGTCATGCAATAACTTTTGACTCAGACCTCCTATCCAAACTTTCATGGGCTTTTTGGATACCCATTATCTTACCCTTCAACATACTAAACATGCACATAAGGTTGTTTTGTAACATACACCTCAAATTTGGATTGTCCATGTTGTCCAAGATGCCTAATTAGCCCACTTTTACAAAGGAAGTACATAAAATCTCAAGCACACAAACAAAATTTCACTTTTATGAGCTTAAAAACATTCTAAATAGACCAATTTCAGAGGTTTTATGGGTCCAAGGTCAATTCAACTCATTTGATGATCAAATCTTCACTTCAATTAGACTAGTTGGCCAAAACAAGGTGTAATAGGCCCTCAAAGGTTCCAAACTTCAACTTATGCTTATCCCTTGCCCCTGCACACAAAACCCATTATAAAGTACACAATATTAAGCTCATCCCACCCATTTTTGGGTCCTAACATAGTCGGATGGTATAGGAAAACCAAAACCTCTCTAAAACCCCCAAATCAAGTGCTTGCTAGAATGACACCAGCAGTCTTAGAAAAAAAGCAATATCTCATTCTAAAAATTGAATTAAGACCTCAAACTAGAACCATTGGAAAGGTATCTCAACCCTATTTCCATAAATATATGGCTTTCCCCTATATCTATCTGTACAGAGGCGTACCATGGTCGGGAACATGACTATTGCAGTAAAAAAGTTAAGGTTTTGGACAGTTTTAGCAAAAACATGATAAATTTCACAAAAATGAATGAAATGACCTCAAAACAATGGAATTGGATAGTTATCTCAGCCCTCTATCACATCCAATAGGTTTCATGGCATAACTATGCCGTACAGATTTTTGCTATGGTCTGCAACAACAACAAAATACAGAAAAATAGAAATGGGGACAACAAGACAGTATTTTCTCATTTCCTTTTCTTAAACTTCAAGATCACAATACATTCGACCCCTCTCCCCTCTTACACTACTTTTTACATATGTTTATAATCTTCACACGTCATTCCCATCGTGGGAAAGGCTAAGAATAGCCATTGACTACTTTTTTACTAAAAGACTTTTTTTCTATTCTTAGACTGTCACATTGTTGTAAACAACAGACCACTAAGGAAAACATTACTAATTTCAATCTCCACTACCTACCTATGCCTTTCAAGGATTTATTACATTTATTTTGAAAATCATTTTTCCTTTTAACTCTAAAATTTCAAAAATTTGATTAAATGTCTATTTTAGGTGCACTGCACCATACAACCTAACTTGAAACTTTTCCAAGTCCCTTCAAAATATTCTTGCAAATTGTCCTCCATTTCTTGCCTTTGTCCTCTTTGCTTGTCTTCATCAGGTCCATGTTGCCTTGATCCTTCACTATTTGTGGCATGCTTGCTAACATTATGTGCACTCTTTGTGGACTGTCCCACTCTTGGTCCCCTAAGCTTGTCACTTTCATCAGCTTTCATGCTTCTCTCAGCTGTCCTTTCACTCAACTTCTTAGCTTCTTGTTTATACCACTACCTCATACTCTTCTTTCCACTGTCATTATCTTTCTCAACCTCTGTTAGGTCTGCAACTTGCGTGTTCACTATCCTTGTTATCTTGTCAACTGCTGCACCAACTTCTCTTGGCTATCACTATAGGGCACATGATTGTCCCTACTAAGACTCCTTCACTCACTTCTTGCCTTACCACAGGTTCTACATTCTTGCACTTCACATTTTCAGTCACATCCTTCTTCCACATGAAGATATTTCTCTTCTCAACAGGCTGCAAATCAGCTCCACACTTCCTATTTGTTGTTTCAACAACTTCATGCTTTGAAAAGGCTGCACACTCCTTATTTTTACTCTCCTCAAACATCACTATCTCCTTCTTGCCAAACATAATCATATTTGCTGCTCTTGACTGCTCCTCTAATGGCAGTAGCACAAAAGTCTTCTCATCCTTCTTGATAGTGAAGGTATTAGCTCTTCCATCATAGACTGCAAACCTATCAAATTGTCATGGTCTTCCTAGTATCACATGATAACAACCCATTGGTAGGATGTCACAAAGTACTCTATCCTCATATGCTCCAATCTTGAACTCAACTAATGCTTGCTCAGTCACTAAAATGGACTGATGATCACTCACCCAAGAAATTTTGTAGAGAACTTCCCTAGGAACTTTCTTTAACTTTAGTTTGTCCACCATCTCACTAGACACCCTATTATCAGTACAACCAAAATCCACTATAACATTACATACCTTGCCCTTGCTCTTGCAAGTTGTCTTGAACAATGCTCTCCTTTGAATCAGCTCCTTCTCCCTGGAGGTCTTCAATAGTGCTCTTTCTCTCAGCATCAATGCTTCTCCTGACTCAGCATCACACCTTGTGGAACTAGAACCACATTCTTCTTCTTGGACTAATTGAGTTCTTCTTTCACTCTTTCTTTCACCATCAGTAGAAAATTTTTTCTTCTCAGGACACTTATATATTGGGTGCTCAAACTCTTGACAATTATAACACTTACCTACAAAGGTATTTGCACTTCTTCCACCACCAAATCTTCCTCTACCTCTACCTCTGAAATCTGCACTTTGTCCTTGCTTGAAATCAACACCTTGTCCTTGTGCCTTGTTCATGTCTTCTTGACTTTCACTAACTTGTTTTGTATTGAAAGAACCTCTTCCTCTAGAGGTATTGTCTTTGCCTCTGGCTGACTTGTCTTCTTTTCAGCTTCTCTTCCAATCTAACTTCCATATGGTAACAGTCTTCAACTCTCCTTGGATTTGCCAACACCAACTCATCCTACATGTTAAACCTCAAACCACCAATATACCTAGCAACCTTTTGCACTTCAGTTTCATTTTGACCAGACCTTATACTCATCTTATAAAACTCTTCAGTATATGACTTAACATCCATTTCTTTTTTCCTTAAACCTTGAAGCTTCTTAAACATTTGAACTTCATAATCTTTAGGCAAGAACTTACCTTTGATCTTAGCCACCATCTTTTCCCATGAGACAATATTTGACTTTCCTTGCTTTCTTCTCTCTATCTGCTGATAATCCCACCATAACAAAGCATGACCAGTTAGCTTGGTCTTTGCAATCTTCACTTTCTGATCCTCAGGAACTTCTTCACACTCAAAGTGGTTGTCCAATGCTGCAACCCAATCTAACAACTCTTCATCATCCAGGCCTCCTCCATACTTTAGCACATCTATGTTCATCTTGTGCTTATCATCTTTCATTGCCCTCAGCAACTTTGCCATCCTCTAATCCTCAGGGTCTAACTCTTCTTCTACATCTTCATACTTAGCTTCTTCTTCTTCCTCAGACTCAATCTCATCACCTAGAGCCACTCCTCTTCTCTAATTTTGTTCTAGGGTAGCCATCCTTTCTTTCAGCTCCCTCATCTCTCTAGCATGTTTCTCCTTCAACTCATTCATCTCTTGAGACATGTTTCTCACTCTTGGAGGCATCTTGACAAACTGCCTCTATAACTTAACACTTCATAGACCTACTAATTGTGCTCTGATACCAATTTGATGCAGAGCTCACCAACACAAGACCACAAAGGGATCAAACTAACAAAACTAGAGAAAAGAGGTACAGGGGATGGTAGGGAAAATGACTTATCTAGGACTTAGTTGACCAAATAGCAACATTTGACATCAGACAGGACATGACTATCCACTCACACTCCATTACTTCCACACAACACAATAACACATTTTATAGATTCATATACATGGGAACCTTTCCAAACTTTATAGGGACCCTAGACCAACTAGGTTTGACTGTCCCAAGCTCACAAAACCATAAAAATGCCCAGGGGATACATCCTTGTACCACCTCCTTCACAAACTGACTCACTTCCTTGTAGCCCTCCTAAAGGGACTGTCATGCAATAACTTTTGACTCAGACCTCCTATCCAAACTGTCATGGGCTTTTTGGATACCCATTATCTTACCCTTCAACATACTAAACATGCACATAAGGTTGTTTTGTAACATACACCTCAAATTTGGATTGTCCCTGTTGTCCAAGAGGCCTAATTAGCCCACTTTTACAAAGGAAGTACATAAAATCTCAAGCCCACAAAAAAAATTTCACTTTTATGAGATTAAAGACATTCTAAATAGACCAATTTCAGAGGTTTTATGGGTCCAAGATCAATTCAACTCATTTGATGATCAAATCTTCACTTCAATTAGGCTAGTTGGCCAAAACAAGGTGTAATAGGCCCTCAAAGGTTCCAAACTTCAACTTATGCTTACCCCTTGCCCCTGCACACAAAACCCATTAGAAAGTACACCATCTTAAGCTCATCCCACCCATTTTTGGGTCCTAACACAGTCGGATGGGATAGGAAAACCAAAACCTCTCTAAAACCCCCAAATCAAGTGTTTGCTAGAATGACATAGGTAGTCTTAGAAAAAAAGTAATATCTCCTTCTAGAAATTGAATCAAGACCTAAGAATAGAACCATCAGAAAGGTATCTCAACCCTATTTCCATAAATATATGGCTTTCCCCTATATCTATCTGTACAGAGGCGTGCCATGGCCGAGAACATGACTATTGCAGTAAAAAAGATAGGGTTTTGGACAGTTTTAGCAAAAACATGATAACTTTCACAAAAATGAATTAAATGACCTCAAAACAATGTCATTGGATATTTATCTCACCTCTATATCACATCCAATAGGTTTCATGGCATAACAATGCCGTACAAATTTTTGGTACGGTCTGCAACAACAACAAAATACAGAAAAATAGAAATGGGGACAGCAAAATAGTATTTTCTCATTTCCTTTTCTTAAACTTCATCAAGATCACAATACATTCGACCCCTCTCCCCTCTTACAATGCTTTTTACATATGCTTATAACCTTCACACATCATTCCCATCGTGGGAAAGGCTAAGAATAGCCACTGACTGCTTTTTTACTAAAAGACTATTTTTTTCTATTCTTAGACTGTCACACTGCTATAAACAACAGACCACTAAGGAAAAAATTACTAATTTCAATATCCACTACCTGAATATGCCTTTCAAGGATTTATTACATTTATTTTGAAACTCATTTTGCCTTTTAACTCTAAAATTTTAAAAATTTGATTAAATGTCTATTCTAGGTGCACTGCACCAGGATAGAAGGATGATTATGATCAAATGATAAGTAATTAGAAGTCATTTCTAAGTACATACTATCCTCATGTGAATTAAGGCTAGAGATATATGCAATAAAAGAATGGGCCACATTCATGAAGGAAGTGTACAAAGCAAGCAAGATGAATCAAACCCTTGTAAATCTCTACCATTCAAGTACAATCTAAACTCACTAATCAATAATATATCATCTAAATTTTCATAATTAACAAGTCTTGATGACTTTACATATAAGTGGCATTGGTAGATCCATCATAGTCATCATGCAATAGTTCATCACTAAGTCTCATAATATATTTATGTAATGTAGGATGAGACATTTCAAAGTATTAATGAAGGGTACATGAGAAGATTATGAATCATAATCAAGGGATAAGTTATTATCATGTAGAACAATATTATGAAAAAGACTATCGCAAGTATCCATAGATTCACCATAAATATAGAAGAATGGTCATCACTATACTCATCATGATGTATGAAATAGGGTAATTCATTCAAATTAGATGAATCTATGGACATAGGGATAACATGATATTTAAAGGATGTATCATCAAGAGGTATACTAATTTGTCATACATAAGTGAAAGGGGTGTGGTAGAATCACATAATAATATTTTGCTAAATAGATGTTCATTGTTATCACAAGGAAGAGTATCATTATGAAGTGTGTGGGCAAATGCCATAAACGTCTCTAATAGGAGAGGGTAAGCACCAACATATCCAATGGAGGGAAAAGATAACAATGGTAAAATAACACATCCATAAAGAGCACACTCACATCCATATGATTGGACCTACTTTAGATGAATATTAAAGATAATTAAACAATCCTTCTTTTATTCTATCTCTAAATAAGCAATCATAAAGTTCTAACTCTAAAATATTAACCAACAACTTATAGTGAAAATTATATTTAAATTGTTAACATATGATTTATACCATTTATTAAGATTAAAGAATGTTCTATGACTATTTTTGTATTTATGCAACAAGAAAGCCACATTCATATTCTATACATTACTACATCTTATCTCAGGAATTCAAAATTTAAACTAACAAAACTATAAGCTATAAATCTAATCACATTTTAAGAAACTACAACATTATAATACTCAAAAAAATAAAAACATCTCTTCTTAGTTGATACATTATTACTTGTTAAACTAGGATACCCTTACATCATATTGGTTAACCTACTTAATTCAAGGCATTTTTATTATTTTTAGAATGAATTGACAAGGATGTGGGATAGGTGTAGATCTTATTTCTATGGAAATAACATCATAATTTTTTTTTTTTTTCAATATAGAATTAAAAAAACCATTTATTACTAATTAAACTTATAAAAAATATCTCATTAATTATTCATTTTAATTTTTATAAAGTCATAAGTGTGTCAAGGATGAATGTGACATATGTGATGAAAGATAAAAACATGTCAAAATTTGAGATAAATGTATGCAAAGAAACCAAGGAATAAATGCATTTTGTCAAACACAAAGGACAACTTACCCACCTAATTTCTTACTACAAATTGGGAGATCTACATTAAAACTTTATTTACTCTCAATTGGAAACCTATTCGAAATATGTTGTTGGTTTCCTATGAAAGCCTCCCTATTGTCCCAACCTTCAAGTGGCTTAGACATTCATGTTTTTGCTTCCTTTTTGGCTTGTCTCTATAATTTCCTCTATTGTTCTATTAAACTGAGTTCTTTCCCTAGTTTTCAGATGGAATCCCTACTATTTGTCTTCCCAAATGACATTCTTACCCTAAGAAATTATGAAAAATAGAATAAGGAATATAATATCCCCATTAATTCTTGAATTACAGTAAGGTACATATCAGAAGTCAAGCCAATGAGTGCTAATGTTCTTTCAATTTTGAATCTTTGAACACTAAGAAACATATAATTATAATGGCCAAAGGCATCAAGATAAATTATAAAAATTTTCTAAGAAGATTATCCATTGAAGACAATCTTCAACAAGGGCATGCCCCTACAAACTGCTTCTAGTTTTGATTCTGTCCATCTGTCATCCTATATGAATTTTGACAGTTTGTCCAAAATCTCTCCTTTCATATGATACAGTCTTTTTAAAATTTCAATTGTATTTTATAGTAAAAATGCCTAAATACAGCTATACAGTTCTTAAAAGACAAGGTATAGTTGTATGTAGTCATTATTAAAAAGACCAAGTATAGCTGTATGTAGTTATTTTTAAAAAGACCAAGTATCATATTGAAGGAAAAAAGACTGTATCATATGAAAGGAGAGATTTTGAACAAACTATAATAATTCATATAAGATTTTGCAGTCGACAAGTAGAATTAGGGTTTTGTGTTCTTCCTCTGTGGGATGGAATCATTCTCTGGAACACGTTCACAAAAAGATCTCATTTCAGTGACACATTCCTAGCATGCATACAAGATAATATTGTGTATATTACGATTAGGGTATATGCACATCTCTGCAGGTGGGTATAGTTTATATATCCATTTGTGCATGTGGGTGTTATGGAGTTGCAGTAAAGAAATAGTGGAGTTACAGTGATGGTACCTAGATGTGTGGTGCAGGGGCACCTAGTTTAACTTATGCAAATTTTGTAAATAGGTCTTTTTGTTAGGTTCTAAGGTGTTTGATTCTTTCATATTGCAAATAAGGTCATAATAGACCATGTCTAATATAATTTGAGTCATGTGGGTGCATTATTACAAAGAGTGTCATATGTTTCTAATGTTATTAAAAGGTAGCTATCTAATAAGTGTAAAGACACATTATGGAATACCAAGAGTCAAGTAGCTTAAGTGGTCGTTGGAGTTAGTTTGTGTATTTTTTTTTAGAGGGAAAAACATGTACATGTGATGTAAAACACGTTGTAAAGGATTGGAAGTGGATTTGAAGTGAAAAACAAATAAGATATACCTTGTTTTACTGAAATTTCTATGTTTTCTGCCATTTACAGGCCTGGTATGGTTCTGTAGAGGTGCAAAGTTGTATAAAAGCTTATGGATTTGATGGGGATATGAGTTAACATTAATCTGAACTTGATTTGAGTGTTTGATATTGAATTTGGTGCAAGTTGGAGTCATTTTGTTGTAGCAGCCTAGGAACCCTGTTTTGAGGAATTTTGATCACCTAAGATGCATTAATGGACCATTCCATTTATTGTAGCACCTGTGACTTGGTGGGATGGGTCCATTTAGATGGTCTTAGATTTAGGATTGAAGTTTAAGAGCAGAGAAGGTGTTTTGGAGGCTGCCCCAAGTAGTTTTTGCATGAATTTGACTTGAAAAAGATGGTTTTGAGTGTGAGTTTGAGGAAACTGAGTTGTTGGAAGCTAAAGGAGAGTTTGGGAAGCATGTGTAGACCCAAAACAATATGTCTAATCCATTAGGAAAGTGTGGCAAGTTGTGGAAGGTGCAAAACCAATAAACCCTCATGAAAACTAGCCTAAAACAAGCCTAGAGTAAGGGTATGGTGGTTTGGTGATGTAGAAGACCCATCTTTGACTAAAACCTATTGATTTTGTCTATTGGAAACCTAACAAGGGTGATAGAGTAGGTGTGAGAAGTTTGGGTCAAAGATTTTGGGTACTTGCTTTGGAAAAGTGGGCTAATTGGCCTAGTTGTAAAACAAGGACAGTGATTTTTTGGCTGAGGTGTTCCAAAAAAACCTTATCTCAATGCTTGATATGTTGAATAAATTGATAATGGGTATCTAAAAAAGTAACCCTCATGTGGGTTGGAGGTGTATTCTGAAAGTTATGCTCAAAAAACCCCTAAGATAGGGCTACAAAGAGTTAGAGACAGTTGTGAAGGAAGACCTAAAATTTAGTGTGTCAAACTTTCTCAAGCGATTGGATTGAGTCCATGGAGAGATAATATCACCATCCACTACATAAAATTGGTATCAGAGTACAGGTATTAGATCTCTTGAGGGTGAGTAGTGGTAGATTGAAGAAGGACAAGTGGAAGTTGAAAAGACAATTTGTCAAAATGCCTCCAAAAGGGAACAATATGGCAAGAGAAATCAGAGAATTAAAGGATAAAAATGCTAGGGAGATGAGATCACTAGAGGAGAGACTTATGGCAAGGCTTGTTGCTGTGGAAATAGGTCAGAAAAGAGATGCTACCACAGGAGATGTTAGTGAACTGAAAGAAGAGGAAGGGGAAGAAGAGCATGAAGAGGGTGAAGAAGAACTTAACCCTAAGGATCAAAGGATGGCTAGGTTACTGAAAGAGGTCAGAAGAGATGGTCCCAAGAACAAAGTATATTTTCCCATGTATGGAGGGAAGCTAGATGGAGAAGAGCTCTTGGATTGGATAGGAGCCTTAGATAATCACTTTGAATGTGATGATGTGCAAGAAGATCAAAAGGTGAAAATTGCAAAGTCTAAGTTGAAGTGACATGCTTTGTTGTGGTGGGAATTTGTGCAAACTAAGAGGAGAAAGGAAGGGAAGACCAAGATAACATCTTGGGATAGAATGGTGGCAAAATTCAAGAAGAAATTTCTGCCAAGTGACTACAATATCCAATTGCTTAAAAGGCTTCAAAATCTAAAGAAAAAAGATCTAGATGTGCAAGCATACACTGAGGAATTCTATAGGCTGAGTATAAGGACAAGACATGAGGAAGATGAAGAAGCAAAGGTGGCAAGGTATATGAATGGCTTGAGATTCAACATTCAAGATGAAATGAGTCTAACTACTCCTAAAACAATTGAGGAATGCTTTCAGCTGGCTGTTAAGGCATAAGAGAAACTTAAGAGGAAGCAAGACAAATCAGTTAGGGGCAGAGGCAATAATCAGAGAGGAAGAGGATCATTCTACACTCCAAAACAGTCCTATGATAATCAAGAAGATGCCAATAAAGACAAGGAGCAAGTTGCTGAAACTAGAGGAGGATATAGAGGAGGAAGGTTAGGTTTGAGGGCACATTTGGAGGACAAGATAGATGTTCTAATGTGTTCCTAGGAAGATGTTACAAATGTAACCAGTTTGGACAAAAAGGGTGGTAGTGCAAGGAAGAACAAGCCTCTACTTCTCAAGGTGGAGAAAGAAGGGTTCAAATGGTGCAAGAGGATGACAAAGAAAATGCAAACTCTCCAATATATTTTGCTACCACAAAAGTTGGTGAAGGCTTGATGATGAGAAGAATATCCCTCAATGCAACCAAGGAGAAAGAAGCAACACAAAGGAGCCTATTTAAGACCACCTGTAAATGTAAGGAAAAGGTATGTAAGGTTGTGATAGACTCTGGAAGTACTGATAATGCAGTGTCATATGAAATCGAAGACAGATTGAATTTGCAAAAGGTTCTTCATGAAACACCCTATAAGGTAACTTCGCTGAATGAAAATTAGTCCATTTTGGTTAATGAACAAGTTGTGGTTGAGTTTAAAATTGGTGGCTATAAGGATAAGGTACTTTGTGATGTGTTAACCATGGAATGTTGCCATCTATTGCTTGGAAGGCCATGGTAATTTGATAAACATGCCATTTATGATGGTAGAGACAACACTTATCAGATTGAGCATGATGGGAATACTTTTACTTTGGTTTTATTCAAGGAGATGTGGAAAATCAGTTTGAGACAACAAGAGTGATCATGATGGCTAAGAAAGAGCTTGTGAAGATTGAAAATGAAGAGAAGATGAAGATTGTAGTCACTCCTATGTTGGAGGACATCAAAACAATAAGTTTGAAGACTAAAGAGAGTTTGAAAGGCAAAGAAGAGGAAAAGATAACAAAAGTAGGTAAAGAGCAGGCCAAGTTGATGATAAAAGTGCAAGGGTGGCATGAAAAACAAGACAAGGTCATGATTGGGACAATATTTTGTCCTTTAGTTTCAAACAAAGTTGGTGATTAGTCATGTAATGACAGTACAAAGGTTGAAAAACCTATGAAGACAGAGGTCTTAGGGATAGGAAGATCGATGGCAAAGGTGTCTAAACCTGACAGGACAGTGGTGACTACAAGGGAAGAGAACTTCATGATAGTGGTGAAGACAAAAAGTGCAGTGACTAAGGGTACTTGGCAAGAGCCTATGACTGAGTTCAAGCATGTGAAGATGATAGTCCAAGACAAGCATGGAACTAGATTGTCTGCAAACTTAAAGGAAAGTTCAACATCTGATATTGATGAGGCAAAAGACAAGAGGTAGATGATAGGACAGTTTGCAGAAATAAGACAGTGGCAAGGTATAAATTAGTCCAAAAATATAAGGGAGAGTACAAGACTATAGTACCTGATCTAGGGAAGGAGAATGTTAGACAAGGGAACATTTGGAGATCAAGGATGTGCTATGACAAAGCAAGGTTCAAGGCATTATAGTCCTCATGGGACATGAGGTCTTCTTTTTGGCAGGGTGTATGGTGCAGGGGCACCTACTTTACCTTATGCAATTTTTGTAAATAAGTCTTTTTGTTAGGTTCTAAGGTGTTTGAGTCTTTCATATTGCAACTAAGGTCATAATAGACCATGTCTAATGTAATTTGAGTCATGTGGGTGCATTATTACAAAGAGTGTCATATGTTTGTAATGTTATTAAAAGGTGGCTAAGGAGTGTAAAGACACATTGTGGAATACCAAGAGTCAAGTAGATTAAGTGGTCATTGGATTCAGTTTGTGTAGTTGTTTTTAGAGGGAAAAATATGTACATATGATGGAAAACACGTTGTAAAGGATTGGAAGTGGATTTGAAGTGAAAAACAAATAAGATATACCCTGTTTTACTAAAATTTCTATGTTTTTTGCCATTTACAGGCCTAGTACGGTTCTGTAGAGGCGCAAAGTTGTATAAAAGATTATGAATTTGATGGGGATATGAGTTAACATTAATCTGAACTTGGTTTGAGTGTTTGATATTGAATTTGGTGCAAGTTGGAGTCATTTTGCTGTAGCAGCCCAAGAACCCTATTTTGAGGAATTTTGATCACCTAAGATGCATTAATGGACCATTCCATTTACTGTAGCTCTTGTGACTTGGTGGAATGGGTCCATTTAGATGTTCTTAGATTTAGGATTGAAGTTTAAGAGCAGAGAAGGTGTTTTGTTGGGGTTTTGGAGGCTACCCCAAGTAGTTTTTGCATGAATTTGACTTGGAAAAGATGGTTTTGAGTGTGAGTTTGAGGAAACCAAGTTGCTAGAAGCTAAAGGAGAGTTTTGGAAGCATGTGCAAACCCAACACAATATATCTAAGCCATTAGGAAAGTATGGCAAGTTGTGGAAGGTGCAAAACCAATAAACCCTCATGAAAACTAACCTAAAACAAGCCTAGAGTAAGGGTATGGTGGTTTGGTGATGTAGAAGACCCATATTTGACTAAAAACTATTGATTTTGTCTATTGGAAACCTAACAAGGGTGATAGAGTAGGTGTGAGAAGTTTGGGTCAAATATTTTGGGTACTTGCTTTGGAAAAGTGGGCTAATTGGCCTAGTTGGAAAACAGGGACAATCATTTTTGGCTGAGGTGTTCCAAGAAAACCTTATCTCAATTCTTGATAGGTTGAATAAATTGATAATAGGTATCTAAAAAACTAACCCTCATGTGGGTTGGAGGTGTATTCTAAAAGTTATGCTCAAAAAACCCCTAAAAGGGCTACAAGGAGTTAGGGACAGTTGTGAAGGAAGACCTAAAATTTGGTGTGTCAAACTTTCTCAAGCAATTGGATTGAGTCCATGGAGAGATAATATCACCTTCCACTACATCAAGGTGGTGTAGTGCAGTCAAATAAAGGGGCTCCCTGTCTGTTGTGGGCTCCAGGTAGAACACTTCAAAACTGTATCAATCCGGGTGAAAATGACATTTTTGCCTTTTTTTTTAAATTTTCTTTGGTTACCCTCGAAACCTAACTAGGCATAAACATACCACCCAATAAGGTTCCACTAAGAAATGTACAACCACGTAGACGCCACATACGCCCTACGTGGTTTTGGGCGTAACAAAACTGGGCATAAATAAATCGCGCGTAAACAATCTGCTCAAAATTATTTATTTAGCCAAAAGTGTGACACACTATTGTTCTTTTACCCTTTGCACATTTCATATCTGCTTTGCTATCTTCATATTCACCTTCATCACCTTTCAAATGAATTATATCTTCTATATATAAATCCTCCACAATACCTTGAAACTTTTATTAGGTCGGCATCTAAAACAATATTGATTGTAACATGTAGCAAGTCACAGGTTGGGCACAACATATGCAAATTAACAACAACCTTGTTCAAGACCTCAGGGTCTTAATAAACATGTCAGGACACATCATTCCATACCTTTCAAACTTAGATAAACTAATTAGGAGCCTCTGCATGCATCAGGAACTTAGCTAGTTGTCTCATACTGTTTGGCACTGTCAACTATTCATCTTCAACTACCGAGGAGAAGCCAAAACTTTAATGTAGACCAATGATTCAATCATACACCAACTCAAAAATGTTCATGCACCTTCCCATAAAAGTATCATGCTAAGTTGTGCATCCACAAGATAAGAAATGTATTACTCTGTAGAGAACAGAGTCTTTCAGACCTTATGTAATTCTTCTCAGCCCAGAATATGAAGTTGCAGTAAAGTATAAGGCCTAAAACCTTTTGAAACTGGTCAAAGATATCAAATTACGCAATTCATTGGATCCACACACCTTCTTATGGAGTTTTCAGAGGAATTCAAAAATGACTTAAGTGTTTACAGCTTCAGAAGACAGTGTGATACCTCTATCACTTGAGTACTACCTTTGCAAACCACTAGAACACTTGAAACTTCATTAACGCATGTAGCATACTGATATCAGTCATTCTTTAGAGCCACATGACAAACATATCTCTTTCAGAGGAATGCAGAGAATTCCATTGTCTCCTTAATACTACTCTATTTTGTTTGGGTGATGGTTGATGTACAAATTCTTGTAACTTTTCATGCTGAGTGAGTGAGAAGCTAAAACCTTAGATATGTCATGTCAACTCATGCCATAAGCTATCATTAGAACTGCATGGCCAAATATTTATTTGTGGAGAGATGTGGACTAGTTCAAGTTGATGATGCCTTAGCAATGCCTTAGACACTTTTCAACTTCTTACCTTTGAGTGCGGTACTCCCAATTGATGATATGTGTATGTGTATATGCAAAATTCATGCTAGGATAAGTCTTTTCCTCCGCATCATATTGAAATCCAAGAGTGATCCATACTTAGACTTATTTACTCTTCTCCCAAAATGGTTTGCCTTTCAACTATCCTAATTCCTTCCTTGTACAAGTTTTTCCATACATTTCCATCTGATATGTTGACATCAATGACAACACATATGGATAAAAAAGATATAGTCAGGCATTTCAAAAGTTGATGGGAGCATTTTCAGATTCAGTTCAAAACTCATTTTATAGAAACCAAACATAATAAGAAATGCCAAACAATGATAGGAGGTTAGGCCAACTTCTATCTTGACTTAGCAATTTCAATATAAAAAGAAATCGACCTTATAACAACAAAATTGGCAGAAAGAGATATACTTCATTCATTTATATTTCTGTCTGAAATCAATATTACATATTCAAAATATTCAGCCCATATAATCATCCTCACATTGCAAAATTTCAAAAGAAATGATTTAACCTATCTAGCTTCTGTCAAAATGACTCTGTATGAACTGTCACCTTCTCTTCTCTTTTACCACAGACTCCTCTTCAAACTAACTTCTTCTTTCTATCTTTTTCAACCTTTGATCTCTCTCTCCTACTGCACAAAATATGTCTCTCTCATATATGATACTCGGTCTTCAACTATGCTCCCCCCAGAAATCAAAACCATCATTGCCTCCATTTAAACAGTCGTGCCACTAACCATCATGGAGTTTGCCCTCAATCACTTCTGCATTTATGATTCAATGATGCCGTCACTTCCTTCAGCATGACTGCCCACGATTAGAAGGGATGCAAATAATAGTTAATATAAAAATGGTCGATGCCATATAATAATAAGGAAGGAAATTAAGACAAAGTCTTAAATGAGTAGCCCACTGCCAGATATCACTAGTTGTTTCTATTTTTGGGTTGCACAATTAGACGTGTTTCTAGATCCTCAATAAAACCGCAGATCTTTACAAACTTTCTCTAGCTATCCTAAACTGCCAGCCACAACCTCCACAGAATTAGCAGAAATTTAAATGTCAAAGAAATGGTCGACAGAGATAAAAATATAACAGCCAATCAAGTTGTCCTATGGGTGAAAAGAGGTTCAAGAATAAAGTGATAGGAGCTTCAAACACACCAAAAACTGTAGAAACTAACATAAAATGCAAACCAAAATTTGAGGCGAGCGATGCCACTGCATCAGACTCCCTAGGCAGAAAAAATTCATGAGCTCTTGCTCATGAGGTCCATGATTCCACTTTATCTTTCCTCACCTTCCAGTTTCTTAATTCTACACTTCCATACTTGCATTGTTGCCTTTGAAGTGTCGATGTTTGCATTTGTCGGCTTATTTCTCTCTGTTTATATTTCCTCCGTCGATTCTCTTTATTAATTCCAAATCTCCACCATTCTGATTCCTCATCATGGTCTTCCACTAGTATCATCTCAAACAAAACTTCATCTTTGCTATGTGTAAAATAAATTACCTTCAGAATCTTTATGACTGCAATGTTATCTGGTAATAGTAAGTCTTCTGCCTCTTCTAAATCCTCTGGTTCTTTCATTGTAATCTCAATTGAACCTTCTGCACTTTCTTTCTCTGTTGTAATCTCTTTCATTAGGTTTGTGCTTTCTCCTTCAAAATACTCTTTCAAACAAGACATTTCCTCTTCACCCAGATTCTCCTTTGTACCCACAGATTTCTCCTCATCTTCACTACATTGGTCATCATTAGAAATGAAAACAAGAACAAAATCTTTTCCACCATCAGATTCAAAATTATTTCAAGCATCATCTTTCCTCAGATTATCAAAACAACCAAAATATGAACTTACTAGATTCTGAGAATTAATATTTTTGACCAGTTTCTATCACTTGATAATCTTCTTCCTTATCAAAATATTTGTAGTCCTCATCAGTATCATCCACAATCTTGTTGTTAATGTCTTCTATGTCTGTTGTTGGCTTGCTATCTTCTGCGTCCTTCTCTCCTGCAATCACAAAAGCATTAGGAAAATAATACTTTTCTAGTGCATCCATTCATCTTGAGAGATTTTGCAATTTCTCATTGAACTTTCTCTTCTCTAAACCATCCCAATATCTATCCCATGATGGTATTACAATGGGTCTTCTAATTGCAATCTTCATCTCCTTCACTACTGCAATACTTTGCCAACTCACACTCTGCAATCAATCTTCTGTGCCTCCTTCTCTACCCTCTATAGTTATAGGTCTCCTCTCTCCTAAAACATATTCTCCTAGGGTTTACTCAAGACACAACAACTTGACTCTTTTCCCACACCCACTATTCCTGGCACAAGTTACCTCACTGTCAGCGTTCTACCCATGCACACAGAACCTTTTGTGCTCTGATACCACTTGATGGGAGCATTTTCAAATTCAGTTCACAAACCAGTTTTATAGAAACCAAACATAATAAGAAATGCCAAACAATGATAGGAGGTTAGGCCAGCTTCTGTCTTGAATTAGTAATTTCAATACAAAAAGAAATCGACCTTATAACAGAAAAATCAACAGAAAGAGATATACTTTATTCATTTATATTTCTGTTAGAAATCAATATTACATATTCAAAATATTCTGCCCATATATTCGGCCTCACATTGCAAAATTTCAAAAGAAATGATTTAACCCATCTAGCTTCTGTCAAAATGGCTCTGTATGAATTGTCGCCTTCTCTTCTCTTTAACCATGGCCTCCTCTTCAAATTAACTTCTTCTTTCTATCTTTTTCAACCTCCGATCTCTCTCCCCTGTTGAGCAAAATATGTCTCTCTCATATATGATACTCGGTCTTCAGCTATGCTCCCCCTAGAAATTAGAATCGTCGCTACCTCCATTTAAACAGTCGTGCCACTAACCATCATGGAGTTTACCCTCAATTGCTTCTACATTTATGATTCAATGAAGCCGTCACTTCCTTCAGCATGACTGCCCACGATTAGCAGGGATGCAAATAATAGTTAATATTAAAATGGTCGATGCTAGGTAATAATAAGGAAGGAAATTAAGACAATATTATATGAGTGGCCCACTGTTTGGGTTGCACAATTAGAGGCGTTTCCAGATCCTCAATAAAATCGTAGATCTTTACAAACTTTCTCCAGCTATCCTAAACTGCCAGCCATGACCTCCACAAAATTAGCAGAAATTTAAATGCCAAAGAAACAGTCAACAGAGATAAAAATATAATAGCCAATCAAGTTGTTGTCCTATGGACGACAGGAGGTTCAAGAATAAAGTGACAGGAGTTTCGAACACACCAAAAACTATAGAAACTAACATAAAATGCAAACCAAAATTTGATACGAGCAATGCCACTGCATCAAAAGTTAAGATCAGTGGGTTGTGAAGGTGCTACATTCAAAGTTTTGTATCATTTATCCCTTCGAAGAAGAAGTTGTAAGTGACAAAGTATGCGACTATTGTACGTTGACTAGTTTTAGTGTTTGTTGGCTTGTGCCAACTTGTTGATGTATGAAAGGGTGAATTGGCTGATTAAGAATGATCTTGATGATCTTGTGATGTTTCCTATTTCTCCACAAGGTGTTTTTTGGTTTCTCTGAACAGGCTATAGTCTAGAATGAAGGTGTTGTTGGGTTATGCTTTTGCCTAGCCAACTGAGGAATGTTGAAGGTGTGTGCCACAAAGTACTTGATGTGTGGAGTTCAAGGAGTATTTGGAGATGTTGTGTGGGTCATGCAGACTCATCTGGGAGAAGCACAAGCAATGTTTAATCTTCCAAGAGTACCACCGAGTTGTAATGACCAATGTGCTACAAGCTTCATGTTTTCTTGCTTAAGGGTGACCTAATTCAATTGTGTGAAGCGTGCAAATGTTATTTTATGAAGGATGATGTTGTGAAGGATGTTTAGGACTAGGTTAAGCATGTGTTGGAATGTGCAAGGCGTGTTCCTCTTATTGGTGTTGAGTGTAATTCATGTTAGGGCTTGCCCTCTACATGTTTCATGATTGTTTGATCTTTGGCTGACTTGTAATTGTAATATTCTTGTTGTCTCTGGTTGGCTTGTAATGTAATCAATATACTATCATGTATATATTGTAAACCTAGTTGATCTAGGTGAGGTGTGATTGCGAGTGTGAATGTGAGAAGCAGAATGTAGATGTGTAATGCATTATGATGTACGACTAAAAGAGAAAGAGAAGAATTGGTAGATCCTATATAGATTCATCTTGAAGATACTTTTGAGACAAAAAGGAAGTGAAGAGTGTGCCTAATTGATTGTTGGAGGCACTGAGCCAAAAGAAAAAATTCTTAAAGTTTGAAAGTAGTGAGTCAGTAAGTTGCAGAGAAGACATTTGAAGAAAAGCAAAAGAGCAATCATAAAAAGAGGAGTGAAGAAGCATAATTGTAATCATCCAAAGGAGTGAGCTTCATTGTTAGTTTTAGATAGTAGAAGGATTGTCATGCTGTAATCTTTTTTGAGTTTGTTCTCAGTTTAGGGAGCAGTTGCTTCCTTAGGTTGAAGCCCTAAAATAAAGTTTGTAGGGAGTTGTAGATTCCTTGGGAGTGACCTTAAAACCTTTTTCAAGGAGTAGTAGCTTCCTTGGGTTGTAGCCCTAAAAAAAGTTGTAATAGTGATTCTTTTGTGAGTCTGGATTAGGACAGTAGCTCCTAGAAGCTTTTCTCACCGTGGTTTTTCCCCTTTTGGGTTTTCCATGTACATCTAGTGTTATGTGGTGTTGTGCATTGTGTTAATCTTTTATGTTTCTATTAATGTAATAAAGTTTAAGTTTTAATTTTCTTTGGAGGGTTTGAGATTTGTTTGAATATTGATTCACCCCCCCTCTCAGTATCAGCCAATTCACAAGAATATAGAGCCTTTACATATGACAATATCTTATATGTAGACAATGCAAATTATGTGATAAACATCATCTATGGTTATAATAAAAATAGTAATAAAGTTATATTTTAGGTGTTGCTTGCATCTATTAAAACATTAAAAATATCAAGGATTTATCAACTATTATAGTATATATCTCTAGAGTTAGTTTAAATATGTATAAATGTTCAAACATAGAGCATGAATGAGTTTATAATTAGTGAAGTTATTCATTTCAACTTTCATAGCTCTTTGATGTAGGTGCTAGGCCTTTCCACTACCATCTTACTTAGTCCTATAATCCTTGGGACCATAAGAGTATGATATGATTGTTAGATAAAAGGGAGATGAGAAATCCAAACAACTTCATTATAAATATTGCTACCAGATCCAAATGACCTACGAAAGTTGGAAACTTAATTCTAAAAATGGCATTTTTTCTTGAAGTTGAAATGCACTTAGTATTAAGTCAAGTCAACCCAATTTAAACCACTAGACATAATACTACTTGTTAAGAATGCTATTCATTTTAATTATAAATAAAAAAGATGATTAATCAAATGTTTAACATAATATATTTCAAGGAGGTCAAGATGAATTAAATTGAGTGGATCTCTAATTTCTTAGCTTTTAAGAATGCAAGGTTTAATGTTACCTTCTAGAAGGTTAACCAATAAGTTCTACCTTCATATGGACAAGGGGAGCCCATGGAGTTAGAACTCCAAATGCTTCATCAAGTTGGCTTTAAATATCATATTTTCCATGGTCATAACAAGAATAGTATCATATATTAAAGAGAGAAATATGTTTTAGGTTTCTTGTCTCAAGAGAAGGGACTACAATACGGTATAATTAAGCATGGTTTGATATTAAAAAACTTGAAAAGTAAGTCAAGGAGGTGAAAAAATATTTGATTTCAAATTTGAGCTATATAAGCATGTGAAATGATTATGAAGCTTTCACAAATTATGATGTAGTATGAACAATCTTGGTACGTTGGAGACTTAGTAGAGAGTGATATCTTGAGATGACAACTTTTATTGCCTTGTTAATTAGATACCAAATTTGTGTGAAGACACATATCACTACCCACTCTCTTTCTCTTAGCCTCATGTTGAATATGGTTGGTACAAATTCATTTTGTAGTATAATAGATAGCTCTCTATTTTTCACAACTTATACCACAACCTTTTGTATTATAATTTGATTTCAAAGTTGAAGAGCATAGATAATTATTCTATGTTAATGACCTAGAAATGTTGGTTCTTACTTATACTTATTAAAATAAAGTATTGTGGTAAAATGTTATACAAATACCCCACCAACACAAAAAAAATTGTCAAGAAGGATTTGAACACGTAATTGAGCATCATGATAGGGAGAGAATTGGCTCTTCTAGTTTTTAGCATGTACTTTATGTTAGAAGACCATATTGACTAGTCAGCTTAGGTCATCAATCAATTAACTTTAATATGTGTTGAAGAAATGACTAGTATTAACATTCACCATAGACTAATGCTTCAACTTCAAGTAGACATATAGTAATGATAATGAAATAAGTTAGACCAATTAACACTATGCATGCGGATATGAAAGAAGTGATCCTTATGAGTTGATAATCATATCTTACATTTGCTTTCTTCTCATAAGTTGCAAAATTAGCAATATAAGACCCCCAAAAAAGTTTATTGGTAACACTTGAATCTTTTGGTAAGAAAAAATATCAAAAGTTCATATGAGAGAGTTGAATGGGGATTCCAGTATACATGCACTTTATATCTTGAATTGAAAGATAGGCATGGTGTTAGGAATTTTTTACAACTCTATTGTGCATTTTCCTTTACTTGTTGTGGGTCGATACCATATATAGTATGCATCCTACAATCGAAACAAGTAAATCCCTAAGACGATATATTATATTTATAAATAATTCAATTCTCTCCTTGCCTCCACTTATCAAAAATATATCTATATTATAATTTCAATAAAATTTACTAACTATAAAAATAATAATAATAATAAATCTTAAAAAACTTTTATTATTTTTAATTTTAAGATATTAAAAATAATGTAAAAAAATTAAAATACTTTTATTAGTTTTAATTTTAAGATATTCTAACTTAAAAATAACTTAAAAAATAACTTTAAAAAATAATGATAAAAAAAAAACTCTTAAACACTTTTATTAGTGTTATTTTTCTTTCTTTTAGTAAAGATTTTAAGGGATGCGAATTTTAAGACCCCTTCTATAAACAATATACATCCATATATGGAGGATGCGAATGTTTTAAAAGGAATGTCATTCCATATGATGGATGCGATTTATCATAAGCTTCCTTCATAGCAGTTACGACCATACATTTGAAAATGTAAATTCTTTTATTACTTAAGGATGTGATTTTTACTATGTGAAAGTGTAACTCATGTTATTAGTGTTATTTTTTTTTTCTTGTAGTAAAGACTTTTAAGGGATGCAAATTTTAAGACCCCTTCTATAAACATTATACATTCATATATGAAGGATGTGAATGCTTTAAAACTAGTATATTTATATTTTAAAAAATATATCTACAGTACACCGAGAGATATCTTTCAATTTGTTGGCATTTATAAATTACTTGCAGTTAGATTATTTGATATGCTCATATGAGTTAATTTAAAGAGATTATGCTGTAAGACTTTTAGTATTCTTCAAACATAATAAAGATTTCATTCTGCGCAAATTTTTCTATTTTTCTATCCATTTGGCTTCCACAAATTTATTTATTTATTGTTTAACATGACTCCATAATTGCCCAAGTTTTTCTATTTTTCTATCCATTTGGCTTCCATGAATTTATTTATTTACACATTTTATGAATTTTATTTACATGGAATCTGAATCTCAATTGTTTACAGGAATCTGAATCTTTCAGCCCTTGCTGTGAGTGTAGAACGCCTCTCGGCGTAATAAAAGGAATGTCATTCCATATGATGGATGTGATTTATCATAAGCTTCCTTCATAGGAGTTGCGACCATACATTTGAAAATGTAAATTCTTTTATTATTTAAGGATGTGATTTTTACTATATGAAAGTGTAACTCATGTTATAGAGAAATGCGGCTTTATATTGCCTCATTTTGTGATTTTATATCTTAAAGGTTTTCATTTGCTGAGAACTATTAATGTCACAAGGTCTTTTACAAAAAAATGCGACCTAGACTCAATTCTTCTAAAAAAATGATCTTTAGTGTATTTTTTTAAAAGAATTTTAATCTAAATCAATTCGATGGAAACATATAAGTTTTTAAAAAATAATGGATATATATGTGGTTAATAAGATTGATTAATAGAATTTACGATAATTTTGTATTATGAACTAAGAAAACATATATATTTATAATTATATTTATATATTTGTTTCCAAATAGTATACAATGGGTATATTTCAATCAAATTGATGATATAAATTTTTAGTTTTTGAAAGGAGAATCACAATCTATAGCATCAATCAAAGTGATAATATATCAATAGGAGTAGTTAAGGATAAGGGAAAAGACGAATACCACTTCAACTTAACTCCACACAAGATCTATTTACTACTTCCTATTACGATCTTGCATCTATGTATCTATCTTGAATGTTATCGTGATTTAGTGCTAGTTAAATACAAAAAACTTGATAAAATCTTTTAGCAAGAGAAGAGGCCATTTGAGGGAATTTTATGAGTATGTTAAGAAAGGTTAGTATGAAAAAAAATCTTTCAGATATCACCTACAAAAATGATTAGAATTTCCTTGCTTGGATAGACTCCTCGAGTGATGCATCAATTGTTTGGATAGACTCCTCAAGTGGTGCACGTGGATGTGTGAGGGGATTTTTATGCTCATGGATGTTGGATTGGAGGGACTCTTGAGGAGATGAGGTAAATTGGATGGGTGTCAGGTGGGTGATGACATCATCAATGACACACTTAGATGGTATTGGAGTAATAGGAAAGCATGGACCACAATCTCACTTTTGTGATGTGGCTTGATATCTATTGCTAGGAGTCCTTGGAGAAAACCCAAAAAGGGTGATTTGGATGTGGTGAGATTGGATTGGGGATTGTATGGATTGATGGATAAGAGGATGAATGATGTAGATAGGAGGTGGAGGTTATGGGATCCTCACACAATGATGGGTGTTGGGATATGGATGGTTGATAAAATGGATTTCCCTTGACAAAGAGGCCATAAGGGTGACTAATAGATATGGATTTGGTTTTCATATGTAAGGATGGGGAAATATATTTTATTCTATCAAATATATTCTATAATCTTGTTACTCAAAAAGAATTATTTTCAAACAATCAAAATAGAAGAAAATATATTCTTTTGTTTAAACTTATTTTACTGTACAAATTATTTATAAGTTCTGTAATAGAAAGGAAATCAATAACAATTTTTTAGATTTACTATTGGGGTAAGTACACAAAGATGAGGGACCAAAATGGGGTCTTAAGTTGCCACTTTTTTTTTCTAAAATCAGGAAACATTGATGTTGGATGAGAAATTGAATATAGCTACACTCAAAATTTGAAGATGGAAAGAAAACAAGAGTTGTAGTGCTTTGAATCTAGTTTCTAAACTACTATTTTTTTCCAAAAAATGGTTGAGATTAAGGGGTTCAAAAAGGGGGAGCACACAAATTGGTCCTCTTTTTCTCAAAAAAACATAACATAGCATCTAGTGTGCTTCCCCTAAAATGTTAACTTTTTTTTAGTATTTCAATAATCGCTCTAGTGAGAAATTAGGTAACACCATGTAGTTTATCCCTAATTTTTCTAATAATTTTTTAATGAATAATTGATTTTTTAGTAATTTTTAAAGTGGACACATCCTGAAAAATAGAAATTTGAGCATGCTCCCCCCTAAAATATTTGAAAACTAATCGAAAATCATTTTTTTTTGAATTCGTGTAGAATGGAGTCTAGTTTCTAAAAATATAACTTATTTCAATCTTTGATGAATGGTTAAAAAAAAGTCAAAAATACAAGACATTAGTTTTTGACAAAAATTGGACACACTTACAAAAGAAATTCATGATGAAACACTAATGTACTCAAAATGTGAAAAAACTATATGGTTAAATAGATAACATAGAGCTTAATATTATGGTGGTATTTTTTTTGAGTTTTCATTGAAAAATGTGCCATCCTAATGGGGAGCATGCTCCAGATTATCTTCAGATTTTGCTAAAAACTGATAAAAACATGTCAAACAAAGCTGAGCATAATATGAGCACGTTATAACGCACTCGCGTTATGTGAAATCAATAACACGGTCACGTTATAATGTGCTCACATTCTGTGATTTCAGATAACACAAGCGCATTATAACGCACTCGTGTTATGATGAGCATAACTGGCAATACACATGCCAATTACATTTGCTTGAAGGTTTCTAAAGCCTTTTCAACAAATCCATTTTTTGCATATCTTGCAATCATTGCATTCCATTATAGAACATCTCTTTGAAGTGTTATGTCATACAATTGACATGCCTTGTCTATGCTTCCACACTTTACATACATGTCTACAAGGGCAACTACACTTCTTATCATCTCTCTCATTCTATTTCTCTCCCCTCTTTACGTCCTACCCTTTCTCTGAGTCTCTGCTTCCCTCCCCTCTCTACCTCCCACCTTCTCTCTCACTCTCTTCTTCCCTCACCTATCTACTTTCTACCATCTCTCTCACTCTCTACTTCCCTCCCCTATCTCCCCCCTACCCTCTTTCTAAGTCTTTGCTTCCCTCGCCTCTCTACCTCCTACCTTCTCTCTCACTCTCTTCTCCCCCTCCCTCTCTACCTCTTACCCTCTCTCTCACTTTCTACTTCCCTCCCCTGTCTACCTCCTACCCTCTCTCTCACTCTCTGCTTCCCTCCCCTATCTACCTCATACCCTCTCTCTCTTCTTCCTTCCCCTATCTACCTCCTATGGTCCTCTCCCACTCTCTACTTCCCTTCCCTCTCTACCTCTCCTCATTATTCCCATCCAATGAAATTTCATAAATTATCTTGTTTCCATTTCATCATCCCAATTTATATCATCATCCATCTTTACATGTCCTATTTTTCTTGTTTCCATGTTCTTTGTCAACAAGGGAGAGCAAGAGGGAGTAAAAGGGAGAGAGGATGGAGATGGAGGGGAGAGATACTTGGTGATAGGGAGAGAGAGATAGAGAGTCCTAGTTTTCTTGTTTTAGAGAGAGAGGGTGGGTCAGGTTAATGAGTTTAGGGTTGCTTAAGTTTAGAGTTTAGGGGAATTATTTAGGGTTTAGGGGTTTAGGGGTTTAGGGATGCTCAGGTTTATGGTTTATGGTTTAAGGGTTAGGATTTAGGGGCATTATTTAGGGTTTAGGGGTTTTGGGAGAGAGAGAGAGGTTTAGAGTTGCTTAGGTTTAGGGTCATTATTTAGGGTTTATGAGATTAGGGTTGCTTAGACCTTTAGGGGCATTATTTATGGTTTATGAGTTTAGGGTTGCTCAAGTTTAGGGTTTTGGGTTAGGGTTTAGAGGAATTATTTAGGGTTTAGGGGTTATGGATTTAAGGTTGCTCAGGTTTAGGGTTTAGGGTTTAGAGAGAGAGTGAGGGGATCGATAGATATTGGGAGAGATAGGGAGATAGAGGTTTAGAGTTACTTCCAGGGTTTATGGTTTAGAGGTTTGGGGTTTAGGTTTTCTTAGTTTTAGGGTTTAGGGGCATTATTTAGGGTAACTTAAGGTTTATGTTTTAGGGGTTAGGGGTTAAGGTTTAGAGGTTTAGGTTAGGGTTTAGAGAGAGAGAGGACCAATAGGGAGATATAGAGGAGACCGAGGGGAGACATAGGGAGATAGAGGGTGAGGGACATGACCAGAGACATAGGTAGAGAGATTGAGAGGTAGAGGGATGATAGAGACAAGGAGATAGGGTTTAGGGTTGATTGGGTTTAGGGTTTAGCCCAATTAGGAGTTTAGAGAGGGAGAGATATGGAGGGTGAGGGACATGGCCAGAGACATAGCCAGAGAGATTGAGAGGTAGAGAGATGATAGAGACAAGGAGATAGGGGTTTAGGGTTGATTAGGTTTAGAGTTTAGGGGTTAGGAGTTTAGAGAGGGAAAGATAGGGAGATAGAGGGTGATGGACATGGCCAAAGACATAGACAGAGGGATTGAGAGGTAGAGAGATGATAGAGACAAGGAGATAAGGGTTTAAAGGGTTGATAAGGTTTAGAGTTGATCGGGTTTAGGGTTTATGGTTGGTATATATGACTTATAGAATTGTGTAAACGACTAATACAATGGCGCTTATGATGTTCCGATGGCTCCTGTGGCTGGCAGAGGGTAGAATGACACGTATGACTGGCTAGGTGTAGAATGATGTTTGTGATTGATAGGTAGGTACAACTAAGGAGCATATTGGCATATACAATATACAAAAGGGTGCAAATGACTAACAGATTGGCACTATGATCTTCTAATGGCTCCTAGGGAGGTATTTGTTTGATTTTGATTATTTTTGGGATCATTTGAGATGGAGCTTAGATTGATTTGGGATGGAGTTGGGATGAAATGAATTTGTTTAGGGATGATGAGAGGTGAAAAGGACTAGATTAGGAATGATTTGGGAATGATTAGAATGGTTTTAGGGATGGTTTGAAGTGGTTTAGTACTGATTAGGGAATGATTAGAATGATTTAGGAATAGTTTAGGGATGGTATTTGAGATGAAATCCAGGTTGATTAAAAAATGATTAGGGATGAAGTTAAATTGATTTGGATGTGATTTGGGATGGTGTGAAGTGGTTTAGGGATGATTAGCGATGAAATTAAATGGATTAGGGATGATTTGGTATTGATTAGGAATGAACTTGGTTGGAATGAAAGTTTAATGTTTTCATGAACTTTCACATTATAGAGATTGGGAGAGATAGGGAGATAGAGGTTTAGGGTTGCTTCCAGGTTTTATGGTTTAGGGGTTAGAGGTTTAGCTCATTGCTCTTTTTTAGGGTTTAGGGGTTAAGGGTTAGGGTTTAGGGGCATTATTTATGGTTTAGGGGTTAGGGGTTAAGGTTTAGAGGTTTAGGTTTATGGTTTAGGTAGAGAGGCGAATAGGGAGAGACAGAGGAGACCAAGCCTGGGAGAGATATCTCTGTCTCCTCTATCCCTCTTTCTAACTATACTTACCTCTCTATCTATCTCTCTCTCCCTGTCTCTCTATCTTGCTAGATTGCTTCTAATTCCCTCTCTCTAACTCTACCTTTATATCTCTCCCTCCCTCACTATTTGAGGTTTACATGAGTTTAGGATTGCTCAAGTAAATAGGGTTTAGGGTTTAGGATAAGGGTTTAGAGGAATTATTTAGGGTCTAGGGTTTAGAGTGGGTGGGTAAATGGTAGGGAAGGTCTTGTTTTGTGTGCCAAGCATCCCACTCGTTTTGGCCTGCAAGCTACCGAGACCTAGCACTTTTCAAGTTTGTCAGTAGCTTGTAGCCTGGAATGACTGAGACACTTGGCGCATGAAACGAGACCTCCCCTATCATTTACCTACCCACCTCGATATTTTGGCGTAGTTCGTTTAGCCCCATGATGAGTAGAACAAAAAATATGGAACCTGGCAACCTTTCTACTGCATGAAACTGAAGCATTTTGCAAGAATGCATTTGATTTTGGCATGGTCAAATAGACATGAGTTAAACAAAACTGAGAGAGTTTATTATAGATGGACTCCACATGCACCTATAGGTCTAAATGGAACATTCCCAGCTACCACAAATTCTGAGAACTGCCTCGTCAAAGTTTGGTAGTTTTTTCGTCTTAGGGAGCTTAAGGGACTTTGCCGGTAGCTTGCTGCCCTGAATGACCGCGACACTTGGCACACAAAATGAGACCTCCCCTAGCATTTACCCACCCACCCCTATGTGTTGGCAAAGTCCGTTCAGCCCCACGAGCCATGGAATGCAAAATGTCACTCCTAGCACCTTTCCATTGCATGAAATTGAAGCATTTTGTAAGAATGCATTTGATTTCGGCATGGTCAAATGGACTAGAGTAGACCAAAACTGAGAGGGGTTATTATGGATGGACCCCACATGCACCTGTATGTCCAAGCGAAATGTTCCCAAATGCCACGAATTCGAAGAAATGCTCTGTCAAAGTTTGGCAATTTTTTCGTCTTAGGGATCTTAAGGGACTTTGCTGGTAGTCTACTACCCTGAATGATTGCGACGCTTGGCACACAAAATGAGACCTCCCCTAGCATTTACCTACCCACCCCAACACATTGGCAAAGTCTGTTTGGCCCCACGAGATATGGAATGCAAAATGTCACTCCTAGCACCTTTTCACTGCATCAAACTGAAGCATTTTGCAAGAATGCATTTGATTTCAGTACAGTCAAACGGACTAGAGTTGACCAAAATTGAGAGAGGTTATTGTGGACGAACCCCATATGCACCTATACGTCTAAACGAAACATTCCCAAATGCCACAAATTCCAAGAATTGCTCCATCAAAGTTTGGCAATTTTTTCATCTTAGGAATCTTAAGGGACTTTGCTGGTAGCTTGCTACCCCTGCACCAAATTGGCAGGTGTAAAGCTAATACAATGAGGGGTTGTTGGACCATTCAACAAAATCAATTACATGTGAATCAAACAACCTTCAAAGTGCCTGGTCTCAATCTTCATACTTTTCATGTTTTAATCAGGCCTAATCTAGTAGGACAACAAACCCTATTTTTGGGGTTTTTCTCTCAAACTTTCCAAAATAAATCCCAAAATAAATATATATTTAGATACCCATTTCCAAGTTACATAACATATCTCAAAACCAATAGTGACTCCTTTGGACCATGTACCTCAAAAATGGCATTTTTTACTATCTAAAATAGGCTAATTAGGCCTAGTTTGTGAAGAAACATACCTCTAAACATCCAAAAACCCCCTAGACTTGGTGGGGAAGCATCTCCCATGTTTCTAAACTCTCAAAAACATAATTATTTTCAAGAGAAACCCCCACTAACATACCAAACCCCCAAAAATCCTCAATCTAGGCCAATTTGAGGAGGGTTTATTGAAACTCTACATTCCACACACTCTCAGACTTTGTCAACACTTGGAACACTTCAAAAATGGTCTGCATATGCTTTAGGAACCATCTCCTACTACTTTCCAACCTTCTTTTAACAAACCCTAGCCTAAAACCACCCTTTCTTGCTTGGAAACAAGGCAAAACTTGCCTAGGACAAAACCATAGTTTGGTCAAACTCCATCTCCTACTTCCTTGACTTCATGGATATCTAAAACAAATCCAAAAAAAACCATTCCAATGAATTATAGGGTCATATAGCAAGTGGAATGGTCTGAAACATCCCTTTACACACTCAAACCCTTGTTTTGAGGGTTACACAGGTAGTTTCAGAAAAAAATGAAGATATCTCACTCAAAACTCAAAGGTTTCTCCTCAAACCAAGTGCATTTGAAATTTAAGACATACCACTACCACTTCCAATAGATTTTAGCACATGGATGGGCCGTACAGGGTCGTGGTACAGCCTGGAACAATGTTTTTGCAGAAAAAATTAGAAAAAACTAAATTTTATTCAAATTTTGTAATACAAAACTCATCTCCCTTCTCTCCTCAGGATATGTGAGGGATTTAATATATGTTTTAAGTAGTTTCAAATGACCTAAAACTACCACAACCAACCACATGGTCATTTTCCAACTCTCCAGTACATGTATACATTGCATTTTCAAAACAACCCTCAGAAACCTTTTCATTACATGACTGTTATTTGACTAAACATGACTCAACATGACTCCAAAACATAGAAAATTGGTCATCTTGACCTTATTACATGTATCATGGTCTACAACGACCTTATTTGATGCAAAAAGACTCAAATTACTTTAAAACATCCTAGACTCAACCTGTCAAGACCTTCAAATGACCTAATTTTGTAAAAGATGGTGTTGGTGCTCCTGCACCAAAAGCCAAATTCCAAAACCTTTGAAATGGTATCTTTGGAACATAGTATAGACATCCATCAAAGCATAAAGAATATATGAATTTGTCAAATTTTGTAGTTGTAAGTACCCTTTCAAACATGTATGAAAAGTGTGGAAACATATACTTGACGAACATGAACTATTTGACATGATGCCTCAAAGAAATGTTGTCTCATGGAATGCAATGATTGCAAGATATGAACGAAATGGATTTGTTGAAAAGACTTTAGAAAATTTCAAGTAAATGCAGTTGGCACGTGTAAAGCCAAATTCAACAACCTTTGCCAACATCCTCCCTATCTATACACCAATATAGAATGTTTGGAATGACTTATCGATGTCCATCAAAGCATAAAGGATATAGGAAAGTTGTCGCATGTTGTAATTGCAGCTGCCCTTTGGTGTAGGGGCACCTAGCCTATTTCATGAACATGATCAAATGATAAATTTTGATGTGTTGAGTCATTTTGGCATTGTAATGAGGTCATACTAGACCACTCTTGATGTAATAAGGATCATTGGAGTTTAGGAGGTCATAGGCTGCAAAAGTTGTCAAGTTGCAAGAAACGTTGTCAAGCAACTTTTCTTGCAACCAAATGGCTAATAGTTGTCATAGTTGTTTAAATTAGTGTTTGTACACCCATTTTGATGTAATAAGGCCTATGAGGGTCATTTGTCATGTCAAAAGGTCAAATATGTAATTTTTTGAACAAGTTGTATATGTTGTCAAAAAAACTTGTCAATATGGCAAATGTGCAAAATTGCAAAAAAATAAGGCAGCCTATGTGTTTTTGGTCTATTTGATAGCACAATGATGAAGGTTTTGAAAAATGGTTAAAGAATGGTCTTGAATAATTATGCTAATGAGTGATTCAGTCTGTATAGGACCTAACTCAACCTCTAGAGTGCAATTTTTAGTTTAGGGTTCAAGAATAGTAGTTGATGCTTTGTAAAAGTAGGCTAATTAGGCCTCATATACAAATTACCAGTCCCTTTTTGAAGGGAATGTTCCAAAACAACACATGGTACATTTGAGATATGTTGTAAAACATCCAAATAGGTATCCTAATTTGTCCTCCTTTGTGTTAGAGGTCATGGATCAGTAAGTTATGTTCCAAAAATTAGTTTTTTGGAGGGCTACTAGCTTGTAAGGGTAGTTTATGAGGAAGAATAACCTCTTTGCAAAGTTTATGTTCTTGGTGACCATGAATAGTCTTTTTATGTCATATTCATCATTTCAAGGGTGTTTCATGAGTTGGTTTGCAGAGATTGAGGTTTTGAACCAAGTGTTGGGTTTGTAGCCTTGATTGAGTTCATGTCTAGTTGAAAAATCGTTTGGTCTCTTAGCCCATTGTTGTGAAATGATGCAATTGGGGTACCTACACAACCCTACCAACCTTCCCCATTCACTACCTTTCACAAAAAACAAGGATTATGGAGACTTCCTTCACAAACAGGCCTCAAGCCTTATAGCCCTATTTTTGGGTCTGATAGAGGTTTTATTTCACATGGGACAAAATCTTGGCAAGATAAGTGTAGTTTTGAGTACCAATTATCCTCCTTGTCAACATATCAAAAATGGGACATGGGTTGTTTTGGATAGGAGGCTCCAAATTCATGACAGTTCAGTTTGGGACTAGGCCTAATTAGGCCTCCTTTACAAGGCAACTACTATGCCAATGCAAACCCACCACACCAAACCACTTGGGAACCCTAGAATACATAGAAAAGGAACCGATTTCACTAGTTTTGGCCTTTGAAACACTTGTTAAGGCACTATTGTATGGACTGCACCCTCTTTTTGCCTAATACATGGTCATATTAGGCCATTACATTCTCATACTCTGCTATATTCTTGTTTCCTAACCTAGGGATTATTGGGAACAATGACACTACCTTATTCCATCCCATTCCACCAATATAGAGTGATTAGCTTGGTGGAATGACAAAGAAATCCATAGTTTTTAGCCTTAAAACCCTAGTTTAGGGTTTTATGATAGTTTCCATAAAAACGTGATTTTCTCCCTCCAAATTCAATGAAAATGCCTCAAACAAGATGTAAATGAAAGGTCATTCACTCCCCACAATGCAGGTGATTTCAGACCATGACAATACTGTACAGATGAGCAGTATGTTCTGGAAGAGTCAAATTTCAAGAAAAGTAGCAAAAAACTCAATTTTATTCAACTTTGCCCTTCAAAACCTTCTTCACCAACCCCTCCTTGGTGTGTGTGAAGGTTTTTATACATGTTTACAATAGTTCCAATCAATCATAACTAACTTTCAACCTATTTGATCATTGGGTAACCTCCTTATTACATGATTTGTTAAGTTGACAAAGCAACTTCTTACCACTACTTGCATTATTAGACTTTTTGTTTGACAACAACATAAAACATGACTCCAAACACAAATGACATTGGTCATTTGACCTTATTACATGCAAAATGATGACACAATACCATCAACTTGTCTTATGATGTCCTAGGACCTTGTTATGACATGCTCCTAGCCAAGATTGGCTATGGCTAAGGTGCTCCTGCACCATGAAATATGTTTCCATGGTGTTGAGTCATCCTCCTTACCTACTGCATCACCCTTGTAGACATGTATGCAAAGTGTGGAAGCATAGACAAGGCACGTGAACTGTTTGGCATGATGCCCCAAAGAAATGTCACCTCATTGAATGCAATGATTGCAATATATGAACAAAATGGATTTTTTGATAAGGCATTAGAAACTTTCAAGCAAATGCAATTGCCGGGTGTAAAGAAAAATTCCACAACCTTAGCCAGTATTCTCCTTGCCTATGCCAAAATGGACATCCATTAAAAGGATAAAACATTTGGAAATTTTGTTAGATGTTGTAGTTGCAACTACCCTCAGAGACATGTATGCAAAGTGTGGAAGCATAGACAAGGCACGTGAACTATTTGGCATGATGCCTCAAAGAAATATCACCTCATGGAATACAATGATTGCAAGATATGAACAAAATGGATTTACTGATAAGCCTTTAGAAAGTTCCAAGAAAATGCAATTGGCAAGTATAAAGCCAAATTCCAAAACCTTAGAAATGGTATGTTTGGAGCACGGTATAGACATCCATCAAAGAATAAAGGATATAGGAATTTTGTCAAATGTCATAGTTGTAAGTACCCTACAAGACATGTATGCAACTTGTGTGGAAGCATATATAATGAACATGAACGATTTGACATGATGCCTCAAAGAAATGTTGTCTCATGGAATGCAATGATTGCAAGATATGCACGAAATGGATTTTTCATAAGGCTTTAAAAACTCTCAAGCAAATGCACAAAAAGAAATTTCAACCATTTACGCAAATTTTGGCACATCTAAAACCAAATTGCACAACCTTAACCAACTTTCTTGTTGCCTATGCTATAATGGGATCTAGAGAACATGGTGTGGACAACCATCAAAACAAAAATGATATAGGAATTTTGTCACATGTATTGTATTTGCAAAGTTGCCCTTATAGACATGTATGGAAAGTATGGAAGCATAGACAAGGCATGTGAACTATTTGAAATGATGCCTCAAAGAAATGTACAGTCCCACAGAATTCAATGATTGCAAGATATGCACAAAATGAATTATTTGAAAATGATTTATAAACTTTCAAGAAAATGCAATTGGCAACTGTAAAACCAAATTCCTATAACAATAATTGATTATCATTTTAAATATTTAATATAAACTGTCATATACATAATGTCATGAACATAACATCTAGTTTATATAAAAATCCATATAGGCATGTCCAAACAAAGCCATACAGGCAAATATACAAAAATATACATCAGATTAACATATAAAAGTATGTATGCAAAGCCATCTAGGCATACAAAAAACTACCCAAAAACCAGTTTCCTATGGACTTCTAGGAAATAATCAGTGGCCCTTCTTTGACTATGAAGATGGAGAGCCAGTCAGTGACACATCCTCTCTCTGCCATCAAGTAGACCTCTTTGAATAAAGTTCATCCAGTTGCACCTATTAATACAAACGAACAATATGCGCATTAGTATAGAAAATGTATGAAATCTATAACATCACATATGTAATTTATCACTTACCGCCAACCGATGATCACTCTCCATCATCTTTTCTCTCTCTTCATCCGTAGTTGGAGGGACTGGAGTTGTGACCTCCTATGAGAAGCATCAAGAAGAAAAATTGACTAAACATAAATATCATTTATGTACATCAAATGACGAGATAAAAAAGAAATACAAAATTATGATATTTTCATGTTATTGGCTCATACCTTAGTCAAACGATTTGTAGACATCATGGCTGCATCAATGCCTATCTACACTGACTCACAAAGATGAGGAGGAGTCTCCACTATATTCAGCATCTGAAAATCAGGTTCAAGATTATTCAAACAAAATAAATACATAACATTATTTTAAAAATACATAATGATTAGAAATGGTTAAATTTACCTCCGTAAAAGTGGTGGTTTGGCGTCTAGGGGACCAAGGAAACCATGGAGGTGCTGGTGATTGTTGAAATCATCAAATTGTAACAAAATAATATTACCATTGACATATCTACAATAATTACGATTATGTGATAAATTACATACCTGCTGACTTGATCTCCTCTCATACCTGCCAATGGATGGCTAATGGAGGCAGGATGAAGAATTTGACCCTAGAATTTCATTGCACAAACAATTACATACATTATTTTTGACTTATAATATAGATAATCATATAAAATTAATTACAAATTTCAAATAACAATATACTAAATCAAGATGAAACTTGTAACAAATTACCTAAGAGTCAATACCAAATGTATGCTGTAAGAGATCGTCACTAAGAACAAGATCATCCAATATGTCTTGCCCCTGTGTCACATCATGCTGCCCCTGTGTCACAGCATGTTGCCCCTATGTCGCAGAGTCCTATCGTGCCTCCTACATCCCATAATCACATAGGTTCCCACATGTACTACACAAATGTGGGGACACATGATGCTTACTACTCTCACCCTCATCGGCCTGGCTAAAATCATCAGCATGTGGTGATAGAGTTTGGGTGAGTATTCAATGAATGTAAAGTCTCTAGCTCAACACTCTCCTTCAAAGCCAAAGGGAGTTACCTATGTTCTAGCCTCTCTCGGGGTATAGGCACATGGTCTTCATCTCACTGAGCCCTGGGTCTATCTTGGGCAGAGCCACCACCTCTACCTTGGAATTTGTAGATGTCAAAATAATTCAGAATCTTGTTGAGGACAAACTTGCAATAGAGTTTCCTCAAGAAATATTGTGGTACCTCATCATTGTTACATGGCCGCTCATTGAAGACCATGTACCATCTATCCCAAAAGTTTTAGGATATGTCTTCATTCCTACACCAATGTATAGGAAACCATTTGCAACTTTCTTCTAATCTTTTGCCAGTTTGGGGATTAATAAATTCTACACATAATTGAGATTTTGTAATTTTTTTCTTCTTGACTTGTTTATATGACAACTTGTTAGCATAATATTGCTGACGCCTCTCCCTATAGTCTTGGAATTTAGTGATTTGTTTTGTCACCAAATCTGTGTGGGAAACAATCTCCTATAGTGATTTTGCAAGTGCGCTCCTACGTTCAGTGGTTCCAGCTGGATTGTTTAGGGTTTAAATAATAGTTTCAAGATGTTTCTTGTTTTCTTTTATTATCCCTAGGTAATGTTCTTGATCATCCCTTACATGAAAAGGAGGTGAAGGTGGGTTTTGAGGGTTTGGAGGGTTTTGGGGGTTGTTTTCACCCTCCTCAACTGGATTTAGGTTTTCTGCTTCTCCAATAACTGTAAATGCAATATAAAAACAAATCAAACATTGTAAAACTAAAAAAATGTTCTAAAACTAACAAAATCAGACAAACCCTACCTTCTTCTTGTGTTGGAGCCTCCAAATTTGCACGAAGATGTCTTTGGTGGTGAGGTGGCATTGTGAATTTCTTGTTTTCTCAGGTGCACTTGATTCAATGGCCTCTTCTTCAACGCGATCACATTTTTGTTTGGTTTCTTTACTGTTGTGAGGAGACAAGTCACACAGTGAATGAGCAGAAAATGTTTTTTTTTTCTTTTATTAAAAGCAAAACACGAGCGTGTTATAATGCACTCGCGTTTTGTTTTAATTTTGGAGATGGTGGCGACTTTTTGGTCCCCCATCTCCTTGCATTTACCCATTGAAAAGGGTGAATGTAGAAATCTAATTTTTATTTTGGAACATATATGTGGTGATAATAATTTTGGATATTTTATTATCTTTATAGAATTTCTCGGATAAATATATATTTCTATCCTGTAGATGTTTCCATTTTAAAGCTAGAAATTTTAGCTTATTCATTTACTTGCAATAATTGATCTTGAAGAAGGACAAGTGCAAAATACAAACTAACTATTAAACTTCAACTATGATTAGAGAAAAATAAAGAATGCAAACAACAATGAAACTTCAAATAAAAGCTCTAAATGCAAACCTTAGGTGTTGAGATGTGCTCCAAGGTGATGTTGATGAAGTGAATGGATGTTAGTTTCTTGAATCCTAGTAGCATGCTCTTGCATTTCAAAAGTGCTTAGAAATGGCTTAAGGGGGTCAAATGTATAGATTTTTGGGATGAGGATTGGATGGTTGAGATCAATTTGAAAGATCAATGATTGAGGATTGTTGAGAGGAGAGGGTGAATGAGAAGCCTCCAAGTGGCATCTTCTAATTGATGCACATGATGAGGATTGGATTGAGAGGACATGAATGGACAAGATTTTCTAGGAGAAGATGGAGGGTGATGATTGAAAGGTACATCTTAGGATCTTGTGCAAGTTCTCACAAATGTGTGAGAGGAAACATGGGGATGTGTGATTAGATTTCTCACACATGTTATTATGACACAAGATCCTCTCATACATGTGTAAGAGACATAGGGAAGAGTGGATGTGACAGGTGATCCTCTCACACATGTGTGAGAGACATAGGGAAGAGTAAATGTGACATGTGATCCTTTCACGCATGTGTGAGAGATATAGGGAAGAGTAAATGTGACATGTGGAATTTATCACACATGTGTGATTATCACGAGTCACATGTGTGATAATCACATGAGTCACATGTGTGAAATAGAGGGTGTTGATTAAAATATTGACTGAAGGGCTAGGATGAAAAGTTGATTGATGATGTGGATTTTAGGGATGAGAATCTTTTATTAGAGGAAATAGGTGATGTGGATTTAGCCTAGTTAATTAAATAAGATGATTTATTTAATTAACTAACATTAGCTAACATTAGGATAGGTTAATTTAATATAATTAATTAGCTGAGGGATAACCTAATTAATTAAATAATTAATGAATTAGTGAAGGAACGGATATTGTATGAATCTAGTTATAATGTAATGATTAATTTTAGGTTTCTACACTTTTTCCCTCTTTGAGATGGTGTTGCGACAATAGCATCATTTCAAAGAAAGATAAAACATAAAACTTGGTGAGAGAAGGGAGAGGCAAGATGCTCCAATTGGCTGAGGGAGAATGGAGTTAGAAAATGGATAAGGGATACCCTCTCCAGAGAACATGCAGGTTAGAAGAACATAGTTGTGCTCTCAAAAGGAATGAGGAGATGGAAATAATTAGGTAAAGGATTAGAGAGAATAGGTTGAGTGTGGTGGATGGAAATGATGGAATGAAGAAATGGAGGAGGGATTGGATGATAGGTCATGCTGCATTGGGTTGAACAACCTTATTTGATATAGCATGAGATAGAGACCATGTCGAATGTCACTGTTCTCATTGATGTGGATAGAGACTATATTGGGTTCTAAGTGGGCTTCACCAAAATGGAAACATGGTACCATCATAGCTTTGATGTCTAGAGGATGTTGCCATGGAATGGGGATGAAAGGTAGACAAGATAAAGGATGAAGGGATAATGATTATGTGAAGGCATGGAGTAAAGGGTGTGATTGTGGATGTATGGGGGATAATGGATGTGGTTAGGGAAGGATGAGAAGATATAGGTATGAGTAAAGTGCATGAGACCAAGAGGAACTAGAAGCAACATTGGCATGCACCATGAGAGATTATATAATGGATTTGCATTGGATGGGATGATGGAGTTTGATGTTTGGAGTGATATAGGGGACGAATGGGAATGTGTGATTTCAAATTTTGGGATCAAGATGGTTTACTTTGGGATCATTGTGTTGGGGTTTTGGGGACCAAATGGACTTAGGATTTTTGGAATTTTTTGATTGGGTGTAGGATGGGAGATAGGAATTTGGGATTGGGGAATGGAGTGGGACTTTGGAGAGGTGGAGTATGAATTTAGAGGTGTTTATTTGGATGCTCCACTTGGATTTATTGCTTTTCTTTGCTTTGGGATCCACATCATTTTTGTGTTTCCCTTTATTTGCTTTAGGGCCCACATCATTTTTGTGTTACCTTTTTAAGTGATGGGTCAATGCTTTTGGATCATATTTTCATTTAGTTTTTCATGTTGAGGTGTGGCAACATGGCAATCTTTAGATTTGTGGGAATTCTTTGCTTCATATGTAGATGCATCAAAATTGCTTCCAAAGTTGATGGGGTGGTCCCATGTGGAGGTTTCATCATGTATGACCATGAGCTAGGTGATAGCTTTATCATTTTAGAATAGGTCTAATGATGTGTGCGTGTGTTGATCTTGATTAGGGGATTTATGGATGGAAGGAGGAGTGGGTTTGTGCATGGAATGAGGGATAGCATAAATGATTTTAGATTGGTATGATGAAGGAAGGGGATGGAAAAATACTTCTTGGATAGGTATGATGGTGGAGGGGTGATGGAGACAAACTTTTTGGAGTGGTATGATGAAGGAGGGGGTGGTGGTGGAATAATTTCTAGATGAGAAATAGGAGGTATTTTTTTTTATATTAGAAGCTCTCTTACTGTTGGTGAAGGTGGTACCAACATTTGTGGGTGGTGTGCCTTGAGAAATGTAGCCAATGCCCTATGATTGATGACTTTCTTTGACATAGATGGGATCTAAGATTCCTTATTCATGAAGGCTTAAGCCTTTGGCATGATAGTTAATATTTTGGAGCATTCAACTAGAAATGGGATGCTTGTGGGGTTAGAAATAGAATGAAAGCCTAGTGTTAGATGGGGAGGGATTGGTGGTGAATACAAGTTGTTCTTCTGTTGCAAGAGGACCACCATAAAGAAAGGTATTAGGATCAAGGTGATAGGGTGATGGTTTTGGGATAGGGTTGATATGTATAGGTTTGAGATCATGGAAGGGATTAATGTGGATGCTTGGATCTTAATTTGGATGGGGTGATGTTTCATCATGCTTTGGAACGAGCACTTGACATACCTGAATTTGCATGGATGAGGTGATGGGGAGGAGTGTTTAGCTCTGACTATTTGGATAGACTCCTTGAGTGGTGCACATGGATGTGTGAGGGGATGGAGTGGTGCACATGGATGTGGAATAATCAATGACACACTTAGATGGTATTGGAGTAATAGGGAAGCATGGCTCCACAATGTCACTTTTGTGGTGTGGCTTGAGATATGTTGCTAGAAGTTCTTGGAGAAAACCCAAAAAGGGTGATTTGGATGTGGTGAGATTGGATTGGGGATTGGATTCATGGATTGATGGATAAGAGGATGAAGGATTTAGATAGGAGGTGGAGATGATGGGAGCCTTGTACAATGATGCATGTTGGGACATGGATGGTTGATAAAATGAATTTTCCTTGTTAAAGGGGCCATAAGGGTGAGCAATAGATATGCATTTAGGATAGCTTGGGCTATCCAAATCTTGGTCAAAAGGTATTGGATTATGCATGATTTGGAGATGAAAACTTATGGAAAGCTTGCTTTCTACGATTTCATCAAGGGGATAATTTTCATACTCATATTGAGTATCATTATTAGGATCAACTTCATATTTGTCTTGATCAACAAGCCTCTTATCATCATCAATTGTAAAAAGATTTGTAGGATGGCTATGATGAGGGGATTCATCAAAACAAAATGGAGTCATGATGTTTGGTGTAGAGTTGTGATGAGTTTGGATGAGGTGAGGTTTGAAGGACTTGATGACGTTAGATGGCTAAGGCTTGAACCTTAAGATGTGTGTTGACATCAAAATGGTTTTGATTTAGATTGGAGGGATGTGGATAACTTGAGGGATTGGGTTTGGATTATAATTAAGGGTTGATGAGGGATTAGGGTGTTGATGGGGACTATGATTGGATGGATAAAGGGGATTGTATTAGAATGATGATGGTGGATTAGGTTAGAATTATGGGTTTGATTAGGAGGGATGGAACTTTTTAGATTAGGGATTGTAAGGGAATTGGATTAGGGATGATTAAGGTGAAATTTGATTAGATGGATAAAGGGGATTGGATTAAAATGATGACGTGATTAAGGATGGGGATTGGTTGTGGATGAGATAGATAAATGGATAATGGATTATTTATGTTGGATGAGGGATAAATGGATTAGATTAGGGATAGGTAATGGATGAGGTTTGATTAGGGGATTAGGATGAATGATGAAATTGTGTTAGGGTAGTTGAATTGACTAGGGATTATGATGTTGATTAAAAAGTGGATCAGGGTATGAATGTAGATGACATGATTTAGGATAATGGATGGGAGTGAGACTAGGGATGAAATGATTAAGATTAGGGGATGTATGGGGTTAGATTAGGATTAGGATGAGTGAGGAAATTGGATTAGGGATAATAATTATATTAGGATGGGATTAGGATTAAATTAAGATGGATAATGGAGGATGGATTAAGGTTGATAATGGAAAATGGATGTGATGATTAGGATGATAGATGGGATTTGGATTAGGGATGAGGGTGTGATTTAAGTATTAGATGATGGAGGGATTGGAATGATTTTGGATTAGTATGTGATTACAATGATGATAGATGTTATTAAGCTCAACGATGGGATTGATTAGAGGATTATGATGGGGATTAGGGAGATGATTAAGCATACTGATTGGATGATGAGTAAGACCTTGATTGGAGTAGGCAAATTGATTTGGATTAGGTCCATTGATGATGGATTAGGAGTAAGGATGATGTGGCTAGGGGGATTAGGATGACTAGGATGATTATGGGGTGATGTGGATGGATTTAAGTAGGGGATGAGATGGATAAGGGGATGATTTGGATTTGGGATAATTATGAATAGGTGGGATGCTTAACCTTAGGTAAACTACAAACAATAAATTTAATACAAAAATGTTTGGATTTAATTTTTGGATTTAAGGGGTGCATGGGTTTCAACAAATGAAAACATGTCAAGCACATGAACAAACTATATTAGTCAAGAGGGTATGTCAATCATTGTGGGCCCACAATATACTATTTACCAAGTGGCAGATAGCTAAGAAATGCAAGGTCATGTACCACATATTTGTTGAATGCACAAGATAACTGAGAGGAGGGTGAATCAGTTGTATCAAAATTTTAAACCCTCACAAACATTCAGATCCACATTAACCTTTAAACTTGTTATGATGATTTAGCATGAAAAGAAAATAATAGAAATTGAATCATAACAGCACCAAACACAAGACATCACTAGATTTTACGTGGAAAACCCAAGACTTGGGAAAAACCACGGTGAGGATTAGCTCACAATATAAAGTAGTAGCAATACCAAATTACAAAAGGCTCACTGCCTAGGGCTCACTACCTAGAAGAAAGAAAGAAAGGCTCACTGCCAAAGGACTCACTATCTAGAAGAAAGAGATAGAAGAGAAGGCTCACTACCAAGGATGAATTGATATAATTGCATCTAACCTATGCATGGAGTTCAGTTCCAATGAAGCTCAACATTCACCACAACACAAACAACACCTTCGCAGCAACACAAAAAAATAGTAGACACCTTCTGTACACTACATCCAGTAGCCTAACACATGAAAGCTCTTATTGCACTAATCAAATTCGCATCATAGACATCATATCTTTTGCATATCCATACAGTCACAAATCCTTGAAATGTATTTATACCATCATCAACTTTGAAAATATTCTCCAAGGTTGGCAACACATCTTAACCCATAAAATTCAAATTAGGTTTGGACCAAAACATTCCCATGGAGGAAAGGATGAATGTAGACCATATCAGACCTTAGCATGGACCTAAATCTATACATACATGCTTCATCATGCTTTCACAATCACCGAAGCACAATTGTAATTAGTGTAAACAACCAAGTTAGCCAAACTTGTGTTAACACTATGAACTTTTAAGTGCATGCTTCCTCAAAACCAAAAGATGACATGTAGACCATGCTCCAAGGTTGAACATGATCTAGAGACATCCACAAGTACCTAGAAACCAACAAAATCTTTTTCAACATCTTTCACCTGAAGAAAGTTCACACTGGAGCACTTAGATTACTTTGTCATCAACTACATCTCAAGAAACCATCAACTGCAACTCAAGAAATGAACTTGCGGAGAACCAAACCATGAACCACTTGAAATGAAGAAAGATATAGACCTTATAATCATGAATCTAGAACCACAAAGCCAGAAACAAATACGTGGAGAAATGCAGAGAAAAACAATTTCTCCCAGACACTTCTGCACAACTCAGAAACATTGTCCACACATTGGTGAAGACAACTTTCTCTGCACAATGAACTAGACCACAAAATGTGGAACATTGTATCTTTGAACACCTTTGAACAACATATCCAAAGCATACAAGAAGATCTTCAATAAGGAATAAATGCAGAGAAAAACCAAAACATTACTCTGTTAAGTCAGAACACATCTTCAACATGTTGGCAACATAGTCAAGAGACATTGCTCTGATGGTTAAGGTAGAATGTTGTATGTTGTAATTGATGGTAAAAAGGCATGGTAATAGACAGGGATGACATGGAAGCAGTTAAGTTTTCTCTTGAGTCAAGTTTGGTAAAGGGGTTTTGGTTTGGAAGACTAACTTAGTTAGAATGACTAAGTATGGATAGTATATAGAGTGAGTGATAGAGATTGGGATGGTATGTCTCCACAGATGAAGATCTTGCTATGCAGTTTTGGTATGTTGTACTTAGATGTTATGCAATGTTATATCCTAAGTTTCATATCTTGAACATCTTCAGAAGTTATGTTGGGAATTGTCTAAGTTTGGGTGAACAGGGTTGAATCAGAAACGGTGCAGAGCACCTAAGTAATTTGGTCCGCATTCCTCCTCTGTTGAACATTTTATTTTGTGGTTCTGAGGAATTGAAGATACATTTCATAAGAATCTAAATCCATTTTTATAGAGCTTGAAGTTCATTATATCACATTCTACAAGTTCTCTAGTATTGACTTTCAATTTGTTAGTATTGCACTGTGACAAAGCGACAATCTGAGATCCACATTTCACTATGGAAGATTATTAAGTTATGTGGTTCTGAAGGTATGCTAAGAGGTCTATAATGAATCATTGATATGAATCTTAGAGTCTCATATGGTTCGCATTTGAAGTTATGGATTGATAGTTGATTTAGTTAAATGCATACTTAATGGTGAAGTCGACAGGCAAGTTGAATCATTGTGTGATAAAGGTATATTGTTTGGATCATCAATCTAAGTGGTTCTATAATATTTCCAGACCTATGTGAAGGTTTGTAAATGATTGTATGAGTTCACATTGATGATTATGCAAAGGATCAAGCTGACTAGGTATAATCTTTGTGTATGCGCTTCATACTTGGCATGTCGACCTAGTTGTGAGCTAAATCATGTTGCAAATATATATACTTGATGGAATTCAATGTTGAGGATATGGACTAAGTTGCGAAGTAGATGTGTGTGCAATCTAATACCCTTTTTGTGATCCGACATGTGCAGTAAGAGTGAAGTGAGCAGAAGAATAGAGTATATGTAGATGGAGTAGAAAAATAGAGTAGTCATGATGAAGAGCTTTAAATCTGTATATTGAGCTATCAATGGAACTATAATCCAACATTTTGTAGATGCATTAATAACAATTCTCTCTTGGTAGTGAGCCACCTTTTTTCTATTTTTCTTTCTCAGTGGACAGTGGTCCACTTGGACAGTGAGTCCACTTGGACAATGAGTCTACCTGCAGTGAGCATTTCTTTGGGTAATGATCCCCATGGTAGTGAACCTTATGTAATCCGGTATTGGTATCATAATATATTGTGAGCTAACACTCACCATGGTTTTTCCATTTTTGGGTTTTCCACATAAAAATCTTGGTGTCTATGTGTTATGTCTTTATGGTTGCTATTTCTATGTTTATTCTGCTTTCATGTTATTGAATTTGGTAATTAGATTAAAGAACATGTTAAGAAATGGTTTTATAGAATACTGATTCACCCCCCCTCTCAATAATCCTTGTGTTCAACAATTGGTATCATAGCAAGGTTCCCTTGAAGAAGCCTAATAGCTTAAGGAAGATTTGGGAAAGTATACACATGACAGCCAGAAGGTATCCTGCTCCAGGCAGTGTCACAATTGACAATTACACATATGTCAATAATCAAGAACTAAAAAATGCCCTTGAAGATCTTAATAAGTATGAAACAAATATCCAGGATTTGAAGGAAAGTGTCAGAGAAGCTGATGAATGCATTCTGAAGCTAAGAGAACAAGTTAAGAGATCAAAGGATAGAAGCAAAGAGCTAATTGAATATTTGAAAGCAGCAAATGAAACTCTGAATAGTTTATCAATTCTAATTGAAGAAAAAGATAAGGCTAAGGAGCATTTGAATCAAGTTTTGAAAGACAAGTCTAAAGAATGTAAAAATTTGGCTAAAGATGTTGTGCTTCTGAAGTATGATTTGGAAGTAGCTAACAGTTACAAAGAAAAGTTCAAAATAAGCTCTACAAAGCTTGATGAGTTGATTGATAGTCATAAAAATCTAGATGACAAGCAAGGTTTGGGTTTTGAAAAAGGAGAAAGTTCTAAATCAGGACAAGTTAACACTGAGATGAAGGGAGTCAAAGGCAACCAGGTTTAGATTCAAAGAAACAGACCTAGAAGACCTCCAATCAGACAACCAAATGCTCAAAGGTACCCATGTTTCAATGGATATTGTTTTAATTGCAATAAGTTTGGTCATAAGGCTAGTTAGTGTAGGAGTAGAATGAATCAAAATGTTCCATCATTCTCTAGTCAGTGTTTCAATTGCAAGAGAATTCGTCATAGAGTAAATGAATGTAGAAGTCAGATTAGGAAAGGTTTCAACAATGGAAGGAATACTTAGTCATTCAATGGAAAATTCTTTAGATGCAATAGATTTGGGTATATGGTTAACGAATGCAGATCAAAAACTAATCCAATTAATGGAAGGAACCAAGGACAGAGAAATGTTGTTTGTTACAATTGCAATAACCCTAGATACTTTGTAAAATTCTGGAGAAGCAAGAATGTAGAAAGAAACAATCCTCCAAAAGGAAGGAATACATAGCAAAGGGAAGATAAATGTAAAAACAAGGTTGATCTAGTAGAAATCAAGAAGGAAATGAGAAAGGCTTGGATTAAGAAGGATGTTCATGAGGTCAAGGATGAATCTGCACTAGTCTCTGGTATAGATACTTCCCCTGAGAAGTAAATTGGGAGCTCTAGCTCAAGAGGAGCTCTTATTGAAAATCTTGAGCCCCTAGCTAGATAGTTGGTACTGAGATCCAACACTAAGGCATGAGTTAAAGAAATATTGGATGAATTAACATTTATTGAAATCATGTTTTGGTAAATGAAGGATAAAAGGCTTGCATCCGAAGGATTAATTACTTTGTATTTAAGTTTTCAAGTATCTAAGAAGAGCAAAAACAAAACTTTAAGTGACATCAGAAATTTCCATCGATTCTAAGGAGAGAAAACCCTAGCTCGACATAAAAAGGTATTTATAGTTTGAAACCCTACTGCAAACTTGTTTGAATTATTGTGAAAATGGAAACTCCACAAGTAATTGATATCACTAAGAGACCTCGACAGAAATTCAAGAAACATCCATGTAAATCTACAAAAATTGACCCTAATGGTGCATTTTCAGGAATATTGTATGGTGTAAAAGACATTAGGGCATACATCCATGTTGACCTAGAAGAACATGGCGATATCCAATTTATAGATTTGTATCTAAAACATCTAAGTGGTGGTAATTTTGATTTGAAGGAAGAATATAAGGCATTAGAAGAGAAGAAATTCATTCAGTATATAGATTGCCTAATGTTTGCACATGACGAATGGGTCCGATATGTACTAAGCAGAATTCATGATGAGTTTATGTGGCTCAACACACCCTTCATGATTACAAAAGATGTGATAAAGGCTGTTATAGGATTGAACTCTACTAGAAAGGTGCCTATGCTAAAGGCTATGAAGAATAGCACTGTGACAGAGGCCACCGAAGCCCAATTTGACAAAAGGGCATTGACAGTTAATGACATTGAAGACCATGAAGTAAGGTTTACATTGATGGTGGAAGGTTATAAGATATACTTCACAAACTGGGAGAACTTTGTCTCTGATACAACAATTTACACCACCTATGAGATGATCAAGAAAAATGTTGATTATGATCTCTGTGAGTTGCTTTGACAACAACTAATGGAAAATCTGAAGAAAACCAAGGAGCACAAGTATCCATTCAAATTTGGTACATTAATTATCTACCTATTTTTCTATTTCATGCAAGAATTACTAGGAATGAAGTTGTTCTAGTCTAGTAGACAACCAGTTACCATATAAATCAGAAATCATCTAAACAACATAGGAAGCCATGATGCACAAAATACAACCCTATAGGGCTATTTCAAGAATTTCCAAAAGGTCATGCAATTTAGGGAAAGGATCCCTAAGTCAATTGTTGAGAAATATAAGAATGACATATGTTTCATTGTAAACAAATATCAATGCATGATGGAGGCTATTGAGCCTAGGACAATCTGGATTTTTCCAATGGGCTATGAAGTAGTAGGAAATGTGTTAGATGGTTATGCTAAACTGATGTTGAGTAAGCCCAAAGATCCCACAAAACAAAGATTTGGCACCTATGAAGAAATCTTTGTCAAAGTTCGTGTTGAACTAAGAAAGCCTAAAAGTGTGAAGAAGGCTAGAAAAATGGTAGATGAGTATGCCCAGAGCAAGGGATTTACCAAAGAACAAATTACAAAAGCAAGAGTAAAGTCTGAAGTAGAAAGAGCAGCCAAAGAAAAAAAGCAAGGTGAACCTGAAAAGGCTCTGGAAGAGACTGAGAAGAAAGTAAAAGAGCCTATAATAACAAGGATTATGAGAACAAGAAGTTCAACCTCTACTCATACTGCATCTACATCCTCCAGTCCCTCACCTTCTATGAGCATGGAAGCACCTGCAAAAGAATCCACTGAAAAGGAGTACAAAAGAATGAAAACCAAAGGTAAAAGGATGTATGTGAGTATTAGAGGAGATGATGAGGAGACTAAGTCAGATGAGGAAGTGAAGAAAATGAAAGTTAAGGCTACCAAAGCCTCTGGGAGCAAAAAGGAGAAGCCCTCTAGTAAGGGGAGAATCAAAAAGCCAAGACAAGCTGAGACTAAGAAAGGAAAAGCTACAATAAATTTGGAAGATGCCTTGAAGGCTATAAAAATTGATGGAAATCTAAATCCTATAGCTCAACTGTATGATGATTATGATGATGTAGACAAAGGCATCATTGAGACTGCTGTAATCAAATATTTGGAGATATATAATAGAGCCCTCATTAAGGTAGTCACTAATCTCCCAAATAGCTTGGCAAGCATAATGTCTGCCATGAAGGAAGCAACAATGGCTAAAGATGTGGAGGTAAGAGAAAATACATTGCTAAAATTTTGTCAAGATGTGACTCCTAAGAAGAAAACCAAAGTCTTCAAGATCCTTGGAGATAAAATTGAAATAAAGAGGAGGATCAACACTCTGATGTCAAGGAACACAGAGAAATTTGTGAAGGACATAGAGCAAATAATATTTGATATCCTAAAAAATCTTAACATCCCAACTATATATGATAAAGAAAATACAAGTGTTGGAGATGACACATTTGTTCCAGAAGTGGGCTAGGATCAAGGGTTGGACAAAACTGATGAAAAGATGAAGGAGAAAGAAGATGATCAAACCCCTGCATTTGATCAAGCCCCTATTCTTGATGGTCAAGACAAAGCTGACAAGGACCAAAAAAGGACAAGTCCTCCTCCGGATCAACAAAATGATGATCAAGAAAATAAGGAGAGGACTGCAGATGATAAAGTGTCTGATGAAATGACAATAGGCACTGCTGCTGATACCATAGCCAAGGACCTTGTTGAGATGGTAAGGAAATTTCTTGAGAAACAATAGGAAAGTCAAATTTTGGAGTTAAATGAGTTGTTACAAGGTCCTATCAATTTGGCCATCATGTCCCCATTGCAAAAGTTGAAACTTGGGACAATTTTCCAAGCAAAGGCTTAGGAAGAGATGCTGAAATCACATATACAAGACAGTGAACTCATTGGTGAACCATCCAGTATTCTGGAGAAGTTGATGCCTACATACCAAAAGGATGCATCATTATCATCAACTAATCAACTCAAAGGCTTGATAAACTTAGTAAGTACTCATTTTGAATCTTTTGAGAAGATTGCTGACATAAAGATTAAGGAGTTTGATGATAAAAGATTAGCAGAGTTGAAGACCAAGCTAGACAGTGATAAAATTTTGTTAGATATTAGCATCAAGAATATAGAAAGTACTATTTTATACAAATTTTTCTTATCATGGCTTGAGACCACTAAGGAAATGGAAGAAAAGATCAAAGCTATGGAACTTCAATTAGTGAACATTTCTAAATCTTATGATCCAAAAGTTGATTCCATAAGCAATAAGGAAATACAAGTTGTAAATATTCATAACATAAGTAGTCTACTGAGTTAAATGGAAAAAATGAAAAGTAGAATGTGCCAATTGGGAGGGTCAATAAGCCCTAAAATTCATTCAATGACAAGTCTAGCTACTAAAGCCTTAAAGATTAAGGCAATAATTGATATACCTACTAATGTGTAGAAGGCCTAAGACTTAGTTTTTTAGATTAATGGTAACATTCAAATTTTGAATAGTGCCAAGAGTAGGCGGGATGGAGAATTAGCACAATTAAATATTATTTACAATGATATCCTTTCACCCACAACTAACTAAATTGGAAGATTGTATTTGTACATATGCACCAGAGTATGAGAGTTTTGAAGCTTTAACACAATTCTGACACTTGTACACACACCTTTGCCATTGATGTCAAAGGGGGAGGAGAAAAAATAGTGAAAAATAGCCAAACATCTAAAGGGGAGAAGAAAATCAGAGTGTACACAGTAAGGGGGAGCAACTTAATCATTTTTCACTAAGTGTTTCCATCAATGCCAAAAGGGGGAGATTGTTGGCAACATAGTCAAGAGACACTGCTCTGATGGTTAAGGTAGAATGTTGTATGTTGTTATTAATGGAAACACGGCATGGTAATAGACAGGAATGACATGGAAGTAGTTAAGTTTTCTCTTGAGTCAAGTTTGGTAAAGGGGTTTTGGTTCAGAAGATTAACTTAGTCAGAATGACTGAGTATGGACAATATATAGAGTGAGTGACAGAGATTTTGATGGTATGCCTCCGTAGATGAAGATCTTGCCATACGGTTCTGGTATGCTGTACTTAGATGTTATGCAATGTTATATCCTAAGTTTCATATCTTGAACATTTCCAAAAGTTATGTTGGGAATTGTCTAAGTCTGGGTGAATAGGGTTGAGTCAGAAACAGTGCAGAGCACCTAAGTAATTTGGTCTATATTCCTCTACTGTTGAACATTTTGTTTTGTGGTTATGTGGAATTGAATATACATGTCATAAGCATCTAAATCCAGATTTATAGAGCTTGAAGTTCATCAGATAATATTCTACAAGTTCTCTAGTATCAACTTTTAGTTTGTTAGTATTTCACTGTGACAGAGTGACAGTCTGAGATCCACATTTCACTGTGGAAGATTATTAAGTTCTATGGTTATGAAGGTATGCTAAGAGGTCTATAATGAATCATTGATATGAATCTTAGAGTCTCATACAATTCACATTTGAATTTATGGATTGACAATTGGTTTAGTTAAATGCATACTTAATGATGAAGCTGACATGCAAGTTGAATCATTGTGCAGTAAAGGTATATTATTTGGATCATCAATCTAAGTGGTTCTATAATAGGCCCAGACCTATGTGAAGGTTTGTAAATGATTGTATGAGTTTACATTGATGATTATGCAAAGGATCAAGCTGACTAGGTATAATCTTTGTGTACATGCTTCATACTTGGCATGCTGACCTAGTTGTGAGCTAAATCATGTCACGGATATATATACACGATGGAATTTGATGTTGAGGATATGGAATAAGTTGCAAAGTAGATGTGTGTGTGATCTAATACCCTTTTTACGATTCAACAAGTGTAGTAAGAGTGAAGAGAGCAGAAAAATAGAGTATATGTAGACAGAGTAGAAAAATAGAGCAGTTGTGATGAAGAGCTTTGAATCTGTATATTGAGCTATTAATGGAACTATAATCCAACATTTTGTAGATGCATTAATAATAGTTCTCTCTTGGCAGTGAGCCACCTTCTTTCAATTTTTCTTTCTCAATGGACAGTGAGTCCACTTGCAGTGAGCATTTCTTTGGGCAGTGAGCCCCATGACAGTGAGCCTTATATAATCTAATATTAGTATCATAATATATTGTGAGCTAACACTCATCATGGTTTTTCCCTTTTTGGGTTTTCCACATAAAAATCTTGGTATCTATGTGTTATGTCTTTATGGCTGTTGTTTCTATGTTTATTCTACTTTCATGTTATTGAATTTGGTAATTGGATTAAGAACATGTTAAGAAATGGTTTTATAGAATACTGATTCACCCCCCCTCTCAGTATTCCTTATGTTCAACACAACACACTATTTCCTTTATTAATCAAATTTTCTCAAAAGAACTTGGAAACTAAACAACATAAGCATATTCTTGACATCTTTAGTATCTCTACAAAGCAACCAAATCACCTTTTTCAATAGCTCATATCCTCATCTTTGCACAACACAAACTACTCATACTCTTGAACACATTTGACACCAATGACAACACCGATTAGCACATACTTGCAACAATCTCCCCCTTTGTTATTGATGGAAACACATAATGTGAAAAACCATCAAGACACAACTATGCACCAATATTCTTTACTTTCTTATTCTCCCCCTTTCTTTTATACATATTACACTCTCTCTAATCAATGATTCATCTCTTTTTCACATTGCTCTTTCTCCTCCTTTGACATCAATGGAAAAGGGTGACACACCTCTTCTTTCACTCTTATTAGGTCACATGATCTTTTCTTTTCACTACTCTGAATACTCCCCCTTAGGAGTGCACACCAAACTATATCAACTCTTACTCCCCCTGACTACAACAATCATCATGACCACTACATTCTCCCCCTGAGAGGTAGCCTCTAACATTAGTCCAGAAAAGAATGAATCTTGAAATCCACTAGACTGATGCATCTCCTTATGCATCTAGTTCAAAGAAGGAGGGGCAATAACCCCTAACTTCTCCCAAAGATACTCAAATGTATCCTTAGGAAGAGCCTTAATGAATATGTCAGCAACCTGATCCTTTGTAGGTACATACTCAAGCTTCACTTCATTCTTTGCAACCTTCTTGACAAGGGTTGTTGTACCTCATCATTTAATCATATTTCTTTTATCAAATCCAGGGCTGTGTCCTTAGCTATCTACAATTAGGAATCCTATAGTTTCCAGTTTTATCTAACTAACTCTAATGACCTCTACTAATTTAAAGAAATTGATCCATTTGCTATGAAATGAATTCCAAGAATATTGAAAATAGAACTGAACAATAAATTACTTAAAGCAAATCTATAAACTGAAACATGTATCTATCTATGAAAATAGTAAATATCTTTTAAAGCAAAATTTGAAACAACAAAACAATAGTACTAGCCTTCTGCCTTGGTGGCGAGAGTGGGCCCTTGCTCCACACCCTTAGGACTAAAGACTAAAGTAAAGAATCAACACAAGAGAATAATATCACAACTCAATTCAGTGCAATTCTATCAGCTTTGTATTCAGCAAAATATTGATATCAAAATGAGATTACAAAAATCAGAAGAATAATCGTTGTCCTTTTCTGCTACTTCTGTAAGTTTATATCTAAATATGTGATGAGATATCACGCACCCTATTCTACTAGTTCATCTAACAGATAACATCAATCTCTTTATTCTACTAATAGTCTAACTACAAGAATAAATATCCATGCAAATAAAAATAGATTGAGTGGAATAGAAGTTCACACTGAATCTAAGTCTTAGTCTTAAATACAAATGGGTAGCGAGGCCTTGAAATATAGGGATTAAATCCGTTTATTAGTAACTCATGCAAAAACCAAAAAGAGATAAAACTTCTAGCAGTTAACTATAGACTGTTCTTAATTACTTTGGTGATGATTTGAGTAACATCAGGAGCATCTCGATCACCACTAGAAGTGTCTGACCGACAGCTGTGCTGGAAACCTACACGATTCTAAAAAGGTGCCAGAGATGTATGTCCCTGTCTATAGCTCCAGAGATATGTTTGTGACCTTCTCATTCAGCTCTGGAGATGCTCAAGACTTCAATCCAGCTCCAGAGATGCTTCACCTTCTCATACCAAAAACTTCTCCAATTAAATTTGAAACTTTGGAGACCAAATGTGGCAGGTTGATGTCGGCTCTGGAGATCATTAGGACTACCTCCAGAGATGCACAAAACTGTCTACTCGAACAACTGCACCTGCTAATTCACAAAGGGAAGATTTCTACATATTTCCATCAATTCAATGCACATTAGTCCTTCAATCAGAAATCATGATCTTAAGTAATTCATCTCTTATCAATCATCATTAGAACACTCTTACTAGCCTATTTTGGTGCAGTCATCAGGAGAATGGGATAAAAAGGGAGAAAAAGAGAGGTAAAAATATGTATTTCATGGGTACTACCTGGGACTCATCACTTGTCTCTTAGAAAGTGATACCTAATTAAAATATGCTTTGTCCTTGAATGCATCACTAAATTCTTTGAAATGTTAATAGCACTTGTATTATCACAGAAAATAAAGATTGGCTCATCATACACAACTTTGATATCCTTCAATGTTTGTCTCATTAATAACACCTATGTGCAACACGATGCTATAGTAATATACTCTACCTCTGTAGTAGCTAAAGACACTAAATCTTGTTTCTTACTTAGCCAAGACACCAATCTGCATCCAAGAAAGAATGCACCACCACTTGTACATTTCCTATCATCTATACAACCAACCTAATCTGCATCTGTATAAACACTTAGAGTAAAGTGTGTATCTTTTGGATACCACAAGCCATGATCAAGAGTGTCCTTTAAATATCTGAATATCCTCTTAACTGCCATGACACATGACTCTCTAGGATCTGCTTGAAATCTAGCCACAAGACAGACTGCATGTATAATATTTGGTCTATTAGCAGTTAGATATAGTAATCCTACAATTTATTGATCTGTACTTGTTCTGATCAGCCTTAGGAGATTCATCATTCTTGCTCAACTTACAACCAGTAACCATAGGAGTACACACTGGTTTAGAATCTTCCATTCCAAACTTCTTTAACAACTCTTTTACATACTTTGACTGAGAAATGAAAATACCCTTATATGTTTGATTGATCTGTAAGCCAAGGAAGAAATTCATTTCCCTACACATTGACATTTCAAATTCTTTTTGCATTTCATCTACAAAACTCTTACACATACCTTCATTTCTGGACCAAAGATTATATCATCTACATACACTTCCCCAATCAGACCTTGATCTCCACTTACTTTGATGTACAAATTACTATCTGTAGACACTTTATTGAATCCTTGCTATAATAAATACCTATCTAGCCTTGCATACCAAGCTCTGGGGATTTGCTTCAATCCATATAGTGCCTTCTCCAACTTACAAACTATATCTAGCTTATCTGACAACTGAAATCCTTCAGGTTGCTCTATGTACTCTTCCTCTTCCAACTCACCATTCAAGAAAGTAGACTTCACATCCATTTGATTTACTTTGAAATCCTTATGTGTTGCAAAAGCCAAAAACATCCTAATGGCCTCCATTCTTGTCACCGGAGCATAAGTTTCCTCATTGTCTATTCCTTCCACTTGTGAGTAGCCTTTACACACAAGTATTGCCTTGTTCCTTATCGCTTCTCCATTCTCATTCAATTTGTTCCGGAATACCCACTTAGTTCCAATTACATTTGTTGGTGTGAATAGGGCTATCACCTAACTGGTTTACCCTAGTGTGGATAATTCATCTTATTTAACTATTTACTAGTTAAATAATATTCACACTTCACACATAATTCACACAAGTTAAGTTGACTTAGTGAGTCTACTAGATGTCTAGTTGTGTCTAGTTGAGTCTAGTTGTGTGTTGAGTTGTTGATAGTTGGAGTGAGTTGTCTTATCCTCCACATGTGCAATTAGTTATCATCCTCTAATTGACACATGTTGTAGGAATATCTCCACTTTCCACTCCACCTTTCTAGATCTCACCTTCTCTTTATAAGCAAGGCATATCATGTACATTACAACAACAACAATCCTTCTTTTGCATTCATTGATAGAATAGCATTATTCTCTCATTTGATCTCTCTTGTGCTTTCATGAAGTCCTAGATCCTAGGTGGCTCCAATCATAGCCAACTCTATCATGGTATCAGAGCTCTAGAAAGAATCACTTTGTGTTGGTCATTTTTTTGATAGATCTTGAGTGCAATTCATGGTGGATCTTAATAGTTGAGTATGCTCTTTTCTTGCATCAAATGATGACCTGGAGAATCAGAAAAACTTGATAGAATCCTAGTTTTGTGAGGGTTTCCCCTTCTTGCTCTTGTATTGCAGGTGCATTTCAGTGCGTGTTGTTGCAAATCAAATTTCACCATTGCGTCCGGAGCAGCCAAAATAGTCAAGATCACCTTTTGTTTCGTCCAAATCAGACATCGGAGGCAAAATTGACGAGGGTTTCAATTTTGGGCTCTTTGGCATGACCCAGGAGGTACCAGCAATTTCAAAGCAGTTTGGGCAAAATCAGGCCCTGCTATCGCGCTCAAGATGCCCGAAAACCTATAAATCAACTGTAAAATCGTCAAAATCAGACAAAGTTGTAGCGAGAGGCAAATTTTTTTTGCTTCTTGGTCGTACAGAATCTCTGCAGAGAATATTCCCTACATCATTGGCATATTATTTAGGAATCTTTGACTGTGTACTGCGCAAGCAGAAGCGTCGTCGAAAAAATTGTCAGGTAATGTTTGTTTTGTCTGCTGGTTAATTGTTAAGTCTGCGATTTTAATTAAAAGGTCTATAGATTTTTCTGCGGAGTCTTTCTTTGTACCCTAGTAGACTTGCAGGGTACAAAGGCAATCGTGGGGTGCCATGTAGGACATGGGCCCCCACTCTCTTTCATCGCAGATCTCCATCACAAGTCAAATAATGGTACATTTGAAAGGAGCATCGACCAAATCATATCTCCAGTGGCCGAATCTTTAAGCTGCGGCAGTCATAGACTATTGATAGACTCCTTGACTTCAGTAGATCTCTAATCAAAGTTTTTTTTTGTCCAGCGGTCTACAAACAAATTTCTAATCAAATTCAGTGCGGATCTCATTCCTTGGTGGATACAAATATCCCTGGCCACCTTCATTTCTGGTGACATCAAATCTTTGGCATTTATTTTCCTGCAATTTTCAAAGTCGGATTTAAATCTGCCACCACAGGCGGTCCCCAAAGCCTCCATCTGTGGCAGTATCCACATCTCCGACGGTCCATTTGAAATAGTTAGTGGCTAAACCCTAACGATAGTGGTTACAAACCAACGGTGTATTCTTTCTATCTTCTGGTAGTTTATTCACCAAAGCATCCCATTGGACTGTATCCACGGTGGTAGCGGTCTCAGAGAGATCTAAATTGACCACCAGAGATCTAACTCATTAGCAGTCTTTAAACCACTACCGGCCACCCAAATCATCTGATGGTAGACTTCAAATTTCTTTTGATGGTTTTTTTAATTGTTGGTGGTCAAGGTGAAATCCCCATTCACGGTGGACTTCCAATTGCAGGTAGTTTAGAATTCATACCGAAAAATTTCTAAACTATTGGATGGTCCTATTGGCAGATTCCAAAAATCACCATCAACGGGTATCAAATCACTGGCGGTCTTTAGAAACAACGGCTGTTTAAGTTTCAAGGTGGGAATTTTCTAAACTCATCGGTTGTTCTAAACTTGGTGACTGTAAACCTACTTCCGACCGGAAAATAAAACTGCATGGGCTTTGCCACCCCATGGTAGTCATCTATCCATAGGTCAAATCTAACACCAAGCCTTGGCATTCAAACTAAATCTTCGACAGCTGATCCACAAAAACTGGCGGTTTCCAATTAAATTGGCTTCGGGTTCCATTTGGTGATTTTCTGCCACTCCAATCAGTGGTTTCTGAAGGTAGTTTCGACTGTGCTAAAAGTTGTTTCCACATTTACACCAGTGGTTTTGCATCCAAATCAAGGGGTTTTGTGGCGTTGAAGGCGGTTTGTCGAGATTCAAAAGGTGGTTTTCTAGCCTACAAGGGTGGTTTCTGGCATTTTTTTACTTTTCTGGAAAGAGGGCATTTTTTCCTAGCAAAAGGGAATATTTCTAGAATATTCTACTGATGTCAGCACTGACATCAGCACCAAGGGGGCCATTTTTGCCCCTTAAAGCCCTAAAAGGGGGCTTTTTTTCTTTTTAGCATAACTTTTGCCCATGGAGGCAAAATCTGGAAAACGAGATATCATTAGAAAGATGACAGAGAGCACTTCGCAGTGGTGTTAGTAGTTTTCTAAAATTATGTTGTAGGTGACTGTTACAACATTTTTAAGACATATCTTCATTTTTGGCTTCCGAGCTCACAACTTTCTGCCACGATCTCTGATTTTCCTGATTCTTGCGGCATCGAAAAGGTATTCAAGAGCTCTTCAAATCTATCCATGCACTTTTCTCAGATTCAGCTCCAAGTTCAATTTATTTCATTTGTCAATTTTTTGGTTTTTGAGCTATAACTTGGACATTTTGGCACTTAAGGAAGTGAAACTTGTTTTGAGGGGATCTATTTGCTGTGGTAAATCAGTGTGAGCAATTGTAATCTCCTTTGAATCTCAATTTTAAGAGATTTTCATATTTTCCCAAATTTGGTCCCTTGAGGACAATTGCAAATCGCACTAAGTATAAAGTGCCACAATCATTCATTTTTGAGGGGTGATCTCTTTGATTGACTAACAGGGGGGTGTACTTGTGTCCTTTTTTGTACTCTTGCATCATGGATTCAAACAAACTTCCTCTACTCACACCATATAATTATCATGAGTGGAAAACTAAAATAGAGATTCATTTAAGAAGTTTAAAAATTCATAGAGTAACAATGGTTACATAAATTGAACAAATTGCAGCTGCAAAAAAGCGAAAGTGGTATAATAGATGTGATCAAGCCTATGGAACACTATGTTTGTCTATCTCTCCTGATCTCCTTTTTCATATTGAATCTTGTACAATACCTAATCAAGTGTGGACAACCTTAGGGAATCTCTTTGGTAAACAAGATACAATGAGAGGTTTCAAATTGGAGAATGAATTAATTGGTTTGAATCCAACCAATTTTGCAAGCATCCAAGACTTCTTCAGAAAACTAAAATCACTTAGATTGCAGCTCAAACAATGTCGAATTGAGAAAGAGGACTCTTAATTGATTCTTTCAATCCTTACTAAGCTTGGTCCTGACTATTCAGTTTTTGTTTCTACCTTTTATGCTACAATGGATGCACTTGGGAAAGCTTTCACAATGCCTTCACTTGATGAGTTTGCTGCATCACTCACAAGGGAGCAAACTAAGTTAGTACACATGGGAAAATTGAAGTCTCCTAAACCTCAAGCACTTCTTGCTAATCAAGGTTCTAAGGATCAAAAGGCTTCAACTAGCAAAGACAAGAAACATAAAAATAAGGATTTCAAGAACAATTAGAAAGCAAAAGAATCAACCAAATCACCTAAGTCCTCATCCTCTCCCAAGGAGGAATCATCTAAGAAGGAGAGACCAAAGTGTGCATATTGCAAGAAACTAGGACATGATGAGCATAAGTGTTATGAGAAGAAAATTGATGAGTTGACTCACATTATTCAAAAGCACAATATCCAAATGCCATCATCATCACCTAATACATCCTCTTCTTCGGCACCATCGTCATCTACATAGACAGGGACAATAGGCATTGCCAATGGGATAAACAAAGGAAAAGGACAAGCACTCTTTGCTTCAGCAAGTCTTTAATCAGAGAGATGGCTTCTTGATTCAGAAGCTTCTCATCATATGGCATCTTCACAAGGAATGTTCTCTTCATTTGAGTCATGTACTTTGCCACCTATTTTGATGGGTAACAACACATACATGCATGCAAATGGTAAAGGGACAATTGATATTGGAGAGAATACATTCAACAATGTGTTGTGTGTACCTTCCTTGACATCCAATCTCCTTTCCATCTACTAGATTACTCATTGTGGTGCAGGTAAGACAATTGAGTTCACTCCTGATTCAGTGATCATTTGGGACTTAGAGAGAAGATATATCATTGCAGTTGGGATGGCTGATCATGCATCTTGCTTGTATACTTTCTCCCATTTTGTTTCTTCTGAGGATGTAGATCCATTGATTACTATTCACACTCATGCATCAAGTGTGAATCATGCTTCTGAGGAGAAGTTTGGTCACTTGAACCTTGGTGTTCTTTCACCCATTTTGGTTCATAAGACTAGTGCTAAGCTTCCATCACCTCATCCTCCTACATCTTTAGAGATTGACATCGACATGGTTTCATCTACTTCAGCTGAGTAGGATCATTCAGGTCTTTTAGACATAGCTTTGTGGGATACTTTCTTTACATGTATATCAGACTTGTTTTGTGCATATCATATTGTAGATTTGGAGGATACACTTGAGGGGATATCTCTCCTCTTTGATGACAGTCACAACACAACTATTATCCCATCTACTTCATCTTTGGAGGTTGTTCTTCATGAGTCTACCCAGGATTTTGGATTGGTCACACCTCATTTCATTGTGGCATTCTTTGATTCTGACATGTGGATACTTGAGCAGTCTTCAGAGGCATCTATCATGAGGCTTTTTCCCTCATTCCTTGAGATGGAGTTTCTTCTACATCAGTCTTTGGTTTGGTTTCTTCCTAAGAGGAGAAATGTTGTTTGTAGGTACAAGACACTTTCCAGTGTTCATCTTCAGGCATTCACCATCGGCACAGGAGCTACTTCATTGTGGGGGGGACCCATAGTGTCACTCTTGCTCTCCTATGGAGGGGTATTTGATTATACATATGTGATAGAAGTTGTCCTTGGGGGGGTCATGTTGAGTCCTACTATCACTTCTTCTTTCACTTTCATTGTTTCATGCATTCTCACTTTTGGAGAGGAGTTTTGTCCCATGAGGTTTCCTCCTTTTCTCCACTTGAGATTTGTTTGTACATGGGTACCTAACATGGCCTAGTAGCTGGGACCCATCCATCATTGCATCTTGCTTTAGTCAACTACTCCCTAAGTTGCACTTAAGGGGGGGTGTTGGTGTGAACAGGGTTATCACCTAACTGGTTTACCCTAGTGTGGATAATTCATCTTATTTAACTATTTACTAGTTAAATAATATTCACACATCACACATAATTCACACATGTTAAGTTGACTTAGTGAGTCTACTAGATGTCTAGTTGTGTCTAGTTGAGTCTAGTTGTGTGTTGAGTTGTTTATAGTTGGAGTGAGTTGTCTTATCCTCCACATGTGCAATTAGTTATCATCTTCTAATTGACACATGTTGTAGGAATATCTCCACTTTCCACTCCACCTTTCTAGCTCTCACCTTGTCTTTATAAGAAACGCATATCATGTACATTAAAACAACAACAACAATCCTTCTTTTGAATTCATTGATAGAATAGCATTATTCTCTCATTTGATCTCTCTTGTGCTTTCATGAAGTCCTAGACCCTGGGTGGCTCCAATCATAGCCAACTCTAACAACATTTTTGTTCTTTGGTCTTGGGACAAGTTCCCAAGTTTGATTCTTTCTCAATTAGCATTAGTCCTCCTTCCATAACTTTGATCCAATACTCATCCTTGCATGCCTCAACCACTGTTTTAGGTTCAACTTTAGAAAGTAAACATAGATTTACCTATTCTTTAGCAGCTCTCCTTGTCAATACACCTTTTCTCTTATCACCAATGATCTGGTCTTCAAAGTGATGCTTCTGCACATACTTGGGAGTTTTAGGGATTTTTTTTGGAGCTTCATGTTCTTCAACATATACTTCTTTTTCTTTAGTTTCTTCTTCTTATCCACAAGAAAACTCATCTAATTCATATCCATTAACCTCTAAAATCTTCTATATATCTTCATCAACCTTAACATTAGCACTTTCAATAATTTTTCTTAGCCTTTTGTTGTAGCACCGGTAAGATTTGCTTCTAGTAGAATACCCAAGGAAAATACCTATTGAACTGCACCAGACAATTGAGAGGGGGGGGATGAATCAGTTGTCCTAAAACTTTTAACCAATTATGAACATCAACTTATCAATTACTTATATTCTGATATAACCATGAAAGCATAAAATGAGAAGCTCAACACAATAACATAATCAACACAGAAGACACCATATTTTTACATGGAAAACCCTTAAAGGTAAAAACCACAGTGGATGTTATCCAACACAAATATATAAGTTATATCAATACTAAAAAATAGAGGCTCATTGTTTATAGGGCTCACTGCCCAAATTTTCTCACTACAAAGAACAACTCACTGCCAAGGGTGGCTCACTACCAAAATGGTGAATTGATTAAGTAGCATCTACTCCATGCCTGGGTTTAGTTCCTTTGAAGCACAATATAACTTCTCTGCTTTGCTCTTTCACACCTTCACACTTATCTCCTCATATTCGCATACTCATCCTTCTTTTCACAATTTATTACAAGTCTTTATACAAGTCATCAACCTTGGAATGTACATCAAGGTTAGCAATACATTCATCAATTGTTGGAACAATCTCCAAGGTCGACATTACAAACATACATAGAATAGGTCTAGACCTAATACAAAATCAACTAAGAAAAATATGTAAATATGTATGCAGATCACATTGGTCCTTATCTGGGACTCAAATGCAATCTTCCACGACACGCCATGCCTCTACAATCTTCAATGCTTCTTTGCAATTAATGAAATCAACCAAGTCAGCCAAGACTGGTGAGAACATTAGGTCTTCTACGAAAATTTTTCAACCATGATCCAAATTTCTCTCCATTGACCAATCCAAATGTAGGAACATGATCAGGAGACATCTACAAGCACATTGTAATCACCAGGAACAACCACACAATCTCTAACCACTCTGTCAAGAAGATTTTTCAAACCAGAGCACAAGAACAACACTGTCATCCACTATCATAAGTAAAAGATAGCTTGCAGACCACCAAATCACAAACCATTGTAGTTGAAGACACTTAACATTATCACAGACTTGATTCCAGAACCGCAGACCAAAATACTTCAATGCGGAGGAATGCGGAGCATAACATTTTCTCCCTGTCTTTGCCAAACATACAGAAAAAGCTATTTTCACTTTGGTGAACATAAATCACTCAATTCTTCATACCAGAGGCTCAAAATCAAAACATAGCATCTTCAGATGGACTTCTAAATCACTTCCAATCTGTAGGCAAAGATATTCATTCTACAGAAAATGCAGAGCATTCTTCTGGATAGTTTTTCTGAGTCTAATACACTGTTTCAATTGAAACACACTGTTTCCATCGGAGGGGCTAATTTTCTCAATATCCTCAACATCATAATCACTTACATAGGTAAATACAAAGCATCTTACTCCTGACAAGCAATCAAAAAAATAAGAGCACAGTTGAGACCAATGACAACATAGATATGTTGACATCAATGACAACATCGATCAGACACATACTTGCAACAATCTCCCCCTTTGTCATTGATGGTAACATATGATGTGAAAAACTAAAAATACCATCAAGACAAGATTCTCCCCCTTTCTCATTACACATATCCATTCTTTCTCCCCTTGAGTTTTTCACATGATTTCTCTCTCTCTTTGACATCAATGGAAAAGGGCACATACTTGCACTCTGCTGCTCTAATCAATTGAACTTTCTTTGTTTATCAACACTTATTTTGTGAGAAACATCTAGCTACTCCCCCTGAGAGGTAGCCCTTAAAACATCAATCCAAATCAAACAATGCTACTTTAAGCTCCACTAGATTGATGCATTCCTATGCATCTTAGTTCAGGGCAGGAGGGGTAATGACCCCTAACTTTTCTCTAAGATACTCAAAGGTATCTTTAGGCAGAGGTTTAGTGAAAATGTTTGCAATATGATCCTTTGTGGACATATATTCCAACTTTACTTCATTCTCTGTCACCTTCTCTCTCAAAAAGTGATACCTTATTGATATGTGCTTTGTTTTTTAGTGCATCACTGGATTCTTTGAAATGTTTATGGCACTTGTATTGTCACAAAAGATTGCAGTTGGATCTTCATACACAACTCTTATATCCTTCAAAGTCTACTTCTTCCATAATACTTGAGTGCAACAACATGTTGCTGCAATATACTCTACTTCTGTAGTTGACAAAGAGATTAAATCTTGTTTCTTGCTTAGCCATGAGACCAATCTATTACCCAAGAAGAAAGCACCTCCACTTGTACTTTTTTTGTCATCAACATCTCCTACCCAATCAGCATCTGTATAAGCACTGAGAGTGAAATCATTATCTTTTGGATACCATAGGCCATGATCCAGTGTGCCTTTTAAATATCTTAAGGTTCTCTTAATTGTCATCACATGTGATTCTCTTGGATCATCTTGAAATCTTGCAACAAGACAAACTACATGCATAATATCAAGTCTAGTTTGAGTTAGATAAAATAATCCTCCAATCATGGATCTGTACCTTTTTTGACCAGCCTTGGGTGCATCATTAGTTTTGCTCAACTTGCATCCATTCACCATAGGAGTACATACCAGTTTAGAGTCCTCCATCCCAAACTTCTTCAACATCGCTTTCACATACTTAGATTGAGATATGAAGATTCCTTTATCTGATTGATTTATTTGTAGACCTAGAGAGAAATTCATCTCACCAAACATGGACATCTCAAACTCTTTTTGCATTTCACCAACAAATTTCATACACATACTTTCATTGCCTCCAAATATGATATCATCAACAAAGACTTCAACAATCAGAATTTGATCACCATTAATCTTGAAATAAAGATTACTATCAATAGTACCTTTATTGAACCCTAACTGCAATAAGTACTTATCCAACCTTGCATACCAGGCTCTAGGAGCTTGCTTGAGTCCATACAAAGCTTTCTTTAACCTGCACACAAAATCATCTTGGTCTGATAACTTAAATCCTTCTAGTTGCTCAGTGTAAACTTCCTCTTCCAACTCACCATTTAGAAATGTAGACTTCACATCCATCTAATACACTTTGAAATATTTGTGGGTTGCAAATACGAGAAATATTCTGATTGCCTCAATCCAGGATACTGGAGAAAAGTCTTCAAAATCTATTCCTTCAATCTGTGAATATTCTTTGCACACATGTCTTGCCTTATTCCTTACAACTTCCCCATTCTCATTCAGCTTATTCTTGAAAACTCATTTGGTTCCAATAACATTTTTGTCAGCAAATCTGAGAACTAATTCCCAAGTATCATTCTTTTCTATCTGTATTAGCTCTTCCTCCATGACTTTTACCCAACTTTCATCATTGCATGCTTCATTCACAGTCTTTGGTCCAACCTTTGAAAGAAAATAGTAATTCACTTGTTCTTTTGTAGCTTTTTTCCTTATTAGCACACCTTTGTTTTTGTCACCTATAATTTAATCTTTAGAATGATTGATCCTTACATACTTGGGAGTCTTGACAACACTTTCTGGAGCCTCTTCATCTTGACTATCTTCTTGCTCATCTTTTTCTTCATTCATTATAGTCACAACTTCATCTGGTTCATAGCAATTCAGGTATGATATTCTTTCCTTGTCTTCATCCACCTTCACATTTGTACTCTCAACAATATTTTTGAGCCTTTTGTTGTAGCACCGATAGGCCTTACTCTTGGTAGAGTATCCCAGGAAAATTCCTTCATCACACCTTGCATCAAAATTTCCTAGATCTTCATCTCTCCTGATATAGCATTTGCTTCCAAAGGTTTAAAAATATTTTACTGTAGGAATTCTTCCATACCACAATTCATAAGGAGTTTGAGTACCATTACCTTTCACTTGAACTCTATTTTGAATGTAGACAACAGTATGAATATCCTATTTCCAAAAGACTTCCAACAAATCTTCTTCCTTCATCATTGTCCTAGCAGCCTCTTGAACTGCCCTATTTTTCCTTTCCACAACTCCATTTTCCTGAAGAGTCCTAGGTGTAAACAACTATCTTTTTATCCCATGCTCTTCATAGAAAATGTTGAATTTATTTGATGTGAATTCACCTCCTCTATTAGACCTTAAGCATTTGATTTTCAACTCTATTTCATTCTCAATCATTGCCTTGAAAGATTTGAACTCCTCTAGGGCTTTTGATTTGTCTCTTAGAAAATTAACCCAAGTCATTCTAGAATAATCATCAATAAGCAACATGAAGTACCAGTCACCTTGTATACTTCTCACCCTTGTAGGACCACAGAGATCTGTATACACTAGATCCAACAAACTGACAGAAAATTGCTCTTTACTCTTGAAACTTGTTCTTGTCTGCTTCCCTAGCTGACATTCCTTGCAAATTGTATTGGATGATTTCACAAGATTTGGTAAATCTCTCACAATCTGACTTGAACTTATCTTTACCAGATTATCAAAGTTTATATGACACATCCTTCTATGCTACAACCAACTTTCATCTACTTGGGCCAATAAACAATAATCAATAGTTCCTCTTAATTGATAAATGTTACCTCTTGTCTTCTTACCAGTAGCAATTATAGTTCTAGAGATTTCTATGATCTTGCACCCATTGTCTTTGAATCTCAGATCATATCCTTTATCACACATCTGACCAACACTCAAAAGATTATGCTTCAAACCCTTCACATGTAGGACATTGCCAATATTATGCTTTCCATCAAATGAAATAGATCCTTTACCACAACTCTTACCAGCTGCATTATCTCCAAACCTAACCTCTCCTCCATCATACTTTTCCAAACTTACAAACTTACTTTTGTCACCGGTCATGTGATGTGAGCATCCACTATCAATAATCCATTCATCCTTATATTTCTCTACCTGAACAACCAAAGCACTTTCTTCGACTAGTTTTTCTTCCTTCACACTGTTATAAGAATTAGTAGACATATGATCTTCTTTAATAGTAATGAATAGACATTCATTTGCACTAGTACTAGCATCATCAGATTCATCATTAGTCCTTCCATCATCAAAATCTCTAACATAGTAACATTTCTTTGGAACTCTAGGCCTGCACTCATATCTTTTCTTATTTCTTTCAATTCTTTCAGGACATCTGGAAGCATAATGACCTACTTTACCACAAGAGAAACATTTGAAAGGTAATTTACCTTTGAACTTACTAGAACCTCTTTGCAACCTATCAACAAAGTTAGCTTCAATTTCCTCAAAGTCATCATCCAATTTATATTTCTCAGCTCTGGAAATCTTTTTAGAAGTACTAGCTTTAAAAACTTATTCAACTTTCGACAGGGCATCACCAAATTCTCTCATCTCAAAGGCTACAAGCTTTCCAAGTAACTGATCTCTATCAATAGTTTTTATAGTCATAAATTCTTCAATAGTAGCTACCTTGTGACTATAGGACTTTGGTAGTGATCTGAGAATTTTCATTACAATTTCCTTATCACTGAGAGTTCCTCCCATACCTTTTATTCCAGTGACAAGTTCATCAACTATTTGCATAAAGGCTGTTATGTTTTCATCTTCATTCATCTTCAAACCCTCATATTTCACTTTCAAGCTCTGTAGCTTGGCTTCTCTTATAGAATCATCTCCTTCATACAGATTTTTCAACTTCTCCCATACCTCATTTGCAGATTCAAGGTCCACAACTTTTGTCAACACTGAGTCACTTAAGGAACTTAACAGGGCCTCCTTTGCTTTGACATCCAATTCATATTCTTTAATATCATCTTCAGTTGTCAAACCATCTTCAGGGATGACAAATTGTGACTTTGTAGCTAACCATACTTTATAAGCAAGATAGAGGATATGGCTTTTCATTCATACCTTCCAAAGAGCATAATTTGTCCCATCAAACTAGTGGAGCTTTCTTCCTATAAGACATCTTGGATCTTCCTCAAGCTGTTAGGCTTTCTTTTGAGGAACCTTGCTCTAATACCAATTGTTTGAACTTCACTAGACAATTGAGAGGGGGGGTGAATTAGTTGTCCTAAAACTTTTAACCAATTATGAAGATCAACTTATCAATTAATTATATTCTGATATAACCATGATAGCATAAAATGAGAAGCTCAACACAATAACATAATCAACACAAAAGACACCAGATTTTTATGTGGAAAATCCTAAAAGGGAAAAACCATGGTGGGTGTTATCCCACACAAATATATAAGTTATATCAATATCAAAAAATAGAGGCTCACTGCCCAAATTTTCTCACTAAAAAGAATGACTCACTGCCAAAGGGGTGGCTCACTGCCAAGGTTGGCTCACTACCAAGGGTTGGCTCACTGCCAAGGGTTGGCTCAGTGCCAAAATGGTGAATTGATTAAGTAACATCTACTCCATGCTTGGGTTCAATTCCTTTGAAGCACAATAAAAGTTCTCTGCTCTGCTCTTTCACACCTTCACACTTATCTCCTCATATTTGCACACTCATCCTTTTTTTCACAATTTATTACAAGTCATCAACCTTGGAATGTACATCAAGGTCGGCAATACATTCATCAACTATTGGAACAATCTCCAAGGGCGGCATTACAAACATACATAGAATAGGTCTAGACCTAATACAAAATCTTGACTAAGGAAAATATGTAAAGATGTATGTGGATCACATTGTTCCTTAGCTGGGACTCAAATGCAATCTTCCATGACATGTCACACCTCTACAATCTTCAATGCTTCTCTGCAATTAATGAAATCAACCAAGTTGGCCAAGACTGGTGAGAACATTAGGTCTTTTAAGAACATTCTTCAACCACGATCCAAATTTCTCTCCATGGACCAATCCAAATGTAGGAACATGATCAGAAGACATCCACAAGCACATTGTAATCACCAGGAACAACCGCACAATCTCTAACCACTCTGTCAAGAAGATTCTTCAAACCAGAGCACAAGAACAACACTGTCAGCCACTATCATAAGTAAAAGATAGTTTACAGACCACCAAATCATGAACCATTGCAGTTGAAGACACTTAACATCATCACAGACTTGATTCCAAAACTGCAGACCAAAATACTTCAATGTGGAGGAATGTGGAGCATAACACTTTCTCCCTGTCTTTTCCAAACATACAAAAAAAGCTATTTTCACTCTAGTGAACATAACTCACTCAATTCTTCATATCGGAGGCTCAAACTCAGAACATAGCATCTTTAGATGGACTTCTAAATCACTTCCAATCCACAGGCAAAGATATTCATTCTATAGAAATGCAGAGCATTCTTCTAGACTATTTTTCTGAGTCTAATACACTGTTTCAACTGTAACACACTGTTTCCATTGGAGGGGCTAATTTTCTCAATATCCTCAACATTAGACTCACTTACATAGGTAAATACAAAGCATCTTACTCATGACAAGCAATCAACAAAATAAGAGCACAGTTGACACCAATGACAACATAGATATGTTGACATCAATGACAACACCGATCAGGCACATACTTGCAACAATACCTTCATCACACCTTGCATCAAACTTTCCTAGTTCTTCATCTCTTCTAATATAACATTTGCTTCCAAAAAAATTGAAATATTTAACAGTAGGAATCCTTCCATACCATAGCTCATAGGGAGTCTTTGTGTCATTTGCTCTTACTTGTACTCTGTTCTATATGTAGAAAGCAGTATGAATTACTTCTCTCCAATAAACTTCTAGTAGGTTTGCTTCTTTTATCATTGTCCTTGCAAATTCTTGAATAGTCCTGTTCTTCCTTTCAACCACTCCATTTTGTTGAGGAGTCCTAGGGGAAGATAAATACCTCTTTATCCCATGATCCTCACAAAACATGTTAAACTCATTAGAAGTAAATTCTTCACCTCTGTCATACCTCAAACATTTGATCTTCATATCCATTTCATTTTCAACCATTTCTTTAAAGGATTTAAACTTATCTAGGGCTTCTAATTTTTCCTTAAGAAAAGTGACCCATGTCATTCTAGAGCAATCATAAATAAATAACATAAAATACTTGTCACCTTGAAAACTCCTTACTCTGGTAGGACCATAAATATCTGTATATACCAATCCCAACAGTTTAGTAGATGAATGTGTTGGAAAGAGACACTGCTACGCATGACAGGTGTTGTCATTGATGACAACTAAGTCTATCTTACAGATTCACATTACATAATTTGTTCATACCGGAAGTCAGAGTGAAGATTTGTCTAAGTCCAGGTAGTTAGAAATAGAGCATGTGACAGGGTCCAGTATCTTGGTCTGGATCTCTCCGGTGGTAAATCACAGTGTGCTACGGATCTGAGGGAGTAATAAGGATTTCTAGGACTATCTAAATCCAGAAATTTAACTGCTAGTGATGAAGGATTCAAAAGTTATAAGCATCTGAGTATCAGGTTCCAGCTAGTCAGTACAGTCAGAAGAAGAACATGCCGACCTAGTATTTGATCTTGGTTTGGATGAAGAAAAGTTGTTGGTTAAGTAATTTGTGATAACCAATGGTATTGGCTGACATGATTAATGATTTGAGAACACAAGTTTTGGTCCACGTTGTTGTTTGTGCATGGATTCAGCCGACAAAGCAGAGTTCTTAATAAATGTTCTAAGTTTTCTTGAAGCCGACTACAGTTGATTGAATCTCTTGATGCGGATATATATAGTCGATGGATTCAAGTGTTTTGGTGTGTGTGTATGGTGTGGTGATGGAGTAAATGTGTTAAAGGAAGAAAGAAGTGTGAAGGTGAAGATCTAAGCTTGGATTATGGATGAAGAGTGAATCAAGGAAAAATAAGATTGAAGTGTGTAAGATCAATATTATGTGCTTAACCGAAACTGAATTTCTGCATTGGTAGATGCAATTCATCAGTTCAAACATTCTATAATCTTCTTGTAATTATTTCTGTAGGAAGTGAGCCTCTTGGAGCAGTGAGCTCTAGGTAGTGCACCCTGAAGGCATGTGCCTTCCCCATTTGTAATACTTTTAATGGAGTATATTTTCTTATGGGTTAACCCCTACTGTGGTTTTTCCCTTAACCGGGTTTCCATGTAAAAATCCTAGTGTTATGTGTGTAGATTATGTTTCTGCTTATGTGTTGTTGATTCATGCTCTCATGGTTATATAATTAATTTGTTAATAAGTGATAAAGAAGGTAAATTGGTGCCAGTGTTAAAGTTTTGAGACAACTGATTCACCCCCCCCTCAGTTGTCTGCCCTTATTTCAATAGAATGATCCTTGACTTTGAATCTTCTTCTTATTTTCTTTCCAATCTGACATTCCTTATAGACATCATTGACGGGCTTTTCAATCTTTGGCAGATCTCTCACACCTTGAACTAAACTTATCCTTACCAGGATATCAAAATTGATATGACACAATCTCCTATGCCATAGCCAACTCTCACTGATTTGAGTCATAAAGCAACAACTATCACCACCTTTGAGATGATAAACATTTCTACCTGTCCTCTTTCTAGCAGCAATCACTATTCTGGAGCTTTTTCTAATCTCACGACCATCATCCTGAAACATATAAGATTGTAACGCTTCCTACATATCTATCCAACACTCAAGAGATTATTCTTTAAACCTTTGACATAAAGAACATCATCAATGTTATGCTTTCCATCAAAACTGATTGAACCTTTTCCACAAATCTTAGTAGCTACATCATCACCAAACCTAACTACTCCACCATCATATTTTTCAAGTTTAACAAACTTACTCTTTTCACTTGTCATATGATTTGAGCATCCACTGTCAATGATCCAGTCATCTTTTTCTCGTCTAGCATGAAAAAAAGACATTATAGTGCCTTCAGGGTTAGGACTTGCTTCCGGACCCTTTTCCTTCACACAACTTCTAGAGTTAGTAGAAATAGTTTCATCTCTTAGGGCTATGAATAAGTATCCATTATCATTATCATCCCCATAATCAAATTCATCATCAGATATACTTACATATTCTCTAACATAGTAACTTTTCTTAACCATCTTACCTTTGTTTTCCCTATTCTTAATTCTCAGAGATTTATCTAGACATCTTGAAGCACAATGACCTATTTTTCCACAACTGAAACATTTAAAAGGCAACTTACCACTGAAATTTTCAGTAACCTTTTTCATCCTTCTCACAAAGTTAGCTTCCACTTCATCAAGGTCTTCTGAATCTGATTCCATAGTCTCTTCTGATTTGCTAGCCTAAAAAGCAGTCTCATCATTTGCATTTCCACTAGTTGTGCCAAACTCTCTTATTTCAAAAGTAGTTAAGGTGCCAAGTAATTGATCTTTGGTAGACTGATTCAAATTTTGTAATTCTTCAATAGAAGAAACCTTATGACTATAAGCTTTAGGAAGACTTCTAAGTACCTACAATATGACTTCTTTATCATCTATATTTCTACCAAGTCCTGTAATGCCATTGGCAACTTCATCCACCTTTTGTAAGTAGCTTGTAATGTTTTCATCTTCAGACATTCGCATGGTCTCAAATGTGAGCTTCAAATTCTACATTTTAGCTTGTTTGACCTTATCATCTCCTTCATAAACACTTTCCAATTTTTTCTAAATCTCATTAGTAGTTTTCAAATTCACAACTTTCACCAACTCAGAATTAGTAAAACCACTTAAAAAGAGCATGTTTTGCCTTACCATCTATTTCAGCAGCTTTGATCTCATCATCAATATTTATACCATTCTCAGGTACAGTGTAATTAGACCTAATAGATTTCTAGATCTCATAACCAAGAGCAATTAGAAAGGTTTCCATCCTTACCTTCTAGAGAGCATAGTCTTATCCATCAGACAAGGGAATATCCTTCTTGTGGGCCATCTCAGATCTACCTCAAGCTGTTGAGATTTCTTCAAAGGAAACTTGCTCTGATACCAATTGTTGTATGCACAAGACAACTAAGAGGGGGTGAATCAATTGTATCAAAAATTTCAAACCCTCACAAACATTCAGATCCACATTAACCTTTAAACTTCTTATGATGATTAAGCATGAAAATCAAATAACAGAAATTGAATCATAACATCACCAAACACAAGACAACACTAGATTTTACATGGAAAGCCCAAGAAGGGAAAAACCACGGTGAGGATTAACTCACAATTTAAAGTAGTAGCAATACCAAATTACAAAAGGCTCAATGCCAAAGCGCTCACTACCCAGAAGAAAGAAAGAAAGGCTCACTGCCATAGGACTCACTATCCAGAAGAAAGAGATAGAAGAGAAGGCTCACTGCTAAGAATGAACTGATATAATTGCATCTAATCTATGCATGGGGTTTAGTTCCAATGAAGCTCAATATTCACCACAACACAAACAACACCTTCATAGCAACATTGAAAAATAGTAGACACCTTCTGCTCACTACATCTAGTAGCCTAAAACATGAAAGCTCTTACTGTACTGATCAAATTCACATCATAGACATCATATCCTTCGTGCATCCATATAGTCATGAATCCTTGACACTTATTTATACCATCATCAACTTCGAAAACATTCTCCAAGGTCAGCAACACATCTTAACCCATAAAATTCAAATTAGGTCTAGACCAAAACATTCCTGCGGAGGAAAGGAATGAATGAATACCACATCACACCTTAGCATAGAGCTAAATCCATCCATACATGCTTCATCACGCTTTCACAATCACCGAAGCACAATTGCAATTAGTGTAAACAACCAAATTGGCTAAACTTGTGTTAACACTATGAACTTTTAAGTGCACACTTCCTCAAAACCAAAAGATGACATGAAAACCACGCTCCAAGATTGAACATGATCTAGAGACATCCACAAGCACCTGAAAACCAACAAATCTTTTGCAACGTCTTTCACTTGACGAAAGTTCACACTAGAGCACTTAGATTACTCTATCATCAACTGCAACTCAAGAAACCATCAACTACAACTCAAGAAATGAACTAAGAGAAAACCACGGACCACTTGAAATGAAGAAAGATTTAGACCTTATAAGCATGAATCTAGAACTGCATAGCCATAAACAAATCTATGGAGAAATGCAAAGAGAAACTGTTTCTCCCAGACACTTCTGCACAACTCGAACACATTGTCCGCACATTGGTGAACACAACTTTCTCTGCACAACAAACCGTAACACAAAATATGGAACATAGCATCTCTAAACACCTCTAAACAACATATTCAAACTATAAAAGAAGATCTTCAATAAGGAATAAATGTGGAGAAAAACCAAAACATTACTCTGTTAAGTCAAAACACATCTTCAACACACTGTTTCCTTTATTAATCAATTTTTTTCAAAAGCACTTGGAAACTAAACAACAGAAGCATATTCTCAACATCTTCAGCACCTCTACAAAGCAACCAAATCACCTTCATCAATATCTCATATCCTCATCTTTGCACAACACAAACTACTCATACTTTGGACATAGTTGACACCAATGACAACACAAGCTTGTTGACATCAATGACAACATTGATTAGCACATACTTGCAACACTATTCACCCCTTACCTTGGAGGCAAAAACCTTGCCTAAAGTTAGCTCTATCTCAATACACTTGGAAGTGCAACATGAGTAACTTCCCAGGCCTAATTGGCTTTCGGTGCACCATGAAAAAAGATAGCTAAAAGGTCTTAACTTGGCTATACAAGGCAACTAGAGCAGTCCTCGATATACACAAGGTATGTGGGGCTGAAATGTGTGAACAAGGATCCTGTCTACAAGCATGTGTTCATGGTTGAATCAAATTCTACTTCACCTTGACTCCTTACAGAAAGGGGTGCCAAGGTTGTGCCAAGACACAATGATGGATCCTATTAAGATACAATTTTAGTTCTCCCCCCTTTGATATACCCCACCAGACATTTGCATGGTTTGGGTTCTCCCCTAAGGTGATGAAATCCTTAAGTAGGCCCCTAAAGGAAAGAAGGCTTGGTGCTTTTAATCCCTAAGATCACCTTTCGATGCGAAGGGAGAGCATACACATGCTAGGTTCTTAGTATTAACACTAATAAAAAAATATTGATCCAATCAAAGATTTTGAGCTCCAAGATCGCCAAATGGCATAGGAGAGAGCATACACTTATGATGTGATAAAAAATAAAGTACACAATGTTTAATTCCCCTTAGAAATGAAATTTGCCTAAGATTAGTGCAAACAATGAGGCCTTTGACAAGCATTCTGCAACACCAACATGTTAGTATTTTGATCGAAAGGTCTTTGAGATGCGAATAGTACAACAAGCAAAACATTAGTAGCTCATGTGATAGGAGAAAAATATGTCAAATAATGATTCAAATGGCTACAACTAGTGTTGATGGTGAAATAGTGAAAAAACAGTCTAACCCATGGTGAAGGTGGCAGAATTAGCTTTCCATCACCTATTAAAATGCAAAAAAAGGCTATATTGGGTGAAAGTTATGATTATTCGAGGAAAACACCTATTATATTTTTTTAAAAAAATTAAGAAAATGAAAATTTTGATGATAGAAAAAATTATCTTTTTTTGTATTTGTGTGTTTGTTTTTGCTGTGGTTTTTTTTATTGTTTTTGATTTTTGATTTTGAGTTTTGAAAATGTTTTTTTTGTGAAATTTTTTATTTTTTATTTTTGATGTGTTGTAGTGGTTTTTTTTGTTTTGTGTGGTTTTCTATTTTTGTGTTGTTAAAATGTTTTTGTTTTTGTTGTTAGGATTTATTTTTATTTTTGTGTTTGCTCTTCTTTTTTAACAAAGAGACTATGTTTAGGTTAAAACTAAACTAAAAGTTTACCTAAAGATGAATGAATAAAAACCAAACTAAAAAAGTTTGGTTTAAAAATAGCTTTTGCAGGGGCAGGAGATACAGGTGGGATGACACAAGTGAACAGTGAGTCCGGGATGAGATGTCCGCTCTATAGACAAAGTATCCATGGCGGAGTGGTGAGCAAGAGTGGTGATGAGGTCAGGGGTAAGGGTAGAGTTAGGTTTAGGTTTAATTTTTAGATTATTGTTTAAAAGTTTTTTAACCACATGGTGGGGGGGTGATATGGGGGGTACGAGCTTAAAAGCACATGCCTCTTTTAAAGTTTCAGAATTTAAATTTTTGTTTTTCAAGAATTCTTTAAAATTTAAAAAAATTGAAAGTTAAGAAAAACTAAATTATTTAAAATTTAAAAATTAAACTGTAGAAAAGTTAAAATTTAAAAAATAAACTATAGAAAAGTTAAAATTTAAAAATAAACTATATAAACTTAAAAAATTTAAACGATTAAAAATTATAAAAGTAACTAAAAGTAACTACATAAAATTTACAAGGTAAAATAAGTTTATTTGTTATTTGTTTTCATTTCGCTTAAATGAAAAAGAATTTAGAAAAAAAATTGCTTTTTTGTCTAACTTTACTGGACATGCCAAAATGAAGAAGGAGAAAACTAGCTAGTGCAAAATGCAAACTAACTATTAACTTTCAAATTAGAGAAAAATAAGGAATGCAAACAACAATGAAACTTTAAAAAAAAAGCTCTAAACACAAACCTTAGATGTTGAGATGTGCTCCAAGGTGATGTTGATGAAGTGAATGGATGTTGGTGGCTTGAATCCCATTAGCATGCTCTTCCATTCCAAAAGTGCTTGGGAATGACTTGAGGGGGGTTGAATTTATATATTTTTGGGATGAGGATTGGATGGTTGAGATCAATTTGAAAGATCAATGGTTGAGGATTGTTGAGAGGAGAAGGTGAATGAGAATCCTCCAAGTGGCATCTTCTGATTGATGCACATGATGAGGATTGGATTTAGAGGACATGAATGGACAAGATTTTCTAGTAGAAGATGGAAGGTGATTATTGAAAGGTACATCTTAGGATCTTTTGCAATCTCTCACACATGTGTGAGAGGAAACATGGGGATGCGTGATGAGACTTCTCACACATGTGATTATGACAAGTGATCCATAGGGAAGAGTGGATGTGAGAAGGTCGATACTTTTTACATATAAGGCCAAACATTGTTGTGTTCTATCACCAATGTAGGTAAAGCTCTCCTGTGTCTAATGACTATTAGTATTTGTTTATAGTCGATAGATATAAGGCCATTGTCTTACCATGTAACTGTGTAAGATCAAGGCAAGTATTTTATCTTAACTCAGTGTAAAATACAAGGCTGATACTTTGCCTTATCTCTGTGTAAACATAAGGCCGATACTTTGCCTTATCTCTATGTAAATACAAGGCCAATATCATACCTCATCTCTATGCAAACTCAAGGACGATAGCCTATTAAGCCAATGTAAACTTATGGCCAATTAGTTATGTTGTTGGTATTGAGATAGACAAACAACTAATTATGTTTTCTATTTAGTATAATGAGAATAAGTTATCTCTATTATCCTATTGAAGATTAACCATGATAGGGAACTCAGAGACTTCTTTCTGTACTCTCTATGTATACTTATATAGGCCGAAGAGATGTATACTTATACAAGTTGAAGAGATGTATACTTATACAGGACGAATAAATGTATACTTGTATAGGCCGAAGAGGTGTATACTTATACAAGCCAAAGAGATGTATGCCAATAGTAGGCTGAGTTGCTATTATTGCCTTATCTTTTATTATATAACTGAGATGTTTTATTTGTCTAAACCCAACCGAGTCACCAAAGGACCCTAAGGAGATTTAGGAGTTAAAATTAGTGGGTAGGATAGTGTTGAATCCTATGTATCTTTTATTATATTCAAGATTGTTTAGTTTTCATTTTAAAGACTTAGTATAAGGTCTCTTTATTTATAAGAAAACTAGAATGATATTAGTTATCATTGGATCATCAAGGTATGACCATATTATTATATATACTCAGAAAAGGATATGTTAATATCTCGTGCAAGGATGAAGTGTATATGTATTGAACCTTTCTATATATAGAGTTAGTGGATGAAAGGAGACTATTTGATTGAATTGGTTTATTATTCTATATAGACTCATAATTTATTTTGAAAGATCAAACTTTGTTTATAGTAGTTATGCTATGATGAATATTTATGAGAGTTTATTTATGTAAAATTAGAAACCTATGTTCTATGGTAAATATGTGAGAAGTTGAGTAAAGCCTAAGGGGTCTAGAGAAGATTAGAGGCTAATATACTCATGTAATATTGTTATTGTTGTATAAAGAGAGTTTTTGATAAGATTTTGTATAATGGGTTAAGAGAGGATAAATTCCTAAGATCAACCTAGATGGGTCTAGAAAACTCTCAATATAATTATGTCATTGATTGACCTTAGTATACTTATGGTCAGCAGTGTATAGTCGGGAGCCCATAATTCAAGACAAGAATGCCTTAGAAAAGGTTTAATAAGTTTTTAAAGTTGGTACACGACATCAAGCACCATAATGCTTAATTTAGAGTCGATGAGTAGAGTGACAAGAAGTCATAGACTCTGATGTTTGCAAGAATGCAATAGAGGACTTTTTGAAAGATTAAGTCTTTTTTAAGACTTATTCATTGTATTTATATCCTATAATTCAGGTGTAAATTCTAAGTCAGATGGACTAAGAGTTAAATTTAGACAAGATGATTCATGACTAGTGTCTTAGTCAAATAAATCAACTGTAGGATGAGATAGTCCTCAAGTCTAGTTAGAGGTGTGTGAACACACAACTATGTTTATTACAAATGTCTATTTATATTGAAACTTTGGCCAAAGTGATGCATAAGTCTCTACATGCATTAGTCAGTTCATAGTGTCTAGATGACGTAACCTATCAGTAAGATCATACTTAGCTAGAAGATTGTCTAGAGTTGTATGGTCGATTGTGCTATGTAGGACACACCACTAGGACTCAGATGGCAAAACATGTTGGTTCCTTATTTCTATACTTTTCATGAAGGATAGGGCCATTTCCAGGAAGGAAGGTGTGCAGGGGATCATTGGTATGTGGTTGGAGGTAAAGCACTCAGATGATGCTCTCCCTTTGTAGCTGAAGAATCATCAAGATTTGAGTGATAGATGTTAAGATTCAAGATGCATTATTCTTTATGTATTGATGTTAAATTATTATCATTGCCAAGTGTAAATCATGTATTGTAATTGTGAAGTGAAATATTTCTCACTAAGATTTATCTTCAAATGTATTGAACTTCTAGGTTGAAGAATATTCATAAATTATGTAATTATTTTCTCGTATTTATGCAGTTAATAAAGAAATCTCTTTTTTACCATGTTTATTTACTCTCTTGTAAATTCTTGAGTTTATACGTGTAATATGAGAAGGCATGTTACAGTTTGTACCTAACCTTGTTGAGAAAACTAAAGCCATCCATAAGATGTTGCAAAGGGAAAAACCATACAATGGGAAGGAGAATAGGTAACATCTTTCTTGGGAATCAAAGGGGCTTTAAAGAAAGCACCTATGTTGAGTAGTCCAAATTATTCCAATCCTTTTTAGGTGTTCTCTTTTGCTTTGTTTTATACTATTGCAATAGCACTTTTGCAGAAGAAATAGGAAGGATTTGAGTAGCTTATTGCATTTTTTAGCGAATCCCTTCAAAATGTTGAATTGAACTATTTAGTCATGAGAATAAAGCTTATGTTCTAGTCAAAGATATACATAATTCCAATGGGGGATTTATAAAGTGATAATCAACTAAGGGCCAAACCCTAGGTAAAACCCTAAGAGAATAAGGAACAACCAAATCTAGGAAAAGATGGAAAAAATAAAATCAATTGGATCTAAAACTTAGAAAAAATTAGAAATATATCCCTAAGAGAAGACATGTAAGTTACGAGTTCACCAAAATACAGAGAAAACAAATAACAAATCTACATAATATCTAGGCATGTGTATAAATTAAATATAACTCAAACACTAGATATATTAAGAAGAAAAGTATTCGATAAAGTAAATTAATTGAGACATAAATTTGTTGTGTTGAAATTAAATTAAGAGGGATTAGGGCTTACTTGATTTTCATGGTCAATAGAGAGTTGTTTAATTTTTTGATTTAATCTTTTTACTTGTACCTCAGAATCACTTAAATTTGAATGTATTAGAAGTCGAATGATGAATTTGAACTAGGTCTCCATCAAAATTTAATATGGGGACATGATCATGTACAACTTTGTCCCAAATATAATGATTCTATCCTTCTCATGTAATTCTATCCTTTGTGAAATTGACCTTTAGAACTGATGTAATGCCCTCTCATTTTTGGTTTGTGATAGTTTTGCATTGCTTTTTGTCAGTCTGAGACACTTGGATTAGTAGGTTTATAGTTATGTTTGTTTTGAGCATGATGGACTATGTTTGACTGTTATAGCTTAGACATGTGTTATGAGTTCATGATGACATTAGTATTATTCTAGTTATGATAAGTTTGACATGAGTAGTAATGGTTTAATAATATCATGTTTTATTCTAACTGTTGATATCTAAATTCAATTAAAAGTGATTATGGTCTTGTTTCAAGAGCAGAGATGGTGTAGTACTACTTGCTTTGAGTATCCTACTATGCCGTGATTCTATGACTCTCTATGTGTAGACATGTATGTATTTGATCGTATACAACCAATTGTTCAGATGCAGGCTGCAGGTACCAAGCCTCAACTCCACCTAATATAGCAGGTTTGAGCGGGCTCTTGTACCAATGGGTATCAGTGATGGGAGATAACATGAGGCCTATTCTGTTGGTGTAATTAAATATTTAATTACACTTTATTAAGTTTACTTAGGGCTAATTTTAGTCTTAGGTTATTCTTAAGTCATATTAAGGTTTTTCTCTAACTTGCAAATATAAAAGCAAGTTCTCACATGTAATTCATTAATCCATTTCATTAATTCATCCTTATTGTGCAAATTATTTCTCTTTGCTTTTTTCTCTTGTGGAAGGTAAATCTTAGGTTTTGCAGGTGATCTTTGTGGCTTGAGTTAATCATGAAATTCAACATGGTATCAGAGCGGATCTACAAGCCCCTTCTCAAATTTAGAGAATTTTTTTAGCAAGAGTCATTTGTTGGGTGTGTTTTTGTGTAAAACGGAGTATGCCATTGGATTCAGAGCAGCTAGAAAAGGCGGATTTATCTTTTGTTTGGTTGAATTTGGTCTGGAGAAACCAGATCTTTGAAAGTTTCAAGAGTGTTTTTTTAGATCTAAAGAAAAATAGAAGTTTTAGAGCATTTTTGGCCAAAACAGACCTCACCATTGCGCTCAGAAGGCCCAAAAACCCCTATTTTCATATAAGACTCTATATTTTGCTGAAAAAATGTTTCTGGGTTTTTTTTAGGGTTTCAAAAATCCATGCTAGTGAAATCCGTACGACTGTACGGTGCCTTGATTTCCGTGCCAACCTTGATTTTCGTGCCATTCTCATCTAAACTGATTTTGATTTCAGAGCTGCCTCGGTTTGCGTGCCATCTCAATTTTTGAGTTGCCTTGATTTGCATGCCCTCTCAATTTCTGTGCCACCTCGATTTCTGTGCCATCTCAATTTCCGTGCACAGGTACAACTGAGTTTTTTATTAATTTCTTAATAAAAAAATAATTTTTTATTTTGGAGGGCTAGCCCCTTAGGTTTAACCCTTGGTCGCATGGGGGACCAACCCCTAGTTTCCAAGCAGCAGCCCCCAAAGAATAAGCTCCTGGTCATATGAGTGACCAGTGCCCTTGCCGCCAGCCCCCAGAGACTAAGCCCCTGGTCACATGGGCGCCCAAGAGCTTCAATAGTGCTTTTTTTGGGCCTCTTTGTCCTAAAGGAGCAGTTTTGGTAAATCAGGCATATCTTGAGCATACAGAGTCAGATTTTTGAAAAAAAATAGGCGTCGGAAAGCTGGTTCTGAGGACAATTTAGTGGTGCAGGTATGTTTTCCAGGTTTTTCTGATTGGTACAATTTATTGCTGTTTGAAGTCAAGGCATCTTTTTTGGCTTTCGAGCTCCGTTCTTGCGCCTAGAATCTCCGTTTTTCAAAAACGAATAGGCGTTGGAAAGCTATCACAGAGCTCTAAACAACCACCTATATATATTTTTTAGATTTAGCCCCAGGTATATGTTAACCTTATTTCCCTCTGCCTAGAGATAAACAGTTAACTTGATATTTTCCTTGGAAACCCCTTTCAAAAGGTCCCTATAGAGCAAGGTGCCAAAATTCCCAGAAGCCTTGCCTAAAAAAACCTTACCATCAGAAAGAGCTTGAAAAAATAGGCAGGTTTGCTTTTTACAACATACTAAAATTTGTCCAAATGAAGAAGTTATGCATGGTCAAAGTTTCAGTCAACTGACAGTTCAAATGTGCCTTTGGCGGGCTCTCAAAAAATTCCATCGGCCTTTTGAAAATGATCGCCGTGGATCGTGACATGTGTCAACGGTGGAGCGCAATTTCTAAAAAGTTTCAATGTTGTCGTGGAAGGCACCACGTGTCAGCTTCCGCCACAGTTTCTTTAAGTTTCTAACTCGCAATTTCTTTAAGTTTCTGAGAGTGGCGCGAATGGCACCACGTGGAGCCACCCGAGGGACACATAAAAGGTAACTCAAGAGCCCCGCGGATGGAGATAGGTGGCAGCCTCCACTATGTTTCTAAAAGTTTCTTGGCTTCCGTCCATGCTTTGTGATCTCCCTTTTGTAAAGTTTCTCAGAGTCCCGCGGAGACTGACACGTGTCGCTTTCTGTTGAAGACCCTTTAATATTTCTAAGGTGGGGCGGAACGCTCCACGTGTCCCTTGCAGTTGCTGTGGAAGCTGACACATGTCAGCTTCCACATAGGTTTCTTTTGTTTCGGTGCGAAGCCAAGAGAGGAGGTGGCCCCTACTATGTTTCTCAGAATGAAGCGGAGGATGCCACGTGTCGATTTCTGCATGAGTCTTAAGTGGGTCGTTGAAAAGTTTCTGTCTTGTTTCTCTCTACGCGGATAGTGACAAGTGATGGGTTCCGCTAAAGTTTCAAAGGGCCCCTTTAAATGTGCACAGAGGGCGCCATGTGTTAGCTGCGGAGGGTCTCATATGTTTCTCAAAAGATAAGCGGATAGCGACAAGTGTTGCTATCCATTGCAGTTTTAAGAGTCCCTGTTGATGTTTCAAGATTAATGTGGGGGATGCCATGTGTCAGCTTCCGCGTAGGTTTCAAGCAGTGTTTCTATGTATCTCAGGAGAAGCACGGAAGGCACCACGTGTCATCATCCGCATATGTTTCTGCAAAGGGCCCCTAACTTCTCAAGAATGCCGTGGAAGCCGACAAGTGTCATCCTCCGTAGTAGTTTCTATTTGTTTCAAAGCTTGGCGCAGGCAAGGTGGGTCCCAGTGAAGAGCTCTGTTGCTGCGGATGATGCCGCGGGTTGCGACACGTGTCACAAGCGGGGGGCAACTTCAAACTTTTGATACAATTTTACAAGGCATCGCGGGACTCAACACGTGTCAGCTTCCGCACTTGTTTCTGACAGGGTCTTCTTAAAGAGTTTTGGTGCCTAGTTTCTTGTATAGACACAGCCCGGACCCAACGGCATGGTTCAACAGTTTCATAATGATTTTTCGGGTTTGCAGCTTGCATTTAGGGTTGTATATGCTGAGACACAATTGAGGATATAGAAGCAATATACACATAAATGCAGAAGTGATATACACAGGCGATTGACCAAACTTTGACTACCTGTATCTCCTCTGTTTTAGCAAATTTTCACATGCTGTAAGAGGCAAAGTTGTATGTTTTCATCCCCTCTTTCATTTGGCAGGCTTTTCGGGAGGTTTTGTGTCACTTTTCAATAGATGAGGATTTTTTGGGGCAAGCAGCTCGCATTAATGGCAAAATATCCTATCACCGCTTCATTTCCAGCTTGTTCTCCGCACCTAATTGTCAAGAACTGTCAGAAGCAGCTATTAGCATTCAATGCTAGGTTATCCTCCATCATTTATGAGGATCAGATCGATGACGCGGCTGTTTGCATTAAAGACCCAGAATATCTCCCACCTGCCCTTGTTCCAGATCTTTTGCGCCATTACTCTTAGCAGGTGGACGTCCCTTCAGGAAGATATTTCTGATTGTAGCTCCCTGAGTGGATTTTTGTAACCGACCTAGGTCAGTTTTTGTATTGCTATATAAGCTGAGGCTTATGATGTATAAGGGTTGGAAATTTTTTGGAAACATTCTGTTCTCCCTATTTCCAAAGAGAATGTTTCATACTGTAACCTTGCCTTTCTTTAGATATATGAAAGCTATCATGCCTTTTGCTGATTTTTCTATCTCTACGTAAATCTGCATATGGTTGTTTGTGAATATTTCTTGTTCCTCTCAATCATTTTTCTCCTTACCTCTGTTAGAATCATCTATTCTGTGTATATTTGCTTGCTGTATCTGATCACATTGTGCATGCTTCATCTTTGCAAAGGTTCTTTAGAACTATCTGGTGCATCACCCTTTCATGCTTTTAAGTATTGTTACTTTATCTTTCATTGTAGCACATTTCTTCCCCCTTTCACCCCAAAATACAGTAGTTTTAGGTGATAACTAGACAAGGAAGCCGGCCTTCTCCGGAGGTTTGATCTCATTTAGCAAAGTCCCACACTTAGAGATCAATCCCATTATGTCATTGGAATGCTTGGAATCCCATTCAAGCAGGGTGCAATTTCATGTGACAACAGTTTCTGGCACGCCCAGTGGGACTATACAAACTCTTATTACTAGTTTTGATGTGCAACCGGTGATTTTCTGACCTATAAGAGGTTAAAATTGCATATCTGGTGACTCATACTGAGGAAGATCAAGTAAACCAGTTCTGCTGATATAGTTTTATGAAAAGGATACAAACTAGGAGTTCAAGTTCCAGCTCATTTGATTATCTACAACTTTCTCCACCTAGGAGGTAGAGTAGAACTGTAGTAAGAATTCCCTATTCTAAGAGGACCTTGTTAACTTCTCCAAATTTCAGACCAATTGCCTCTGTAGTCCTTGTACCAACTCAAGCAAACCCATTTCCAGCTGCTCAGATGGCAAGAAATCAGCCATTTGTGGCTTTTGATGGGGGAAGCCCTTTGAACTTAATATTACATGATGTCATACCTATGGCAGCCTTGAAGAGCTTGCCCTATTTCATAGGGGAGACCCAAACTACACCTATTGAACACATAAGAGATGTGGCTTCCCTATGTGGAGTACATCATGTAACACAAGAAAATGTGGCCATCAAATTACTAGCTGCCTCATTCAAAGGAAAGGCATTGCAATGGTTCATAAGTCTACCAGTACAGACTATAGGGACCTAGGATGAACTAGGAGACAAGCTGAATAAACAGTTCTAGGAGAAATCAGATAATCTGTAATTGGTGGAATAGATGACCACCATAAAGAGAGCTCCTCAGGAACCAATGATGGACTTCAACTTTAGATTTCAGAAGACATGGGATAGAATCCCTACCACGGTAAGACCTCCAGCTGAGTATGCATTCTTATATTTCTTAAAAGCTTTAAATAGCGATATTTCGATGATGATACAATCACTAGGAAGTGTAAGACTACCTGATGCCTATGAAATTGCCATTAAAGTAGAGAACAGTCTAATTCAGGTTGGAAAAATAGCACCTAGGCCCCCTATGCCCATTTTTCCTGAGATCCAGGCTTCTATGCCTTTATCCACCCCATATTTTGTCCCTACACCTATTGTTGCAGCATTACCAAGTACCTCCACTTCTGAACCTGCTGCCTCTAGTTCATCTCAAGAGCTAAAGGATATAAAAAGTAGCCAACAAAAAATAGAGAATCTTCTGCAGACTTTTGGGAATGATCTAGTAAATATTAAGAAGCAGCAGTCTCAAGGTAGACAGCCTTATCAACAACAATATTAGGGGCAGAACCAAGCATATCAGGGGTAGGGTCAACCTTACCAGGCCAATAGGCCACCTTATCAGAACAACTACCAAGGTGCCAAGCAAAATATGAACCAAAGGCCTTTTCAGCCTTACAATCCAGCACCTGTTAATATAGCAAGGGACCTTGTCCCTGTCTAGAATAACATTGCAGCTAATTATGACTGGTGTGTCCCATGCCATATGCCACACAATCAGGTAGCATGTTTAAGTGGAGTCCTAAATTAGGCTCTGATGGCACAAAATGTGGTAGCTATACAACCATACACACAAAATGATGGAGTTGCACAACAACAAGAGCAACCTTAGAATGATTCTGCTTTCATGAATTGGCAGGAAGGAGAATTCTGTGGGGTAAACAGTGATAGTAGTCCAGTTGCTGCCAATACAAGAGCTAAGAAGAGGGGTTATGAGGTTGAGCCAGTAGTAAACAAAGGTAGAGAACATACTGATGCTTCCACATCCCGCATTCCTCGCATATTGCAAAGAGGTGCACCAACAACAACAAGGGAGATACCTCATTTGCAGGCTGATACTGCTACTACAAAGTCAAGTCAGAAGGTAGGTGCCTCTCCACCTTTCAATATTATTGAAAACATGAAAAAGATGAGTGTAACCATGTCTATGTGGGATTCTTTAGAGATCCCTGGCCAAAAGAAGATGTTGCAGTCTGCCTTGTCTGATTTGAAGGTACCCAATGATACCTCTGTTGACCTCAATAGGACTGCTCTCACTAACTCATCCCAAGATGACATCAAGCAGCATAACCAAGGTGTTAAACCTCTTCCCTTTTATGTATCACTAATAATTGGGGACAAACTGGTGCACAATTACATGGTGGATAGTGGAGCAAGCAATTCTGTCATGCCTAAGCAGATTGCAGATTAGTTAGGGCTTAAGTGCCAGCCACTTGAGAAAGGTGTACTCCAGTTGGATGGAACATTTGTTAATACTGTGGGTATCATAAGAGACCTAGGTCTCACCCTACATGCCTGCCCTAATGTTTCTATTTCACAGGAGGTGTTCATAATAGATTTGCCTCCACATTTTGCCATATGCTTATCAAGGGAATTTACAGCCAAAATAGGAGGATATCTATCTTCTGACTGGTCCCACATGTTTTTTAGGACTAGATACAGCACCAAAGTAACTTTGAAATTTGAGTTACTTTCAGACTATCACATAGAACCTTACACACCCAATGTTGTTAACGCAAATTACATTATCTCTAATGACCCTGAACTAGTTGCTGCTCAGGAACTACAAGCTGAGAGCATACCAGAGGTACTCTTGAGGGAGTGGGCCTCTGAAAATGTTGTAGAAGATCATGAGGGACATATCCAAGAAGCTGGCATGGGAGTGTACATATTGCATGAGCATGAAATAACAATTCCAAGTCTTCTGAAGAAAGTAGAGCAGCAGGTAGAGCATCATGATGAGGTATGGAAAATGTACTTTGATGGCTCTAGGGGCAGAAATGGATCTGGTGGTGGTGCAATGCTTGTGTCACCACAAGGTGAAAATTATTATGCTACTTTTCATTTTGCCTTTTCTTGTACTAACAACACTGCTGAGTATGAAGGGTTGATCCAAGGCCTGCAGTGGGCAAGAAGGAGGAAGATTGGCTATTTATAGGTGTTTGGAGATAGTGAGCTCATCGTGAATCAGGTAAGGGGATTACACCTTACAAAAAGTGATGCCCTGAAGTGCTACAAACACAGGGTATGGAATTTGATTGAAGAGTTTGATGCTTTCAATCTGATCTCCATTCCAAGAAGTCAGAACCATCATGCTGACAGATTAGCTTCAATTGGGGCTCATTTTGACATCCCCAGTGACATTCAAAGGGAGAAGGTTCAGCCTCATGTAAAAATAATTTCTAGGCCCTCTATCCCTAATAATAATATTCATTGGCAAGTTTTTGACAATGATGAACAGATCCTGAGATTCCTATTAGAGGAAGATGAATTTTTCCATGATGAATCAGGATAAACTCAAATAGCAATACGACAATGATCAAATCATTTAATTGAGAACAAATAAGCTGCCCAAGGGATTGGTCACCTTGGAATCTATTTTTGGCACTTATGACCAAAAGAAGAAGACAAAAACTAGTATGCAAGTAAAGGAGGAGCATTATGAAGAGTTAGAAATTTTCAAGGGTAGACTCCTTAAAATTGGTAAAATCTGCTCAGTTGAAGACAGAAGAGCTTTCATTGCTCTTTGTAAAGAATTTGAAGAGGTGTTCGCTTGGGACTATGCAGACTTAAAGGGATTTGATCCTCATATTGCCCAACACACCATAGAATTAGAGCCAGGTATAAAACCTGTGAGGTAGAAACAAAGACCTCTGAATCCAAAGCTAGAACCCTTGATGATCAAAGAACTAACCAAGCTGATTGAGGGGAAGATCATCTTTCCAATCAAGCACACTTCTTGGGTTTCTAACCTTGTGCTTGTGAGGAAGAAAAATGGGGAGATCAGGTTGTGTGTTGACTTCAGATACCTCAACAGAGCCTCCTTAAAAGACCACTACCCATTGCCTTCAATGGAGCAAATTCTGCAGGTGGTGGCTGGTTCAAAAAGGTTTTCTTTGCTTGATGGTTTTTCTGGTTATAATCAGGTGCTAGTCAAGGAAGAAGACCAATTCAAGACTGCTTTCACAACCAAGTGGGGTACTATGGCCTACAAGAGGATGCCTTTTGGTCTCTCAAATGCTGGCTCTACTTTTCAAAGAGCCATGGACATGGCCTTTAAGGGTCTGATGTATAAGCTAGTGCTGGTATACCTGGATGATATAACAATTTTCTCTAAAAATGCATCTAAGCATTTATCCCACCTAAGGCTAGTCTTTGAAAGATGTAGAGAGTTTGGAATATCCCTCAATCCAAAGAAATATATTTTTGCTATACATGAGGGCAAGTTGTTGGGGCATATTGTGTCAAAGGAGGGTATTACCATTGATAAAGAGAGAATACAGGCCATTTTGCAATTGCCCCTACCTAGTCATAAGAAGGGACTGCATTGCTTCATTGGTAGAATTAACTTTCTAAGAAGGTTCATACCTGATATTGCAAATCTCTTAAAACCCTTGATGTCTATGTTGAAAAAGAACATAACTTTCAGTTGGACATCAGAGGCCAAACTTAGCTTCCAGTCCATAAAGGAGGCATTAGCAACTACACCAACCTTGATCAATCCTGATTTCTCTAAGGACTTCATCCTGTATGCTTATGGTGGCCTAGATACCATTTCTGCTATTCTGGTGCAGCAGCAGAGCGAGAGTTTCGAGCAACCGATCGCCTTCTTCAGCCAAGGGTTGGAGGAGTATGAGCAGAAGCATAGCTTCGTTGAAAAGCATGTCCTGGCAGTAGTCAAGAGCCTAAAAAAGTTTAGGCATCTTGTTTCAAATAACAAGATACACCTAATGGTGGCTCATCCTAGTTTGAAGGAGTTCCTGTTGAGTAAAGATGTTAATGAGAAAAGGGCTGGTTGGATCACCAAGGTCATGGAATATGATGTGGAGATCAAGATAACCAAGCTGGTCAGAGGCAGAGGACTCAGTGAGCAGCTTGTCACTAGTTCTAAGGATGAGGTAGAAGAAGAAGAAGAGGTGCTCCTGATCATAGAGGAGGTGCATCAAGATGATTTAGCAGCAGTAGGTACTAGTTGGGTTAATGATATGACCCAATTTTTGCAAACTGGTAGATGTCCTGCAGGCTTAGATAAAGCTAAAAGAAGATACTTTAGATTACAATCCATTCCATATGTTTTAATAGAAGGCATCCTTTTCAGAAAGGACTTTAATGGTGTATTGCTTAGATGCATTAATACTAATCAGACTGATAGGGTGCTACATGAATTCCATGATGGAACAGCAGGAGGACATTTTGCCCCAAGAACTACTGCTTGGAAAGTAATGAGAGCTAGCTATTATTGGCCTAGCTTATTTAAGGATGCCCATACATGGGCTAGAAAGTGTGTTAAGTGTGCCCTTTTTGTAGGAAAAGAGAGACTGCCAGCTTTGCCTCTACACCCAATCCAGGTAGAGCAGCCCTTTATGAGATGGGGCATTGATTTTATTGGTCCTATCAACCCACCATCAAGTGCAGGCCACAGGTGGATACTCACAGCCATAGACTACTTCACAAGATGGACTGAAGCAGTGGCTTTGAAAGATTCTAACGAGAGTGTTGTTTTGAATTTTTATTGTGATTTGGTCTCTAGATTTGGGTGCCTGAATCAATCATCTTCGATAATGCTCTAGCTTTTGTTGGCCTGAGAATAACTGACTGGGCTGTCAAGAATGGGATTTAGTTGAATACTTCATCAAATTATTACCCACAGGGTAATGGTTTGGCTGAGTCCACAAACAAAAATCTCACCAGGATTATTAAGAGGGCAATGGAGAATAATCAGAGGACCTGGCACACTGATTTGAAGTTTGCTTTGTGTGATGATAGGATAACTCCTAAGAGGTCTATTGGGAACTCCCCTTATCTGCTAGTGTATGGAAAAGAGGCACAGTTGCCTATGTCTATGGAGCTGCCAGCATTAGACATTATGCATCAGCTAGAAATGCTTGAGGCAGAGAGCCCCATGGCTGTAAGGTGTGCTCAGCTTATGGAGCTGGAGGAAAGCAGAGATAAAGCTATGGCAGCCATGGAACATCATTAGCTACAAACAAAGAGAAATTTTGACAAGAAGGCCACCTCCAGACATTGTAGAGTGGGTGATATGGTGCTCAAGTGGGATGAGCTGAGGAGTAGACCAGGGAAGCATTCCAAATTTGATAGCATGTGGAGTGGCCCCTTTCTCATCACTGAATGCAAGGAGCATAATGCATTTCAGTTGTCCAATATGAATGGAGAAAATCTACATATCCTAGTTAATGGGATACATTTGAAAAGATGTTTTGAGGTATGAGCACCCTGTAAATTAGTAGATTAGACTTCTTGTTTTCAATAAGTGTTATTGCACAGTAGTTTAGATTCTTTTACTTCCCTAAGTGCTTCTGCATAGGCCGCTTTGTCATTAGGAGAAAGCAGGCCTTCCCCCCTTTTTTGTGTTTTGAGAGCCAGGTCCTAGTTTCCCAGCATATTTTTTAGACTTGACTCCATGGCCAATGAATGCTTAAGGCCACTGATCTCATGTTTAGCAGGCAAACATCCCATAGAGGTCGCCAAAAATGTTAACCTTATTTCCCTTTGCCCAGAGCTAAACAGTTAACCTGATATTTTCCTTGGAAACCCCTTTCAAAAGGTCCCTATAGAGCAAGGTGCCAAAATTCCCAGAAGCCTTGCCTAAGAAAACCTTACCATCGGAAAGAGCTTGAAAAAATAGGTAGGTTTGCTTTTTACAGCACCCTGAAATTCGTCCAAATGAAGAAGTTATGCATGGTCAAAGTTTCAGTCAACTAATAGTTCAAATGTGCCTTTGGCGGGCTCTCAAAAAATTCCATTGGCCTTTTGAAAATGATCGCTGTGGATCGCGACACGTGTTAACGGCGGAGCGCAGTTTCTAAAAAGTTTCAATGTTGCCACAGAAGGCACCACGTGTCGGCTTCCGCCACAGTTTCTTTGCAGTTTCTTTAAGTTTCTAACTCGCAGTTTCTTTAAGTTTCTGAGAGTGGCACGGATGGCACCACGTGGAGCCACTCGAGGGACACATAAAAGGTAACTCAAGAGCCCCGCGGATGGAGATAGGTGGCAGCCTCCGCTATGTTTCTAAAAGTTTCTCAGCTTCCACCCATGTTTCGTGAGCTCCCTTTTGTAAAGTTTCTCAGAGTCCTGCAGAGACCGACGCGTGTCGCTTTCCGCTGAAGACCCTTTAATGTTTCTAAGGTGGGGCGGAATGCTCCACGTGGCCCTTGCAGTTGCTGCGGAAGCTAACATGTGTCAGCTTCTGCATAAGTTTCTTTTGTTTTGGTGTGAAGCCAAGAGAGGAGGTGGGCCCCTACTATGTTTCTCAGAATGAAGTGGAGGATGCCAGGTGTCGATTTCCGCATGAGTCTTAAGTGGGTCGTTGAAAAGTTTCTGTCTTGTTTCTCTCTGCGCGGATGGTGACAAGTGGCGGGTTCCACCGAAGTTTCAAAGGCCCCCTTTAAGTGTGCGCGGAGGGCGCCATGTGTCAGCTGCGGAGGGTCTCATATGTTTCTCAAAGGATAAGTGGACAGCGACAAGTGTCGCTATTCGTTGCAGTTTCAAGAGTCCCTATTGATGTTTCAAGAGTAACGTGGGGGGATGCCACGTGTTGGCTTCCGCGTAGGTTTCAAGTAGTGTTTCTATGTATCTCAAGAGAAGCGCGGAAGGTGCCATGTGTCATCATTTGCATATGTTTCCGCAAAGGGCCCCTAACTTCTCAAGAATGCCGTGGAAGCTAACAAGTGTCGGCCTCTGCAGTAGTTTCTGTTTGTTTCAAAGCTTAGCGTAGGCAAGGTGGGTCCCAGTGAAGAGCTCTGTTGCTGCGGATGATGCCGCAGGTTGCGACACGTGTCACGAGCGGGGGGTAACTTCAAACTTTTGATACAATTTTACAAGGCATCACGGGACTCGACACGTGTCAGCGTCCGCACTTGTTTTTGACAGGGTCTTCTCAAAGAGTTTTGGTGCCTAGTTTCTTGTATAGACACAGCCCGGACCCGATGGCATGGTTCAACAGTTTCATAATGATTCTTCAGGTCCGCAGCTTGGATTTAGGGTTGTATATGCCAAGACACAGTTGAGGATACATAAGTAATATACACATAAATGTAGAAGCGATATACACAGGTGATTGACCAAACTTTGACCGTCTGTATCTCCTCTATTTTAGCGAATTTTCACATGCTGTAAGAGGCAAAGTTGTATGTTTTCATCCCCTCTTTCATTTGGCAGGCTTTTTAGGAGGTTTTGTGTCACTTTTCAACAAATGAGGATTTTTTGGGGCAAGCAACTTGCATTAATGGCAAAATATCCCGCCACCACTTCATTTCTAGCCTGTTCTTCGCGCCTAATTATCAAGAACTATCAAAAGTAGCTATTAGCATTCAATGCTAGGTTATCTTCCATCATTTCTGAGGATTAGATCGATGACGCAGCTGTTTGCATTGAAGTCCCAGAATATCTCCCACCTGCCCTTATTCCAGATCCTTTGTGCCATTACTCTTGGCAGGTGGACGTCCCTTCAGGAAGATATTTTTGATTGCAGCTCCTTGAGTGGATTTTTGTAACCGACCTAGGTTAGTTTTTGTATTGCTATATAAGCTAAGGCTTATGATGTATAAGGGTTGGAAATTTTTTGGAAACATTCTGTTCTCCCTATTTCCAAACAGAACTTTTCATACTGTAACCTTGACTTTCTTTAGATATATGAAAGCTATCATGCCTTTTGCTGATTTTTCTATCTCTGCGTAAATCTGCATATGGTTGTGTGTGAATATTTCTTGTTCCTCTCAATCATTTTGCTCCTTACCTCTGTTAGAATCATCTATTATGTGTATATTTGCTTGCTGTATCTGATTATATTGTGCATGCTTCATCTTTGCAAAGGTTCTTTAGAACTATCTAGTGCATCACCCTTTCATGCTTTTATGTAGTGTTACTTTATCTTTCATTGTAGCACATTTCTTCCCCTTTTCACCCCAAAATACAGTAGTTTTAGGTGATAACTGGACAAGGAAGCCGACCTTCTCCGGAGGTTTGATCTCATTTAGCAAAGTCCCACACTTAGAGATCAATCCCATTGTGTCATTGGAATGCTTGGAATCCCATTCAAGCAGGGTGCAATTTCATGTGACAACAGTATATTTTAAATCAGTTTGTCAATTTTATGGCTTCTGTTAGATATCCTGGACATGCTGCCTTCTGAAAAGGTTTTGTTTGCTTTGAAAGACTTCTATTATCAGCATAAATCTATTTGCATATTTTGATCAGTAATCATATAAGGAGATGGGATTCTACCATCAACATAAATCTAATTGCAGATATTGTGGAAGTAATCAACATGAGAAAGAGATGTGTCCTCATTTTTCACATCATCTCTTTGAAATGCTTGTTTCAATCACTTCTCCTCCTGATGAGGTCATTGCTCTACCATCACCTACTACTACTTCAGAGTTCAGTGTTGCATCATCATTGGCTTCTAGTGATTCTGTGCAGAAGGTCAATATTAGTCTTCCTGATCCACCTCATTGGGATTCCTATCTTGCAGACATATCATCTTTGTTTGTAGAGTCCCATCTTATAGATTTGGAGGACCACATCGAGGACATTTGTCTTCTCTTTGATGACAGCTTCGATGGAGTTGCATCACCATCATCTACTTCAGAGATTGTTTTTCATCATCCTCTTCTTCAGTCACAGTTTGGCAGTGGATTGGAGACATTTGAGCAGTTTTCAGGAGCATCATTATTGTCTTTGGATCATGTGTAGAGTTCAAAGACATTTGTCCTTCTTTCTGTATATTCCTATCCGGAATGGGAAGACATTATGCACACATCTGCAGTTCTATTTCTTCCCAAGGGGGGGAATGTTGTTCGACGTTCATGGGTCTTCATCTTTATTCTGTGTCGAGCATCTTCCAGTACTGCAGGAGTCATCTTGAGGAGCGGCTGCATGGTCTCTTTTCTTATCTCTATTTTGGGAGGGAGCATTTCCTCACATGGGGTTTCATCCTTCTCACTTCTGGGGGGGTCATCCGACCTTCTCTCTTCTTCCTCTCTTATGGGGGGCATTCTTAATTGTACTTTTGTGATGGATTCACTTCTTGGGGGGTCTTAGTTTTAGTCCTTCTTCCATCACATGTTTATGTACTTGTATTTTTTCTCTCTTTTAGAGAGGAGTTTTCTCCCACTGGGTTTTTCTCCTTTCTCTCCACTTTATGAGAGATTCTTGTTGTTCATGGGTACCTAAAATGGCCTTGTAGCCGGGACCCATTCTTGCATTAGTTGCATGCTTTTCATTTCTCCTTAAGTTGCACTTATGGGGGGGGGGGGTGTTGGTGTAATTAAATATTTAATTACACTTTATTAAGTTTACTTAGGGCCAATTTTAGTCTTAGGTTATTCTTAAGTCATATTAGGGTTTTTCTCTAACTTGCAAATATAAAAGCAAGTTCTCACATGTAATTCATTAATCCATTTCATTAATTCATCCTTATTGTGCAAAATATTTCTCTTTGCTTTTTTTTCTTGTAGAAGGTAAATCTTAGGTTTTGCAGGTGATCTTTGTGGCTTGAGTTAATCACTAAGTCAATTCTTGTCTTCTGTTGTGGTCTCGAGTTGTGTTGTGACGCTCGGTCCTTGCCTGTTATGTTTGGTAATCTTGTGTTGTGGAGTATCGTCGAGTTGTGTTCAATAATGCTCTTGTGTAGTTGGATAATACTTTATTGATTTATTATTAAAATAATAATGCTTCAATTTTATTTATTGGATAATATTCAGTTTAGTCTAGATCATGGAATGACACCTTTGTAAGATTTTAAAATAGACTACAATTAATTATCTGTTTATCCTAGTGTATTTGTGTCATATGTTATGGTTTCAGGATATTAGTATCTAGCTAATTAAAGAATAATTTTGGTTATGAATTAATGGTGGTGGGTTGTCAAATGTGAATTCTCTGATTTGTGGAATCTCTATTATTAGTAAAACTTTAATTTTTTTGGAGGAGTGGGGATTTTGATAATGGATGCATGTTTGTGGCTATGGGTTTTAATGGTTCTCGGGGGTTTGTTGTGGAGGGGGGAAGGAAAGACAAAAAATTTGGGAAAAAAAAAATAAGGACTGGGCAACGAGAATCAGAAGGATTGGGGAGCTATAGAAATTTGGGAAGTTGGATCAAATTACAAGTATGTTATTTGCCTCCTTGTGTGTGATTGTGCACTCTATGATCCTGTCTGCGTTGGAATTGTAAAACATTTTATACCTCTATATGGACGAATGTTTTGAAACCAAGGCCATTACCTGCACTCTGTGTGTGTTGAATGCATACTGCTCTCTTCTGTGGATCAATTAAACATTGTGGGGTCACTCAAAATTATTCCTCTTCCTTAGCATTTCGTTATTCGACTTCCCTTTCTTCCTTGCATTGAAACTTGGTTGGAAATCTTTGATTTTTAGAATAATGGGTTGATGTTGAGTCTAAGAATTATGTTGATCTATTTTTTTTTAGCCATGGTCATATGGCTTCATTTCTTGTGTCTCAAAAATCTTTCTGCCTTTAAGTTTGGCTTCCTTGTTTCTTTTTTTTTTGCCAACTAAGTGATAAATCAATTGTAAATATGCTATTAGAAATTTACTTTACTGACGGCTAGTTCTGGCGTTCTTTCCTCTTAGACTTTTGCAGTGCTCCAATAGAATTTTTGCTTATGGCAGTAGGCTTTGGAGTCCCTTAGATCTCACCCCAAATCTTGACCTTGTCGGTGCGTCATATGGCCTACCAAATGTAGCTTTGCTTTGGATTTTCTGAGGGTTGGATTCCTTACTATTTTGGAATGTGTATGCAGCATTTTCTGTGCCATCTATTCTTGTTGGGCTTCCTCTGTCATAGCCCCCCCTTTTGTTGTTTTGTTAGAGTCTTTAAAGTCTTCCCTGAATACTAGTCTGAGAGGCCGTGTCCCATCTGGTAGAGCGATCCCACTTGCTGCGTTATGGAGCTGTGGTTTAGCTTCTCAACAGACTTATTGATTAAAATGCTACTCTGCGTGTTTTGTGTCCTGTGCAAGCCCCCCCTTAGACCGTAGACCTCTTGAGCCTTTGTTTGATGTGTTTAACTATCAAGATCTCCCTCCGTTAGTCCTCCACTGTGTTCTTTAATCACTCTTAGAAGTTTCTTTCGTGAAGCCGTTAGGTTAACATTTTGTTTCTGTTACTATAAAACTATGTTCATCAAAGAGGTCTTTTAGTTGAGTTAGGAAGGTGGTGGTCGGTTTCTTGGAGTAGAATAGTAAACTTTCTTTTAAAAAATGTGTCGTATATCTTAAGCTATGCCTTACGTGGGACTCATTAATAGTATTTTCTTTTTTTGTATTCAACCCACTCTTTGTTATCGCTATAGTGAAGAGTTTCGACGTTAGGACCTTCTTGTAATAGGAGGACAATTTTTGTATGTTCGTAGAATTATATTGTAAGCTTAATCAAGGATATTAGTAAATTCTAGTGAGTAAATAGATAGATTATGTATGTTCCGTGTTTCTTTCTTTTAGAATTAAATTAATCAAGTTTATTAGTAAATGCTAGTGAGATAGATAAATAAATTATTATGTTCCTTGTATTTCACTAAATAGAATTTTGTTCTTATACTCATGGAATACATTGATTGTAATAAATAGATAAGTAGCTTAAGTTTAGTGTGATTTGAGTAAGCTTGTTAGGCTCTTTGGTCACAACTATGTATTTATTAGGTGAAATATCATATAGGTTATCTTGTTCCCACTATGTTGCCAATCTAGGTTATTGATTGGTGTTTTGTTAAGTCAAATTTTAAAATGGTTGTGTTGGAAAATTCATTGTTAGGAGTATTGATGCTTTTTGAGTAGTTATTTCCTCGATACATTGTTGTAGTAAATAAATATAGAGATAGAAATTTTAGAGTAATTTGTATTAATGTTTTTAGTTTCATGAAGTAACAATATTGTGCTAATCAAGTATTAATTACCTTGTTAAATATTAATTTGCTAGTCATGCTTGTAATATACTATTTCGTGCTTCGTAAATGGTGGATACCATAGTATATGTTATTTTGTATTTTTTTAAAAAAAGGGAATGAAACACATTGGTGATACCATCCATTGTTGTATGGTCGTAACCTCTTATTTATTTGATAGTACTGGTTTTTGTGTTGTTGCAACTGGGGTTTCATGTTATTCTGTTTCAAGTTATATTGTTAAGTCTTGTCGTAAATCATCTTTAACCTCATTCTTTGTTGTGAGGTGGATTTATGTAAGTGGCTTGTGTACTATTACCGACTCCAGAGGTTAGGGCTTTTGGGTCTTCATTCCTTACTGTCGTCATATTGTTTAAAAGTTCCTTGATTTGAGTGGATACTGAGAGAAAGGAAAAGTTTTATCACTGAATGGGAATTGGAAGTGTTAGATTGCAAAAATTAGATGTTATCAGTTTCCTTACTCTTGTATGTCTTGTTTTGAATACTGATTAGGAGTGCTAGTTGTACGTGGGGAAGTGGCTTCCATGGTGGGGCCGGTGCCCAAAGTGGCTGCCTGGAAAACCCCATGGAAGTGGTAAGCAAGTGATAACTAAAATAATTGATTTAGGTGGGTTGGGTAGTGATCCACATAACAAAATAAGTATGATGCCTCACCCATGCCTTGAATGCTCTCACAGGCTAAGGATGGGATGAGAAAGCCTGGGTGGCAAGGTCGACCTCCTTGTTTCCATGAGAGGATGTGTTGACTCTGCATGTATCACCCTGTGGGGCCGGTGCCTATAGAGAGGTTGCCAGGAAGACCATAGATGGGGGCCAGCTTCTAGTGAGAGATAGCCTGGAAAACCCATGATAGGACCATGCGATGACACTCTCCCTACTGCAGCATAGCTACTTCTTGTTTTATCTTTTGTTGTTACCTCTGGAGTGCAGATTTGTCTTGATGGGTGATTCTATTTTGTCCTAATGATTTGTCTTGTTTTGGCGAGAACGGTCTTGTCTATGCAGCCTTGTTATCATGTGTGCCTGCATGGAGTATGTATCTTGTTGTTGTTTTCTTCGACCTAGTGGAGCCTCGATATTATCTCCTAGCTCGGTGGGGTGGACCTCAGGGTTCCACATGGTTGGGAGGCAGAGCTATCCATTGGTCTACTTGGAGGTTCAGTTCGAGTTCTGTGCAAAGGTGTTCCAATTCCAGATTGCTTGCCATCTTCAGAGTTGTTGTATACTTCTATATGTATTCTTTTGTAAACTGACATGATCAGTCTTGTAATCTTGTAACGTGACCTTGTAAACTAGCTTTTGCAAATGTAAAAGATATTCTTATCTGTTGTAACAGTATTATGTATATCTCTTGTGTGGATTAAACTTTTTGTTCACTGATGCAGTTATGCAGTTATTGTTCAATCCAAACCATCTTCAATTCTGCTACATAACCGAGAGCAAGCTGGTTACCGCGATTCACATGCATTCAAACAACATCTATTCCATAAATTGTGCAGATGGACAAGCTCTCTTTGCGTCAAAAAAAGCGTTAGAAGTAGTAGATTTTGAGCATCCTGATAAGAGCGAAGGTCTAGACAAGGCCATCAGTGAAAGAGGTGTCAATGTGTAACACCATCTAAACACAATCTATCGGTTAAATATGACACCGAAAGATGCTGTCTAAATTGGCTGCTAAATTTAGATAGAAATCTGAATTAATGTTCCATAATCACTGGCTCTTAAATTTAGATACGAATCTGAATTAATGTTCCATAATCACTGGCTCTTAAATTTAGATACGAATCTGAATTAATGTTCCATAATCACTGTCTCTTAAATTTAGATGCGAATCTGAATTAATGTTCCATAATCATTGGCTCTTAAATTTAGATACAAATTTGAATTGATGTTCCATAATTATTGGGTACAATAACCAGATTATTTTGTCAATTGCCTCCACTTTTCACAACATGGACTTATATCACCACCTAGATCTGAATAATCGTTGCCCAATGTTTTGAACGCATATAGGAGATAACTAGATGGATTAAATGATTAAATACACTTCTTTTACATAATTTGTAAGTTTAAACTACACAGTCATGAAAACAATCTTCAATTCTTGAGACGATAATTTCATACATCTTATCTTAAATGTAAGCTTTATATCTTTCAATTCCAATGGCAAACTGATAATTTATTACTGTGGGGTGAATGCAGAGCCTTGTCTCCGGGGTCGTATTATCAAATAATCTACCACCTTGCATCTGGTCTGTGTGTGGAATCCAGCATTGGAAACACCATTCGTCTGGGATCGTGCCACGGTGTCAGAAGCAGATGGAACTACGATGCCAGCGTGGAAGGCCCCATTGGGTTAATGGGAAGTTCATCCTGCATTCCACTCAAGGAAATGGGATGCCTGCAATTATGGCAGAAAATTGCTGTGCGCCCAACAACACTCTGTGGAGTACAGTCTCCTCTGCACAGCTGCAACTGGGCACAAGAGATTTTGATGAAGATGGGAAAGAGAAGTGGATGTGTTTAGATGGGAGCGAAAGTCCTTTGATTTTAACAAAGGATTGTATCTGCATCACCGAATCTCACTGCTCTCCATATCAGAACCCAGAAAAACAGTGGTTTAAAATCATAACTACCAACAAACAATTGTTGCATTAATTTAATGTTGGATGTTTAATTGCCATAATATATTTTCATTTTTATGTTGTATTTCTTTGTATTGGTAGTAATTTGAGTGGCGTTCTCATCTCTACAAATAGTTTTATGTTTGTTTTTATTTTAAATTTTATATGAGTGTATTAGAAGTTCAGTTTTGTTTAGATGACATAAAAGTATATATCGTTATGGGTAACAATCAAAGCACCAATTTTGTTTGGGGAACCTTAAATATGATTTATTCAAAACATAAGGATAATGCAATAAAAAATATATTATTTTTTATATAATAAAAATTTGAATATCATATTTATTATATTGAGTAATAGTTAAAGTTTTTAAATAAAATTTTATTTTTATATTTTTAAATTAAAAGATGTTTTGAAGAAAAAAATAACTCAAAAATTGGAAGGGGAGAAAAAAATTGTAAATTATTTTTTAAAACATCTTTTGTGTAGTTGATTGAAGAAAAAAGAAAAGGGGCCTTGTTCAACCGTATTTGGTAACCATAATAAAAATTACTTTATTTCTTGTTGAGAAGGTTTGAATTTCTTACTATACAAAATGGGAAGAGTTTAAATAGTTGGCAATGTGTGATTTTGATTTTAGTCAAAACAAAATTGGTTCAATATTTTTATATGTGCATCTATAAGTAGAATTCTAAAGACTTTTGACTCGCAAATTGATAATTCAAACCAATACATTAGTCTTTGAAATAGCTAGCACTTTGTGAAGCTTACAAAACCAACCTTTATGAATTTAAGCTTATAAAACAAACCAATTAGTGTGAACATAACAATTGGGAAATCAATGTGATAGTTTTAAAGAGATCAATATAATGAGGTTTTTATATTATATTAAAAGTTTTAAACAAGTTGGCATTACACAACTACTAACTAGTAGGAGGGTTGGAATTGTTCAAAGAAAAAACATGTATATAAACTTTTTTAACGATAAAGTAAGACATTGAAATCCTTGACATATGTGTATAAAAATGTTTTATTTATGAAGAGTGTAGAAAATGTAAAGTACATAATATATATTTAACAAGTTTGTTGATACATTAATGTCACTTCTTGATTATAGATATAAAATAACTATTATGTTATTATATTTACTATTACTTTTTTAATTTTATATTTACAACAAATGGTTAAATGATATAGACATTATTTTGAAGTAGTAACTTCTTCATCACTATTCCCTACCATTTGTTGTGGCACCAAAGTCTAACTCTTACCTCAACTTAGTCTATTTTTCCCTCATTGTATTGAATTCTTCATTCACCACCCTAGATGTTTGCACTTCCCATTCTTTAAGACATGTCTACTATTCAAACTTGGACTTTTCCCAAACAATTTTCTACATGATAATTCCCCCATAGTTATCGTCTTGTGCATCCTATCTCCTTTAAAAATAAAAATAAATATTTCCATTGCAATTACTTTTTCTTAGTCATCCTATATTGTTTCTATTAGAATGACAAATTTAGACCATCCACTAGTGTCCCTAATATCTATACTCTAGGACATTCCTTTCTTATAGTTTGATAGAGAAAAATGGTCAACTAGACATATGGAAAATCAAGAAAGATTACAAATGGATAAAATTGTGAGAAGAAGAGGTGTATTCATATTCATAGTGCTAAATATGAAGATTTCACTAAAATATCACCTTGAAATATTGTCATATGTGAATCCCTTAGTACTACTTAGGATCCTTATTATGACCACAGGTTTAGAAATATCTAAAAAATTTCTTTCTAGTGACACCAATATTGCCTCAATATAAAATTGTGTGAGATAATAACAATAATACATAGAATAAGAATAGAGATCTCACTTGTAAAAGAGATGTTTGTGGGCTAAGATGCCCTAATATCAATGTATTCAAAAATTGAATAAACTCTTAAGGTATGGCAACACTATATGCAATACTTCTTATGGAAGAGTGTAGTCCATGTTATATCTACAACATGAGATCCAAAGAAAATAAAATAGTCTTCACCCCCTTTACAATGATATTCAACTCCTATATGTGTAGAATTGCTCTTAACTATTTAATAAAGTTGTAAAAAGCTAATCCCAATATAAGACAACTCACTAACAAATATAATCAATTACACAAGTTAACCATATAAACCAATATAATCAACTAAAAGGATGTGTGTCACACATTAACATCTCCATCATTCCATAATATCATATGCCTAGGTACATAACACTATTCCACTTACAAACTCTTATTCATGAAGAAGAAAAGTTAAATCATACAAATTACACCTATATTGACACAATATATTTAACCTAAGACCATTGGCTCAAAGTACAAAAGGTTTCTCATACCCTTGTAGTAATGAAAAACTAACCACATAATGAAACATGACTAATGACCTTTAAGGGTGAGTGATAGAAAAGTACTTCATCAATAGATTGAGAATTTCCCACAACCAACATAATGGTTGCATAAACACCTTCATGAAATCTTCTAGTAGGATGAGGAGTTCAAGGATCTAGACATCTCTTGATGAAGGTCCATTAGGTGCTTAATTAATAGGCTACCTATGGGATTACCAAATAGGAGTGCAATTAACTTTCCTTTAGGTTGAAAGAGGCATTCAATTGAGAGATTGAGGGTTTTCCTTTGCATATGAGGGCAAGTAGGTATTAATTCCAATGAAATAAGGTATTGATTCTTTCAACCTACTTAGTATCCTCAATCTATTGATTCAATCCTTGAAGATCCTTATTGTAGACAACTAAAATTGACAATCGCCTGGTTATCCATTTTATGACATCTCCTAACTCCACTTTTGACACCTTTTGACATCATTCATCCTAGAACCCCTTCATATCCCCTTCTACTTAATTAAATAAATTATATTTAATTAATTAATTAGAATTATCCCATTGACCAAATTAATTAAATAGATTACCTTTATTTAATTAATTTGATTGATTTTCCTCCATCACCAAATTAATTAAATAAATCATATTTATTTAATTAATTAACCCATTTCCCCCTTTAGCCAAATTAATTAAATAAATTTTATTTATCTATTTCTTTAATTCAAATATCCCACATCATCACCCTTCTCCAATAACTAATTAAATAATTCTATTATTTGATTAATTATTGAGAGTCGCATGACTAGCTTAGACATGTCCAAATTCATTGAACTTAGACACTTGCACAAAAGTCAAACAAACTTTAATTCTCCACCACTCGTCTCATACTACAACTCCAAATCTCAACCATTCACATAAGGATGGGACCTAGAAGCTTCCATCCTTGCCTTAATTCCTCTCATCAAATCTTAGCCATCTATTTCATCTTGCACCTCTTAATCCCTACCACCCATCGCACCTCTTAATTCTAGCCATTATCCATAAGAGATCCACAATTTGAATGTAAAGTTATGTTGTTGGTTTAGTGAGCAATCAACATAGCATCATTAAGAGCATAGCCATTGGAGCTTGGGTACACTCCATTCCACTCTATCCAAGGAGAAAGAAGGGTTTAGATGAAGGTATTGTGTGTGTATTGCATTATCTTCTATTTTATTTACCTTTAATCTTTTCTTGTCTTCATTTTGGCATGCTCTATGGGACCCACGTCCCTTGATCTAGCTTGTTTTTACAGGTTTTGTAAGCTTTTTGTTGTAGGTTTATGTTCATCTTGGTGAAAATCCAGGGATGACTTGTTGCAGGAAGCCTCCTACACCAAAACATACCTCACCATTGCATTTAAGAGGCCCAAAAACCCTAAGATACATATACAATTTGTCATTTTTCAAATCCATATAGTACGAGATTCATACACAATCTGCAAGCATATGTCATTCTATTGTTGGGTTTTAACTGCCGATCACTAGTTTTTGTGAGGTTATTGTTTGTAAGATTTAGAATTTATCTTCAGGTGTAAACTTTTGTCTACAGGTTTCTTACTATAATCATTAGTCCATAGGTCACCACTCACTCTTTAACCAGAGTTTAAACCCTTTAACCGATGGATAACCATCTAATATGTGGGTTTTAACCCCATCAAATTCCCCCACCAATAGTCTTTTGTTCAATGGATAGAGGTGCTTTAACCACGGTGGGATTTTACCATTACCTAGGGGTTCCATCGAATTCCTACCTGCATTTCAAATTCTTTGCCGCCTTAACCTTTGGCCCTAGTCACATTGGTGACTAGGGGCAGTTACTTAACCCGAAGCTCCAACGTGACAACTTCTAGCCCCAGCCCACAGTCCTATTGAGCTTCAAGCCCACAGTCTCATGTAGGCATATAGGTTAAGACTTGCATCCCTGACCCACATTATGGTCATATCGATGACCTGGGGTTTTACCCCCCACAAGCCCTAATCCATGGATTTAACCCCTGGTCATATTAGTGACCAAGGGCTCTGCTTATAACTTAACCACCCTATTGACCCTAATCACCAGCACAAGCCACCAAGTGGAACATACATGTGACCACTTTCCCTTGATCACCTAATTTGATCGCTAGCGATCTAGTAGAGACCCCTCATCCTCCAAAGCTCCAAAAATAGGCCTTTTTCATTTTTGCACAACTTGGGAAAATCGTATCAGAATTTCACAAATTTATAGGCGTTAGAAAGATAGTTCAACTAAATTCATAGTGGTGTAGGCCTCGTTCCAATATCTAATCTAGATTTTTAGGTATAATCATTTGAAGTTGATGTTTGCTTACAAACTTTAATTTCTTATAACTTTTGCAAATCATATCAAAATTTGATGATTTTTTTGAAATTGCATAGAATTTCGCAAGAAATCTAATAAAATTATCTAATCTATTGTATGATGTCATCTAATCTTTGATTTTGTAGATTTAATCATCTTGACCTAATACACTTGTTTTGTAGCATTTCTCTTGTCAAAGGCCAAATTTATTAAACTACTAACAAGTTTACTACATGATTCATTTCAATCAAAGACATATAATTTGAAATCTTATGTTTTCTTTTCTTATTGGGCTTGATTGTGACTTGAGGTTTGTGTATGTTCTTCCCTTGCACTTAGTGTGATCTTGGGAATCAAAAGCACCCTTTAGCCACTTTCAATTTCACAACACACATCTTTTTCTTAAGGTCAATTAATCTTGCTTGTGTAGATCAAGTGTGTGTGTATGCTCTCCTCTCACACTGCTAGGTGATCTTGAGGATCAAAAACACCTCTTGGTTCACTTTTTTCACCCAAGGTGTGTTAGTGTGTGTATGCTCTCTCTTTGTGCTTTGTATGATCTTGGAGATCAAAAAAACCTAACATTAACCTTTCCCATTAGGTGGCCTACTTGGGGATTTCATCTCCCTAAGGGACGACCTCAACCACACATTTTATCTAGGTATATCAGAGGGGGAGAATGAAATTTGTACGTCAATCTAGCCATCATCATGTCTATCACAGCCTTGGGGCTGTAGGTGATTCCAAACACAAGGTGAAGAGATCATCTGAGCTCTTGCTCTAGTCTCATGTTTGTAGATGGGCTAGTGTTTACAAATTGGACCACACATACCTTGCATATATAGGGTCACCCTTAGAGGCTTATTCATCCTAGTTGACGATCTTTTAACCATTATATCTTATGGTGCATTGCTACTGGGGAGGAGTTCTCACATGTACCTTCATGTGTTGAGATAAAGCTAACTTTAGGCAAGATTTTCACCTCCAAGGTAAGGGGTCTATAGGTGGTACATGACCTTGCATTCCCTAGCTATCTAATCATAGGTAGATGGTATTAATGGGATAGATGTCGTCATTGTGAGTCCACAAGATTTGACACACCTACTTGAATAATCTAGGGTGTTGTTGTGTTTGGTGTGTGTTCATTTACATTTCCCTAATCCCAAATCCAAATCCATTGCAAACTTGTGCATGTATGTGTGAAATCTATTATTTGCAAGTTGCCCAAGGTCAAGCTTCAAGCCACTCCTAATCACCTTCAAATCATTCATTTTCTTCCAAATCTAATCCCATCCAACTTCATCTTAATCCTCCCAATCTAATCCAACTTCATCCTAATCCTCCTAATCTAATCCACTTCATGCTAATCCTCCAATCTAATTAATCACATCATCCCAACTATCCTAATCATCCTAATCACCCTTATCGACATCATCCCAATCTACCCTCAATCCAATCAACTTCATACTAATCATCCCAATCATCTTATCACCTTATCCCAATCATCCTAATCATCCCTCTTATTCTAATCACCCATCCTAATCATCCCCAATCATACTAATCACCCATCCCAATTATCATAATCATACTAATCATCCCATCCACACTAATTCAATCTTAATCCATCATCTATTACCCTAATCATAATCTTGTCATTGAGATTAATCCAATCCTTAGTTCATCATCCTTAACCCACATCCTAATCCCATTGATCTTAAGACAATTCATCATCGTCATCTTAAGGGTAAGTGCAAGAAGATGGGGGGCCAAAAAGGAGTCTTATGGTGCAGGAGCACCTGTTTGATCACATGCCTCCATGAGGCAATATTGAGTCTTGTGTTCAATTTTGATGTTTTTAATGTTGTAATAAGGCCTAAGAGGTCACATTTATGATGTTATAGGTCCTAAGAGGTTGTTAGGAGTTCATTTTTCAAATATGGCAAACTATGTAAAAGTTATCGATGTAAAAATTGAAAAAAAGAGTTAAGGAGGTTAAAATGTAGCTTGGATCAGTTGATTTAGTTGTAGGAAGTATTAAATCCTTTAAAAATTCCATTTGCATCATTTGTAAGGCAGAAGTGTGGATTTGAAGTGGGAATGAATGCAATTTAATGTCGTTTTTGTGCATTTTCCAGCAATTGTCTCTGTTGCAAGCCATTGTACGGCCATGTACGGTATAGGAACCCACTTATTTTTCATTGTAGGTGAAATCTATTTGAATCTAATTTTCAATGCAATTGGTTGCACTTAATTTGATTAAGTTATGCAAAATTTATTGCAATTTTGGTGGAAATGGTTAAATTCAGATTTAGCAGGGGCAGCAAGCATTCAAAAATGCATTTCTTCATTTCTAACTGGTAAAAATGCACAATTTTTGGTTTTGAGGTCTTTTCTAACATATTATTTAAGATTTCCAAGTGGCAGAGATAAATATTAAGGTTTGAGGGCTTTTTGTTGATGCCCTAGGCTGTTACAGTCTTGATTTTGAACATATGAAGAGGCTAGATGCTAGGGTTTTGAGAAAAGCAAGTGGAAATGCATGGAAATTGTTTAATTAAGCATAGGAAGGTGTATTTTGATCTGTTGTAAGCTATGGCAATGTGATTGGAGGTTTGGAATGCGTACTTTCATTAACCCCTCATTGTTTGAGCACATTTAAGCCTAGAACTGGGGTTTTGTAATTTGGGTGCATTATTGAGTCTTTCAACCTCTCAAAGTTGTTGAATCTGAAGTTTTATGACCTGTTACAATGCTGTCAATAGTGATTTAGGTTTGGTTGAGTGTTTAAAGTGGTGATGCTTTGTAAAACAGGGCTAATTGCCCCTCTTTTCCAGCATATCAGTAAATTTTTGATTGAGTTGTTCCAAAGTAACCTTATCTAAGTCTGAGATATGTTGAATAAAGCCTTAGTGGGTATCTAAAAACCTAATTCTTTTATGGGTTTGATGTTGCCTTATAAAGATATGGTCAAAAATTATGTTAAGAAGACCTACTAGCATTTGAGTAGCCTACACATCGAATATTCAAGAATTAAAGGAGCAGACTTTGGTGAGCCATTGGTTTGGTTGTATTGGACTCCCTGAGGTATAAAGAGGTCTATGGAAACCTTGTGTGGTCAGAGTAATTGGAAAGCCAAGTTTTGTCATTGAAGAATGAAGTTGCCTTTGAGAAGGTTCTGTATGAAACTTGTTGAAGTTGCCCATTTGATTCCATGGTTGTGAAATATGCCTCCATATGAGTGAAGTGAATCCCTTTCACTGCATCATCTTAAGTGGCCATTTTTTTTTCTGAAATCAGGAAATGCTAGCCTTGGATGAGAAATTGAGCATAATTACACTTAAAATTTGAAGATGCAACCAAAACAATTTTCATAGTGCTCTGAGTCTACTTTCTAAACTACTATTTTTTTTGAAAATGGTATAGATTAAGGGGTTCAAAAGAGGGAGCCACAAAAATTGGTGTTGTTTCTGTCAAAAAACATAACAAAGCATGTTTTGTGGCTCCCTCAAAAGGTTAACTTTTTTTGGTATTTTGAAAATCACTTTGGTGAGAAATTAGCTAACAACATGTAGCTTATGCCTAATTTTTCTGATAATTTTTTGATGAATATTTGATTTTTTAATAATTTTCAAAGTGGACACATCTTACAAAATAGAATTTTGGCCATGCTACCCCTATAAATTTTGAAAACTAATTGAAAATCATTTTTTTTAATATGTGTAGAATGGAGTCTAGGTTCTAAAAATGTAATTTTTTGAAATTTCAATGAACGGTTAATTTACAATGAAAAAAAGACCAAACACTGGTTTTTGCCCAAAAATGGACACACAAACAAAAGAAATTAAATATGAAAGGCTTAACATTGTCAAAATGTGAAAAACATTACATCGTTAAATAGCTAAGAGAAAGCCTAACATTACCCAAGTGTTTGATTTGTTTGACCTTGAAACATGTGCAAATATGAGGGTTAGCATGAATGAAATTATGTGAAATCCTATAGAATTTGCAAAAACACGTATGTGGACATTGGGAAGGCACTCTAAGCCTTTGGGTTGGAAATCCAAAGAAAATCCCAAGCCTAAGGCTTGGGATTCCAAAGCAAAATATAACGTGAGCGCATTGTAACACACTCATGTTATGTCTCCCTTGGAATGTTTTATGTTCAAGGTTATTAAGCATGTATGTATGTATGCCTATATGTATGTATGTATGTATGCCTTTATGTATGTATGTATGTATGTATAGTGTCAAGGGTAGAGGAGGGTAGAGATGGGGGTGAGGTAGATAGGGGAGGAGAGGGGTGGATAAGGGTTGAGGGTTTAAGGGTCAAGGGTTTAAGGTTTAGGGATTAGGGTTTAGGGATTAAGGTTTAAGGTTGAGGGTTGAGGCTTTAGGGATAGGATTTAGAGTTTAGGGATAAGGGATTAGGGTTTAGGACCTTGAGGGATTAGGGTTTAGGGTTGAGGCTTTAGGGATAGCATTTAGGATTGAGGGATTAGAGTTGAGGGTCGAGGGATTAGGGTTAAGGTAGAGTGTTGAGGGTAGAGGGATTAGGGATAGGGTTTAGGTTTGAAGGTTTAGGGTTGAGGGATTAGGGTTTAGGGTTGAGGACTTAGGGATAAGGGATTAGGGTTTAAGGTATAGTGTCGAGGGTTGAGGGTTTAGGAATAGGGATATTGTTTAGGGTTTAGGGTTGATGGATGTAAGGGTTTAGGGTTTAGGGATAAGGAATTAGGGTTGAGGGTTGATGGATTAAGGTTTAGGGTTGAGGGATTAAGGTTTAAAGTTGAGGGTTTAGGGTTTAGGGGTAGGGTTTAGAGTTTAGGGATAAGGGATTAGGGTTTAGGGTTGAGGCTTTAGGGATAGCGTTTAGGGTTGAGTGATTAGGGTTGAAGGTCAATGGATTAGGGTTAAGGTAGAGTGTTGAGAGTAGAGGGATTAGGGATAAGGTTTAGGATTGAAGGTTTAGGGTTTAGGGATAAGGGATTAGGGTTTAAGGTACAGTGTCGAGGCTTGAGGGTTTATGGATAGGGTTTAGGATTTAAGATTTAAGGGTTGAGGCTTTAGGGATAAGAGAGAGACCTAGATGGCTAAGGGTTGAGAGATAGGGGAGATGGGGTGAGGCAAATAGGGGAGGAAATGGGTGGATAAGGGTTGAGGCTTTAAAAGCTTTAGGGTTGAGGGATTAGGGTTTAAGGTATAGTGTTGAGGGTTCAGGGTTTAGGGATAGGGTTTAGGATTTAAGGTTTAAGTGTTGAGGGTTGAGGATTTAGGGATAGGGTTTATGGTTTAGGGGTAAGGGATTAGGGTTTAGGGTTGAGGGATTAGGGTACCATAAATTATAATTAGGGATTAGGGTTTATGGTTTAAGGATTGGGGATTAGGGTTTAGGGTTAAGGGTTTAGGGTTTAGGGTTTAGGGATGTACAATTAAGGGATACCCTAAATAAACTAGAATTTAGGTAGGGTTGGGAAAATTTTGTGAACCATCATGGGCTGGAGATTGGAGATTTTGTTGTGTTCAAGTACATATCCAAGTCATATTTTAAGGTTAAGATATTTCAAAGAATAGGGTGTGTGAAAATATCAATGCTCTTCAACTTATGAATACCAACATTGATATAGATAAAAGATGTCCTTCTTCTAATAGAGTATGTAGTTCAAGTCAACCAATGGGTAATAAGTTGTTGAATGAATTGGTTTAATGGGTGTGCCTCCTTCTTCAAAGTTATTCTTGGAGAATTTACACAAAAACTAGTAAATCTATACATTATTTTTCATTCTTTTATTTTGTGTACACTGTTAAGAACTTGTAAAATCTAATTGTGTAATGTGTCTATGGCAGCGCATTCCTCCTATATTTGTTTCACAATTTAGAGACAACATAGACAAACATATGGTGTTGCAAGCCTAGGTGGGAAGGAGTGGGATGTACAATTAGGGGTACCATAAATAAACTTGAATTTAGGTAGGGTTGGGAAAAATTTTGTGAATCATCATGGGCTAGAGATTGGAGATTTTGCTTTGTTCAAGTACATATCCAAGTCATATTTTAAGGTTAAGATATTTCAAAGAATAGGGTGTGTGAAAAATATCAATACTCTTCAGCTTATGAATACCAACATTGATACAGATAAGAGATGTCCTTCTTCTAACAAAGTATGTAGTTCAAGTCAACCAATGGGCAACAAGTTGATGAATGAATTGGTTTAATGGGTGTGCCTCATTCAAAGTTATGCTTGGAGACTTTACACAAAAAATGGTAACTCTATACATTATTTTTCATTCTTTTATTTCTTGTACACTATTAAGAACTTCTAAAATCTAATTGTGTAATGTGTTAATGGCAACACATTCCTCCTGCATTTGTTTCACATTTATAGACAACACAGACAAACATATGGTGTTGCAAGGCCCAGGTGGGCAGGAGTGGGATGTACAATTAAGGGTTACCATAAATAAACTAGAATTTAGGCAGGGTTGGGAAAATTTTGTGAATCATCATGGGCTAGAGATTGGAGATTTTGTTGTGTTCAAGTACATATCCAAGTCATATTTTAAGATTAATATATTTCAAAGAATAGGTTGTGTGAAAAATATCAATGCTCTTCAGCTTATGAATACTAACATTGATACAAATAAAAGACACCCTTCTTCTAATAGAGTATGCAGTTCAAGTCAACCAATGGGCAACAAGTTGCTGAATGAATTGGTTTAATGGGTGTGCCTCCTTCAAAGTTATGCCTGGAGACTTTACACAAAAACTGGTAACTCTATACATTATTTTTCATTCTTTTATTTCGTGTACACTGTTAAGAACTTGTAAAATCTAATTGTGTAATGTGTTTATGGAAGCACATTCCTTCTACATTTGTTTCATAGTTTATAGACAATACAGACAAACATATGGTGTTGCAAGGCCCAGGTGGGGCAGGAGTGGGATGTACAATTAGGGGTACCATAAATAAACTAGAATTTAGGCAGGGTTGGGAAATGTTTTTGAATCATCATGGGCTGGAGATTGGAGATTTTGTTGTGTTCAAGTATATATCCAAGTCATATTTTAAGGTTAAGATATTTCAAAGAACAGGGTGTGTGAAAAATATCAATGCTCTTTAGCTTATGAATACCAACATTGATACAGATAAAAGATGCCCTTCTTCTAACAGAGTATGTAGTTCAAGTCAACCAATGGGTAGCAAGTTTCTGAATGAATTAGTTTAATGGGTGTGCCTCCTTCTTCAAAGTTATGCTTGGATACTTTACACAAAAAATGGTAACTCTATACATTATTTTTCATTCTTTTATTTCCTGTACACTATTAAGAACTTGTAAAATCTAATTATGTAATGTGTTTATGGCAGTGCATTCCTCTTGCATTTGTTTCACAGTTTATAGACAACCCAGACAAACATATGGTGTTACAAGGCCCAGGTGGGCAGGAGTGGGATGTACAATTAGGGGATACCATAAATAAACTAGAATTTAGGTAGGGTTGGGAAAATTTTGTGAATCATTATGGGCTGTAGATTGGAGATTTTACTATGTTCAAGTACATATCCAAGTCATATTTTAAGGTTAATATATTTCAAAGAATAGGGTGTGTGAAAAATATCAATGCTCTTTAGCTTATGAATACCAACATTGATACAGATAAAAGATGCCCTTCTAACAGAGTACGCAGTTTAAGTCAACCAATGGGAAGCAAGTTACTGAATGAATTGGTTTCTGATGAGGAATTTAACAACAATGATGTTGAAGCAATGGAAGAAAATCAAAATTGTAAGTCTAATTTAATTTATTTCAACTTTCGAAGTAGGCATTTGAATTGTATCTTTATCAGAAGGATTGGTATAACAAAAACTTATTTCTGTTGCAGGCCATTCTTGGAAAAAACCTAGACATTATCGACCCTCTCATCTAGAAAACCACATGACAGTGAACTCTTCCCCTTATTTCAAATTAGGTAAACCTTTTTATTCAATGAAAATGAAGTCACGAAATGTAAACCGACAATGGTGTCGAGGGTTGAGGGTTTAGAAATAGGGATAGCATTTAGGGTTTAGGGATGAGGGATTAGGGTTGAGGGTTGAGGGATTAGGGTTTAAGATATAGTGTCGAGCATCAAGGGTTTAGGGATATGTTTTAGGGTTTAAGTTTAAGGGTTAAGGGTTGAGGGATAATGGTTAAGGGTTGAGGGATAGGGTTTAGGGTTTAGGGATAAGGGATTAGGGTTTAAGGTATAGTGTCAAGGGTTTAGGGTTTAGGAATAGGAATAGCGTTTAGGGTTTAGGGATGAGGGATTAGGGTTGAGGGTTGAGGGATTAGGGTTGAGGGTTGAGGGTTGAGGGATTAGGGTTTAAGGTATAGTGTTGACGGTTGAGGGTTTAGGGTTTAGGGTTGAGGGATAAGGGTTTAGGGTTGAGAGATTAAGGTTTAAGGTATAGTGTTTAGGGTTGATGGATTAGGGTTTAAGGTTGACAAATTAGGGTTTAATGTTGAGAGTTGAGGGTTGAGGGTTGAGGATTGAGGATTTAGGAATAGGGTTGATGGTCAAGGGATTAGAGTTAAAGTAGAGTGTCAAGGGTAGAGGGATTAGGGTATGATTTATGGTTAAAGGTTTAAGGATTGAGGGTTGAGGCTTTAGAGATGAGGGTTAATGGATTAGGGTTTAAGATATAGTGTTGAGCGTCGAGGGTTTAGGGATAGGTTTTAGGGTTTAAGTTTTAAGGGTTGAGGGATAGGCTTTAGGGTTTAGGGATAAGGGATTAGGGTTTAAGGTATAGTGTCGAGGGTTGAGGGTTTAAGAATAGGGATAGCATTTAGGGTTTAGGGATGAGGGATTAGGGTTGACATTTGAGGGATTAGGGTTGAGGGTTGAGGGATTAGGGTTTAAGGTATAGTGTCGAGGGTTGAGGGTTTAGGGATAGGGTTTAGGGTTGAGGGATTAGGGTTTAAGGTATAGTGTTGAGGGTTGAGGGTTTAGGGATAGGGTTTAGGGTTGACGAATTAGGGTTTAATGTTGAGAGTTAAGGGTTGAGGGTTGAGGGTTTAGGGATAGGGTTGATGGTTAAGGGATTACGGTTAAAGTAGAGTGTCGAGGGTGGAGGGATTAGGGATAGGGTTTAGGGTTGAAGGTTTAAGGATTGAGGGTTGACGCTTTAGTGATGAGGGTTAATAGATTAGGGTTTAAGATATAGTGTCAAGCATCGAGGGTTTAGGGATAGGTTTTAGGGTTTAAGTTTTAAGGGTTAAGGGTTGAGGGATAGGGATTAGGGTTTAGGGATAATGGATTAGGGTTTAGGGATGAGGGATTAGGGTTGAGGGTTGAGGGATTAGGGTTGAGGGTTTAGGGATAGGGTTTAGGGTTTAGGAATTAGGGTTTAAGATATAGTGTTGAGGGTTTAGGGATAAGGTAAATAGGGTTGAAGAATTAGGGTTTAGGGTTGAGGGTTGAGGGATTAGGGTTAAAGTAGAGTGTCGAGGGTATATTGATTAGGGATAGGGTTTAGGGTTGAAGGTTTAAGGATTAAGGGTTGAGGGTTAAGGGATTAGGGTTTAAGATATAGTGTTGAGGGTCAAGGTTTTAGGCTTTAAGGTTTAAGGGTTAATGGTTGAGGGATAGGGTTTAGGGTTTAGGGATAAGGGATTAGGGTTTAAGGTATAGTGTTGAGGGTTGAGGGTTTAGGAATAGGGATAGCATTTAGGATTTAGGGATGAGGGTTTAGGGTTGAGGGATTAGGGTTGAGGGAATAAGGTTTAAGGTAAAGTGTTGAGGGTTTAGGGATAGGGTTTAGGATTTAAGGTTTAAAGGTTGAGGCTTTAGGGTTTAGCGTTAAGTGAGACCTAGATGGCTAAGGATGGATGGAGAGGTAGACAAGGAGTGACTAAGAGACATAGAGAGGGGAGAGGTAGAGAGGCAAGGGGGAGAGATATAGGTGAGATATAGAGAGGTGAGAGATAGAACATGAGCTAATGGAACTAGAGGTGAGAGATATTGCAAAGGTGCTATTAAAGGTGAGATAGGCACAAATATTTATGGATCAATTTATAGCAGGACAAAATGTGAGTGCGTTATAATGTGAGCACATTATAATGCGCTCACATTTTGGCTTGCTATACAAACAGTAAAAAGGCCTAGACCCCCATGATCCAAGCCCACATACTCTATTTTCATGTTGTTTATGCCTGTGTTTTGACAAAAAAAAGTGTTTTCATGCTGTTGGGAAGTTCACATGCACATTTTGCACATTCTACCACCTTTGCATGAACTTTCCACCACCTTTTTCTACTTTGCCAACTTAAGAAGGACGAAATAACATAGTTTTCACATTGAATTTGAGATATATCAATTCAAGTTTCAATTTTTGTAGTGTTGCAATGTTAATTGTGATTGAATTGTAGGAATTTAATATTATAGATTGGTTAATAGTATTGTTGTTACTAATTCTATTTGAGTGTTATTCAATTTAACATTTAAAAGGAATCAAGTGGTGAAAAACTCAAATTGTTGAGGAGTTTGATGCAAGAAGAAAAAAACACTATATAATTGAGTACTCTCTCCATTTGAATCTCCATTTTTTAGGTATGTCAAGTCTTTACATGCATTTTCTTTACATTTTCCTTAATTCTATAAATGAATTACTTTATCATGCTTTATCATACATGTTTATATCACTTGTATCCAGTATGCATAATAAAAGACTATGTATACATATTTTGTGTTTATATAATAGACTATGTTTTAAATTAGTTCATGGTATGCATAATAAAAGATATCTCAAAGGTCAACATTAATTAAAATAGGCACAATCATGATCAAGAAAGTAGCCTACAATCTCACATGGTGCCATGTATATTTTCTACACTTGGTCTCTTTAATAATTATGTGTAATAATGAATTAAACAGACCTTAACATACCATGATGTCAAACTATACAAGAATAAATCCTTACAACATATAAATATATAATCCCTTAATTGCATAATGAAATACTATTATCTTGTCATATTAACAAGTTAAATACAAATGAATAGGTGCCAAGATCATACAAGAAAATCCAAATAGGCTTAATTCAATCATGATCCATGCTATGCTACATTATTCTTCATGTTGGAGGATGTGGAGACCTCTTTAGTGCCTTGGGCTAGGACATTCCTTATACACCCATTCATGATGATTTGTATGCACATGACACAACAATATTTCAAAATTTCTTAATTGTCCTTTGTTACCACATGATGGTGGTTACCTTGATCAACTATATACCTTTCAATACCCTAAATTACAGAGATTAGTCTAATGATTTTTATGACAGTCTTAGGTATGTCTCCAAATATTCATGTTTCCAAGATAGTTCTAGCTAATGTCCACTTGTTTCCAACTTCTTAGACGTACAAGAAATGATTCTGAGCATTATATTCATCATAAATACGTCACTTTTAGTCAATAGAAGCCAAAATACATCCTTTTGCAATCATGGATTAGTTAAGGACAGCTAGGTGGTAAATTTATTGTCATTTGCAACTTCACAAATTTGGTGTCTTATCTTGTCCTCCTTAGTTTTCTCCATGGATCTCAATCATTGTCTTCATGATTCGAATAATTCATCATGTCATAGTGGCTTCATCATTCCATAATTTTCTAATCACAATAACCCTAGATGGCTATCCCTAGGACTACTCTGTGAATTGCACACTATGTATTTCAGCAATTTAGATTTCCTTCATGTGTGTTTCAATGGTTTGCAGTGTTAGGACAGTCCTATGTGAAACTTATTAAACATAATTAAAATCCATCACACCACCTCAAATGAAATCAAACTAACTCCAAATTTCATGAATATGACTATCCTTTTGAATAAATCAGTTATGGCATGACAATCCTTTATGAGCACTTGATCAATCTTCTTCAAACTTTCACCTTTTGTCTGTATTGAAAAATCTCTAAAATAATCCTCTTAGAACCTTACGAATAAAGTTATTATAATGTGCATGAAGTGATCAACAATAATGGTTGTATCTAGAACTAGGTGTGATAGTCTTAGATAGTTAGGACTGTTATGATTACCCTCATAGCTGTGATAGTCTTATTTGCATCTGAATATGACAGTCATGTCTCCATGCGATGAACTTGTCTAGGATATCTTTCTGTAACACCCATCCTCACCTTCATTCTCATTGCAAAGATTAACAACACTCTTGAGCAAGGCATTTGTACCTATTCATGATTATCCTAAGTGTTGGTTATGACAACAGATTGTCCCCTTCTTCATAGTGGCCTTTATGGAAATTTACCTTATGCACATGATTATCTACTTGAGTTTGGAATTACCATATTAATGAGTGTTGACTTTAATAATCCTCTACACTAATCCAAAGCATGCCCTAGTGTGATGTCTTCCACGATCTCAATCATCTCTCCTTTCATGATTAGATGGTTATCAATAAGTGCTAGCCCACGAGACGTCTCCAAGTGAAAATCAAGTGTATCATGTGTCCTATATTCTGTCCCATGGCTGCAAGTTCAATCTTCATGTGTGAGGATATGATCTCTATCTGTAAGTGAGTGTAAGTAGTTTGATGGCTGAAATAATGCTTTGTATGGCTGCAATAATGCTTTGTATGCTTTGTACTTATTTTATTTGACTGACATTTACTCTTCTACAGATAAATTCTCCTCCATGCTGAGGAAACGATCAAGAATTAAACAAACATAGGAAGAGATAGAAGCTAAGAATGTAAAGAAAGTAGTGGCTATGAGGGAACTTTGTGAGAAGAGGAAATTGGACACAATAAATGAAGACATGCCAATTGAAGAGGAACCACAACTATCAAAAAGAGATATGGTATTGGTAGCACAAAGAGAATGGATGCAAAAACTTCATGCTATGAGAGATTTGAATACTGTAGTTGGAGACACGTCCTCTACTGCAAGTCAACATGTAGGGACACCATCTACTGCATCTTAAGTTGAGAGTACATCATCACTCACATCTGAAGAAGGAGGTACGCCATTATTCCCACCTCAACCTCAAGGTATGTCATCTATTCCATCTTCGATCGAAGGTATGCCATCTAGCCCATCTCATTTAAATATTGATGAAATTCCTAATGTTGAGATGAATTTACCTATTTTAACATCACCTAGAATTTTGCATAGAAAGCCAAAGTATTTGATTGATATTGATGAGAATATTTTGCAGCCAATGGAAGGTAAGATTACAAAATGCACTTGTATGCTCATAAGATTTGGAGATTGTTATTTGAAAAGTTAAATGAGATTGCAAGATGTCAACTATTTATTGAAATGATGCGAAGTATAAAGTATAGGTCCATCATGAAGATTCTTGGGTTGAGAACATCATAGTCTTCAAGTGAAAAATCTATTGTCAAGAATCTTATGAGTGCATATGACAGTGTGGGTAACACCTCATGTACAAAAGATAGTAATGCAACATGGCATGTGATTACATCGAATATAGTAAGTAGTCAAATGAAGAAAGCTCGTCTCATTAGAAAGACAAGTCAAGTATTGAGAATTAATAGAAAAACTTTATCAAGAGTCGTTGGAAGGTGCCAAAGAATTGAGGACACCAATGCCAATGAATTACAGGCATTCTCGGGGAGACTACCACAAAAAGATAAACCAATTGTTGAAGCATTGAGATTACTAATTGAAGACTTTTGGAAGAATTACACAAGGGTATCTTGGAATCAAAGGGATGTGGTAAGAAGGAGAATCGGTAGTAAAAAATGTGAGCCACATCCAAAGCATTTTTTGGATACGACTCAAACATAATTTTTTGGTAAATTTCTAGAGATGTATCCTTAAATTAAAATTTGTCAAAGATATTTTGAAATGCTAAAACCTTTCTATGTCAAGATAAATCACACATGCACTACTTGTTGTTGTAGATTACATATTGAATTTTCTAACGATTTTGATATTTATCGGTCTATATGTTTAGATTTTCATATTAACAATCTTTTGCAAGATTGTGGCATACATGCCCCACCAACATCTTCAAGAGAATTCATATCAAGAATTTTATGTGAAAGAGAGGAAGGTTAAATATTCTACAGGAAATTATGCTTCGATGGCACATGCCATACTTGTGGTGGCTTGCAACGTATGCCACTATGTGAACATATGGAAAGAACACATGCGGTTGGAAATGAACTAGTAGAGTTTGGCAAGTATAAAATAGTGGCATACAATACAAAAGATGGTAAAGAAGAAAATATGTGTGAATTGGTTATTGAAAATATTCTAATGTATCAGTTTATGCCTATATTTAGTGATAGTATAGTGTATGAGTATGCAAGACATGCCCATAGAGCTCGATGGTTGGACTTGCAATTCAAGTTATGCAAGGACACATTTCCAGTTGGTAGCATTGTTTCAGTCATCGACTTTGCAGAGAACTACATGTTGGCAAGAGACACTATATGGATTCATGGTTGTTGTCATTGATGGCAACAAAGGTCATCCCACATATCCGCAAGTCATGGTGTGTCTCTACCGGAAGTCAGAATGAAGATTGTTGTGGTCCGGTGAACAAGAACAGAGCATGTGGCAAGGTCTGACAGATTGGTCCGGATCTCTCAGAGGAAGTGTCTTGGTGTAGTGTAGATTTGGGGAAGTCAAGAGGACTACCTTGAGTAGTATATTCCAAGGATTTAGCCTCCGGTGATGAACAAAGAAAAAGATATGAATAGTTGAGTACCGGATTCCTGAGAGACAGTGAGAACAGAGGAAGAACTGACTGACAGAGTATCAGACTATTTTCCGGATGTGTTACTGTTGATGGTAAAGGTTGTGAAGGCATGAATCATGTTTGGCCAACATGATTAATGATATCTACGAGTATATGCTTGATCCGCATTACTTGATATGCAAGGATTCAGCCGACAGAACAGAGTTTGTGAGAAGATAGATTATTCCGGGTGCCGACTAGAAAGATAATGAAATCACTAGTGCGGATATATATAGAGGATGGATTTAGTTGTGAAAGGTGTAATGGTGTGAAGGTGTATGCGAATAAATACAGAACAGAGCAGAAGCAGTAAGAAAGATCCGGTATGTGAAAAGATAGTAGAATAAAGAACAGAGGAAAGATGAAGTGCAGCAGATCAGTATACTGAGCCTAACCGGAACTGAACTCCAGCATATGAAGATGCTTCCAATCAGTTCAAGTATTGTATTACATTCTTTTGTAGACAGTGTGTCTCCTTGTAGGCAGTGTGCCTCTTTGTGAGCAGTGTGCTCGGGCAGTGAGCCCTAATTGGCAAGTGCCATTTTGTAATTCCTTATTCTTCTAACAGAGAATAATCTTTGGGTTAATCACCCCGTGGTTTTCTCCCTTAACCGGGTTTCCACGTCAAAAATACTGTGTCATGTGTTTCTCATTTCATGGTAATGTTTGTTTGTTTGATTCAATGCTGCTTTGATTAATAAGAAAGTTCAAAAGAAGAAATAATTAGGATAACTGATTCACCCCCCCCTCTCAGTTATCAACACTACAGTCTATGGCCACAGTGTGAGGTGCAATCACAATACTACAACTCAACACAGGTTTCTATATTTATGCACATTGCACTCATGCATGTGAATGATAGTACAGAGGATGACAAAAAGATCATAAGGGAGTGTCATTTCTATATTAGTGATGATCGCACACATTCTATAGAGTTTGTGCAAGGTTTTTTTCAGGTGTTCTACAATGATTTGTCTAGAAGGGGCATATCATTCAGTCAACATATCATATGGTCAGATAATTGTGCATCATAATTCAAGAACTCACTAAATTTCTATTAGCTAAGTAAGAGGCATAATTTTACAGGTGTTCAGCATATGTGGAACTTTTGTGAGGTTGGGCATGGAAAGGGGGAGCATAATGGTGCAGGAGCATGTATCAAAAGAGCCATAGCACAAGAAGAGTTAAAGTATAAAGACAATGCAAAGTTGACAGATGCAAAATCAATCATTGAGTGGTGTAATGCTTCCATGGGTCCAGGTAATGAAGGTACAATTCTTCAGTTCATAGATTTTTTTGGTTGATAGATGATACTAACATTGCACCTATGAGGACCGTTGTACACTGATAAGATCAAGTGAGATGCACTCTTTCAGAAGCTCAATTGCAGGTTCATGGAGTATCCATATGCGAAAAATGGCATGCTTTTATTCTTCATGTACAATTCAAGCCTGGGATGAGTGTGAGTCAAAGGAGTGGGTTGACGAATGACAGTTAAGTTATCTTAGCCCAGTTGACACGTATTCACCCCCGATGACACTGGAACTAATAGAGATGGAATCATCAGTTGGCTTTGACCACATATCAAATCTAGTTCAACCAGGTAATATATCTATTTGTATAGTTTCTAAAATTCCTAATGTTATCTTACTTTGTAGTGTTTTTGTAATGTTGACTAATTTCATCTAATTTGCTACACATATCAATGTAGGGCATGTATATGCAATTATTGTAGATGAAGATAATGAAGAGGAAACATATTATTACTTGTCATTGTGTTGAGGCCAAAAAAAAATTGGAAGCCCCAGTTACATATGGAGAAAACATCCAATACCCTATATGCTTAGTGATTTTTACTGGAACATGGCTTAGAAGGTACCCACATAAGAGTGTTAATATTTGGTTGTTTTAGGACTTTGACACACATTGGAAGATTCTTCATTACTCAAACCTTATCATGGCATCCAATGTTCATTTGATACAAAATCAGGGTAGACCTTTGAACAAGACCTTGTGGAAGATGTGTGAGTTTGACCATGAGGCAATACTTGACATAATAAAGAGTAGAGCAAACTCGGATGGTTTGTTGGATTAATTTGTAAGTATTCACATTTATTTTGTAAAGTTATGTTACATTGACTTGTAAGTATGCACATTAATTTGTAAGTTTACATAGGTTTGCCTTTTTTATTTGTTAATGCATTTTACACATATACACATTTTTACATCATGGGAGAAGCCTATCACCACACAACTATCATTAAGGAGGATTCAATACTAAAGGACATTATAAATACACAGCCATGCGTCTCTATAAGAGTACTCAACCATATACATGCAACACAAAATAATAAAATGGTTTGTTTATGTTGGACAATATTCTTATTTGTGTAATTCTTATCTCCATATAGCTTTTGCATGCTTACAACACATCTAGGCTCTTGCCTAGAGCATTGTCCCCTAGACCACCTAGCATCTAGATTAGTTTTGGAGTTGTTTAGACTAGTTGTAGTTGTTAAGATATTGTGTTGATCATTTTTAATCCATGTATACACCTTAAAGAAAATGTATCACTTGTAAAAGGTTAAGACCTAGTGGTATAAGGAGCTTTAATTATACTTGTTAGAGTTTTCTCCTCATTTTAGGGTTTTTCTAGCTATAAGGTCTTGTGTTTCAATTGTTTTTGAGTCTTGTTGTCTCAGTTTCTAACTAGATAATAGGTTTCTCTACTTATGTCTTAGGTATATACTATATGTCAACTAGGTAGATAGAGACTAGAAAAAAGGTATTTAATCTAATCTAGGTGTCTTAGGTAGGTACTGTTGGATCTAGGGCATACAACTGAGAGGGGGGGTGAATCAGTTGTATAAAACTTCTTCTCAATCAAACACTGTTGTTAATTAGCAGCACATCAAATAATCATCCATGGAAGCATAATACATAAACACAAGAGCAGATAAGCATCAACACATTGAACACCAAGATTTTGACGTGGAAAACCCGGTTAAGGGAAAAACCACGGGGTGATTAACCCAAGAATTATTCTCTGTTAGAAGAATAAGGAAAAATGAATGGCACATGCCAATAAGGGCTCACTGCCCGAGCACACTGCTCACAAAGAGGCCCACTGCCTACAAGGAGACACACTGTCTACAAAGTGATGAAAATCACAGTCTTGAACTGGAGAATGACATCTCTACCATGTCCGGATCAGTTCCAATTAAGCGCAACAATCTCTGCTCTGCCTTTCGCACGTTTCTTCGCTATACCATACTCATCCTCACACCACACACTGAAATGAATTCACAAATCATTATTTATACAAGACATCGACTTAGGAACAAGCATCTAAGTCGGCAAACAACCATAGGAGTATCCGCAAGATGAATAACACATCCGGTCGGCCATCACAAGAACATTCGCAGGATGAACAACTCATCCGGTCGGCTACACAGAGCAAGAACTTCATTCGGAAGAATAACTTCAATTCCGGGCTCTACCATCAATGCGGACCAACAACACAACCTAAACATGATCCAAGAACCTTCACAAGCCTGTCTGAATGTCCGGATACATCCGCACTTCCTCTGCTTACTGGGATCTCTTGTCTTCCTCATCCGGAACTTCAAGAACACAGTCTGTCGCCACTGTCATAATGCAAGAGGTACTTCCGGACCTCCAAATCACACACAAATCAGGATGAAACATCACAAGGACATCTCAAACACTCCTTCCAATCCGCAGATTATGATAATACAATTCCGGACCTCACCGGACCTTTTTGTGATCCTCTGTCACCTCCGGATACTTGCCGGACCCGGTTCTATACCGGCAGCCACAACTCCTTCCGATCTTCATGCGGACCTCTGAAATCTTAACTGTAACATCTCAAGACTCATATCTACTAACCCTTTAATCCGCATCCTCCGGTTCTCAACCTATACAGTACATTTACCTTCTTCTCATCACTGTTCTTCACTGTTCCTGACTGAGGCTAATTTTCTTAATATCCTCAGCACAAAGCTCATCAAATCCTTCTTGTCAATGCAGTATGAGTATGTTGACATCAATGACAACACTGGCTCACCTCATACTTGCAACAATCTCCCCCTTTGTCATTGATGGCAACATATGATGTGAAAAACCATCAAGACAAGAACTTCTCTTTTCTGTCACAGCTCCCCCTATCAACAACAACTCTTCACATGTCTTCCTTTGCTGCTCCCCCTTTGATCATCAACCAGTTGTTTTTCACATGTCTTCTCTCCCCCTTTGACATCAATGGCAAAGGGCTCATACTTGCAATTCTCATGCATCAGAATCATACCAGCTGCTCCCCCTTAGTTGCAGCTCCCCATTAGTCCGGATCACAAGATATGACTGTGATAGCCACCGGACTGATGCACATCAGTGCCATCTTAGTTCATCACTGGAGGGGCCATGACCCCTAACTTCTCCCGGAGATATTCAAAGGAGTCCTTGGGAAGAGGTTTGGTAAAGATATCTGCAATCTGATCCTTGGAGGGAACATACTCCAATCTGACTTCTTCCTTGTTTACTTGTTCTCTCAAAAAGTGAAATTTGATAGATATGTGCTTAGTCTTAGAATGCAATACCGGATTCTTGGAAATATTAATTGCACTTGAATTGTCATAGAAAATTGTGATAGGCTCCTCATATTCAACTTTGATGTCTCTTAGCATCTGCTTCATCCATAGGATTTGAGTACAACTACCTGCTGCTGCAATGTATTCTGCTTCAGTTGTAGACAGAGATATTGCATCTTGTTTCTTGCTTAGCCAAGAAACCAATCTCTTTCCCAAAAAGAATGCTCCACCACTAGTGCTCTTCCGGTCATCCACATCTCCTGCCCAATCTACATCTGTGTAAGCATGAAGAGAGAAATCCAGATCTCTAGGATACCAAAGACCATACTCAACTGTTCCTTTCAAGTATCTAAAAATTCTTTTGATTGCCATAACATGAGATTCTCTAGGATCAGCCTGGAATCTTGCCACAAGACCAACAGCCTGCATTATATCAGGTCTAGTTTGAGTGAGATACAACAATCCACCAATCATTGATCTATACTTTGTCTGATCTGCCTTTGGAGAATCATCATCTTTGCTTAACTTACATCCGGTTGCCATAGGAGTGTTCATAGGCTTTGAGTCTTCCATACCAAATTTCTTTAACAATTCTTTCACATATTTGGTCTGAGAAATGAAGATCCCTTCTTTTGTTTGAGTAATTTGCAGACCCAAGAAGAAATTTATTTCACCAAGCATAGACATTTCAAACTCACTTTTCATCTGATTTGCAAAAGTTTTGCACATACTATCTCTTCCTCCAAAAATGATATCATCCACAAATACTTCAACAATCAGAATGTTTTCATGATCAATTTTGAAATATAAGTTACTGTCAGCAGTACCTTTGTTGAATCCAATCTGCACAAGATGCTTATCCAACCTTTCATACCATGCTCTTGGGGCTTGCTTCAATCCATACAAAACTTTCTTCAACTTGCAGACCATATCATTATTATCAGACAATTGAAATCCATCCGGTTGTTCAATGTAGACTTCTTCTTCTAGATCACCATTTAGGAAGGCAGACTTGACATCCATCTGATATACCTTGAAGTCTTTGAAGGCAGCAAATGCAAGAAGTAATCTGACTGCTTCAATTCTTGCTACCGGAGCAAAAGTCTCTTCAAAGTCAATTCCTTCTATTTGAGAGTAGCCTTTGCAGACCAATCTAGCTTTGTTTCTGATTACTTCACCAGCTTCATTTAGTTTGTTCCGGAAGACCCACTTGGTTCCAATTACATTCCTGTCTCTAGGTCTGGGAACAAGATCCCAAGTATGATTTTTCTCAATTTGCATCAGTTCATCTTCCATTGCTTTGGTCCAGTTTTCATCATTGCAGGCTTCATTTATTGTTTTAGGTTCAATCTTTGAAATCAGACAACATTCATTCTGATCTTGAGCAATATTCCTTCTAGTTTGTACACCTTTGCTTCTGTCACCTATGATCTGATCTTCAGAGTGATTCAGTCTTACATACCTTGGAATTTTGGGAGTATCCAGCACTGCTGTTTCTTGATCAGCCTCATTCAAATCTAACTCTTCTTCCTGATTTACCGGATCAGGCTGACTCTGTCTCACCGGAGAGGATTGAGGTCCTTGAACACTGTCTTGGTCATCTTCATCAAACTCATAAAATCTTGAAGGCTTCTCAATTCCTTCATCAACCTTCACATTGGTGCTTTCTATCATCTTCCTCAATCTCTTATTGTAACACCGGTATGCTTTGCTTTGAGTGGAGTAGCCCAAGAAAATTCCTTCATCACTTCTAGCATCAAACTTTCCTAGATCTTCATCTCTTTTAATATAACACTTGCTACCAAATACTCTGAAATATTTCACAGTAGGAGTGATGCCAAACCAGAGTTCATAGGGGGTCTTACCGGTGTTGTTTCTGATTTGAACTCGATTGAGAGTGTAGACTGCAGTGCTGATAGCTTCTTTCCAAAACATTTGAGGAACATTTGCTTCCAACATCATTGTCCTAGCAGCTTCCTGGATGGTCCGGTTCTTTCTCTCAACTACTCCATTCTGCTGTGGAGTCTTAGGAGCAGACAACTGTCTCCTTATACCCTGTTTCTCACAAAAGTCAATGAATTCACCAGATGTAAATTCACCACCTCTATCAGACCTTAGACACTTTAGTTTCAATCCGGTTTGATTCTCCACCATAGCTTTGAAGATTTTGAACTTCTCAAAAGCTTCTGATTTTTCTTTTAGAAAGGTAACCCACATCATCCGGGAATGATCATCAATTAACAACATGAAATATCTATCACCTTGCAGACTCTTGATTCTTGTTGGACCACATAGATCAGTATGTACTAATTCCAATAATCCGGTAGAAGACTGATCTTTGCTTTTAAAAGAGACTCTGCTTTGTTTGCCTAACTGACATTCTTTACACACACTATTTGTAGGTTTTATCAACTTTGGAAGATCTCTCACAGCCTGAGTATTGCTTATTTTGATGATGTTATCAAAATTTACATGACACATTCTTCTATGCCATAACCAACTCTGATCAATTTGAACAAACAAACAACTTTTATTTGAACCAACCAGATGAAAGATGTTACCTCTTGTCTGAGTACCGGATGCAATTTCAGTTCTGGAGCTTGTAAAGATTCTGCATTTTCCATTCTTGAACCGGAGATCATAGCCTTTGTCCACTAACTGACCAACACTGAGAAGATTGTGCTTCAATCCTTCAACATACAGTACATTTCCTGTTTTGCTCTTACCATCAAAGGAAATAGTTCCCCTACCTCTGATTCTGCCAGCAGAATTGTCACCAAACTTTACCATTCCTCCTTCATATCTTTCCAAGTCTAAGAACTTATTCTTGTCACCAGTCATATGGTGAGAACATCCACTGTCAATAACCCAATCATCCTTTTCTTCTACTTGAGCAGCCAAGGCTTTTTCAACAACTTTGTGATTGACAGATTCAGAGAGCATGGAATCTTCTTCCTTGATGGCTATAAACACCCACTCATTTCCGGATTTGCTTCCTAGTTCTGATTCATCATCTGTTACTCCTTCATTGTCATCTTCTTCATGAACATAATAGCAATTCTTTTGAAACCTTTGTCTGTGAGTATTAGATCTTGCAGATCTCTCCGGACATCTTGAGGCAAAATGACCAATCTTATTGCAGTTGAAACACTTAAAGGGTAGTTTTCCTTCATACTTACCGGATCCTCTTGGCAGTCTCTTTGCAATGAGGGCTTCAAGTTGAGCTGTTTCTGCTTCTTCTTCTTCCATGTCTCTTCTTGCTTGATCATACCATGACATTTTCCTTGATGAGTTTTCACCCGGATCAAATCTCTGTTTGCCTTTCACATAGGCACTGGCTTTGAAAGCAGATTCAGTCTTGGGAGGATCATCTCCAAACTCGGTCATTTCAAATGCAGCTAGTTTGCCAGCCAGTTGTTCTCTTGTGACAGTTGTGTGGGCTCTGAATTCATCAATGGCAGCAACTTTGATTTTGTAGGCAGCAAGAAGGGATCTTAGGATTTTGCAGACAATCTCATTTTCATCTAAAGTTCCACCAGCATTTCTGATTCCACATACCAGCTCATTTACTCTTGGCATAAAGGTAGTGATGTTTTCATCATCTCTCATTTTCAACCTTTCAAATTTCCCTTTCAGACTTTGCAACCTTGCACTTTTGACAAACTCATCTCCTTCATATAGAAGTTCCAATTTAGTTAGGATCTCATATGCAGTGGGTAGGTCAATGACATTCGAGAGATCTGAGTCATTCAATGCGCTTAGAAGAGCTTCCTTGGTCCGCAGATTGTTTTCAGCTTCTGTGATTTCATTCAGAGTTGTCGGACCACCTTGTGGAGGTACATATGGTTTTGAAATCATACCCAGGTATGCTTTTCCCATGCATTCCAAGTGACACTTCATGTGACCTTTCCAGAGAGTGAAGTTGGTTCCATCGAACTTTAGACTATCCTTCTTGTATGACGACATCCTGGATCTCCTCAAGCGGTTAAGCTCTTGTCAGAGGAACTTGGCTCTGATACCAATTGTTGGATCTAGGGCATACAACTGAGAGGGGGGGGGTGAATCAGTTGTATAAAACTTCTTCTCAATCAAACACTTAACTCACTGTTGTTAATTAGCAGCACATCAAATAATCATCCATGGAAGCATAATACATAAACACAAGAGCAGATAAGCATCAACACATTGAACACCAAGATTTTGACGTGGAAAACCCGGTTAAGGGAAAAACCACGGGGTGATTAACCCAAGAATTATTCTCTGTTAGAAGAATAAGGAAAAATGAATGGCACATGCCAATAAGGGCTCACTGCCCGAGCACACTGCTCACAAAGAGGCCCACTGCCTACAAGGAGACACACTGTCTACAAAGTGATGAAAATCACAGTCTTGAACTGGAGAATGACATCTCTACCATGTCCGGATCAGTTCCAATTAAGCGCAACAATCTCTGCTCTGCCTTTCGCACGTTTCTTCGCTATACCATACTCATCCTCACACCACACACTGAAATGAATTCACATATCATTATTTATACAAGACATCGACTTAGGAACAAGCATCTAAGTCGGCAAACAACCATAGGAGTATCCGCAAGATGAATAACACATCCGGTCGGCCATCACAAGAACATTCGCAAGATGAACAACTCATCCGGTCGGCTACACAGAGCAAGAACTTCATCCGGAAGAATAACTTCAATTCCGGGCTCTACCATCAATGCGGACCAACAACACAACCTAAACATGATCCAAGAACCTTCACAAGCCTGTCTGAATGTCTGGATACATCCGCACTTCCTCTGCTTACTGGGATCTCTTGTCTTCCTCATCCGGAACTTCAAGAACACAGTCTGTCGCCACTGTCATAATGCAAGAGGTACTTCCGGACCTCCAAATCACACACAAATCAGGATGAAACATCACAAGGACATCTCAAACACTCCTTCCAATCCGCAGATTATGATAATACAATTCCGGACCTCACCGGACCTTTTTGTGATCCTCTGTCACCTCCGGATACTTGCCGGACCCGGTTCTATACCGGCAGCCACAACTCCTTCCGATCTTCATGCGGACCTCTGAAATCTTAACTGTAACATCTCAAGACTCATATCTACTAACCCTTTAATCCGCATCCTCCGGTTCTCAACCTATACAGTACATTTACCTTCTTCTCATCACTGTTCTTCACTGTTCCTGACTGAGGCTAATTTTCTTAATATCCTCAGCACAAAGCTCATCAAATCCTTCTTGTCAATGCAGTATGAGTATGTTGACATCAATGACAACACTGGCTCACCTCATACTTGCAACAGGTACTATATGTCAACTAGGTCTACCATAATAGGTGTCTTAGGTAGAACTATAATCTAGGTGTCTAGGTGACTTAAGTATAGACTACGATAAGGTATAAAGACTAGGTGTCTTAGGTCTACTATGTCTCTTAAATCTAGATACATACTATATAATAGGTGTCTTAGGTGTCCTACATCTACTAGAATACATGTGTCTTAGGTCTTAGGTGAGGCCACATGAGCTTCCACCTTCACATGGTTAGCCTTGTCAGTATAGAATATTTATATTTCTTGAAGCTAAGGGAAGCTCTTTTTCTTAATAGGAAAACTTTATCGACTTTAGTGTCCTCATGGTGCAAGGGCACATAGGTTGTCATGCCTCCAAGAGGGGTCAAAAAGTAAAATTTTATTTTGATTGAGTCAATTGTATGTAATAAAGTCTTCTAAGACCATTTCATATGTTTTTGAGTTGGTTTGAGTCATTTGGGGTTAGTTTGAGTCTTTGATGGGTACGTTTAGGCTAGGCATGGTCATGTTTCACACCCAAACATGCCGAAACAGTCTGAACTACATTATACCAGGGATATTTCTGAAGAGTCCAAAGTGCAAAAAGGCAACAATCTTTGACGAGGTGTTACTTAGAAATTGTCACTTAGAAACATTGCGTTTGAGTCAACGCGATCACGTAGGGTCCCTCTACAATAATCTCTCTTAGTTTTTTATATCTCTAAGGAGTTTGCCCATGGTGAAAGGTTTTCTGCTGCCCCAAAAATCATCAGAAGGAGGTAGTGTAAAGTTGCAAAGGGGTGTAACTTTTGTCCTTCTCCTAATGCAACCAAACTGATAGTTCCAACGCGTCTAGATGGGTATTTTTAGGCTAGGCATGGTCATGTTTCATACCCAATCATGCCGAAACAACCCAAGCTAAATTATACCGGTGATATCCTTGAAGAGTCCAAAGTGCAAAAAGACAGCAATCTTTGATGAGTAGTTACTCAGAAACTGTGTCACTTAGAGACATTCCGTCCTAGGCAACACAATCACATAGGGTCCCTCTACAATAACCTCTGTAATGTTCCATTTTTGGTGCATTGATTATTGTGTACATTATTCTTGTTCCTAATCTCCTAGAGGCCATCTGACATGTTGGAAGAACTCCAAAGTTCTTGGAGTGGTTGTAGTTCTATCTGCAGAGTAGTTGTGTGTGTCTCAAGTCTTCAATTCATTGAGAATGGGTTGAAGTTATTTATCAGTGCATTTCTACTGCTTATTTTAGCTTGGGACTATTATTCTGATAATTAATTAATATTTCAATAAGGTTGCCTAAGGTTATATTTAATTATTGCAACTTAGTGTAATATTAATTATAAAAAGTGGGTTTCCTTCTAGAAAATGGATTAATTGTCTTTGGCATTGAGCTCAATGGATGTCCAAGGTGACAGTGATGCTTTCAAATTTTGGATCAGACTTCCAGTTTTCTCTCCAAGATTCTTGGAGGAGCCGCCTATTTTTAGAAAGTCACCCAGAAAGCATCATTCATCTTCCCAAACATCATGGAGTATGTTGGTATGCTTAATTTTGTAGTTTGGTGATATTTAGGATTTTCCGTAAAATCAGTTGATTTAACGAGCTAAACAATTAATTATTGCACTGAAGTTAAAAAGGTTGGGAAATGTGCATTTAACATTTAAGTGTTATAGCTCATTGGAAAGGGGATGGAAAGCTTTAAATCATGGATGCCTCATTTTTGGACCTTGCGAATCAAATATTTCATTTATTTTGTTAAAATGGGTCTTTGGAGCTAAAAGGTGCTTTTAATTAAAAAGGTGACTTTAAGTTGTGCACACATAATGAGTTATTTTTATATTTTTTTGAGAAGAAATATGAAGGGATAAAAGAAATAATATTTTATTTCCCTCAAAAAGGTTATAAAAGGAGGTGATGGGCTCATTGTTTGGGCATGCTTGGATTTGTATTGTTACTTTGTTGGATTGAACATGTGTGTTCTTCCTTATTCTCTTGAGGACAAAAACCCTCTTATGGAATGCTGTTGAGGATGAAAACCCTCTTGAGGTCAGGTGTGGTTTCACTACAGGAATCACCATTGTGCTAGAGATAGAGATTGGTGCAAGCTCATACAAAGTTTTCCATGGAGCTTTCATGGATTTGATAGATGTTGTGGAGTTTGTTTATGAAATCAGTTTTGAAGTTTTGTTTAGTGATTTGTATGAGTTTCTGGTGTGATTTTGAGTATATTGTTGAAGTTTTAAGATGCCTCTGCCTTGGCCATACCTTTTTGGCCATACATCTACTGAGGGTCGATGCATATTAAAATTAATGGTTGATGTCTTTTGAAAGTCTATTAGTTGCATTATGTTTGTATGGACTAGATGCCACTTTCAAGAAGTTTTTAAATGTTGCTTTCAATTTTCTGGGAGCTGCCGTAGTTGTACCTGGTTGTACGACCCTAATCATGGAGTTTTATTTGCTATGGGATATGTGGTTAGTTTCTTAGTGTATAGATTGCTCAGATTTGTCTTTGGGGTTAGAATAATCAGTCTTACATCAAAGTTTGGATTATTAGTTGTGTGTATCAATTTTATGTTTTCTGATTTCTACCATCGCTATTGTACAGGGTTATATCATGCAATAGAGTTAAAATTTAGTGCTCAACCTTTTTTATCAGAATTAAACAATCTTCATCAACAAAATTAATATTCTATTTGTCAATCTTGATGTAGGGTATGATCTCTTAATAATGACATTCAGGGGAAATTACTCATCAAGTTCTAATCCTTGTGATATTGATATTGATTTCATTGAGTATATTTGTACTTCTTGTAATTCAATTCACATAATAACCCCTGGTTGGTATACTGCCGGTGTGGAAAAAGAATCCTCTCTTTATTGTTCTCACCCACTGAATAAGTGGATGGCTTTGTAATTTTTTATGTTTGTTTCTTACCCACTAGAAAGTGGTGAATTCCCAGGATAAGTGGATGTCCGCTGCAACGGATGAATTGTAAGTTCCTTGATTGCATAGTTATCATTGTAAACCAATCATCATATGCTCTCACCTTGCCCATTTTGGGATCTGGGTGATCAGAAAGTGTGAGGCATCTTTAGTTGTTTATGCATTTATGCTAACACTATCATATCCTTGTATGATCATTTTGAAAAAAATTTGGGGGTTGATTATTATAGTGGTATCAGAGCTAGTATGTTCTTGCTAGCCTATTGGGGAGCTAATTTGTTGCAAATATTTTAGTTGAACAAGTTAGTTTCCAGCCTTGTATGTGAGTGATCAACACTTTCATGTTGTTCAATTTGTGGAAGTTGACAAAGGTTGTTCAATGATTGTTAGATTATTGCCTCTCTTATGAGAAGTGAGACAGATGTTCTATTTGATTCTCTTAGGCAAAGTTAGGATGAATTAGAAAAAGTAGTTCAAGAAAAGTTGGATCGAAGGAGGTATGAACCAGAGGCCTTAAAAATCATTGATGAATATCAAGGTCTATCTGATGACTTTAAGCATGATATTTCATGGGATGCCTTCTTGAAAATAATCGAGGGGCATCCTAACAACAAGGGCCTTGTAGATTACATCCAAAGAACAAGGAATGAAGATGAGAAGAAGAGAATATCTTCATGGAATCCTAAGCTATCTACTTTGATGTCAAAGACCAACTATAATGCCAAGACATCATCTTCTAGCCGACAGAACCAAAACTCTCTCATTTCAAGAAAGGAAGCGGATTTTGAGACAAATTGGCAAGAATGGTTGTCTTTAGGTCTTGAATTTCATGTTGTTATGTCTTTTGTTGAATACTACTCCATAAATAACTTGGCTAAACCTCAGAAAGACTGAGTCCACAATAAAGGATTGCTAGAAGCCTCTAAACTAAGTCAAGAAGAATGGATGATGAAAGTGACATCAAGGAGGGTAGAATTGAGATCACCCAAGTCGAAGATCAGAAACTACTCCAAGTCACCACCTTCTAATCAATAGAAGAAGAATTATCCCCTTTCAAAGAAGGATGAGAACAAAAAGAATGAACTTAGAAGAAGAAATCTTTGTTTCCTATGCAAAGATTCTTGGGAACCTAACCACCAATGCAAGAAAAAGGAAGATGAATTAGCAACCTTCACGACATGTTCTTTTTTTTTTTTTGAATGATGTGAAATCCAAAAATGGTGAAGATGAAGTCTTGATTAGAAATGAGTCTAAATCTCTGTATGAGGAAGACAAAGTCACAAATCATGAGACATGCATAGAGGAGTTTGCTGATTTGGAGAAGTTTACAACAGAAATTAGTGAAGCTAAGCCTTGCTTTGATGAAGAACTAGAAGTGTTGTACTTAGCTAGTCCTCTATTTGATTAAGATCTTGAAGATGCCACTACAATTGAGGAGATGAAGATGTTCAATAGACTGCTAGAAGGTGACTGTACAAGTGAGCCTGAGAGCATTGAAGTGAAGTGTTTATTTGAGGGCATGGAAATAATGAAATTGAAGAATTTAATGCTGCTGAAAATTTTAGAACAACACCTAATGAAGAGTAATTCCACCATTCCAGTGATGGTAGTCCTAATTATGAGTGGGAAATGCCCATGCCAAGTGAAGAGCTGATTGATTCCTCAAAGATCCAGGATGAAGAAGATTTTAAATCAGTCATTGATGAATTTGATACTACCATAACATTTGATCAAAGTGAAGAAGAGGAAGACTCATCTCCCATGCAAATCGAAGAACCAATTGTCTTTTCAGAAGAGTCATTTGATGAGGAGTTTGTTGAAGAACTTGGATTAGCCTCAAAGGTTGATTTAACATTGGATTTCAGTGATGTTACTTCTTGTAGCAAAGTGGCCATGAAGAGAAAAACTTAAAAGCAGCAGATTTCAAGGATCATGCCTATAAGGATATGACAGAAAATTTATTGTGTGTAGCTGATTTAGATTTTAAGGATCAGTTGTTAGTCACTGATGACAAGGTTGTGCAAGTTCTAACACATTTGGATAGCTCACACAAGTTTGTTGAAGATCACATTTAGAGAGCTCAAGTTGAAAGGAAACAAATGGGTATGGAAAAAAGAGCTTCACTTGAAGATTGGTGTATGGTTAGGAAGGCATTGGAAATTTTGAAATCAAATTATTTGAACTTGTTGTCTGATAGAGATCATGTTCTTGAGTTTGCTGATCGATTAGGTGAAGCATTGAAGGGAAGAGATGTTGAAATTGATAAGCTTACATTTAAGCTTAAAACAACTATGGATTCCTTAGAGAGTACCCAAATGGCTCTCTTAGAAGTTGTAAATCAACTTGTTGATGTACTACAATTCAAGGAGCAAGTTGGAGCTGCTAGAGTAGATGAAGGCAAGCTGATAATTGAAGAGTTTGATTTGCTCCAAGGAAGTTATGATTTAGGACATCCTCCTAAGTATGATGATGTAGAGTTGGAGCAAATTGATGAATTATGTGAACAAAAAGGTAAAAACAACTTCCAATCATTTGATGATTCTGTTTCTATGATGGAAGTTGAGTTAACACATGAAAATTCACCTCTCATGTTGAATGATGAAGACCAAATTGGAGTTTGCAACATGGAGGAAGATAGTAACAGGATATGGGATCCAAGTGAGGAACACTCATGGAATGTTACCCTTCACAAAAACTTCACCAACTAGAAGTTTTCATCAGTTGTTGAAGATGGGCAGAAGGTTCAGGTATGCAATGGATTGGGTTCAGTGATGGCTTACTCTCATAATGGAGTTTATTTGCAGAGTTCTATGGAGGATAGTGGTGTTGGTAAGATTGTTTTATGGATGATTTTGGAGTCAAATTTATGTCATGAAGTTGCTATCCTTCATCCAATCAGCCATCATAATTGTTCATTTGCATACATAATGATTGACTGGAGAAAAATTTTGGTCATAACTCTGACTTATTCTGATTGTAGATGGCCTAAATTTCTTATTGTTCTCAAAATATTTTAGTTTTGTTGTTGTTATCTCATTCTGAGATCATTGAAATCTAATTTTCATGAGATTATTTCAGACTTATGCAGCCATGAGATTGATCTTTTTGTTACTATTAGCCTTTTATGGGAAGATGACAAAAGTTTTCAGCTAAAAGGAACAAGTGTTACAGTTACTAATGCTCTTTTGGAGAGTGAGAATCAGCCAATTCATGGTTGTTTAGAGTTGTTTCCAACTTGTGATCAAGATGAATTATGTCCTTCCTTGGAGGAGCATCACAGATTTTGGTTCCCAATAGTAGTTTCATATTGGACAATTGTATTGATGATTGCTAACTTTTTCATTTTTGGAGTTAATGATGTTTGGGATCCAAATAGTTGTGTGATTGGAGGAATGTTTCATAGTTGTAAGTAGAGTTCCAGCCGTGCAGTTTGAAGTTATATCAGAGTGGCACAACAGAAGCGGTGTGAAACATTCTTGAGGTTGATTTGGGATCTAGGTATATTATTGTTAATCATTGTAGGTATCTCTATTGGATATCATGCATTGCTTGAGGACAAGCAATTTGAGCAAGGAGGATTGTAATATTCCATTTTTGGTGCATTGATTATTGTGTGCATTATGCTTGTTCCTAATCTCCTAGAGGCTATCTGACGTGTTGGAAGAACTCCAAAGTTCTTGGAGTGGTTGTGGTTCTATTTGTAGAGTAGTTGTGTGTGTCTCAAGTCTTCAATTCATGAAGAATGGGTTGAAGTTATTTATCAGTGCATTCTTAGTGCTTATTTTGGCTTGGGACTATTATTCTAATAATTAATTAATATTTCACTAAGGTTGCCTAAGGTTATATTTAATTATTGCAACTTAGTGTAATATTCATTATAAAAAGTGGGTTTCCTTCTGGAAAACAGATTAATTCTCTTTGGCATTGAGCTCATTCGATGTCCAAGGTGTCAGTGATGCTTTAAGATTTTGGATCAGGCTTCTGGTTTGCTCTCCAAGATTATTGGAGGAGCTGTCTATTTTTAGAAAGTCACCCGGAAGGCATCATTCATCTTCCCAAACATCATGGAGTATGTTGGTATGCTTAATTTTGTAGTTTGGTAATATTTGAGATTTTTTGTAAAATCAGTTGATTTAACGAGCTAAACAATTAATTATTGCACTTAAGTTAAAAAGGTTGGGAAATGTGCATTTAACACTTAAGTGTTATAGCTTTTTGGAAAGGGGATGGAAAACTTTAAATCATGGATGCCTCATTTTGGGACCTTGCGAATCAAATATTTCATTAATTTTGTTAAAAGGGGTCTTTGGAGCTAAAAGGAGCTTTTAATTAAAAAGGTGACTTTAAGTTGTGCACATATAATGAGTTATTTTTATATTTTGTTGAGGAGAATTTTTTTCTTTTGGTTAATGTGCCTGGTAAACTCTTTAACGTGACCAGTGACGCTAGTGCGACATGCCCTCCAGCTCCACACAATGCTTTTGCCCAGAGCTATGAACCAGTGAGGCCACAACATGGGGGACCTCATCCCCAAGAAAGAACACTTCAAACTCACGAGCTCATTGGCCCAGCGAAGGCGTAACACCTTGCAAGCTCATTGGCCCAGCGGGGGTTTGAACTCTGGTGGCTGCCATTACAACCGAGTGACTTAACCACCGAACCACGCCCTTATCGGCAAACTCCTTAGCTCTTTTTTTTGTTTTGGTGTGTGGTAAACTTTTTTCATGTGACTGGTGACGCTGGCATGACATGCCCTCCAGTACCATAGGGATGGGGGGAGACTAGACCTCGTGACCATCTTTACCACAACAGAATTACTTAGCCAATCAAGCCAGGGCCCCCACCCTATTGAGGAGAAATATGAAGGGATAAAAGAAATAATATTTTATTTCCCTCAAAAAGGTTATAAAAGGAGGTGATGAGCTCATTGTTTGGGCATGCTTGGATTTGTATTGTTACTCTGCTGGACTAAACCTGCGTGTTCTTCCTTATTCTCTTGAGGATGAAAACCCTCTTGTGGAATGCTCTTGAGGATGAAAACCCTCTTGAGGTCAGGTGTGGTTTCACTACATGAATCACCAGTGTGCTAGAGACAGAGATTCGTGCAAGCTCACATAGAGTTTGCCATGGAGATTTCATGGATTTGATAGATGTTGTGGAGTTTGTTTATGAAATTAGTTTTGAAGTTTTGTTTGGTGATTTGTATGAGTTTCTGGTGTGATTTTGAGTATATTGTTGAAGTTTTAAGATGCCTCTACCTTGGTTGTACCTTTCTGGCCATACATCTGCTAAGGGTCGATGCATATTAAAATTAATGGTTGATGTCCTTTGAAAGTCCATTGGTTGCATTATGTTTGTATGGCCTAGACGCCACTTTCAAGAGTGGTATGAAGTTTTTAAATGCTGATTTCAATTTTCTGGGAGTTGCCGTAGTTGTACCTAGCCGCACAACCCTGATCATGGAGTTTTTTTTGTTGTGGGATATGTGGTCAATTTCTTAGTGTATAGATTGCTCAGATTTGTCTTTAGGGTTAGAATAATCAGTCTTACATCAAAGTTTGGATTGTTAGTTGTGTATCAATTTTGTGTTTTTTAATTTCTACCATGGCTGCCGTACAGGGTTATTATCATGCAGCAGAGTTAAAATTCAGTGCTCAGCCTTTTTTATCATAATTAAGTAGTCTTCATCATTAAAATTAATATTCTATTTGTCAATCTTGATGTAGGGTATGATCTCTTATTAATGACCTTCAGGGGAAATTACTCATCAAGTTCTAATCCTTGTGATATTGATATTGATTTCATTGAGTATATTTGTACTTCTTGTAATTCAATTCACATAATAACCCCTGGATCATATACCACTAGTGTGGAAAAAAATCCTCTCTTTATTGTTCTCACCCACTAAATAAGGCATTTACCCGTGGTGAAAGGTTTTCTGCTGCCCAAAAATTGTTAGAAGGAGGTAGTGTAAAGTTGCAAAGGCTTGTAACTTTTGTCCTGCTCCTGATGCAGCCAAAATGACAGTTCTAATGCGTCCAGATGGGTATGTTTAGGCTAGGCATGGTCTTGTTTCACACCCAAACATGCTAAAATAGTCTAAGCTACATTGTACCGGTGATATCCCTGAAGAGTCTAAAGTGCAAAAAAGAAACAATCTTTGACGAGCTATTACTCAGAAATAGTGTCATGTAGAGACATTATGTCTAAGGCAATGCAATCACATAGGGTCCCTCTACAATAACCTCTATTTTTTATATCTCTCAGGCGTTTGTCCATGGTGAAAGGTTTTCTGCTGCGCCAAAAATTGTCAGAAGGAGGTAGTGTAAAGTTGCAAAGGGATGTAACTTTCATCTTGCTCCTGATGCAGCCAAACTGATAGTTCCAACACATCCAGATGGGTACATTTAGGCTAGGCATGGTCATGTTTCACACCCAAACATGCCGAAATAGTCTGAGCTATATTGTACTAGCGATATCCTTGAAGAGTCCAACGTGCAAAAAGCTAGCAATCTTTGACGAGATGTTACTTAGAAACCGTGTCACTTAGAGACATTTTTTCTAAGGCAACATGATCATGTAGGGTCCCTCTACAATAACCTCTCTTGGTTTTTTATATCTCTGAGGTGTTTGTTCGTGGTGAAAGGTTTTCTACTACCCCAAAAATCATCAGAAGGAGGTAGTGTAAATTTGTAAAGGGGTGTAACTTTCGTCTTGCTCCTAATGCAGCCAAACTGACAGTTCCAACGCATCTAGATGGGTACATTTAGGCTAGGTATGGTTATGTTTCACACCTGTTGTGCCTTACACACACGCCTCATTTTGCTAAATGGAGACCCCCTCTTTTGCTTTGGGTTGGAGTCTCGACCTCTCTTGCTTGTGACGATGAGAAAGTGAATTTGTGCTTAGAGTGCAGGATTTGTTCCAGATTTGAGTATTTTGCATGTTTGGAGTCATTTGATGTCTTTCATGATTGATTTAGAGGTGTCTTGAATGGTCTTGTGCTTAAAAGATTATCATTTGTTGCCTTCTGCATTGAAATTGGGTGTTACGACATTTTGCTCAAAAATCCTATGTCATTGGATATTGCCCTTGAACTTGCTTCTACAGGATGTTTCATGTTGAAATTCATAGTTTTCAGGTCTTACAATTGTAAAATCATGTCAAATTCCACAAGATTTCATTAAGGGGTTCATATACTTTCATCTTGTCGCATGATCCTGGAGCCCTGATTTGGCTAAGTCTGAAACCCTGAAAATCTTGCAAAATGGCTAAGTTTGAAATCTGGTGGAACCTCAAAATTCTAGAATCTGCATATGAAATCCTACGGATCTGAAACCTATCTCAAACATCCTGAAAGTATATTTAAAAATATTTAAAGTATATAAGAAATTTTTAAATATACTTTCACCCTGGACATTTCCAAAACTAGAACTAAAAACACTCCCTATTGCAAAAAGTGCTAAAAATGCCTTCTACTAATCTTAGTGCTAAATTTGCCTCCCATTGACCTCCTTCTAAGCTACCGCTAAGTCAGTTGGAACAAAAATCCCTGCCGAGACAATTTCAAAGAAAAGCGCTAAAATTGCCCTCTACCGACTTGCGCTGAAATGGTCTTCCACTGACTTAAGTCACGCAGGTCAGTCGATGCTAAAACTCACGTAGGTCAGTTGCATTGAAAATCCCTGCCAATGAAGTTAGCATTAAAAATAGGCCTCACGTACCTGCGTTGAAAACTACCTTCACTGACTTTAGTCGGTCGGACCTAAAATCCGCGCTAAGGTCGATTAGACCCCAAATCAGCACCAAAATTATTTTGTGTTAGAATTACACCTCACGGACCTACGCTAAATTTGACCTCCACCGACTTTTAGTCTGTGACACCCAAAACCTGCACTTTTTAGTATTTTGGCCCAAAAATTGAGTTTTTCAAGGTGCAAATGGGATTTTCTTGATGGTTTTAAATTGCACAACTAGTTGTCACATCATGATGAACATTTTACCAAGTTTCTGTAGATTTTTAGCATGTTTTATGATAATTAATGCCACTGCACATGAAAAATCCGTGACCCCCAAAAAACCTACTTTTTACAGAAAAGGCTAGAAAAACATGAAATAAAAGTCTGCAAATAGATTCTAATGACCACAAAAACTTCCTTAATTATCATATTGGCCAAATGGGTACTTGAAAATGGTAAAAAATGTAAAAAATCATGCAAAAATCACTAGATTTAAGAGGTTGGTTATAAGAAAGTGACATTGACAATATGTTGTTTTTAATGAATCCATGGCTGCAAATGGACATATCTTGATCCAAATTGATGGAAAATGATTGTTTACAATGAAATTGATGCTTTGCATTGTGAATTGCAGGTCTTGGAGGACATGTGACCTTGTTGGAGCTGTCTTGGAAGGATGAACATACAACAGTATCCCGCTGACCCAGACATGCAGAACTGACATTCTATCAACCAAATTGTTGTTGTACCTATAAAAGGAGATTAGTATGATGTCCAAGATGATGGGGATAGGCCTTAGGAGCTAGAAGATGTTGAAGATCATGCTTCTTTCATTGTTGTTCCTGCAGTTCTAGTCCAATGTCCAAGACATACATATAGTTCTCCTAGTAGTCCAGTCATGCAATGATGATCCAGCAAGCATCTAATTGGATATGTCTTCATCCAAGAATGTGCCACATACTCCCCTTGGTCCACTCGGCACTGGGAATCTTATGAATCCACATCAGCTCAAGTTTTTAAGTGTCATGTGACTCTATTTTGGCTTTACTAGGCCTTGAAAATTGGCTTTTCATCATATACAACCAAATGGGTATTCATTTTGTCGAGATTCAATGTATTTGCAAGCTGTATTTTGTCTTTTTCCTACAAGATAAATGCAAATCTGAAAATGTAACAAACTAATGTATCTCATCAAATGCCATGTAATCTGGACCGTTGGTGTCAAGTTAATCTCCACAGTCCATTGAAAAACTCGGTATGGTGCCTTACCTATAAAAGGGCCATCCTTTGCTCTTATTTGCAAGTAAGATTAGATATTGAATTGATGAGACTTTGCCAAAATACAATCAATACAAAGCAAGTTTTATAGGTTGCTGGGAATTTGTGATTATCTGTTGTCTTATTTTGGTCTTCATGGTTCATGTCAATATGAAATTAGTTGATATTCAGTTGCACTTGTGATTAATTATTTAGATATTTGATGGATTTCTTATCCATACCATTAATGGCTTGCTAATTGTATATCATTGTGCATGGTTAGTCTGGGCATAGTTTATGAGATAAGTTCGATTGTATGATTTCATTGAGCTATGCTAAGGATTGGGTGTTTGATGAACCCTCTACAATTTAAAAATCATTACATCTCCTTAGAAGATTGCACATTCTCTGTGGCATTGTGGGCTGCATGGTTAAGTAGAGATTTGTTTATTGTTAGGAATCTGTCTATCTGGTTATTGATCATTTCTGTAATTATCTATAGGATCTCTTATCCCTGCTCACTCTCCTTTTCCTTTTGCATTTTATTTACATAAAGTTTGGTAGATTTAGAATTTGAGCAACATCACATTGATCGTCTGCTAAAATTTTAGACTTTACAGTCTAAACCACTAGGGTTTCTGTATATACATTGCTGCCATCTTCCATAAACCCTGCATTTCATGTAAGACCCCTTGTTGAGACAGCTAGACATTCCACTGAAGTTATTCCAAGCAAGCTAAGACCTAGCTGTATTATCCTTGGAGTAGTCTTACCTAGGGTAGGATACTTTTCAAGAGAGGTGTGAAACTAACAATCACACCTGTGTTGCTGTGTGCTAAAACACTCATCAACAACACCCAAACATGCTGAAACAGTCTGAGCTACATTGTACCAATGATATCCCTGAAGAGTCTAAAGTGCAAAAAGGTAGCAATCTTTGACAAGCAGTTACTCAGAAACCATGTCACTTAGAGACATTCCATCTGAGGTAACACGATCATGTAGGGTCCCTCTACAATAACCTCTCTTAATTTTTTATATCTTTGAGGTGTTTTCCCTTGGTGAAAGATTTTTTGCTGCCCCAAAAATCGTCAAAAGGAGATAGTGTAAAGTTGTAAAGAGGTGTGACTTTCATCTTGCTCCTGATGCGGCCAAATTGACTATTCCAATGCATCTGGATGGGTATGTTTCAGCTAGGCATAATCTTGTTTCACACCCAAACATGACAAAATAGTCTGAGCTACATTGTACTGTCAAAATCCCTAAAGAGTCCAAAGTACAAAAATGCAGCAATCTTTGACGAGGTGTTACTCAGAAACCATGTCACTTAGAGACATTCTGTCTGAGGCAACGCAATCACGTAGGGTCCCTCTACGATAAATTCTCTCAATTTTTTATATCTCTAAGGTATTTTCCTGTGGTGAAAGGTTTTTTGCTGCCCAAAAAATCATCAGAAGGAGGTAGTGTAAAGTTGTAAAGAGGTGTAACTTTCGTCTGACGCTTGATGTGACCAAACCAACTATTCCAATACATCTGGATGGGTACATTTAGGCTAGGCATGGTCCTATTTCACACCAAACATGCCGAAACAATCCAAGCTACATTGTACTGGTGATATCCCTGAAGAGTCCAAAGTGCAAAAAGGCAGCAATCTTTGATGAGTTGTTACTCAAAAATTGTGTCACTTAGAAACATTCCATTTGAGGCTGCGAGATCACATAGGGTCCCTCTACAATAACCTCTCTCAATTTTTTATATCTCTAAGCCGTTTGCCCATGGTGAAAGTTTTTCTGTTGCCCCAAAAATGGTCAGATGCATGTAGTGTAAAGTTGTAAAGGGGTGTAAATTTCATTTTGCTCCTCATGCGGCCAAAATGACTGTTCCAACATGTTAGGATGGCTACATTTAGGCTAGGCATGGTCCTATTTTGCACCCAAATGTGCCGAAACAGTCTGAGCTACATTGTACCAGTGATATCCTCACACATTGCCTTTGCTATAACTATTATAGTCTTCACATGTCAACATGCATCTTATGGCTATTAACATACTTGTTCTAGCAGACAACATAGTCATATATGAAATTCTTGTTCTTTTATCTTGGTTCACCTTGACTTTGTTCTCTAGTACTATCTCTATAGGGTATGTTTTAGTCCTTCAATTCATTGTTCCATCACTGCAATCGTAGACCCCTATTAGGCTTTGAATAGACCTCTGTTAGGCTACTCTCTTAAACCTTAATATCATCTTCATGTTGTCATATCCATGTTGTTCAACTCCCATCTTCTTCCACCTTTAGGTCACTATGTTATTAGGCTTGAAGATAACATCATTACATAGCCAAGATATACAAGGGGTCAAATACTAAAACTAGATCATCAATGATAATGAATGCAATAAGTCATGAACCACCCACCATAAATACAAGTGGCCATATTACAATGTACATCATGAACAATATTTAAATAACTCCAAGCTCAACTCTACAAATGAATCCTCTAAGATCCTATGGTCTTGGTGTTGATTGAGAAAGGGGTTGAACCTGATATCGCGAGGATCTCCCTTTCCTCCCCATCCATAAATTGAGGTGATCAAGCACCATCCATAATTCAAAAGTGTGGTAGAATGGTGATTATCTTATTTAAGTCATTTCCTTATTAACACATAAGTATACACATAAATTCATGGATCCAAAACATCTCAAATGCATGGAAATAGATTTCTCAACTAACATCAACACATCCTTTCTAGAATCTAATACACAAATAAATACAAGTACATGATCAAGCCAAATATGACCATTGATAGTAACCACAAGTCATTTTAATCCTACAAGTTTGACTTAGAGCTATACATCCAAGATCATATCCGAATCCACATGAATTGTTAATCACATCCCATATTATGAAAGCTCTCTTCGGGTGAGGATATATGTCTTACTAAGAACACATGCCCAAGGTAGAACTATATGCATCCCATACTACAAGAATCTTCCAAGTATCCAAATATACATAAAATAATAATTCAAATATGCATTTGAACACACATGCAAAAAAGCAATACCATACAACAACATACAATTCAAACATTAAAAAACAAGCACACATGACCAATCTTCCTTTCTCTATTTTCTTGAGCATGTCTAGGTTTCAGAACTTTCAACCCAAAACTCAATTCTCTTATAATCAATTGGGATGGATTCTTTGACAATTAAACTTTGAAACCTAAAGGCATACAAAAATGATCTACACTACACCTATACATCCTACATAATGATAAAAAAAAATGATTTGTATTAACCAAATATCCATATAGGCATATATCAATATTTGTCGATATAAGTATAACATATATACAAAATGACCATATAGGCTTACAAGAATGCCATATAGGCATACAATGTCAACTATATGCAATACAAAATTTATGTCCACAAATGCCATATAGGCATACAACAAAGGAACACAATAAAAAGTCATTTCCCTCTATGCAGTGAAGAGAATAGATCATGGGTAGCCTTTGATCTTTGAGGAGATGGAGACACGGATGAGGGTGCTCTACTACGAACCTGAGGGCTGCTCCTCCTATTTAGTTCTTCATGGATCTGTAGCTGTTACAATAAAAAGTACAGAAATTAATATATAGAAATTACATTATAAAAAATGAAACATTTAACAAAATAACCACTTACCTCCATCAAAATAACCACTTACCTCCATCCGAAAATCTGTCTCCTCATTTGCCTCAATACCAGGATTAGGTTGTGGCGATGTCATGTCCTATAGAAACCATCTAGATAGAAATTAAACTTTAAATCAATAATCATTTAATTTTTCAAAAATAAACAACTATAACAACAAATGTAATTTGAAATTTACTAATCTACCTCATACCCCCATCAAAGGCATGGAGCTATGAATCATAGAGGACTCACCATGCTCCATTGCCGTGTGAACATCAGGAGGTGTCTTCATAGCCTGCATCATCTAAAAATAAAAAAATATTATTCAATTACGAAAACTATAATAGTGATGCAAGTTTGGTTGATGCCCTAGGCTAAAAATCTCATGTTTTTGGGTATAGAATGTTCAAATGAGCTAGGGCTTGTAGAAAAGCTCTTGAGAAAAGGTTTGTAATGGTTGGAATTGTTTGGGAAGACCATCTTTGACATGTCTGAGGCATTGGTATGAAGATTTGAAGTCTGGGATTAGAAGACCCTGTGGTGACCCATCTAAACTAGCATAATTAGGCCTAAATTGCAATATAACAGTCCTATTTTGACCCTTGTGCTACAAAACACCCCCATTTTCATTTGAAGTATGGTGTGAAGAGGATAATGGGTATCCAAAATAGTTTTTAGTTCATGGGTTTGAGTTGTTTCCTTCAAATTATGTCAAAAATACCCCTTTTGCTATCCTACAAGGCATAGTGGAAGATTGTGAAGAAAATCACTTTATTTGAGGTGTTAAGAATTTAACCAAGCATTGATTGAGTGAGTTTGATCTTTGATACCTTTCTCTACATCAAGGAGTGTTAGAGGGGAGATATAAGTCAATGAGGAAGGTGAAGTAGTAATAGGTGGATATATGGTGGGGAAGATAGGGGCATAGCTAGTGGAGTAGGTGAAGTAATAGAAAGAGGTTGGGGGATTGGGACAGCAATGTGTTTAGAAGCATAAGATAGGCAAAGGTGAAAGAGGGAATTGGTAGCATAGACAAGGCAATGAGCTGTTTGAAAAGAAGCCTCAAAGAAATGTGGTCTCATGGTGATGTCCTTGTCTATGCATCTGCTTGTCATGACATTCCATGATACCACATTTATTTGAGGCATTTTTCAAATAACTATATTGTGATTGAATTTTGTCATCTATCAACATCTATTTATTAGTTATGCAATGTATAGTAATGCTTTGAGTTTGAAAGATGTGCAATAAAATGTAACCAATGATATGAATATAAAATACAAAAATCTAGTAAGTACAATTCATTCATTAAACTGTTTATTTTATTACCTTCGTAAAGCTTTGAAGTCCACCACCACTGGTAGGTGTTGCCATGAAATCTCCAATATTAACCTATTCAACAACTAAAATTAGATATTCATATAACAATGCTATTCACATATAATAGTTATAATTGTTTACTAGTTACATACCCGATAGTAGATGATGTAGTGTAATATGCAAATGGAGAACCACTAAAAACTACATCAACGCTATGACCCTAAAATTTCATTAAAATCATCAAACTAAATTAGTTAATCTTGCATTTCAAAAATAAAATTTAATAAATTAAATTCAATGAACTTGCTAATATTTACCTGAGTATCAAGGCCAAAAGTCTCCCTACAGATGTAGCCTACGCACTTGTGTCCTAACTATCTGTGGGGTCATAACCACATGCTGACCCGCAAGCCTAACAAGTATGAGGTGAAACCCTACTCAAACTCTCCCCTGACCCATGTTGTGCTATAGGACTAGCATGCTATATGATTCTCTGGTTCAAGGCACTAATGGACTGAAGTGTCTCTACCTCAACACTCTCCTTCACAATGAAAGGGATAGAAACATGCTCATGGGCTGGTCTAGGGAGTGCTCGTCTCCCTAGTGGCTGTGGGTAAACATGTGCCCCTGGTCTATCTTGTGCTGACCCCCCACCTCTACCCTAGAACTCCCGCATATCAAAATAATTTGGCACTTTATTTTTGACAAACTCGTAGTAGATTTTCCTCAAAAAATATTGCGAGACCTCATTACTGTTGCATGGAGGATGGTCAAAAATCATCCACCACCTCTACACAAAATTGTCCCTTATCGTTTGGTTGTTAAACCAATGGATAGGGAACCTCTTGGATGTAAGGAGTAGAGATTGATTTTTTTGTGGGTTTGTGAAAATAGAACACAAGTCCATTTTTGTAATTTGTTCATTTTTAACTTGTTCATATGACAACTTGTCCGCATAATACTCTCTTAATTCTTTCCTCTTTTCTATCCAACTAGTGATTTGCTTGCTAATTGAATCTACATTTGATAACAAAGATTCAAGGGATTGAGCAAGCATTGATCTATGCAAGGTTGAAGTTGTAGGTTCTTTCAAACTTACAATTATGTCCTTAATTTATTTTTTATTGTTTTCAATTTGCTCCATTATATTTTCTTGTGTTCCAGGGGTATATTGAGGAATAAATGGAGGTGTTTGTGGTTGGGGTTCTTCTTCAACAAGTATTTGTTGTTTAGGTGATGGAGGATTTTGTGCATTTCTAGGAGGAGGAGGAGGTGCATTATCAACTCCTGTAAATTAAAGAAATTTACATCAAAAACTATTTAAACCTACCTATTTAGCAATAAATTCACACAAGAAAGCAAATAGAACTTACTTCTTTGATTTCCTCGACATTGTGGTAGCATTTTGACAATGAATAGATGAGAAATAACTGACAAAATGGGTTTCTATAATGTGAGCACGCTTATCTTCTCTCTAAGCTACAGGTTTCTTGCCAAATGATGTGAAATAATGAAATCGAATGCTATTTTTTTAATATAGTAGAATATAACGTGCTCGCATTATAATGCAAGCGCGTTATGGCTTGGTGTTGGGCTTGACAACACCAAGCCATAACACGAGCACGTTATAATGCACTCGTGTTATGTCTAAAACATTTTTAAAAAAAAATTGGCCACATTTTGGCCCCCCAACTTTTTGCACCTACCCTTAATCCAATCCATATATTGACCTAATCCCATTTCAACCAAATCCTAATCTAATCCATTTACCCCTGATCCAAAGTCAATCATCCATCATCCATCTATCCATTTTAATCAACATCCTTAATAAAAAATTATCCTTTGAAAATCAAAATTTGGTTAAGGACTTAAACTCCCTCAACCCCCCATCCACTTTCATCTAAATCCTAATCATAATCTATCCAAAACATCATTAAAATCCTTCACCCAAGGATCCTATCCCTAATCCATTATCATCCATTTTCAAAATCCAATCTTTAAATAAAAAATCAAGACCTTAAGTTGATCCTATCATCCTCAATCCAAACTTACTTAAGAATGTTATTCTATCTTAAGTATAGTTATCAAATCTAATCAATTCATGCTTAAGAACTTTGTCTATCTTAAGTAGAAATCAATCCAATCAACCCTATTACTTAAGAACGTAAGGCTATCTTAAGTATATAGAATCATCCTTATTCAATCAAATAAAATCATTTTAAGGTCTTGACATTTGATCCCCAATCATCCATCATCCTATATCATCTCATCTCCCACATCCTAAACTAAGAACAACATGGACCCTTATACACAAATACAAGAAATTAAACATATGTATGAAGGATTAGACCTCCTCGCTAAGGTGAAATGTATAAATCTCATCGGTCACATGTAGTCCCTTAGCACATCCCATCATTAGAGATGCTCATAACTCTATCACATCAACATCACTATCCCACACATCCATCCAAAATCCAAGTCATCAATGTTAGGAATTAAGTTGTCTCAACCTTCACAAGTTCCTAATGTTGTATTTATTTATTCTTGCCTACTATTATAACTTTCTATGTAAATTTTGTCCTCATATGAGGAGGTAGGCGTCCCATGTTGACTTGGCATAGTTTTTCCATGTGTTGTAACCTTGTGTACATGTAGAAAGATAAATTTTGGTGACTTTGTTAGCCATGGTTTCCCCCAAGATAGGGGATTGCTTTGGAAGTGCCCTTGAAGCAAAATTTGGCCTATATTTAATAAAGGCACCAATAGTTAGTTTGTTATTGGCTGACATGGAAAAACTAACTTGTTATTGGCTGACATGGAAAAACTAACATTGGATAACTACCAAAGAGACTTGATAAATAAGTAGCTGGAGAATGTGAAAGGTATTGGGATACAAATGAGAATCAACATTGTGTACTCCTGAAAGAGCTTGCATTGCAAGTGTGTTGTAATCATATTTTGATTTGATAATACATTGTGTAGGTTTTAGAGTGTGGGGTTTTTCACTCGAAAGGGTTTTCCCCACGTATATCTTGTGTTGTGAGTTTTGTATTTGCATTTGGATGTTGTTATTACCTTTCTATTAATGTGCAACTTAAACTATAACTGTAAAAGTTAAAATTTGCATAAATATTTCCTTAGTAGATCATTGTAGGAAGTGTTTATGCATACCTTGTTTCCTTTCAATCAAGTCATGAATCCATACATGAACATGTAATCCTCTTGTAACCAAACATTGGCTAGCATTATACCTAATTGTATACCCTATGACAAGGTAAATCCAATTCATCTCCTATTTACATATTCACCTCCATCTATGTCCCAACAACCATTTTCATATGTAATTTCTCCATCTCCTAGTTCCTCTTCTCCAAATCTATCATCCCCTTATCAACCAAATCCACAATCCCATTCTAGACCATCCCCACAACCAAATCCATCATCCTATCATTTACCATCCCCACAATCTAATTTTACCATCTCATCTGCCATCAAATCCTCCAACTCAATCTACATCTACTCTCTTAGCTGAGCTCTAAGGACTCTATGGATGAAAATACAAAAACAAAGTTTTTTAGTCATCCCAGCCCACTTCCCCAACATCATCCAAGACCCATGAAGACCCTAAGCCATCCACCCATGTAGATCCTAGTACATTGACCCATAAAGTTATGAAGGAACTAACCCAAGGACTACTAGCAAGGAATCAAACCCCATCATGCACTCAAATACCTATTCTTGAGCCTATCAAAAAGCCTCCTAGTACCATGCATATCCCTCCAATACCATCATCTAATCCACCACCTATCAATCCCATTGAAGAATCTGCTACCATGGATGCAAGACAAGATCCATCATGTAGCCATTCAAAGCCTATCAAGTATATATAAAAAACCTCCCCTCCTATCCAAAATCAAGAACCATATCAAGTGTTAAATCCAAAGCATGATCAACCTTGTGCCCAACCAAATCAAGATCAAATCCTCCAAATTCATGCTATCTAGGATCCATATAACATTATCCACATTAATCCTCTCTATGATCAAGATATTATCTATGATCAAAATCCCATCCATGATCCCACAATCACTCATGACCAATAAATCCAAATTCCTCCTATCCATCATCCCAGTAGTCCTATCCATTATCCACCAACATCCTATGATAAGACACTTGGTCCCCAAGAAAATATAGATAATTAAACAAATATCTTGGATCATATCACCACACATCCTAATGAGTATAGTGTTAATCAATATCCAAACACCCCAACTCATCCCTTTCCCAATCCCACACCATCTCCTATCAATCCATCATTATCTCATATTTATCCCATACCAAATCCATCATCCTATCCTATTGGAACCAACACCTTCATTCATGGTGGTTCTCTCATAGGAGAGGAAAAAAATCTATCCACCACCCATCCTCCACCATCTAATAATGGATTCGCATCATGTCTCCAAAACAACAAACATCCCATCGCACATCGTGTTGGTAATTATTTATGTCTAGGGTTTTAAACTTGAATGTTTGCTATTTTTCTCCTTCAAACCCTGAAATTTTTGAGTTGTGGGATCTTGTTCTGTTGCTGAAATCCCTATCGGCCCCTGAAAATGTTAAAAATCTGAGTTTCATGCATTTAGGAATGCATTTTGAGCCATAGTTTCTAGACCCTAAATGTTTCTAAGTGTGGCAGTGAGGGTCAAAAATGTGCAAGTGCCGCGGGACTGCCAAGTTTAAGCCCCGGTTTAAATTTGCGCCTTTCCTTTCTGCAGAAGCCACCACGTGTCAGCTTCCGACAGAGTTCCGCTAAAGTTTCAATAGAGTTTCTTTAAATTTTCTGAGAGTGGCGTGGAAGGCACCACGTGGAGGCATCCGCCAATGTTTCTAAAAAGTTTCTATGCAGGGCTGAAGGGTGCCGTGTGTCCCTTATGGTTGCTGCAGAAGCTGACAGTTGTCAGCTTCCGAGATAGTTTCTGCATGTTTCAAAGTGTGGCGCAGACATGGTGGGTCCCATTAGAGTTTCTAAGTTGCTGCAGATGTTGCCAGATGGCGGCCTCTGCCAAAGTGTTTCTAAAAGTTTCACAGTTTCTGCCATAGTTTTCGATAGACCCTTAAAGTAACTAAAGGTAGCACGGACGGTGACAAGTGGCAGCCTCTGCTTTTGTTTCGAGAAAGTTTCATAAAAGTTTCTAAGTTGCTGCGGAAGCTGACAAGTGTCAGCTTCCGCGTGAGTTTCTATTTTGTTTCCCGCGGTGCAAAGTATTGAATGGTGGTGGGTCCCGTTGATGAGTCCCAGATGCGTGGAAAGCGCCAAGTGTCGAGCAACGGGGGCAGTTTCTTAATGTTACAGTAGGCGTGCAGAATGCGCCATCTGTCCCTTATGGTTGCTGCAGAGCGTGACAAGTGTCAGCTTCCACAGGTTATTTCTTTTTTGTTTCAAACGTTGAACGAAACACTGAGGTGGGCCCCAGTGTATGTATCAAATGTATCAGAATGTGACGCATGGCAGAGGGTCCCAGGACTTATGGCCTGTTTCTCTATAGTTTCTATATGTTTCAAAGATAACATGGAACCTGCCATGTGTTAGTTTCCGCCTGAGTTTCAAAGTGGCCCCTTAAAAGTTTCTAAGTGTTTCGAGGAGGGGTCTTTATGTTTCAAGTGACCGCGGAAGGTGCCACGTGGCGGCTTCCGCGGGAGTTTCTTTAAGGTTTCTTTGTGTGTTTCAAGAGGGCGTAGAGCCCGCTATGTGTCAACCTCCGCCAAGCTTCCGTTGGAGTTTCTTAGGAGAGTCCCTAATGTTTTAGGGGTGCTGCGGCGGCCGCCACGTGGTGGCTCCTGCATGAGGTTCCTGGCAGAAGGCTCTCGGCGGGGAAGGTAAGTGAAACGACCCAGCGTTGGAAACTTTAAGTGTCTACATGGCACGTTTTGGTTATTTGGTGACTTTTCAGCAGTTTTTGGGGCCGTTGATGTTAGCGAAGGGTTTTTGATCAACGGCTATCTTTCAATTTTGATGCAACGATGGGTTTCTTCGCATCTGCGGCCGCGTTTGGGCGGGAAATCTTCAGAAACTTGTTGCGGCTACATTTCCAGAGGCTGTGGGTAGCTAAAACTTTAATGGCACATTATGCAGGAAGGCATGGGTCGAGTTGATGGCTCAACCACCATTTTTATGATATATGTCCCTGAGTGGCGGCCTAGATCCGAATCTCACCTGCTCCTTCCTCTTTGTCCCTCTGCAGCATTTACTGTTTTGAGTGTCAATCTGATCATACTGTGTATCTGGCAGGATTTTTGGGACTCCCTTGTAATTAATGCTGAGTGCACCTTCCTTGATGTATATAAGGGACTGTGTGACTCATTTTTTAAGGTTGTTGAAAGTTGGACATTTTTGGCTCTGTAATACAATACGACTGGTTTGGGTTTGCTCTGTGCAGGAAGCCTTGTGAGTTTATGTATCTCCTGTTGTATGTTTCTTGCATGAATCTACTGATTTCATGATTAATCTTATATGAGTAATGTTGTTTTGCATGTGTTTTGTTAATTCTGTCTCCAATGTTGCATGTGTCCTTCTTCTGAGTCTAGATATCTACGAGATGTCTGGTTTTCTAGAATACAAGATTCCTGTATTGAATATTTGATCTTTTAACTTCTGCTCAAGGGGTAGATTAAATTGTTTTCAGATTAAATATTGGGAAGGGTATACTGCAATAGGGATGCCATAAGTATAGATAGCTTAACACTCTGTATTGGGAGATATTTGTAAGGCAGATATCACATAAATCCCCTTGAAATCTAGTTTTAGTTGTTCATGCTGACCATTCACAGGTGTATGGCTACTGACTCCAAGCCCTGGATAGGCACCAATCTAGTTCTGTGTTGAGGTTATACACCAGGTCCAGCTCTGCATCCAAACACAACATCAAAATCAAATTCCAAAACAACCATTAGGATAGTAGAATTAGTTTTAGGATCCCAAGTCCTCTATCTACAACTAAAAATAGGCCCAAAGCTAGCCCCTTTGCTCTTATCTTGCAGTTTTGGTCTACTTACAGGAGGACTTATCTGCTTCATGTCAACATCCCAGCCTTTGTATGTATATTCTCATGGATGTTGAGTAGGGAATACCCCCCTAGGTTTTGCAGAGCTTGAAGAAGAAGAGGAGATAAAAATAGAGTCTATCTCCTATACTGTTGGCCCCTGGCCCAGAGATCCTATTGATCATTGATGGCTACCTTGTAGGGAAATCTGGGAATAAGCATCCAGTCTGGGAAAAAACCAACAGAAATTGGCGACTCTGCTGGGGATAAACTTTGTGAAAGAACCCTGAGTTTTAAAAGAAAACAGTTCCTAGTAATAGGTGGCGACTCCAAACCAATCTCCCAACCGGTAAAGTAAAAATTTGTATGCAAGGGAGAAGATCCCAGCATAATACTCTATTTGAAGAGTTACCCATAAAAATGATGTATAGAAAAAAGGGAACTATTTGAGCCAGTCAAGATGGTTCTCCTAGCCCCAAGAAAAATGATTTTATTCAGGATAATCCGGGATCCTCAGAGAAGATAGTACCTTATTTTTCAAACACTGAGGCTAAAATCCAGAATGTGTATGAAAAACAACAAGGTAATGGTTTGAGAATAAGGTCAGAGGTGTTTCAAGAACATCCTTTTCATGATTTTCCTGACAGATTTGAAGAGGCTGAATCCCTAAGGGATGATGATAATGATGATCAGAATATGATAAAACCATCTTCTTCTATGCCTAGAGAGGAAGAACTAGCTGATGAGATTAAGAGCTTAAGGGCTGAATTAGAATATCTGCAAGCAGTAAAAATTAGAGATGATATGAGACAGAAAGTGTAGGCTTTGAGAGTTGCTCAAAATGATTCAATTCCTACCCTCCAAAATGCAAATATGCAGAGAAATCAACAAAGAAATGAGGTACAGTATCATCAGAATAATGATCAAAGACAAAATGTAGACAATGCCAGAGCTCCATTAAATAATGTGAGAAATCAAAATATAAATAGAAATACAAATGCTAATCAGTTTGAGAGGCACCCAATGCAGTTGGATAGATTCAAACAACTTGTTTTTGATGGCATTCCTGGTTATCCAAACCCTGTTGACAAACATGTGAGGCTGCAAGTGTCTAAATTTTAAGGAAACAATATTGTCTCAGGAGAAGACCATTTAAAAGCTTTTCAGAATACCATGGACAACTTTGAGGTTGAGCATGAGGATGTTTTCATGAAATCATTTATGCAATCCTTAGTTGATGAAGCCAAGGAATGGTATAAGGGTCTACCTGACAGAAGCATTTCATCATGGGATGATTTCAAAAGGATGTTTAAGGAGCAATATGGTGACAAAACTGACCCTAGCTTTTTTGTAAATGAGTTCACTAGTATCACTAAAGGGTCAAATGAGCAGGTTGCAAATTTTAATGCAAGATTTACTAAAGTGTTGAACAAATTGCCACATCGCATGAGGCCAAATGAACCAATGTGCATAATATTATATATTAATGCTTTTGATGCCAAAACAACATATGGGTTAAGAGATAAGGGTCCTGCTACTCTCAGGGATGCCTTCAAAGTTACAACAAATATTGAAAATAATAGAAAAGCATCAGGCAAGACAAACAGAAGGGATGATGTGAAAATTCTGTAGAATCCAAACAAACCTCAAAACACTCAAGGTAGTACATCTGCCCCTGAAGATAAAATAGATAAATTGGCAAATGTTGTTAAGGACCTAAGCTATAGACTGGCTAAAAGTGAAAAAGGGATAGGTCCTGATGGGCAAGCTTATCAAAGACAAGAAAAGAGACCATCATTGCATGATATGCCATATAATACCAATTGGCATAATGGTAGGCCTGTATTGCCACATAACAACACAAATTAAAGAGCTCAACATACCAAGGAAACACTTGATCCTTTGAAGAAGGCTGTTAATATTGTTAATGATACTCCATGGTGTATAATATGCCAGATGCCTCATTCACAGTCACAATGTATGATTGCTCAGTCTTTATATAACAATGCCATGGCCTGTGATGAGTGCAATGAGCCTCATTGCATGGAAGATGATAATGTCAACATGTTGTCTACAAATAGAGAATACCCTTTTCATGATGCTGATGCAAATGCAAATGATGAAACTCAGGGCTACCAGCAGTTCCCATATGATGGAGATGATGAAGACAACTATGTCTATGCTCAGGATTCACACAATTTTCTGAATAACTTGAGGAGACCTTCTGATGAAGAAATAAGGGCCTTCACAGCTGCAACAATTGCTCAAGTCAAAAGTAACTACAACCTAAGAGGTAAAGCTCAAGTAAGCAGCCCACATCAGCCAGAAGGCATTTCTGTAAATCATTCTGTACACAGTCATAAAGGAACCGAGACACAAAAGAAGCAATGGAACAATAATAGGCAAAATTTTAAGCAAAAAACAAGTTATGATCCCCAAGGACCAGAAAATAGAGTTCACTAGGTTGAAGATCGAAATAAGAATTTTCAGAACAAGGATGACAGTCAAAGAGCCATAAAAACTAAAGTTGGATCATCTTAGGATAGAGGTAAGATTGTGGATCAAGCTATAACTGTTATTCAAAATTATGCTCCATTTGACATCACTCAGGTCTTGTCTCAAATAAAAGTCTCTGTTCCACTAATGGAACTAATGAAAGTTGAAGAATTCAGAAATAGGACTGTATCCTTGATTTCAAGAGTACCATTTCAAGCCAACCAGAATATTGAGACTCAGGATAAGAAACAAGTTATGTGCATTGAAGAGGATGAAATTCCTAAGGTATATCTAGGGATGACCATGACAAAATGCCCTTCATAGGTTGAACCATTTTATGTCTCCCTGGTTATCAATGGAAAAGTGATTAGAAATTGTATACTTGACTTAGGAGCATCTACAAATATCATGCCTTTAGCCATTATGCAACAAGCAAGATTACAAATAGATAAGGCATATGGGAAATGCTATGCAATGGATGCTAGGGAGGTACCTGTCATTGGAATCATGAAGGATGTTGATTTTAGATTGGCAACATATCCAAAAAAGATCTATAGAATGAACATAACAGTTGTTGATATCAAGCCACAATATGGCATGTTGCTGTCAAGAAGATGGGAAGCACTAATTGGTGGAAGTATGCAATTGGATCTGTCATATGCCATGATCCCAATGAATGGCATGGATGTCAAGCTGATTAGAGAAGAAGATCATCAGAAACAGTGGAGGATCAAGAATCAAAGGAGCATATATGTTTTGTGGACACTGACTGTGAAAATTTTAGAGTTGTCTCAAAAGATAAGCAAGATAAAAGAGAAAAATTTTGCATTCAAGAGTTGGACCAACAAGGTCTTTGGACCATATATTTTGATGGAGCTTGTTCAAAAGAAGGCTCTGGTGCTGGAATTGTTTTTCTGTCTCCAACTGGTAAGCTTCTCCAATTTTCTTTCTTGTTGAGGTTTGCCTGTACAAATAATATTGCAAAGTATGAGGCTCTATTATTAGGGTTAAATGTTGCTTTGAAGCATGGAATTAAGATGCTCTAAATAATAGATAGAAGAGGAGATTATTGGTTTTACCCTTTTTATCTCTTTCCTTTTCTGTGTCTCCTGACAAATTTCTTCATTAATCTTGACCAGGAACTGTACTAATTGTGGAAAAGTCAGTTCTTTTAATTCTGTACCTTCATGAACTACATTTTCTAAAACTTTCTTATGATAGAAGTCTCCTAAATCAAGACCAAAACTTTTCAAGAAGTTAGTAAACATAAAATCCTGATTTTGTTCATGACCTGAGATGTACAGATTCTTATACTAATCTTCACAATATTCTTTAAGGCATTTTAAATCTTTACACTTGCCTCTCATAAATTTGTTATAGGCAAGCCTTTCTCTTGTGTCTATTTTTCCTACAAACAAATGAGTCAACTGTGCACACACTTAATCTGTTCCTCTATTTATCAGATTTTCGCTATATCCATTCTCAAGACGATCCCATACATTTCTAGCTATTCCAGTTATAGAATTGAGAGCTTGCTTGATGACTTGAGCTTCCTCAGCATTAGCATTGGTTGACATATAATTTGTGATCCAGGCACACATAGTGTCAATGGCTCTCATATTTTCTAACTCCTCAAAGCTATCAAAGTTTACTAAAGGAGGAGTATCTGATTTGAAAGACTAGATATTCTTAAAAGGGTCAACTGGGTTGGAACCATTGGGATTGGTTCCATTTCCTCGTGCCATCTGGAATTTTCCAGATGCTTGTTCTGCCTCAGTGGTTTCTTTGAGTCTTCCAGTTGAGGGATCAAATATCTTTTCTATTACAGGCTTTTTAGGATGTATTTTCATCCTGGGTCCTTCATATTGGGCCTGTAAATAACCTTGTGCATTAGAGGGAAAATTTAGCATTTTCCGTTGCTGAGACTGTACCTGAGACTGTAGTTGAACAGTGGTAACTAGTGTTTGAATAGAAGAGGACTCCTGAACAACAGAATCCTTAATCTGTACAGTATTCTCAGTAACTTGTTGAATATCAGATCTGACAAGTTCAACCTTGTCTTCTGTGTGTTTCATTTGTATTCTACAGTTGGCAATTTGTGAACTAAGCACTTCATAATCCATGTGACTTTCAACTCTGACTTGCTGCAATTTTTCTCTATGTGTGTCAGCAGCTCGTTGTTGAGTGGTCCACCATGCTTTAGCATGCGTCTTGAATTGGAGATAAGAGGCTTTCAGCTCAAGCAATTCGTCCTTCATCTGTTGAAGGAGATCTCTTTCTAGTCATTCAAGTGAAGCGACGACTGCATGCATATTAGCTTGAAGAGATAATAGTTGTTTCTCTTGCTAAAGAGCACGGATCTCATCATGGGTTTTTCTATCATGGATAAACAGGAGAGTTTTACGGATACACAGGTTGGTCTAATTCAACAATTTACTTTGACTGGATCCCTGGACTTCTCCTACAGGGGTAACATGTAGAGGCCAGAAGTCGGCTTGATACTGACCGGACAGGTCTCTAAGCATGAAATCTTTAAAAGGAGGGATGGTTTCGGGTACAGTACAAGATCTAGAAGGTGTTGAAATAGCCTTTTTAGTAGATTCTTTTATATCATGTTCTGGCAACAGAGCAGGTTTACCAGACAGCATGTGGGCTTTTCCAGATGGTGGATGGAATATGAAAGAACATTTTTCACATTTAAAATATCCATTGTCCAAAGCAGAATATTGGTCATGGGGACATGGATTTGACACAGGTGCACAGGAAGAACTTGCACCAGGGGTACTCTGTAGAGGTTTCTTAGCTACAGGAATTTGAAACAAATTTTCAAAGCCTTTAGCAGGCTCAAGTCGAACACTCTATGATCTATTATACACAGATGGCAAAGGGTTATTATAAGCAAAAGTTTTTTCCTTTCTCATGGACGACAGGCGTCTAGAGGAGAAACGAATAATCGCTTGGTCATCTATTTCTTCGAGGGTAACTCCCCGCAACTATGGAGGTTTCTGTTCAGTAGGTTTATGGTCCTTATCCCATAGTGAGATAGCCCATTCTTCAGGAAGCTTAATATCCTTGTGTTTCACAATTTTTGGGGCCACTAACTGGGTATGGTTGGAGGTAGATTTCCAGATTGTAGAAAAGCCTTCTATTCCCTGGGCTCATCTGGGATTCATCATGAGAGGAATGACTTTGTTATACAGATGATAATGGACTAAAAAGACAAGGGAATGGTCAACAGAATTGTCCTTCATGAACAGATTCATGGTATTAAATTCATAGGTGAGGACTTTATGCAGATTGCCATCTTTAAGGCTAACTGGGAAATCTAACAAACAGTCAAGAAAAATAGGACCTTCGGACATTGAATCACACGCACATCCAACCAAAGCATGTGATGTTTTGAAGAACCTAGAGTCCTTCAGCATCATCATCATAATTATCGGAAGTCCTTTCCGATAATGTCCAACAACACAATCTTGACGTAGGACAAGTGGATGTATTGTGGATTAGCAGGGCTAGCTTTAGCCTGACTGGCAAATTTAGCAATTTCTTTATCATTGAACAGATTTAAGGAACCTTCAACTCCACCTGTAACTGAGTGTTGCAAAGAAGCAATATGGCATTTCTGCCAAGAAGTATAACCAAAGAAATTTTTTAAACCCTTGGACTGACTGAGCATGGACATTAAACTACTTGGGATGTCCCTATATATCTCAGAGGGTTTGATCACAGGAACTTTAAATTCTTTATTCTCAAACTTATTACCAGACGAAGACAGTTCATCTATAACATTACTATTCTCAGGAGGTAATGAAAACGTTTGTTCAGAGTCTGGGAAGAAATTTGTAAAACTAACCTTAGCTTGCCGATCCTTAGTATGATCTTCGGGTGCCATCTCTGCTCCAGAAGTTGATGCACGATCCATTTCGTATGTGCTCAAATCTACACTTGAAATGCCAGATAACCACCTTGATTTCCCTAAACGCCTTCCACGGCTTGAAGCGGGACTTACTGACAGAACTTACGACACAAAGTGACTGTATGAGCAATATAGAGAGCAATATAGAGAGCGATACATACATGGAAAGATTTAAATTATTCTGGAACATATATAGTCACAACAAAGACTGTATAAGTTACAGCAAACTAAAGATTATCTTTCACAGAAAATACTGTTACTCGGCTCTGATACCAACTTTTTCACACAGTTGCAAATGACAAATGAAAGCACTATATTGATTCAGTGGAACAGATACATTCATCATCTTTCAATGCGCACTGTTACAAATTCATAGATTCTGACATCTATGTGGAAAGAGGGGCTTAAAATAAGAAGAAAACCAGAGAATGGTAATCCTTCTTAACACATAAAGAGCAGACTAGGTATTACTACAAACTGATACTCCAAGACACGAAGACTCTGCAAACTCTAACTCTAAAGGACTTCTAAAACTCTAATGATGCTTTCTTGAAGTGTTCTCGGGGTCTTCCTTATATAGGAAACTGGTTCCACCGAGACTGATCTTTTACTTCAATAAACAATATCAAAATTTGAAATCCGACACCAGGAAATGGACACGTGCAACCCTTATCTGGAGGATTACCCATGCGAGGAAAAGATTCCTCATGGTGGGACCAATTAATCCGTGAGCGAGATAAAGGGGACTTGACAAAGACAGACATGGACAATCATTATTACAAAGCATCCTTTTATCATGGGAGGAGTAACCCGTGTACATGATAAGGCGCATGTACTTGCCCCTTTTACTGTGGTGTGGGCCACGCTTATCCTTTGTCATGAAGGGATAAGTGACTTCAGTGGCCAACATGCCTGGTCCACTAGCTTGTGCTTGTGTCACTAGATTCAATAGGAGTAAAATCAACACATCCTTCACAAAACTGTTGAGCCATGTGAGTACAGCCAGGTGCCCGATAATCCTTTGTTTTTCCTTTAGTGGATGGACCGGCTTCATCAGGATGATGCTCTCCAGCACGTTCTTCATAGTACCGACAGTGATCATACTCTTCCCAAATTAGATGAGGTGTACATCCTGGCAAGATTCCCCAGTGAGATTGCAAGCCGGAAGGTTGAGTGGGATCAACAGGAGGAATAGGTTCTTTTGGATCTTCCTTCCACATAATGCTGAGCACTTTGAGTTTGTGGGTGCCAAACATCCCATGGTTGATGGATGTGGAATTGGCTTGATCTATGCGATAGGTTTTTGTATGGATCCACAGAGGCATCTTGGTGACATACAGATGATGTAACTTGCTTGTCATATTCCAATAGTGGAATCTCGAGCCAAAACTTGTGGGGCCATAAGTCTGCATCATATGGCAAATAATTAGATTTTGAGTACAGGATGCAAAAGTAAGTTTAAACAGACATCCAGAGAAAGAGGATGTTCCTTGAAAATCCATTTCTGCTGCTGTAGCATTTGGTCCTTGAAAGAGATCTCAAATGAGATTCTTCCCGCCTTCATGTTCTAGCCATCTGTCTGGTCTGATGATTATCGGATTGCAAAACTGGATGGGAAGCTGTTTGTTATCATCACACCAATTTTGTAATACAACTTTGATTTCAGGATCAATATCCTCTGCTACGGCTGTCATCTCAAAGAAGGGGTGGTTAGTCCAGAGTCCACTCTGGGTCAACTGCTGTGCTGCAACAAGACATCGAAAACAATCATGCAGAAAGTCGTTAGCCATATAAAAATTGTGCCTATCCCGCATAGGAAAGGGATTGGTGCTCCATTCCATGCAACATGGCTCATACCACCGGTGTTCGTGGATTTTAACCACATGAACTCTTCCTTTACCTAGAACACAAACTTGATTAGTCTGTCCTTTTATAGGTGGTGGAGTAACCCGAACATCATGTTCAATATGAGGAGCTTTATGGCCTTCTCTGGATAGAAAATCAACAAATATATTAGTAGAACCAGGAAGATGAGCGATATCAAATTCAAAAGTGTTCAGAAACTGAGCCCATCGTAATAGTTGTCCACGGACTACCTTATCCTTGGATTCTTTTTTGAAGAACCCTTTCAGATTCTGTAAATTACTTCTAATCAGAAATTTTTTGTCAGCAACAAACATCTGAAAGGCTTTCAAAGTATTAATGACTGCTAATATCTCTTTATGAGTGCTGTGATAATTTAGCTCACTGTTTTTAAAGCTACTAGAGATATACCTCACTATTTCTTCTTTGCCATTATCTAGTTGTTCTTTGAGAACACCTGCCCATGCATAGTCACTAGCGTCAGTTTCAATAATTTTAAACCCTGGACCTGGAAGTCTGAGAGGAGGTAAGTCTGAACATTTCTGTTTGATCCTCTTAATTAAGGCATCATGCTTGGTAGTCCATGGTGGTGGATTCTTTCCTAACAAAGCATTTAGATCTTTTCTGTCTTCTGCTAGCTTACTATAGAATCCAGCGATATAATTTACCAGACCAAGAAAACGCTGTAGTTCTTTGACAATAGTTACCTGTAGATGCTGAATCTTGGTCAAAATGTGTGGTTGTGCTTCCATTTTCCCCCCTGGGAGAAGCTTGATGCCAATGAAAATAATCTCACGTTGAGCAAAGTGAGATTTAGTGGGATTAATGGCTAATCTACGCTGTTGACAGAGCTGCAAAAAGACCTGGAGATGTGCTAAATGTTTCTTCATATCTTGACTGAAAACAAGAACATCATCAACATAAGGCTGGATAAATTTTGCAAATTCATAAAAGATTTTATCCATTGCTTGTTGAAAGATTGAGGGAGTAGTTTTGATACCAAAGGGTAATACCTTCCATTCAAATAATCCTTGAGGGACTGAGAATGCAGTTTTGTAGATATCTGCAGGATTCATCTGTATCTGCCAGAAACCTTTGGTTAGATCAAACTTTGAATAGACATTACTGCCCTGTATGGCTTGCCAGATGTGGTCTCTACTAGGCAAGGGATGTTGATTATCAACCAAGCATTCATTCAGTGGCTTATAGTTCACTACCAACCTTTTTTCTGCTAATTCCACACCATGTTCATCAAATTTTGGTACATACATAGCATGACAGGAAAAAGGAGAACTTGATCGTCTAATAATATCTAAGGACAGTAATTCTGTAATCTCTTTTCTACAAAGCTTAACTTCTGCCATACTCATTAAGAAATAGTTAGCTTTGGCTTTTGGAACTATATCATTTCCTGAAGCATCTTTCCTCAGAGGAAGAGAGCAGGTGAGATTTCTTTTTTGCTTCTTGAGATCTTTTGTCAATACAGTCTCTGCATAGACTATTTTCAGTTGTTCCAAATCTACAGCTGCTGACTCAATCTGTTGAGTTAACCAGATAGAATTTGTCCTTTTTTTCTTTTTCTCAATTACTATTTGCTTGGTGAATGCCACATTTTGATGGAGGCGAGGCATCTGAAAAGTGCCCAATAGTGTGATGAACATGGAATCCATAATAATGGGTTCCCAGCTTTGCATTGTGCTGCTGCCAATTACTCCATCATAATTGTTTACTTCATAATGGACAAACACAAGTTCATCCATAAAATCTTTCCCTAATTGAATTGGAACTTTACAAATTAACCGAGAGTTAAATTTTCCTTTTCCAAATTCAATTTCTGTAGTAGCTTTAATCCACATGTCTGCTGGAAAACATTGATACCTAGCCAAATTAATGTTAGCACCAGTATCCCATAAGAATGCCAAGGGATACATTTTTATACCTGGAGGATGGATATTAAGAATCACACCAGGACAGGTTGTTGTATATACTGCCTGTGCTGCTCTAAAAGTTCTGCTACTGGTTCCTTCTTCTAATAGAGGTATTGTATCCTGTATGTGTCCCAGACTTTGCACAGGTTCTGCTCTTTGTGGAGTGAACATTTGTTCTTCACACAACAGTGGTTCCTCAGGAGTACTAATGTAGATTGGCGAATCAGATTTAAATAACTGTGCTTCCTATGGAGAGACTGCTGTTGGGAGTTGAAGACTAGAGGAGGAATTATATTGGTTAATGTATTTATCCAGTTCAGAAGATTTTTCCATCTCCTCTACAAGGTATAGATTTTCTTCCTCATCAATCTCTGTTATTTCAGCATGAGCTTGCTGAATGACTTTTTCTAAGAAAATCTTTCATTGTCTTCTCCACAATCTTCTGGTCATGCTTCCTTCAGAAGGAGCTATACTTATGCTACGCTGTCCAATGGGCAGAGTGGATTCTATAGGTGAAGCAGGTCTAGGAGGGGTTCTTTTGAGAACTTGACTAGATGGCTCACTTTCTTTGACCAGAAAATATTTTCTTGACTTAAGCTGCTCTAACTTAGTGGTCAATTTGTGCCATGTTTTTGGACCCATATTCATTTCATGAAGTTTGCTTTCTAGTTGAACAATTTCTTCAATTACCTTGTTCAACTCATTCGGATCCCTTTTGCTTCTATACATCATGCAGAAGAATGAATTTTCAGAATCACTAGACTCAGACTGTTCTATATTTCCAGTGATAATATTGACATGAGCTTGCTTTATGGCAGACAAGAACTCAGCCTCTTCTGATTTGATATCTGATAAATCAGAAAGAATGATGTCATCCGAATCAGAGGGATACATATTGATGAATATATATTCATCATTATCTATTCCAGCTTCTCTGGCTAACTGAACCTTACCTTTATTCTTTTTCTTATGCCTGTCAGGACATTTGTTTGCATAATGATTCCCTTTACAAATGTAACAGGTAGGTTCCCATTTTTTACCAGATTTTCTTTTATCCTTTTTCCTGAAGTATCCTTTCTTACGGGGATACTTACTATACTGTTTCTTTTTCTTCTTCTTATAATACTTATCCTTTTCTTTATCAGAATATTTCTTTTTAGAAGAAGACTGTGATTGACAAGATTTACATTTATCATACTATGAAGAAGGTAAAAGCTGATAATAGACAGAAGAGGAGATTATCAACAGGAGGAATAGGTTCTTTTGGATCTTCCTTCCACATAATGCTGAGCACTTTGAGTTTGTGGGCGCCAAACATCCCATGGTTGATGGATGTGGAATTGGCTTGATCTATGCGATAGGTTTTTGTATGGATCCACAGAGGCATCTTGGTGACATACAGATGATGTAACTTGCTTGTCATATTCCAATATTGGAATCTCAAGCCAAAACCTGTGGGGCCATAAGTTTGCATCATATGGCGAATAATTAGATTTTCAGTATAGGATGCAAAAGTAAGTTTAATTAGACATCCAGAGAAAGAGGATGTTCCTTGAAAATCCATTTCTGCTGCTGCAGCATTTGGTCCTTGAAAGAGATCTCGAATGAGATTCTTCCTGCCTTCATGTTCTAGCCATCTATCTGGTCTGATGATTATCAGATTGCAAAACCAGATGGGAAGCTATTTGTTATCATCACACCAATTTTGTAATACAACTTTGATTTCAGGATCAATATCCTCTGCTACGGCTGTCATCTCAAAGAAGGGGTGGTTAGTCCAGAGTCCACTCTGGGTCAACTGCTGTGCTACAACAAGACATTGAAAATGATCATGCAGAAAGTTGTTAGCCATATAAAAATTGTGCCTATCCCGCATAGGAAAGGGATTGGTGCTCCATTCCATGCAACAGGGCTCATACCACCGGTGTTCACAGATTTTAACCACATGAACTCTTCCTTTACCTGGAACACAAACCTGATTAGTCTGTCCTTTCATAGGTGGTGGAGTAACCAGAACATCATGTTCAATATGAGGAGCTTTATGGCCTTCTCTGGATAGAAAATCAGCAAATATATTAGCAGAACCAGGAAGATGAGTGATATCAAATTCAAAAGTGTTCAGAAACTGAGCCCATCGTAATAATCGTCCATAGACTACCTTATCCTTGGATTCTTTTTTGAAGAACCCTTTCAGATTCTGTAAATCACTTCTAATCAGAAATTTTTTGTTAGCAATAAACATCTGAAAGGCTTTCAAAGTATTAATGACTGCTAATATCTCTTTGTGAGTGCTGTGATAATTTAGCTCACTGTTTTTAAAGCTACTAGAGATATACCTCACTATTTCTTCTTTGCCATTATCTAGTTGTTCTTTGAGAACACCTGCCTATGCATAGTCACTAGCATCAGTTTCAATAATTTTAAACCCTGGACCTGGAAGTTTGAGAGGAGGTAAGTCTGAACATTTCTGTTTGATCCTCTTAATTAAGGCATCATGCTTGGCAGTCCATGGTGGTGGATTCTTTCCTAACAAAGCATTTAGATCTTTTCTGTCTTTTGCTAGCTTACTATAGAATCCAGCGATATAATTTATCAGACCAAGAAAACGTTGTAGTTCTTTGACAGTAGTTACCTGTAGATGCTGAATCTTGGTCAAAATGTGTGGTTGTGCTTCCATTTTCCCCCTGGGTGAAGCTTGATGCCAATGAAAATAATCTCACGTTGAGCAAAGTGAGATTTAGTGGGATTAATGGTTAATCCATGCTGTTGACAGAGCTACAAAAAGACCTAGAGATGTATTAGATCATGCTTCAGGGTTTAACTGTGTGTGTGTTTTTACCTCAACGTTTCAGATCATACTCCATGATCCATCATCAGGAGAAAGAGCAAGAGAAGAGAAAGTGAGATAATTTGCAGAACAAGGAAGTTAAAAAGATGAGAGGGTGGTGCGGGAACCAAGGATTCTAAGGAGGAACAAACAAAAGGAAAAAAAAAACAAAAATAAACAAATCACTAACACCCTGAATCTATTTGTTGAAATAAACCTAAAAAACAAGAGAGATGAAATTGAAAAAGTAAACACATGAAACAAACAATAAAAAAATAGAAGATAACAATGAAGGAAAAAAAGAAAGAATAAGAAAAAGAAAAAATAGACAAAAGTTAAAATAAATCAAGGATAAATAAAAAAAGGAACAAGAACAATAAAAAACAAGAGAATAAATGAATATAAAAGGAAGAAACTATCTAAATATATAAATCAAGAATCACTGAGAAGAGGAAACAACTAAAAGAAAATGAGGAAAAGAACTAAACAAGAGCAAGTAAGGAGGAGAAGAAGACGCAAATGAATAAATAAAAAAAAAAACGAAAATAAATGAGAAAAGAACAACAACCAAACAGGACAAATAAATTGGAAAACCTAAATATAAGAGAAATTCTAAAAGCATCTAAATAAATAAAAAAAGGCAACTATCTACGAGACGACTAGATGCATGAAAGAATAAGATACAATCAGAGAAAAAAAGCAAGTAAGAAATAACTAAAAAGAGGTACACTGAAACAAAGAGCCACAAAAAGAGAAAAAGAAGACAAAATGAAAAGCCAAATGAAGTTAATGGAGGAAGCACTAGAAGATAAGAACCAGACTAGAGGAATGAATGAGAAAAAAAGGGGGAAGTGAAAGAAGAGCCAACAAGCCAGAGGACAAGCGATGAGGAAATATGAAACTTAAAAAAGGGGGGAAGAACCACAAACTAAGAGAACATGAGACTCACAAGACTAAGACCCAGAAAAGCGAAGAACCGGAGGGGGCTGAAAAGGAGGGGGGGAAGGGAGAGAGGGACAACCCAGGAAGACCAGTGGGGAGAGAAAAGGAGGAAAGAGGGACAAAGAATGACGGCCAGGGTAAGGATTTGAGAGAGGGAGGGAGGAGAGCCAGAGAAGAACAAAGGGGAACAAGAAAGAATAGAGTGGCGAGAAGAGAGGAATGGGGCACAAATGCAAAAAAGAAGAGAGGAGGGGGAAAGCATCAGGAAGAACGTCGAGGACAATTTCTGATGTGGGAAAGCAAGGGGTTCCAAGAAAAACTAAGACCCCAACCTTCGTCACGATTGAGGTTGGACGGGTTGTTGCTAATCTCTATGGCTTCCTTGAGTTTCCTCTTGAAGTAGTTGTCTTCATTGGCCAAGATTTGGGTGTCCTCTAAGCAAATATGGTGTTTGGTTAGGGAAGAGTGCTCTGCTAGAGCTGATTTGTGAATACGTTCATGTCTAATGTCCGCACTGTGCTCCTTGATCTAGAGCCGATTTGTGAATACGTTCATGTCTAATGTCCGCAGAGCACTCTTCCCTAACCAAACACCATATTTGCTTAGAGGACACCCAAATCTTGGCCAATGAAGACAACTACTTCAAGAGGAAACTCAAGGAAGCCATAGAGATTAGCAACAACCCGTCCAACCTCAATCGTGACGAAGATCAAGAAGCACAGTGCGGACATTAGACATGAACGTATTCACAAATCGGCTCTAGCAGAGCACTCTTCCCTAACCAAACACCATATTTTCTTAGAGGACACCCAAATCTTGGCCAATGAAGACAACTACTTCAAGAGGAAACTCAAGGAAGCCATAGAGATTAGCAACAACCTGTCCAACCTCAATCGTGACGAAGGTTGGGGTCTTAGTTTTTCTTGGAACCCCTTGCTTTCCCGCATCAGAAATTGTCCTCGACATTCTTCCTGATGCTTTCCCCCTCCTCTCTTCTTTTTTGCATTTGTGCCCCATTCCTCTCTTCTCGCCACTCTATTCTTTCTTGTTCCCCTTTGTTCTTCTCTGGCTCTCCTCCCTCCCTCTCTCCCATCCTTACCCTGGCTATCGTTCTTTGTCCCTCTTTCCTCCTTTTCTCTCCCCACTGGTCTTCCTGGGTTGTCCCTCTCTCCCTTCCCCCCCCTCCTTCTTTTCAGCCCCCTCCGGTTCTTCGCTTTTTTGGGTCTTAGTCTTGTGAGTCTCATGTTCTCTTAGTTTGTGGTTCTTCCTCCCTTTTTTAAGTTTCAAATTTCCTCATCGCTCGTCCTCTGGCTTGTTGGCTCTTCTTTCACTTCCCCCTTTTTTTCTCATTCATTCCCCTAGTCTGGTTCTTATCTTCTGGTGCTTCCTCCATTAACTTCATTTGGTTTTTCATTTTGTCTTCTTTTTCTCTTCTTGTGGCTCTTTGTTTCAGTGTACCTCTTTTTAGTTATTTCTTATTCTTTCGTGCATCTCGTCGTCTCGTAGATAGTTTCCTTTTTTTATTTATTTAGATGCTTTTAGAATTTCTCTTATATTTAGGTTTTCCAATTTATTTGTCCTGTTTGGTTGTTGTTCTTTTCTCATTTATTTTCATTTTTTTTGATTTATTCATTTGCGTCTTCTTCTCCTCCTTACTTGCTCTTGGTTAGTTCTTTTTCTCATTTTCTTTTAGTTGTTTCCTCTTCTTGGTGATTCTTGATTTATATATTTAGATAGTTTCTTCCTTTTATATTCATTTATTCTCTTATTTTTTATCGTTCTTGTTCCTTTTTTATTTATCCTTGATTTATTTTAACTTTTGTCTATTTTTTCTTTTTCTTATTCTTTCTTTTTTTCCTTCATTGTTATCTTCTATTTTTTTATTGTTTGTTTCATGTGTTTACTTTTTCAATTTCATCTCTCTTATTTTTTAGGTTTATTTCAACAAATAGATTTAGGGTGTTAGTGATTTGTTTATTTTTGTTTTTTTTCCTTTTGTTTGTTCCTCCTTAGAATCCTTGGTTCCCGCACCACCCTCTCATCTTTTTAACTTCCTTGTTCTGCAAATTATCTCACTTTCTCTTCTCTTGCTCTTTCTCCTGATGATGGATCATGGAGTATGATCCGAAACATTGAGGTAAAAACATACACACAATTAAACCCTGAAGCATGATCTAATACATTATGGACTGTGGAAATCTGATGTCTACCTAGAGATGTGCTAAATGTTTCTTCATATCTTGACTGAAAACAAGAACATCATCAACATAAGGCTGGATAAATTTTGCAAATTCATAAAAGATTTTATCCATTGCCTGTTGAAAGATTGAGGGAGTAGTTTTGATACCAAAGGGTAATACCTTCCATTCAAATAATCCTTGAGGGACTGAGAATGCAGTTTTGTAGATATCTGCAGGATTCATCTGTATCTGCCAAAAACCTTTGGTTAGATCAAACTTTGAATAGACATTACTGCCCTGTATGGCTTGCCAGATGTGGTCTTTACTAGGCAAGGGATGTTGATTATCAACCAAGCATTCATTCAGTGGCTTATAGTTCACTACCAACCTTTTTTCTGCTAATTCCACACCATGTTCATCAAATTTTGGTACATACATAGCATGACAGGAAAAAGGAGAACTTGATCGTCTAATAATATCTAAGGACAATAATTCTGTAATCTCTTTTCTACAAAGCTTAACTTCTGCCATACTCATTAAGAAATAGTTAGCTTTGGCTTTTGGAACTATATCATTTCCTGAAGCATCTTTCCTCAGAGGAAGAGAGTAGGTGAGATTTCTTTTTTGCTTCTTGAGATCTTTTGTCATTACAGTCTCTGCATAGACTGTTTTCAGTTGTTCCAAATCTACAGCTGCTGACTCAATCTATTGAGTTAACCAGATAGAATTTGTCCTTTTTTTCTTTTTCTCAATTACTATTTGCTTGGTGAATGCCACATTTTGATGGAGGCGAGGCATCTGAAAAGTGCCCAATAGTGTGATGAACATGGAATCCATAATAATGGGTTCCCAGCTTTGCATTGTGCTGCTGCCAATTACTCCATCATAATTGTTTACTTCATAATGGACAAACACAAGTTCATCCATAAAATCTTTCCCTAATTGAATTGGAACTTTACAAATTAACTGAGAGTTAAATTTTCCTTTTCCAAATTTAATTTCTGTAGTAGCTTTAATCCACATGTCTGCTGGAAAACATTGATACCTAGCCAAATTAATGTCAGCACCAGTATCCCATAAGAATGCCAAGGGATACATTTTTATACCTGGAGGATGGATATTAAAAATCACACCAAGACAGGTTGTGGTATATACTGTCTGTGCTGCTCTAAAAGTTCTGCTACTGGTTCCTTCTTCTAATACAGGTATTGTATCCTGTATGTGTCCCAGACTTTGCACAGGTTCTGCTCTTTGTGGAGTGAACATTTGTTCTTCACACAACAGTGGTTCCTCAGGAGTACTAATGTAGATTGGCGAATTGGCTTTAAATAACTGTGCTTCCTGTGGAGAGACTGCTGTTGGGAGTTGAAGACTAGAGGAGGAATTATACTAGTTAATGTATTTATCCAGTTCAGAAAATTTTTCCATCTCCTCTATAAGGTATAGATTTTCTTCCTCATCAATCTCTGTTATTTCAGCATGAGCTTGTTGAATGACTTTTTCTAAGAAAATCTTTTTTTGTCTTCTCCACAATCTTCTGGCCATGCTTCCTTCAGAAGGAGCTATACTTATGCTACGCTGTCCAATGGGCAGAGTGAATTCTATAGGTGAAGTAGGTCTAGGAGGGGTTCGTTTGAGAACCTGACTAGATGGCTCACTTTCTTTGACTAGAAAATATTTTTTTGACTTAAGCTGCTCTAACTTAGTGGTCAATTTGTGCCTGTTTCTGGACCCATATTCATTTCATGAAGTTTGCTTTCTAGTTGAACAATTTCTTCAATTACCTTGTTCAACTCATTCGGATCCCTTTTGCTTCTGTACATCATGCAGAAGAATGAATTTTTAGAATCACTGGACTCAGACTGTTCTATATTTCCAGTGATAATATTGACATGAGCCTGCTCTGTGGTAGACAAGAACTCAGCCTCTTCTGATTCGATATCTGATAAATCAGAAAGAATGATGTCATCCGAATCAGAGGGATACTCATTGATGAATATATATTCATCATTATCTATTCTAGCTTCTCTGGCTAACCGAACCTTACCTTTATTCTTTTTCTTATGCCTGTCAGGACATTTGTTTGCATAATGATTCCCTTTACAAATGTAACAGGTAGGTTCCCATTTTTTACCAGATTTTCTTTTATCCTTTTTCCTAAAGTATCCTTTCTTATGGGGATACTTACTATACTGTTTATTTTTCTTCTTCTTATAATACTTATCCTTTTCTTTATCAGAATATTTCTTTTTAGAAGAAGACTGTGATTGACAAGATTTACATTTATCATACTATGAAGAAGGTAGAAGCTGATAACAGACAGAAGAGGAGATTATCAGTTTTACCCTTTTTATCTCTTTCCTTTTCTGTGTCTCCTGATAGATTTCTTCATTAATCTCGACCAGGAACTGTACTAATTGTGGAAAAGTCAGTTCGTTTAATTCTGTACCTTCATGAACTACATTTTCTAAAACTTTCTTATGATAGAAGTCTCTTAAATCAGGACCAAAACTTTTCAAGAAGTTAGTAAACATAAAATCCTGATTTTGTTCGTGACCTGAGATGTACAGATTCTTATACTGATCTTCACAATATTCTTTAAAGCATTTTAAATCTTTACACTTGCCTCTCATAAATTTGTTATAGGCAAGCCTTTCTCTTGTGTCTGTTTTTCCTACAAACAAACGAGTCAACTATGCACACACTTGATCTGTTCCTCTATTTATCAGATTTTCACTATATCCATTCTCAAGATGATCCCATACATTTCTAGCTATTCCAGTTATAGAATTGAGAGCTTGCTTGATGACTTGAGCTTCCTCAGAATCAACATTGGTTGACATATAATTTGTGATCCAGGCATGCATAGTGTCAATGGCTCTCATATTTTCTAACTCCTCAAAGCTATCAAAGTTTACTAAAGGAGGAGTATCTGATTTGAAAGACTAGATATTCTTAAAAGGGTCAACTGGGTTGGTACCATTGGGATTGGTTCCATTTCCTCGTGCCATCTAGAATTTTTCAGATGCTTGTTCTGCCTCAGTGGTTTCTCTGAGTCTTCCAGTTGAGGGATCAAATATCTTTTCTATTACATGCTTTTTAGGATGTATTTTCATCTTGGGTCTGTAAATAACCTTGTGCACTAGAGGGAAAATTTAGCATTTTTCGTTGCTGAGACTATACCTGAGACTGTAGTTGAACAGTGGTAACCAGTGTCTAAATAGAAGAGGACTCCTGAACAACAGAATCCTTAATCTGTACAGTATTCTCAGTAACTTGTTGAATATCAGATCTGACAAGTTCAACCTTGTCTTTTGTGTGTTTCATTTGTATTCTACAGTTGGCAATTTGTGAACTAAGCACTTCATAATCCATGTGACTTTTAGCTCTGACTTGCTGCAATTTTTCTCTGTGTGTGTCAGCAGCACGTTGTTGAGCGGTCGTAGATGACCAAGCGGTTATTCGTTTCTCCTCTGGACGCCCGTCGTCCATGAGAAAGGAAAAAAATTTACTTATAATAACCCTTTGCCATCTGTGTATAACAGATCACAGAGTGTTTGACTTGAGCCTGCTAAAGGCTTTGAAAATTTGTTTCAAATTCCTGTAGCTAAGAAACCTCTACAGAGTACCCCTGGTGCAAGTTCTTCCAATGCACCTGTGTCAAATCCATGTCCCCATGACCAATATTCTACTTTGGACAATGGATATTTTAAATGTGAAAAATGTTCTTTCATATTCCATCCACCATCTGGAAAAGCCCATATGTTGTCTGGTAAACCTGCTCTGTTGCCAGAGCAGGATATAAAAGAATCTACTGAAAAGGCTGTTTCAACGCCTTCTGGATCTTGTACTGTACCCAGAACCATCCCTCCTTTTAAAGATTTCATGCTTAGAGACCTGTCCGGTCAGTATCAAGCTGACTTCTGGCCTCTACATGTTACCCCTGTAGGAGAAGTCCAGGGATCCAGTCAGAGTAAATTGTTGAATTGGACCAACCTGTGTATCCGTAAAACTCTCCTATTTATCCATGATAGAAAAACCCAGGATGAGATCCGTGCTCTTCAGCAAGAGAAACAACTGTTATCTCTTCAAGCTAATATACATGCAGTCATCGCTTCACTTGAATGACTGGAAAGAGATCTCCTTCAACAGATGAAGGACGAATTGCTTGAGCTGAAAGCCTCTTATCTCCAATTCAAGACGCATGCTGAAGCGTGGTGGACCACTCAACAACGCGTTGCTGACACACACAGAGAAAAATTGCAGCAAGTCAGAGCTGAAAGTCACATGGATTATGAAGTGCTTAGTTCACAAATTGCCAACTGTAGAATACAAATGAAACACACAGAAGACAAGGTTGAACTTGTTAGATCTGATATTCAACAATTTACTGAGAATACTATAACGATTAAGGATTCTGTTGTTTAGGAGTCCTCTTCTATTCAGACACTGGTTACCACTGTTCAACTACAGTCTCAGGTACAGTCTCAGCAACGAAAAATGCTAAATTTTCCCTCTAGTGCACAAGGTTATTTATAGGCCCAATATGAAGGACCCAGGATGAAAATACATCCTAAAAAGCGTGTAATAGAAAAGATATTTGATCCCTCAACTGGAAGACTCAGAGAAACCACTGAGGCAGAACAAGCATCTGGAAAATTCCAGATGGCATGAGGAAATGGAACCAATCCCAATGGTTCCAACCTAGTTGACCCTTTTAAGAATATCTAGTCTTTCAAATCAGATACTCCTCCTTTAGTAAACTTTGATAGCTTTGAGGAGTTAGAAAATATGAGAGCCATTGACACTATGCGTGCCTGGATCACAAATTATATGTCAACCAATGCTAATGCTGAGGAAGCTCAAGTCATCAAGCAAGCTCTCAATTCTATAACTGGAATAGCTAGAAATGTATGGGATCGTCTTGAGAATGGATATAGGGAAAATCTGATAAATAGAGGAACAGATCAAGTGTGTGCACAGTTGACTCGTTGTTTGTAGGAAAAACAGACACAAGAGAAAGGCTTGCCTATAACAAATTTATGAGAGGTAAGTGTAAAGATTTAAAATGCTTTAAAGAATATTGTGAAGATCAGTATAAGAATCTGTACATCTCAGGTCATGAACAAAATCAGGATTTTATGTTTACTAACTTCTTGAAAAGTTTTGGTCTTGATTTAGGAGACTTCTATCATAAGAAAGTTTTAGAAAATGTAGTTCATGAAGGTACAAAATTAAAAGAACTAACTTTTCCACAATTAGTACAGTTCCTGGTCGAGATTAATGAAGAAATCTGTCAGGAGACACAGAAAAGGAAAGAGATAAAAAGGGTAAAACCGATAATCTCCTCTTCTGTCTGTTATCAGCTTCTACCTTCTTCATAGTATGATAAATGTAAATCTTGTCAATCACAGTCTTCTTCTAAAAAGAAATATTCTGATAAAGAAAACGATAAGTATTATTATAAGAAGAAATAGAAACAGTATAGTAAGTATCCCCATAAGAAAGGATACTTTAGGAAAAATGATAAAAGAAAATCTGGTAAAAAATGGGAACCTACCTGTTACATTTGTAAAGGGAATCATTATGCAAACAAATGTCTTGACAGGCATAAGAAAAAGAATAAAGGTAAGGCTCGGTTAGCCAAAGAAGCTGGAATAGATAATGATGAATATATATTCATCAATGAGTATCCCTCTGATTCGGATGACATCATTCTTTCTAATTTATCAGATATCGAATCAGAAGAGGTTGAGTTCTTGTCTGCCACAGAGCAGGCTCATGTCAATATTATCACTGGAAATATAGAACAGTCTGAGTCCAGTGATTCTAAAAATTCATTCTTCTGCATGATGTACAGAAGCACAAGGGATCCGAATGAGTTGAACAAGGTAATTGAAGACATTGTTCAACTAGAAAGCAAACTTCATGAAATGAATATGGGTCCAGAAACATGGCACAAATTGACCACTAAGTTAGAGCAGCTTAAGTCAAGAAAATATTTTTTGGTCAAAGAAAGTGAGCCATCTAGTCAGGTTCTCAAACAAACCCCTCCTAGACCTGCTTCACCTATAGAATCCACTCTGCCCATTGGACAGCGTAGCATAAGTATAGCTCCTTTTGAAGGAAGCGTGGCCAGAAGATTGTGGAGAAGACAACGAAAGATTTTCTTAGAAAAAGTCATTCAGCAAGCTCATGCTGAAATAACAGAGATTGATGAAGAAGAAAATCTATACCTTGTAGAGGAGATGGAAAAATCTTCTGAACTGGATAAATACATTAACTAGTATAATTCCTCCTCTAGTCTTCAACTCGCAATAGCAGTCTCTCCACAGGAAGCACAGTTATTTAAAGCCAATTCGCCAATCTACATTAGTACTCCTGAGGAACCACTATTGTGTGAAGAACAAATGTTCACTCCACAAAGAGCAGTGTTGGTAGGTGGCGACTGATCAGGAAAGTACTGTACACTAGCCATGTACAACAATAAAAATTAAACAGTAGAGTCCAGGGTGCTTATTTCCAGTGGGAGCTACATGCGCAATGGTGTTGTCCAGGATCAGTCTCCAAGTGGGAGATTGTTTGGTGTGGAGCCTGATCAGTCTCCAAGTGGGAGATTGTTGGTAGGTGGCGACTGATCAGGAAAGTACTGTACACTAGCCATGTAGCCCTCGAGAAAATTTTTTTTAGGGCCAACTTAAAAAATCCTATTTTTTATGACCGACATAAGAAAACCCTAATTTTTGTAACCGACAAAAAGGCTTGATAAAAAGCGGCCAAGGGTTAGGGTTTGAGTATTGTATTGTAGCATTTGCAGCGGTATTGAGTTGTAGGGATTGCTGATTGTAATCGATTTGATTTACTGGATAATAATATTGGACTCTCTGTTTGGTGGATGTAGCCCGAGTTTGGGTGAACCACGTTAAATCTTGTCTCTCACTGTTATTAATTCTGTGTATTTCCATTTCTCTGTTTAATCTTTATTTGCATTTAATTGATATCTTCTGCTGGCTAACCCTAACAAGTGGTATCAGAGCGGGTTGTGTTCGATTATCGTCTGCAGGAAAGTCTCACGGTTGAGTGGGAGCAATGGCGGATGAGGGTAAAACGAAGGTTGATAAATTCAATGGGTAGAACTATCAGTTATGGAAGATGCAGATGGAGGATTACCTCTATCAAAAAGATTTATGGAGGCCGTTGGAAGGAGTAGCCAAGAAACCGGCAACATTGTCTGATGAGGATTGGAATCTTCTTGACAGAAAGGCACTGGGAACCATTCGGTTGTGCCTAGCACCGTCGGTGGCATTCAATATAACAGAAGCGAAGACAACAGATGGTCTGATGAAAGCTTTGGCTAAATTGTATGAAAAACCCTCAGCCTCAAATAAGGTATTTCTCATGAAGCAGTTGTTTAATTTGAAAATGGTTGAAGGTGGATTTGTGACAGGTCATTTAAATGAATTTAATACGATTGTCAGTCAATTGACTTCTGTAAATGTAAAATTTGATGAAGAAGTTAGAGCTCTCTTGATATTATGTTCATTGCCTGAAAGCTGGGATAGTTTGGTAATGGCGGTTAGTAACTCTGTTTCTGGTTCAAATACCCTAAAATTTGATGATGTTGTTAGTGTTATTCTGAGTGAGGAAATTCGTAAGAACAGCTCAGGTGGATCCAAATCAGGCAGTGTTTTGAATGCAGAAAGTAGGGGCAGATCAAAGGAGAGAGGAAAAGGTTCTGGAGGTCATGGGAAGTCACGAGGAAAATCAAAGGACAAAAGATCCCAAACCAGAGGATAGAAGGATTGCTGGTACTGTGTAAAACTAGGTCATCTGAAGAAAGATTGCTGGTCTCGAAAACATAAAGAAGGAGACAAACAAGAAGGCAATAAGGAAGCAAATGTGGTAAGTAATAAATCTGAAGATGACGCTTTGATTCTTTCCCTAGATAATGCTGATGATTCATGGGTTTTAGATTCAGGGGCCTCATTTCATGCTACGCCCCATAGAAGTTATTTTCTTGATTATGTCCAAGGGGATTTTGGGCTGGTTTATTTGGGAGATAACAAACCCTGTCAGATTGTTGGAAAGGGAAGAATCAAGATTAAGTTGCAGAATGGGAATCATTGGCTACTACAAGAGGTAAGGCATGTTCCAAGGCTCAGTAGGAATTTAATTTCAGCAGGGCAGCTAACTGAACAAGGTTGCACTGTTATATTTACTGATAAAAATTGGAAGGTTTCAAAAGGTGCCTTAGTAGTAGCAAAAGGTGTGAAAGTAGGCACCTTATATCTTTGTACAGGTCATACTGTTCCTTCTACTTTAGATGTTATAGAGGAAAAACAAACAGGTTCAGGAACAGTTGCTGCAGGTTTGCAGGAAGAGACTAGAAAAGTTGCTGCAGGTCCTGAAACAACACTGTGGCATAACAGACTTGGGCATATGAGTGAAAAAGGTATGAAGGTACTTCATTCTAAGAAAGTTTTACCAGGTCTGAAATGTATTAATATGGATTTCTGTGAAAGTTGTGTGTATGGAAAACAAAAGAGAGTTAGTTTTCTCAGAGATGGGAAGCAAAAGAAAAATGAAAAGTTGGAGCTTGTGCATACAGATGTATGGGGACTAGCTCAGGTATCTTCTTTCGGTGGCTCTCGGTATTATGTTACATTCATAGATGATGCAACTAGGAAGGTCTGGATTTATTTCCTTAGACAGAAATCTGATGTATTTGAAACATTTAAGAAATGGAAAAGCTTGGTTGAAAATGAGACAGGTAAAAGATTAAAATGTCTCAGATCTGATAATGGCGGTGAGTATTGCAGCAAAGAATTTGAAGACTATTGTTCCTTTAATGGAATTTGTAGGCAGAAAACGGTTCTAGGGACTCCACAGGAAAATGGAGTGGCTGAACGCATGAATAGGATAATAATGGAGTGTGCAAGGACCATGAGATTGCATGTTGGACTGCCTTTAAACATGTGGGCAGAGGCTGTCAACACTGTTGTATATTTAATTAACAGAGGTCCTTCAGTTCCTTTGGGCTATGGTATTCCAGAGGAAGCATGGACTGGAAAGAAGGTGAGTTATTCTTTTCTGAAAACCTTCAGCTGTGAAGCATTTGCACATATAGATTCTGAAAATAGAACCAAGCTGGATGCGAAATCAAAAAAATATACCTTCATTGGATATGGCATTGATGAATTTGGTTATAGGCTTTGGGATTTTGAAAATAAAAAAATTGTGAGAAGCAGGGATGTTATATTCAATGAGAAGGTGTTGTACAAAGATCAGTTGTAGCAGCATGAGAAGAAAGAAAAGGATTATGTGGTGTTGGATGATACTCCAAATAGTGATGTTCCAGTGGCTCCTCATGCTCTGCAACAGCAACCAGAAATACCACAAACTCCAGTGAATGTTAGACGGTCAACAAGGATAAGTAGACCTCCTGAAAGGTTTTCTCCCTCTTTGTATTCTATTTTGTTAATAGATGCTGGTGAACCAGAAGGGTATGATGAAGCTATGCAGGTGAATACACAAGTTCAGTGGGAGCTTGCCATGAAAGAAGAAATGAACTCCTTGCTGAAGAATCAGACTTGGGAATTATGTAAGTTACCTGCAGGTAAAAAGGCTTTACCAAACAAATGGGTTTATAGGTTGAAAGAGGAAGATGGAGGTAAGAAACGATTTAAGGCCAGATTAGTTGTAAAAGGATTTGCACAGAAACAGGGCATTGATTTTGATGAGATATTTTCTCCGGTTGTCAAGATGACTTCTATTCGTACTGTTTTAAGTATTGTGGCTGCTGAAGATTTGCATTTGGAACAGCTAGATGTGAAAACTGCCTTTCTCCATGGTGATTTGGAGGAGGAGATATACATGGCACAACCACAAGGATTTAAGGTCAAAGGTAAGGAGAAACAAGTGTGCAGATTGAAGAAGAGTTTGTATGGCCTGAAACAAGCACCTCGGCAATGGTATTTAAAATTTGATAGTTTTATGGCTGAGCAAGGCTACAGCAGGTGTAATTCTGACCATTGTGTTTATTTTAAGAGGTTGGATAATGACAGCTACATTATTTTATGTTTATATGTTGATGACATACTTGTAGCTGGGTCTAACATGGATCACATCAGAGAGTTAAAACATCAGTTATCACAGTCATTTGATATGAAGGATTTGGGGGCAGCAAAACAAATCCTTGGTATGAAAATTTGCAGAGATAGGAAGAACAGAAAATTGACTCTATCTCAGGCTGCTTATGTTGAAAAGGTGTTGCAGAGATTCCATATGGAGAATGCAAAAGCTGTCAGCACACCTTTGCCTAGTCATTTGAAATTGACTAAGGAGATGTGTCCAAAGATACAAGAGGAGGAAGAAAAAATGTCCAAGGTCCCATATGCTTCAGCTGTAGGAAGTTTAATGTATGCCATGGTATGCACGCGACCGGATATTGCACATGCTGTCGGAGTTGTTAGCAGGTATATGAGTCATCCTGGATCTGAGCATTGGAATGCGGTCAAATGGATTCTCAGATATTTGAGAGGTACATCTAATAAACACTTATGTTTTGGGGGCTCTAATACTGATTTAGCAGGTTATGTAGACTCAGATTTGGCAGGGGATATTGATACCAGGTGGAGTACTACAGGTTATGTCTTTACTGTAGGTGGAACATCAGTGAGTTGGATTTCTAGGTTGCAAAAGGTGGTTGCTTTATCCACCACAGAGGCAGAATATGTCGCTGCAACAGAGGCAAGCAAGGAGATGATATGGCTACAATCTTTCATGGAAGAATTGGGTAAACAACAGGCTAACAGTTCTTTGTATACAGACAGTCAGAGTGCCATACATCTTGCAAAGAATTCTGCCTTGCATTCAAAGACCAAACACATACAGTTGAGGTATCACTTTATTCGGTCGGTGTTGGATAATGGACAGTTAAGGCTGGCAAAGATACATACAAATGAAAATCCAGTAGATATGTTTACAAAGGCAGTGACAAGGGAGAAGCTGAGCTCCTCTTCAGCTTCAGTTGGTCTTCTTGACTGATGACAACAATAAAAATTAAACAGTAGAGTCCAGGGTGCTTATTTCCAGTGGGAGCTACATGCGCAATGGTGTTGTCCAGGATCAGTCTCCAAGTGGGAGATTGTTTGGTGTGGAGACTGATCAGTCTCCAAGTGGGAGATTGTTGGTAGGTGGCGACTGATCAGGAAAGTACTGTACACTAGCCATGTAGCCCCTGAGAAAAAAAATTTTAGGGCCGACTTAAAAAATCCTAGGGCCGACTTAAAAAATCCTATTTTTTATGACCGACATAAGAAAACCCTAATTTTTGTAACCGACAAAAAGGCTTGATAAAAAGCGGCCAAGGGTTAGGGTTTGAGTATTGTATTGTAGCATTTGCAGTGGTATTGAGTTGTAGGGATTGCTGATTGTAATCGGTTTGATTTACTAGATAATAATATTGGACTCTCTGTTTGGTGGATGTAGCCCGAGTTTGGGTGAACCACGTTAAATCTTGTCTCTCGCTGTTATTAATTCTATGTATTTCCATTTCTCTGTTTAATCTTTATTTGCATTTAATTGATATCTTCTGCCGGCTAACCCTAACAAGACAAGCAGAACCTGTGCAAAGTCTGGGACACATACAGGATACAATACCTGTATTAGAAGAAGGAACCAGTAGCAGAACTTTTAGAGCAGCACAGACAGTATATACCACAACCTGTCCTAGTGTGATTCTTAATATCCATCCTCCAGGTATAAAAATGTATCCCTTGGCATTCTTATGGGATACTAGTGTTGACATTAATTTGGCTAGGTATCAATGTTTTCCAGCAGACATGTGGATTAAAGATACTATAGAAATTGAATTTGGAAAAGGAAAATTTAACTCTCAGTTAATTTGTAAAGTTCCAATTCAATTAGGGAAAGATTTTATGGATGAACTTGTGTTTGTCCATTATGAAGTAAACAATTATGATGGAGTAATTGGCAGCAACACAATGCAAAGCTGGGAACCCATTATTATGGATTCCATGTTCATCACACTATTGGTGAAAATGGAAGCACAACCACACATTTTGACCAAGATTCAGCATCTACAGGTAACTACTGTCAAAGAACTACAGCGTTTTCTTGGTCTGGTAAATTATATCGCTGGATTCTATAGTAAGCTAGCAGAAGGCAGAAAAGATCTAAATGCTTTGTTAGGAAAGAATCCACCACCATGGACTACCAAGCATGATGCCTTAATTAAGAGGATCAAATAGAAATGTTCAGACTTACCTCCTCTCAGACTTCTAGGTCTAGGGTTTAAAATTATTGAAACTGACGCTAGTGACTATGCATGGGTAGGTGTTCTCAAAGAACAACTAGATAATGGCAAAGAAGAAATAGTGAGGTATATCTCTGGTAGCTTTAAAAACAGTGAGCTAAATTATCACAGCACTCATAAAGAGATATTAGCAGTCATTAATACTTTGAAAGCCTTTCAGATGTTTGTTGCTGACAAAAAGTTTTTGATTAGAAGTGATTTACAGAATCTGAAAGGGTTCTTCAAAAAAGAATCCAAGGATAAGGTAGTCCGTGGACGACTATTATGATGGGCTCAGTTTCTGAACACTTTTGAATTTGATATCGCTCATCTTCCTGGTTCTGCTAATATATTTGCTGATTTTCTATCTAGAGAAGGCCATAAAGCTCCTCATATTGAACATGATGTTCTGGTTACTCCACCACCTATGAAAGGATAGACTAATCAGGTTTGTGTTCCAGGTAAAGGAAGAGTTCATGTGGTTAAAATCCGTGAACACCGGTGGTATGAGCCCTGTTGCATGGAATGGAGCATCAATCCCTTTCCTATGCAGAATAGGCACAATTTTTTTATGGCTAACGACTTTCTGCATGATCATTTTCGATGTCTTGTTGCAGCACAGCAGTTGACCCAGAGTGGACTCTGGACTAACCACCCCTTCTTTGAGATGACAGCCGTAGCAGAGGATATTGATCCTGAAATCAAAGCTGTATTACAAAATTGGTGTGATGATAAAAAACAGCTTCCCATCTGATTTTGCAATCCGATAATCATCAAACCAGACAGATGGCTAGAACATGAAGGCAGGAAGAATCTCATTCGAGATCTCTTTCAAGGACCAAATGCTGCAGCAGCAGAAATGGATTTTCAAGGAACATCCTCTTTCTCTGGATGTCTGTTTAAACTTACTTTTGCATCCTATACTGAAAATCTAATTATTCGCCATATGATGCAGACTTATGGCCCCACAGGTTTTGGCTCGAGATTCCAATATTGGAATATGACAAGCAAGTTACATCATCTATATGTCACCAAGATGCCTCTGTGGATCCATACAAAAACCTATCGCATAGATCAAGCCAATTCCACATCCATCAACCATGGGATGTTTGGCACCCACAAACTCAAAGTGCTCAGCATTATGTGGAAGGAAGATCCAAAAGAACCTATTCCTCCTGTTGATCCCACTCAACCTTCCGGATCGCAATCTCACTGGGGAATCTTGCCAGGATGTACACCTCATCCAGTTTGGGAAGAGTGCGATCACTGTCCATACTATGAAGAACGTGCTGGAGAGCATCATCCTGATGAAGCTGGTCCATCCACTAAAGGAAAAACAAAGGATTATCGGGCACCTGGCTGTACTCACGTGGCTCCATAGTTTTGTGAAGGATGTGTTGATTTTACTCCTATGGAATCTAGTGACATAAGCACAAGCTAGTGGACCAGGCATGTTGGCCACTGAAGTCACTTATCCCTTCATGACAAAGGATAAGCATGGCCCACACCATGGTAAAAGAGGCAAGTACATGCGCCTTATCATGTACACAGGTTACTCCTCCCATGATAAAAGGATGCTTTGTAATAATGATTGTCCCTGTCTGTCTTTGTCAAGTCCCCTTTATCTCGCTCACGGATTAATTGGTCCCACCATGAGGAATCTTTTCCTCGCATGGGTAATCCTCCGGATAAGGGTTGCACGTGTCCGTTTCCTGGTGTCAGATTTCAAATTTCAATATTGTTTATTGAAGTAAAAGATCAGTCTCAATGGAACCAGTTTCCTATATAAGGAAGACCCCAAGAACGCTTCAAGCAAGCATCATTGGAGTTTTAGAAGTCCTTTAGAGTTAGAGTTTGCAGAGTCTTCGTGTCTTGGAGTATCAGTTTGTAGTAATACCTAGTCTGCTCTTTATGTGTTAAGAAGGATTACCATTCTCTGGTTTTCTTCTTATTTTAAGCCCCTCTTTCCACATAGATGTCAGAATCTATGAATTTGTAACAGCGCACATTGAAAGATGATGAATGTATCTGTTCCGCTGAATCAATATAGTTCTTTGATTTGTCATTTGCAGCTGTGTCAAAAAGTTGGTATCAGAGCTGAGTAACAGTATTTTCTGTGAAAGATAATCTTTAGTTTGCTGTAACTTATACAGTCTTTGTTGTGACTATATCTGTTCCAGAATAATTTAAATCTTTCCATGTATGTATCGCTCTCTATATTGCTCATACCGTCACTTTGTGTCGTAAGTCCTATCAGTAAGTCCCGCTTCAAGCCGTGGAAGGCGTTTAGGGCAATCAAGGCGGTTATCTAGTATTTCAAGTGTAGATTCGAGCGTAGATTTGAGCACATATGAAATGGATCGTGCATCAACTTCTGGAGCAGAGATGGCACCCGAAGATCATACTAAGGATTGGCAAGCTGAGGTTAGTTTTACAAATTTCTTCCCAGACTCTGAACAAACATTTTCATTACCTCCTGAGAATAGTAATGTTATAGATGAACTGTCTTCATCTAGTAATAAGTTTGAGAATGAAGAATTTAAAGTTCCTATGATCAAACCCTCTGAGATATACAGGGACATCCCAAGTAGTTTAATGTCCATGCTCAGTTAGTCCAAGGGTTTAAAAAATTTCTTCGGTTATACTTCTTGGTAGAAATGCCATATTGCTTCTTTGCAACACTCAGTTACAGGTGGAGCTGAAGGTTCCTTAAATCTGTTCAATGATAAAGAAATTGCTAAATTTGCCAGTCAGGCTAAAGCTAGCCCTGCTAATCCACAGTACATCCACTTGTCCTATGTCAGGATTGGTGTTGTTGGACATTATCGGAAAGGACTTCCAATTATTATGATGATGATGCTGAAGGACTCTAGGTTCTTCAAAACATCACATGCTTTGGTTGGATGTGCATGTGATTCAATGTCCGAAGGTCCTATTTTTCTTGACTGTTTGTTAGATTTCCCAGTTAGCCTTAAAGATGGCAATATGCATAAAGTCCTCACCTATGAATTTAATACCATGAATCTGTTCATGAAGGACAATTCCATTGACCATTCCCTTGTCTTTTTAGTCCATTATCGTCTGTATAACAAAGTCATTCCTCTCATGATGAATCCCAGACGAGCCCAGGGAATAGAAGGCTTTTCTACAATCTAGAAATCTACCTCCAACCATACCCAATTAGTGGCCCCAAAAATTGTGAAACACAAGGATATTAAGCTTCCTGAAGAATGGGCTATCTCACTATGGGATAAGGACCATAAACCTACTGAACAGAAACCTCCACAGTTGCAGGGAGTTACCCTCAAAGAAATAAATTAGAGATAAGTATGCATCAAAAAATAAAAGGTTGAAACAATACAAGCATACTGTTTGGGATACAATTGAATTGTTTGATGCCTTTTCAATAAATTGGATAGAAAGATCAAAAAATGTCAGAGCAGATTTTCTAGCCAATATAGCCATAAGGCTAGATGATATAACTTTGTCAGATGTTACAAATGTTGAAGTCAAGCTTAGGCCTACAGTGCCAGATAATGTGTGCAGCTGGCAAGTGTTTGATGATGATAAGGATTTACTGAGATTTCTGCATTGTATTGATGAATATGAGAACCAAGAAATAGATTTTCTGAACTTTGTGGAAGTTGTAGATGGAAAAGAAACTCTTTTAGGGAAGGAACTAATTCAACTCAAGACAAACAAAATCTCTAGAGGGCTGGTAGCTTTAGAGAGAGCTTTTGACCATAGGGACCAATTTGTTACAAAAGCATCTCCAACGAACAAGAATGATCTAGAGGAGATAAACTTGGGAACATCTCATGCTCCCAAAAAGGTATACATTGGCAAACAACTCAAACCACACATTAGGAGCATGTTGATTGCATTACTGAAAAGGTATAAGCATATTTTTGCTTGGTCATATGAGGATTTGAAAGCCTATAGAGAGGATTTATTTTAGCATGAAATCCCTTTGAAGCCTGGAGCTAAACCATTTAGACAAAAATAGAGGCCTATCAACCCAACCTTAGCTCCAAAAATGCAAGAAGAACTTATAAAACTTAGGGAGGCTGGAACAATCATGCCTATCAGACATTCAACTTGGGTGTCTAACCTTGTCCCGGTTAGAAAAAAGAACAGTGATATAAGGTTGTGTGTGGACTTTAGAAACCTAAATGTATCTTCTTTGAAGGATAACTATCCACTGCCAAATATGGAGGCCATGTTGCAAAGAGTGACTGGTTGTGAACTTTTATCTATGATGGATGGTTTTTCAGGATACAATCAAGTGAAAGTAAAAGAATTAGAACAATTTAAAACTACTTTCACTACTCCATGGGGAACCTATGTATATGTAAGGATGCCATTTGGACTAACAAATGTAGGTGCTACATTTCAAAGAGCAATGGATGTTGCTTTTGCAGGGTTGATTGATTCAATCTTGGCTGTTTATCAGGATGATTTGATTGCCTTTTCAAAGAAAGAAGAGTAGCATTGTATGCACTTGGAGTAGATTTTGATTAGAGCACTAGAGTATGGCATTTCTCTCAACCCAAAGAAATGTGCTTTTGGGGTTGTGGAAGGAAAATTGCTTGGACACATTGTTTCCAAGGATGGAGTTAGGATTGATCCTGAAAGGGTGGTTGCAATTGACAAAATTTAGATCCCTAAAACAATAAAAGGTGTGCAGTCCTTCTTTGGACAAATTAACTTTGTTAGGAAATTTGTTCCTAACTTTGCAGAGACCACAAAAGAAATTTCCAAGATGTTGAAAAAGGGTGCAACTGTCAAATGGAAGGATGAAGCAACTAAATCATTCCAGAACATAAAAGAGGCTATAAAGATGGCTCCTGTGCTAAAGTCTCCTGATTTTTATAAGCCATTTCAATTATTCTCATTTGCTTCTTTCCATACTGTTGCTACATGCTTATTGCAAAAAAATGAGGAAGGGTTTGAACAGCCCATTGCTTTCTTCAGTAGGTTATTGCAGGCTGCTGAATTAAAGTATGACATTGTGGAGAAACAAGCATATGCACTGGTTAGAGCAGTCAAGAGCTTTAGGCCATATTTGGTAGGCTCACAAGTAGTTGCATATGTACCTCATGCAGTGATAAAAGATATCTTCACTTATCAGGAGGTAACTAGAAGGAGATGCAGATGGATAAATAAGTTGCAGGAGTTCAACATAGAGATACAGATCACAAAATTGGTAAGAGGACAAGGGTTAGCAAAGCTAATGACATAGTCAAATCTAGAGGCATGCCAAGTCAATGCAGTCTAGAATGAGAATGTCAATGTATCAAAATCTGAATGGTATAAGGACATCATATATTACTTGCAAAATCTAAATTGTCCTTCCCATTTCAGTGATAGTCAAAAAAGGACCTTAAAACTACATGCAATCAGGTATGTTATTGTTCAAGGTGAGCTATACTATAAGAACCCTGATGGTGTGTTGCTAAGATGTGTGGATGAAGATGAAGCTAACAATGTTTTGAATGACATGCATAAAGGATTGTGTGGTGGACATTATATTGCCCAAACAACAGCTCATAAGATCCTTAGGGCAGGATATTGGTGGCCCACTGTCTTTTCAGATGCACAAAGGTTGGTAAGGAAATGTGACCCTTGCCAGAGGTTCTCAGGAAAGTTGAGATATGAAGGTGCATTGCCCCTTAAGACCGTGACTATAGAAGCTCCATTTCAGCAATGGGGAATTGACTTCATAGGGGAAATTTCAGAGAAATCTAGTGGAGGACATAGTTGGATTCTGGTTGCTACTGACTACTTCACTAAATGGATTGAGGCTATCCCTACTAAAAAGGCTACAAGTAAGGTGGTGATGGATTTTATCTTGGAGAATATTATTATCAGGTTTGGGGTACCAGTCAAGTTAATCACAGATAATGCAATGTGCTTTAGATCAGGTGAATTTGTTGATTTTTGCAATAAATATGGAATTGACTTATCTCACACATCACCATACCACCCACAAGGAAATGGTCAAGCAGAATCAAGCAACAGAAGCCTAATGAAGATCATCAAGAGAATACTGGATAAAAATAAGAAATCCTGGGATTCAAAACTAAAGTTGGCATTATGGGCTGATAGGGTGACAGTGAAAAAAGCCACTGGAAGGTCACCTTATGAATTAGTGTATGGTATAGCAGCTAGATTGCCTGTGAATAACCTCCTTCCAGTTTACAAGTTCATACAAGAGAATGATGGGGAGATTAATGATTCAATGACTGAAAGGATCAATCAACTAGTCGAACTAGATGAAATCAGGGCAGAGGCACAGAAGACAAATGTCAAGAAACAACAAAAGGTGAAGTACTTGTTTGATAAAAGGGTTACAGAGAGAGGTTTTCAGATAGGTGATGTGGTCCTTATGTGGAATGCAAGGAACCAGGATAAGGGTAGACATGGGAAATTTGAACCCTTGTGGACAGGCCCATACCAAATTAGCAATATCTATGGTGAAGACTCCTATTTTCTCCAAACCCTAAGTGGTGAATTAATGGAATTGCCAGTGCATAGTAAATTCCTTAAAGCCTTTTTCACATAAATGAGTAACTTGTGTACACAATGTAAAATAGTTGTAAATATTTTGTACATATCTTGTGTGGCCAGTCGTGTTTTGAGTTTTGGGTTTTGTCTGGTCTGTCTGGAGTTGTCTGGTCCTCACTGCAGTCTTGCACTTGCACGTCCCCAATCAGAGCCTATGTTGGTAATTATTTATGTCTAGGGTTTTAAACTTGAATGTTTGCTATTTTTCTCCTTCAAACCCTAAAATTTCTGAGTTGCGAGATCTTGTTCTGTTGCTGAAATCTCTATCAGCCCCTGAAAATGTTAAAAATATGAGTTTCATGCATTTAGGAATGCATTTCGATCCACAGTTTCCAGACCCTAAATGTTTCTAAGTGTGGCAGTGAAGGTAAAAAATGTGCAAGTGCCGCGGGACTGCCAAGTTTAAGCCCCGGTTTAAATCTGCGCCTTTGCTTTCCGCAGAAGCTGCCAAGTGTCAGCTTTCGACAAAGTTCCGCTAAAGTTTCAATAGAGTTTCTTTAAAGTTTCTAAGAGTGGCACGGAAGGCACCACGTGGAGGCATCCACCAATGTTTCTAAAAAGTTTCTATGCAGGGGCGGAGGGTGCCGTGTGTCCCTTATGGTTACTGCAGAAGCTGACAGTTGTCAGCTTCCGAGATAGTTTCTGCATGTTTCAAAGTGTGGCGCAGACATGGTGGGTCCCATTAGAGTTTCTAAGCTACTACAGATGTTGCCAGATGGCAGCCTCCGCCGAAGTGTTTCTAAAAGTTTCACAGTTTCTGCCATAGTTTTCGATAGACCCTTAAAGCAACTAAAGGTAACACGGACGGTGACAAGTGGTAGCCTCCGCTTTTGTTTCAGGAAAGTTTCATAAAAGTTTCTAAGTTGCTGCAGAAGCTAACAAGTGTCAGTTTCCACGTGAGTTTCTATTTTGTTTCCCGCAGTGCAAAGTATTGAATGGTGGTGGGTCTCGTTGATGAGTCCCAAATGCGCGAAAAGTGCCAAGTGTTGAGCAGTGGGGGCAATTTCTTAATGTTGCAGCAGGCGTGCAGAATGCGCCATCTATCCCTTATGGTTGTTGCGAAGCGTGACAAGTGTCAGCTTCCGCAGGCTATTTCTTTTTTATTTCAAACGTTGAGTGAAACACTGAGGTGGGCCCCAGCGTATGTATCAAATGTATCAGAATGTGATGCATGGCGGAGGGTCCCGAGACTTATGGCATGTTTCTCTATAGTTTCTATATGTTTCAAAGATAACGCGAAACCTGCCACGTGTTGGTTTCTGCCTGAGTTTCAAAGTGGCCCCTTAAAAGTTTTTGAGTGTTTCGAGGAGGGGTCTTTATGTTTCAAGTGACCGCGAAAGGTGCCATGTGGCGGCTTCTGCGAGAGTTTCTTTAAAGTTTCTTTGTGTGTTTCAAGAGGGCGCGGAGCCCGCCATGTGTCAACCTCCGCCAAGCTTCCATTGGAGTTTCTTAGGAGAGTCCCTAATGTTTCAGGGGTGTTGCGGTGGCTACCACGTGGTGGCTCCTGCGTGAGGTTCCCGGCAGAAGGCTCTTAGCAGGGAAGGTAAGTGAAACAACCCAGCATTGGAAACTTTAAGTGTCTATGTGGTACGTTTTGGTTATTTGGTAACTTTTTAGCAATTTTTGGGGCTGTTAATGTTAGCGAAGGGTTTTTGATCAACGACTATCTTTCAATTTTGATGCAACGATGGGTTTCTTTGCATCTGCGGCCGCGTTTGGGCAGGAAATCTTTAGAAACTTACTGCGGCTGCATTTCCAGAGGCTGTGGGTAGCTGAAACTTTAATGGCACATTATGCACGAAGGCGTGGGTCGAGTTGATGGCTCAACCACCATTTTTATGATATATGTCCCTGAGCGGCGACCCAGATCCCAATCTCACCTGCTCCTTCCTCTTTGTCCCTCTGTAGCATTTACTATTTTGAGCGCCAATCTGATCATACTGTGTATCTGGTGGGATTTTTGGGACTCCCTTGTAATTAATGTTGAGTGCACCTTCCTCGCTGTATATAAGGGACTGTGTGACTCATTTTTTAAGGTTGTTGAAAGTTGGACATTTTTGGCTTTGTAATACAATACGACTGGTTTGGGTTTGCTCTGTGCAGGAAGCCTTGTGAGTTTATGTATCTCCTGTTGTATGTTTCTTGCATGAATCTACTGATTTCATGATTAATCATATATGAGTAATGCTATTTTGCATGTGTTTTGTTAATTCTGTCTCTAGTGTTGCATGTGTCCTTCTTCTGAGTCTAGATATCTAAGGAATGTCTGGTTTTCTAGAATACAAAATTCCTGTATTGAATGTTTGATCTTTTAACTTCTACTCAAGGGGTAGATTAAATTGTTTTCAGATTAAATATTGGGAAGGGTATATTGCAATAGGTATGCCATAAGTATAGATAGCTTAACACTCTGTATTGGGAGATATTTGTAAGGCAGATATCACATAAATCCCCTTGAAATCTAGTTTTAGTTGTTCATGCTGACCATTCACAGTTGTATGGCTACTGACTCTAAGCCCTGGATAGGCACCAATCTAGTTCTGTGTTGAGGTTATACACCAGGTCCAGCTCTACATCCAAACACAACATCAAAATCAAATTCTAAAACAACCATTAGGATAGTAGAATTAGTTTTAGGATCCCAAGTCCTCTGTCTACAACTGAAAATAGGCCCAAAGCTAGCCTCTTTGCTCTTATCTTGCAGTTTTGGTCTACTTACAAGAGGACTTATCTGCTTCATGTCAGCATCCCAGTCTTTGTATGCATATTCTCATGGATGTTGAGTAGGGAATACCCCCCTAGGTTTTGCAGAGCTTGAAGAAGAAGAGGAGATAAAAATAGAGTTTATCTCCTATACTATTGGCCCCTGGCCCAGAGATCCTATTGATCATTGATGGCTACCTTGTAGGGAAATCTGGGAATAAGCATCCAGTCTGGGAAAAAACCAACAGATTGCATGCTCAAAAACATGAAATATCAAGGAAAAGGCTTAGTCTTTCACAAAAAAGGACTATTAGAGCCCATCCATGTCAAAATCCATCCACAATCGCATGGCCTTGGCTATATATCCCAAGGAAAATAATCCACACATGTTGGTACCACCCACACACCTCATAAGGCATCTTCTTCCAATCCCAAGCTAGGTGCCCCTCATCGCACCTCTAAGTCATATGATGCCATCCTCCCTCCATCATCATACAAATCTTAAAATCATGTGACCATACATCTCCCTAAATCTACTCTTCCTCCATTACTTCCAACTCTGAATATTCCCATCATCAAATCCCTTCATCCATAAGTCCATTAATCCCTCCATCCATAAATCTAGTATCCCTAAATCCTTATCTCCTGAAATCCATAATCATGGTCAATAAATACACACATTGCTTAAACATGAAGCTATCACAAAACCCACGAGATTCACAAATAAAAATTTGGATGCTTCCTCACATAAATCAAAAAATCCACAAAAGCCTCAAGATTATCATGTCGTAGGGCATCGATACACAAAGCTAAATCAAAAATCCAAAAGGCTACCTTAGCCCACACCTCGAAAAGAAAAAACAAAATGGTGTGGGTTCCCAAGAAAAAATAAATCAATCCAAATGAAGTATCCAAATCCCACTCTATCCAAAAATCCAAAAATCCCCCTCCCTCATCCCACACCCCATAAAACATCCCAAGAATCCTATGTCCATTTGGGTCCCTAAATCCCCAAATTAGAAATCCCAAAATCCCCCATATCAATCCCCTAATAAAAAGTCCCCATTACTCCCCACTCCCCATCACAAATATAAGCTTCAAATTCCACCACAGTGTTTGCAAACTTTGGCCTTAGTTCCCCTTAACACCATGATATTTCTGCATACCCCCTTTTCCCATCGTATCTCCACTATCCTTCATATATCCCCCATCACATTCATATGATTCATGCTTTCGTATAAGTCCACCCATTCTCCATCATAACTATCCATAATCCACATCATAATCCACTATCCCCCATCCATCTCATCTAATCATCTACCAACATCCATGTGCATGTCAATCACACTTGACATGGTTTATGTGCAACAACTATCCAGAATGGGACCCTATCACCTTTCTATGGAAACATATACTAAAGTCCTCATCTTCCTTCATATCCTTTCCTCCATCCTTTCCCCCATCCCATCCAAATATCAAACAATCAAAAAATCAAAAAAAGAAAAAAAAGAAGAGATCAAAAAAATAGTAAAGAGAAAAAGTTTATCCAATGGTGAAAACCATTTCATGGTGCCTTGGATAAGTACCATGATGAAAACCCATTTATGGGCATCATGTGTAGATCAATTGTCTATGTACCTTACACTTAAGGGAAATTTGTCTCATATATCCTATCCTATCATCTTTATCCATTATATCCACCTACCTATATCCCATTGCACCAACCCATCCTCCCCTCCTATTTTGATATTGATAAGGACAAGGGAATAATGTTGAGAAATTCTTTGGACGCCTCTTGATATACCCAATCCTTTCCCCCATTCCTATCACCCTTATTATTACAAGCATTGTCACACAAAGTCTTGAGCATACTATCTTGAGTGGGTGCATATGATTCCTATGCCACATAGTCCTTGGTGATCATAACATCAAGTCCTCCATCTATCCACCATGCATCCCTATCAGTTACATCCACTATTGCGAATCCTTTTATCCTTCCATCCCATCTATCCATTCATCCTTGTCCCTAGACTTGGTTTTCCCTTGTCATTGGTATCGAGCAAAAAAGGCTATCTAAACACAATCCGATGCAACCATTCCATAAATCCAAAAAATCTAAGCAATAAATCTAGGTTAAAGCAATCCTTAATCCATGCCAATGTAGCCAAGCAATCTAGCCAATCACCCAAAAGTATCCAATGGTTTTGTTCCCAACCTTGTTACAAACCTAATCAACTCAAATCCAATCAACTCTTGCTTAAGAATGTGAGCGTATCTCAAGTATAGAGATCTATCTATTAATCCAAGTGTTGATTCACATGGACAACAACACTATCCAATCCATCAATCATCAATTTTCAGCTTGATATGGGCAACAACCTTGTTTATTTTTGAATCATGTGTGCATGCTTGCTTTCTTTCTTGTGTGTGTTATCATTTTACTTGCATTTGTATCAGCCCTTGCAACATACTAGATCACAATGACATCATGTTCTTCCATATCATGGTGCCCAACGACATATGTTTTCTTGTGGCCTTTATCTTTTTAAGTTAGTCCTTTATGTACGAGACACATCGTCACCCTAGTCTTTATACCTTGGTGCATAAAGTCTAGTGTTATACCAAACTATATAGTTGCTCACTCGATGCATCATAACATATCATTAATCTATTTCATCCATCCCATATCTTTCCTCCATCTCCTTAACCAATCCATTGTATTTGTTTTGAGAGCATACCCATGTTATTCTAACCTGCCTATCCTCTCAAGGGGCATCCCATCCCTACGTCATTCCTCCTCATAACTCCTTCAAGTGGCTAGGGCATCTATATCCTTACCTTCTTTTAATGATGTTACTTCTCTTGGTCACAACATCATCTCAAAGAGGGGAAAAATGTAGACACCTGAAATTGACCATCACCTTGTTATCCATTTTAAAACATCTCCTAACCCCAATTTTGACACCTTTCGACATCATTCATCCTAGGACCCCTTCATATCCCCTTCTAGTTAATTAAATAAATTATATTTATTTAATTAATTGGAATTATCCCATATTTAATTAATTTAATTCATTTTCCTCTATCACCAAATTAATTAAATAAATCATATTTATTTAATTAATTATCCTATTTTCCCCTTTAGCCAAATTAATTAAATAAATTGTATTTATTTATTTATTTAAATCAAATATCCCACATCATCACCCTTCTCCAATAATTAATCAAATAATTCTATTATTTGATTAATTATTGAGAGTCACATGACTAGCTAAGATTTTGTCCAAATTCATTGAACATGGACACTTGCACAAAAGTCAAACAAACTTTTATTCTCCACCACTCATCTCATACTACAAATCTAAATCTCAACTGTTCACATAAGAATGAGCCCTAGAAGCTTCCATCCTTGCCCTAATTCCTCTCATCAAATCTTATCCATATATTTCATCTTGCACCTCTTAATCCTAACCATCCATTGCACCTCTTAATCCTAGCCATTCATCCTATTATCCAACAATCTATAAAGAAACCCTCAACCAAGCCATTATCAATAAGAGATCCACAATTTGAATGTAAAGTTATGTTTCTAGTTTAGTGAGCAATAAACATATCATCATCAAGAGCATAGCCATTGGAGCTTAGGTGCACTCCATTCCACTCTATTCAAGGAGAAAGAAGGGTTTCAGGTGAAGGTAATGTGTGTGTACATTGCATTATATTCGATTTCATTTACCTTTAATCATTTATTGTCTTCACTTATGTTGACCTAAAAACCTTTTAAGCTAATATGCTATCGAACAATGTTATTAAATAGATCCCACTTGATTGATAAGAGAATGCCTAATGTATTGCAAAATTATCATTTGAGTCATGAAATTAGATACTTATAACAGATATTAAAATAGACATGTCTAGATTTTTGGATTGGTGGGAAAGTTAATAGGTAGGTTAAGAATCTTATTGTAAAGGAAAATAATTTCCTTTAGGGTTTTATCTATGCTAGTTAAGTAAATGCAACAAAGTAAGCACAATCAACCTACGGTAATTGACTTATTAGAAATTAGTAAATTGATAGTTTTTATTTTGGGAAAGTAAATGAGGACATGGATGTACTTAGCTAGATGACTAAAGAATGAGTGAAAAATAGAGAAGATTCTAGAATCTACTTGATATCAAATATGAAAATAGTGCCTTTCTATCAGTGAACTTTATAAAATCTATGCTAGCTATTTACTCTATTAGAGGACAAGTTAGTGGGTCTATAATGAAGTCACAATCACATATCTATATGTTCGGTTTAGACTCATCCTAGCAATAAGTGATGTTCTACTTGATAATTTCACATAATGTGTGATAATTTAATTTACTCTTGTTGAATATCTAGAGACTTGGTGGTATTTAAAAATTCATTAATGGATTTTGATTAGTCATGTAGGGAGTCAAGTTCTCCTAGATCAACCCCCCAAAATTGAACAAGATGAAAAAAGGAAAATGCCTAAGTATGTAGATTTGTTACTCCTTTTATTATACCAAATCAAAATGTGTCACTATTAATTGCTCTAATGCTACTAGAGTGATTTAATTTTAAATGCTTGAGTGGATGATTTGAATGAATGCATTAAATGTCTTTAAATATTAGAACATTGCATCAAATTCCACCAAATGTGTGTTTATTTAGCTCAAGGTAAGAGGGTGAATGGTGCTAGTTAGCCAAATTTGAATTTTAAAATTTAAAATGGAAGGAGATAAGATTGTGACCATGATCTCATCCCCAAGACTATGTGTAGTGTATGAAAATTAATTCAACAAATAAAAATATAGTTCTCTTTGTCAAATTTTTTTAATGGCACTACAATGGGAACAACTAGCTCTTTTAGGAAAGAAGCTAACTTGCTACCACTCTAATATAATAAGAAAATTAATCTAGCTGAATCTAACATGTTTTACCCTTGATAAATAATATTTTCTAACAAGTTAAAATACAACAAAAAATTGAAAACTATTGATTTATAGATTTATAAGACATAGATTTATCAAATCAAGTATAAAACTGTAAATGTGTGGTAGAGAGGAACCTAGAAGTAGAATCTAGAGCCTCTGTTGGGGATGCTTGCATGCCACATGGATGCCAGCATGTTGTGCTATAATCTATACAATGGGAGTAGCAAAAACTCACATCTCTTCACAAAAATTGTGTCCGAGTTGCACAAAAATGAAACAAAGACAACTGAGTCACTTTCTAGGTGATAAGAGAAATCTAATATAAGTATTCAAGATCTATGTATTTCAAAGGAAAGAAATGAAAATGATAAAGGAAGGAAGATATCATCAAACCCTGATGCAGTTGGATATCTTCACAATGAGAAACCTATAGCTACAAGAGAAGAAAAATAGTTGGGGCTATATAGGAGCTTGCCAAGAATGGTCAAACCCATGTATTGGTCTTTTGACTTCCACAAATAGCCAATGATGTAGAAGATAAAGCATACATGCTCTTATCCTATGTGCATCTAGGAAATAAGAAAAACAATAACAATAATTTAGGAATGCTAGAACTAAGGTCTACATAGACTAGGAAACTAGTGTGTATGAAATAAATAGTAGGAACCTTGAAAAGCCACAAGTGCCTGCAACACAAAATGGTTTCTACACTAAGAAAACAATTCTAAAATAGAGGAAAAGAACTCTATCACCTCCAATAGAAGAGGTGGAGACTATATCACCATGAACAAGGTGCAATGGAAGACCTAGGTAGATGTAGTGGTTCCAATACTCATGAAGATGCCAAAAGATTGTTGTAACTATTTACATAGAGAACTTAAAAATAAAAAAAAATGCTACTATATACTAAAGATTGCAAGATATTACTATAGAGATTGTTGTAGAATAACCAAAGATTTCCTGAAAGATTGATAAATTTAAGACAATCAAGGATAAAGGCAAGATAACCACTAGATAATGAAAGATAGATTAAAAAATGCTACTTAGAGGGAAAAGAAGTCCAAGAGTCTTAGGAGCCATTTAGATGTGTGGAAGAGTTATTACAAAAACATGAACATGCAAGAAAGGTGGTGGAAATGTTCAGAAATGGTCACTGCATGACTAATAGTCACTGAACACTAGTATGTTATGTGGACATCCACACATCGCATTGGAATCCAAGAAACTTCATCTTCTGAAGTCTTCAATCACTAAGAAACAAGAAGGATAAGAAGGCACTGAAGCAAAATTGCACAAAAATGAACACAAGAAATAGATAACAAACACAAAATCAATACCATGGGTGGGAAAAGGCTAGGACAAGGGTTAAAAGGAGCCTAGAAATAGATTAATGGGTATACACAAAGAACACACAAGAAAGAAGAGAAGAAGAGGATGAAAAGGCATTTCCAGTGTTGTGTTGCTAGAAATAATGCCAAGTATGGTTCTAGGGATAGCACACTATGAGGGCTAGGAACCATATAATACTTTGATGAATTACAAGCACAAGCAAACTATCTTGCTAGGTGATCTATGGAAATTATGAAAAGTAGCCTAAAAATGGAGCACACAGTCTAGCATTGTGTCGCTAGGGACTCGCATGCCAATATATAATATTAGAGATCACATGGACTAGCATGGCTAGGTAATCCTGATAAGGGTGGTTAGTCCAATAAAGTGTGTGTACTTGGGACCACAAGCTACTAACACTATAGGGAGCATGCCATCAATGTGGTGTGTGCAAATGTGAAAGTGCAAAGTATGCCCCCTTAAATGATTGCATAAACTAAGAGTATGAAATTGATTTTAAGGTAGAAAAGGGGAGAATCTAAACATATATTAGAAGATATGTTCCAAAATTCACCCTTGAGAAAGAGGTTCCCCCAAATGAAGGCACAAAAGATGATGTTCTAAGCATGATACATGAGAGATTGTGTAAACATAGAGTGACAACAAGAAAAGCCAAGATGTGTCACATGGAATCAATGAACATTGTATGAAACACAAAGGGATCTACATGCTTGGGGTTAGCATGTGCATATAGGAGTGATTATCATGAAGGAACAAGGACATAATCGTCATCATCCCCTAAGCATGTAGAACTATGAGTACAAAGGAGGAATATCACATAGAAAATAAAATTTTTGGGTCAACATGGAAGAGACCTAAATGTCCCAATGCTTTGCATCATCCCTAAAATATCAAAAAAGAAAAATGTATGACAAATAGAAGAAGATAGGTACAAATAAAATAATAAAATGTCATTTTGTTCCTTCTTGTTGTGCCTTACACACATGCCCCATTTTTCTTTGGTAAAATATAGACCTTCACTTTGTTTTTTTCTTGATTCTAGGTTTCTATTAGGATTTACTTTGTTTTTCCTTTTGTGTTGAAGAGGAGTGATTTTCAAGGTTTTAAATGGTTAAGTATTTGTTTTCTAAAGTTCCTAAGTCATTTTCTAAGGGTTTGGAGTGTTTTACCTTAGTAAAATTTTAAGTTTCTTGTCATTTTGCAAAATTGTGGGGTTTTCTCTTGTTACCAGATGTAAGGTGTTCCATGTGTTACTACATGTTGTGTTTACTTTATTCATTAGATTAGTGTGGTTTTGCCCATAAAGATTATTCAAGTGTCGAATGTGTATGTTCTAAAGTTTGCAGATATTCTTCATGCTATAGGATGTGTTATTGTGACTATATTATATTCCATCTACTTCTATTTTTCTTGCAAAAGTTCTTATAATAATGAAATGATTTTGAGAATTTTTTTTTCAAACTTTCTCTTTGGTGTTGTATTTTGTGGGTCTTCCCTATACGTCTATATATTTTAGCCTTTTCCATGGACCTCCACTTCCAAATGCTTTTCCCACAAAGAATGGTTTATTTTGGGGTTTATGAGTCAAATGTCTTTCACAAATATTCTTGTAGATTCTTGACCTCCTCCAGCAAATCTATTATTCCCTGCAATATTCACCACCAATTCTCATTTCTACCAGAGAAAATGTGACTTCTACATGATGTAATCATCCACCTACTCACTTCACCTACATTAATGGAACTTGAATTAGGGGTTTTGAGGGATTAAATTCAATTTTAATGATCATTTAAACACCTTGCATTCGAAATGTTTGATCTTGGTAGCTTTTGAAAATTGTTACAACCAAAACAATTTCAAAACTATAAATCTAGGCTTGTTTTCAATTGCATTCTCAAACCATACCATTAGAGACACTTTGCAACAACATTTAAAAGTACAACTTGAAGATTAGCAAGCTAGGGTTTTAAATTTGTAATCAACTACTCTTAATTCTTTGGTAAATTTCTAGAACACATAGGTTTTGTTTCTTAATTTAGTTTCATTCTAAAACACTTTGCATTTAAATGTTTGAAGTTGTTATCCTTGAAATGTGAGGGGATTTTTAATCTAAACCATTGATTTGGTAAAATGCTCCCATGGAGTTTAAATTTTGACCATTGATTAGGTTAGGGAATAGTAGTAATGTTTTCAATTAAACCCTAGTCTAGATAGGCTAATTATAAATTCACCATTGAACCATCACATCATGAAATTTAAACATAGATGATGCCCTAGTTTCAACATACAAAACCTTTAATGTCATGCCCTAGAAATCTAATACTTGGTTTTTCCCAAATTCCCTGCAAGGTTATCTACATTGAAAAGTTAAACTAGTTCAAGTTTGTAGAGTTTTATTACTAGATGGAAGTTGTTAACACTTGGCAATTAGATCCAAAAGTTAATAAAATTCCTATCAGTCATTTACTGTGAAATTCCCCTACTTATAGGCATTTGAGGCAACCACCGTGCATTCATCACATGAATAGGACACTTGTCAGTCATTAAATGGATCATGGATCAGCCATACAGGCCGTCAAAAACCATTTTGTCACTTTCTAGGTGCTTCCAAGTGAAAAAGTGGGAAAAAGTGACCCAACATGATATTACAGGAAAAAGTGACTCAACGTGATATTATGGGAAAAAGTGACCCAACTAGATATTGCAGGGAAATCTAGATCAAAAGGATATTGTGGGAATTTTAGGGTCAACTAGATATTGCGGGGATTTTGGGGTCAATTCGATATTGCGGGGATTTTGGGTCAACTAGATATATCATTTTACAGACCAAAGTTCTACCTAAGCATAACTTGTTTAATTTTGCTCAGAATCTTACAAAACTAGGAATTTTGGACACCCATTTGGCTTTATAACAAGATGACATCACCACTTGGATTTTTTAATTAGATTTTCAAGGGCCATCTATATATATCCTGATGACAGGGAAAGTCCCACATATCCCATTGTCATTGAAAGTTACACTTTAGCATAACCTATCCAATTTAGCTCTAATCTTCACCAAAATTCAAATGTCAACACCTATTTGGATCTTCTTCAATATCAAGTCAATACTTGGCCAAGAATCGATAGGCAATTCTCTAGAAATTTGATCATCAACTCCTACAGCAAAAGAAGAAGGAAAACAAACAAGCAAGAAAGCAAAGAAATATTTTTGGTTGATGAGGATTTCTCATGGACTTGGATGCTCTTGCATCAGACACGTTGGGTAACTAAAATTTTCCACTCATGGAAACTAGTTTTTCTAGGTGATCCATGGAAATTATGAAAAGTAGCCTAAAAAATGGAGCACATAGTCTAGCATTATGTCGCTAGGGGCTCACATGCCAATATAATATTGGAGATTACATGGACTAGCATGGCTAGGTAATCTTGATAAGGGTGGTTATTCCAAGAAAGTGTGTGTACATGGGACCACAAGGTACTAACATTGTAGGAAGCATGCCATCACTATGGTGTGTGCAAATGTGAAAGTTTAAAGTATGTCTCCCTTAAATAATTGCATAAACCAAGAGTATACAATTGATTTCGAGGTAGAAAATGGGAGAATGTAAAAGATCTTTAGGAAACATATATTAGAAGATATGTTCCCAAAGTTACCCTCGAGAAAGAGGTGCCCCCAAATGAAGGCACAAAAGATGATGTTCTAAGCATGATACATGAGAGATTGGGTAAACATAGAATGACAACAAGAAAAGCAAAGATGTATCACATGGAATCAATGAACATTGCATGAAACACAAAGGGATCTACATGCTTGGGGTTAGCATGTGTATATAGAAGTGATAATCATGAAGGAACAAGGATGTAATCATCATCATCCCCTAAGCATGTAGAACTATGAGCACAAAGGAGGAATATCACATAGAAAATAAAGAAAATAAAATTTTTGGGTCAACATGGAAGAGACCTAAATGTCCCAATGCTTTGCATCATCCCAAAAATATCGTAAAAGAAAAATGTACAACAAATAGAAGAAGATAGGTACAAATAAAAGAATGAAATGTCATTTTGTTCCTTCTTGTTGTGCCTTGCACACATGCCCCATTTTTATTTGGCAAAATATGGATCCTCACTTTGTTTTTTTCTTGATTCTAGGTTTCTATTAGGATTTTTGTTTTCTTTTGTGTTGAAGAGGAGTAATTTTCAAGGTTTTGAATGGTTAAGTAATGGTTTTCTAAAATTCCTATGTCATTTTCTAAGGGTTTGGAGTGTTTTACCTTAGTCAAATTTTAAGTTTCTTGCCATTTTACAAAATTGTGGGGTTTTCTCTTGTTACCAGAGGCAAGGTGTTCAATGTGTTACTACATGTTGTGTTTACTTTATTCATCTGATTAGTGTGGTTTCCCCCATAAAGATTATTCAAGTGTACAATGTGTATGTTTTGAAGTTTGTAGATATTCTTCATGCTATATGATGTGTTATTGTGACTATATTATATTCCATCTACTATTTTTCTTGCAAAACTTCTTATAATAATTAAATGATTTTGAGAATATTTTTTCAAACTTTCTCTCTGGTGTTGTAGTTTGCAGGTCTTCCCTATACGTTTGTATCTTTTAGCCTTTTCCATGGACATCCACTTCCAAATGATTTTCCCACAAAGAATGGTTTATTTCAGGGTTTTTGAGTCAAATGCCTTTCACAAATATTCTTGCATATTCTCAACCTCCTCTAGCAAATGTATTATTCCCCACAATATTCACCACCAGTTCTCATTTATGCTAGAGAAAATGTGACTTCTACATGATGTAAACATCCACCTACTCACTTCACCTACATTAATGGCATCTGAATTAGGGGTTATGATGGATTAAATTCAATTTTAACTATCATTTAAACACCTTGCATTCGAAATGTTTGATCTTGGTAGCTTTTGAAAATTGTTACAACCAAAACAATTTCAAAACTATAAATTTAGGCTTGTTTTCAATTGCATTCTCAAACCATGCCATTAGGGACACTTTGCAACAACATTCAAAAGTACAAATTGAAGATTAGCAAGCTAGGGTTTCAAATTCACAATCAACTACTCCCAATTATTTGGTAAATTTCTAGAATACATAGGTTTTCTTTCTTAATTTAGTTTCATTCTAAAACACATTGCATTTATATGTTTGAAGTTGTTATCCTTACAATGTGAGGGGATTTTTAATCTGAACCATTGATTTGGTAAAATGCTCCCATGGAGTTTAAATTCTAACCATTGATTAGATTAGGGAATAGTAGTAATGTTTTTAATTAAACCCTAGTTTGAATAGGCTAATTATAAATTCATCACTGAACCATCACATCATGAAATTTAAACATAGATGATGCCCTAGTTTCAATGTACAAATCCTTTAATGTCATACCCTAGGTTTGATACCCACAAATAGGTGAAAATGAGAATAACTTATGAAACTTGTTCTTTGCAAAAATTGGATGAGTGAGTTCCACTCTAAACCTTAAAATCTAATACCCAGTTTTTCCCAAATTCCCTGCAAGGATGTCTACATTGAAAACTTAAACTAGTTCAAGTTTGTAGAGTTTTATTACTAGATGGAAGTTTTTAACACTTGGCAATCAGATCCAGAAGTTAATAAAATTCATGCAAGTATAAAGACTTATTGAAAGTACAGTTAAATTTATTCATAGGATTTTTAATCCAAAGTTGAAGTTAAACTAAGTTTAAACACCTAATGCACTTCACTTTTTCCACACATCCAAATACCATTGATTTCCCCACATTCTGCAAGAGGTCAACAACCAACTCTTCTCTTGGACCAACAGAAGAAGGGGAGACCAGTTGATTTAGGTTAAACTAGACAGGCTCTTGGTCTCGTCTAATTGGGGCATAGTGCAACATTCTACTCTAACAACCCTACTCCATACCATTGAATCTGACCACAATGTACTCTTATTCTCCTAGAGAGAAGGTGCCCTGAAAGGTCCTTTCCCATTCATATATGAAATCACGTGGGCTTCTCACCCAAATTTTAGAGATTGCATTGCTGACTGGTGGAGTATCCCGATACATGGATCCCTGATGTTTAGACTCACCCCAAAACTTATTCATGTTAAGGAGAAAGTCAAAGGTTGGAATAGGTTCTGTTTTGGGAATATCATGAACCAAAAGAAACACATATCTGACAATCTCTCAAAAATTCAAGAAAATATGACAAAGGGAGACAAAAATGAGGCTAATTTCAATAAGGAAGAGGTCTTGCCTAAAGAGCTAAGGGGAATAATGAAAAAAGAAGAGATCTTATGGGAACAAAAGTCTAGAGTCCAATGGCTGAATAAAGGTGATAGAAACACTAATTTCTTCCACTAGTTAGCCATGAAGCACAAGAAAAGGAACAGAATCTCCAAGTCGCTCAATGAATACAATAGGGAAGTTATCTCTAAGGCTGAACTGGGGAATTTGGCCTCCAACTACTTCAAGAATTTCCTATCTGAGCACAGGAGCACCACGGACCATGTCATAGTACTAGAAGAGCTACTGGATAGCATCCCCTCTATCCTCTCAGCTGAAGACAACTATAGACTATTGAATCCCATTACCATGGAGGAAGTTAGGGTGGTTGTTTTTTCTATGGGGGATTTTAAAGCCCCAAGCCTAGATGGGTTCCCTCTAACCTTCTTCCAGGGCTTCTGGGACATAGTTGGTTTTGATGTTACTACTGCTATCAAAGACTTCTTCAAGACAACCAAGATTCTCAAGAAGATTAACTCCACTTTCATAGCTCTTATCCCCAAGAAGAACATCTATGAGAAAATAGTTGATTTCCATCCTATCAGCCTATGCAACATTATATATAAGATTTTCATGAAGACACTAGTCCTCAGACTCCAACCCTTGTTGGATAGTCTTATTTCAGATTGCTAGAAAGGTTTTGTTCCTAGCAGACAGATTATGGATGTGGCCATCTCCATGCATGAGATTATCCACTTGATGGATAGAAGTAACACCCCCAGTATGGCTCTTAAACTAGATATTTCTAAGGCCTATGACAAAATTTCTTGGGATTTCCTCTTTAAGGTTCTTAGGAAATTCAAATTTTAGGATAAAATGATAACCTTGATATGGGAATGTGTCACAAATGTTAATTACTCGGTGTTGGTCAATTGTTCTCCCTAGGGATTCTTTAATGTGGGTAGAGGTATTAGGCAGGGGGATCCCCTTTCGCCCTATTTGTTCATCATTATGGATGAGGTCCTGGGTAGGAACATTCTATCCTGCCTGGATAGACAAGATCTGAAGGGGATCAGAGTTGTGTCTATGGTGGGTCCCTCAGTTGTCCAATAGTTTGTTGATGACACTATTGTTTGGTACAGCCTCGGTGGTGTAAGCTAGAATATGGAAAGACCTATTGAACTCATATGTTGATGCCTCAGGACAGTGCATAAATTATGAAAAGAGCAATGTGTTTTTCTTCAATGCTGATCTGGAACTTCAAGAGAAGGTAAAAAAGATTCTGAATTGCAATAAGGCCAACCTCCCAGCTACTTACCTTGGACTTCACCTCACTGTCAAGGAAGTAACCCCTGCTTTCTGGAACTTTGTCTTGGAGAGAATTTTAAAAAAGGTGGAAGGTTGGAAAGGTAAACTCCCGAGCCAACTTGGTAAGAATCAACTCTTGAAGGCTTCTCTACAAGGTATCCCTACATACTTTCTTACTCTTTTTAAAATTCCCAGATACATTACAGACAAGTTTGAAAAGATTCAGAGAACCTTTCTTTGGATGGGAGTTGAGGAAAAGAAGAGGATTTCTCTCATTGGATGGGACAAAATTTGTCTTCCCAAGTTCCAAGGGGGGATTGGGTATCAAAAAGACCCAGATGATGAACAAAGATTTACTGGCCAAGGTTGGATGGAATTTCCTTAAGGAGGAAAAGGACTGGGTGCAGATAATGAGAGCCAAGTACCTCCACAATGGAGAGAAGATCAGGATAATTGAGAGGGAAAGCCTTCCTAAAGACTTTGTTATTTGGAACAAAATGATCAAAACAAGAACTTTGACTCAAGGTATTAAGTGGAAGCTAGGAAAGGGAGACAAAATCATGTTCTATGAAGATAATTGGTTGCATGGGTTCCCTCTATCCAACCAGGATAATATCAACACTAAAGCTAGACTTGTCACTCATTTTGGGAGGTTCGTCAACAATTACATCACGGTTCAAACCTAGGGCCAAAGACGGTGGAAGAACATAACCAATTGTTGGAATAAAAATGAGCCTGAAGATAAGGGGTGCTTGTCTCTATGGTTGGAATAGAGAAAATGTAGAATCCCCTTATTCCTCAGGGAGGATGAGATTCTCTAGGCCCAGGATACTAAGGGGGCCTTCTTGGTTAAATTGACTTACAATATACTGACCGACAATGGTTAGGACAATGGTTTGCAGAAGAAAGTCTAGAACAAAAACTTGATTCCCAAGATTAACTTGTTTTGGTGGTCTTCAACCCACCACAAAATCTTTACTACTGATAACCTCAACAAGAGAGGTTTCCAATTGGTTAACAGATGTGTTTTATGCCAAAAAGAGGAAGAGTCTATAGAGAACATTTTTTTCCATAATGATTTCACCAAAGAGGTGTGGGGAAGGACCTTGTATAACTCAACATAGTTTGGGTTCTCAATGAAAACCTCAAGGATTTCATTCAAGGTTGGTTGTCTCCCTTTACTCACCTGAGAACAAGAGAGCTATGGAGACAAATTCCCTTGCATCTAGGGTGGAGTGTTTGGAAAGAAAGGAACAACAAAATTTTTAGGGAAATGGCTAAGAGTGCCAATGATGTCTTCTTCTCCTTTAGTAGGATGGTCTCAAAAAATACGTTCATCAGCACTTTGAAAGTTGCTAAGGAACCCCCCACTCATATTGAAATTCAAATCACCAAGAATTGGGATCTGACAACTGATATGACCACCTTTGACAATTCTAAGTAGCTTGCTAGGCAAAATACCATTTGGAGACTGCCCCCAAGGATTGGGTCAAACTTAATTTTGATGGTGCAGAGAAAAAGTCCACTGGCCTGGCTAGTGGAGGTGGTGTCATCAGGAGTGAACAAGGGAAACTTATTGCTACTTATGCTGGGGGCATTGGAACCCAATCCAACAATGTGGCTGAGGGGGTGGCCCTTTTATGGGGGCTCAAACTTGTCCTCTCACTGGGAGTGGATAAGATACAAATTGAGGGAGACTCAAAAATTATTGTTGATGTTACTCTTGGTAGAACTGATAGTGGATGGAAACTTAAGAACATCACTAAAGATATTAAAAGCTTACTAACCAAGTTCATGAAGAAGGAGATAGGACATACCTATTGGGAAGGTAATAAAGTGGCCGATGGCATGGCCAACCTGGGTCAGAACTTGGGCAATTGGAGATGCCAGAAAAAGTCAGAAAACCTCCCTACTCAAAGCCAAAATCTCCTATGCAAGGAGCATATTTCTATACCAAGTTCTCCATGAGTGTTAAACAAATTAGTTGGGTTACCCTACCCAAGGTGTGCCTTAGGCACTAAATGGGGATTACTCATAGTAATATTGATGGTAATATTATTAAAGGTTCCAAAAGATTCAGCGAAGGGATGGCTTTTCGTCAGATCAACTTGAAGAGAATTAGAAACTACCATCGTATGATGTGTAACCAAAGTACCATGATGACTTGGACACTTTGGGGGGTTAATCACATGGCCACTGACAGGACCTATGGATGGGTTAACACTTCAAGTCTCCATAGAACCCATATTCATGATTTGTTCAAGGTTTGTAATCATAATTTGGGTTGGTACTTTAATTTGCATGAGGCAAATTTAAGGATTTTTTTCATTTCAAATTGGCGAAGTAACAAGTTACTCATTGATTTTTGTGCTTCGCATTGCTCATAATTTCATATCTATAGTGGCAAAGATCATTAGCTGCAAAGAGTTATTTTATTGTCTAAAACTTCTGCTAAGTATTGTTGCTTACTAAAAATGGGGGGGATAGGACCTGTACTAAGCCAGAGTCTTGCAAGGAATTCAGAAGAAATAAAACCCTATAGCATATCTTCCAGGAGGGTGGGGTGGTGTCATATTTGGAGTGTCTTTAGGGGCACGATGAGAACTTATCCTTGCAGTTTGCATAGTCTTCAACGGATAGGCATGTTCAAGTTGGTGGAGTGGGATTTGAAGTGTCTGAAGAAGTCATAAGGATGGCAATGGGAATGACCACTGATGGTGTGAAGCATAATAGGACTAGTAAATTCTTGGACTCATAGGGAATGGCCCTATTCTTGAAAAAGGGTGAAGTATTACACAGCCTACAAGGTTGATTTGACAGAGAATAACTTCCTAAAACTTGGGATGATGTCTGCCATATGATCATCAAGTACTTTACTCTTGAAGGTAGGTTTCATCACTTCTTCCATTACCATTTTTTTTTATTGAATCATTTTAGATGTAGAAAATTCATAAGCTTCCCGTTTTACCTGCTCTCTTCTCTTGAAGCCTCTGTGGAGGTGACCATTGATCAACACAAGCTTGACCCTAAGAAACCCCCCATTTCATTCCACCAGGGGCTCATTTACAGGCTATATAAGTTTCATTTAACCCTCTATCTCCCCAAGGCTATCATCGCTACTCACGTGGACAACTCCTCTATGACACCCAAGCCTAAGATGAAACCTATCCAGAGCAACCCGGTGATTATCACAGAAATTACCCTTGAAAAATACACCCAATCCCACAAAACTATTAAGGCTTCTTCTTCTAAAAAAAAACCTATGTGTTGAATAGCCCCGAGACTCTTAATATTGAACAGATTAACCCTAAGGTGGCCATCCCTAAACACACCAAAAGAAAGCTTGCAATGGGTAATTCTAAGGGTGACACTCCCCATAAGAAGTCTAAGGAGGGGAAGAATGGGGGTAGCCTCTCTGCGAATATCAAGGATAAGTCCAAAATAGAAGTTCATAACCTGGAGATTGAGGTTGAGGGTTTTGTGGAAGGTGGGGATGGTAGTGAAGAAAAGGAAGATGAGGAGTATGTCATACCTCAAAGTATGTCTAGGGTTCTATCGACTAGAAGGTTGACCAGATTGGCTACTAAACCTACCCCCGTGCGTAAGGAACATGAGAAGTCTATTGAGTCGGAAGGCTATGAGGAGAACCCAGAAGGTGAGGACAAGACTAATAACCAAGAGGAGACTGTGGTCTTGGAGACTATGGATGAAGGCCTGAGTAACTTCCCTAAACTAAACTTTCAAGGGTCAGAGACGAATAGCTTTGAGAAAATGAAATAGGACACTAGTATGAGAAACTAAGGAAAGAAGAACACCATAAATGACAAAGAGACTGAGGACATAAATAGAAAAATGATGAAGTTAGAGAAGAAATTCATGATCCTGGCTAGGTTCACCTCCAAAGCGATGAACAGGTCTACAATGACCTTGACTGTCCTGTGAGACATTGAGCTCATAGGCATGGTATGAAGGACAAGGAGCTGAAGGAGTATGAGGATATGTACCATTTTCTTACTAAGGATTGGGAACAACTCTTCAATTAGCCTGGGGGGCTTTTCTTTGTTTTTATGTTTAGATTACTATCTATCTGCTAGTGAACTATTGTTTCTACATTTTTTTGTTGTTGTTGGTTCTGTTTGTTGTGATGGTTTCTTTTTGTTGACTCTAGCATGCCCTTGGGGATACTTTGTAATGGGTTTGAAACCCTAGTTTTTCCACTTATATTATCAAAAACTTTATGCAAGAAATCCTTACAAAACTTTATTGATCAGGAGGGCATTATATGCTTGATTGTTAATATCTTGTCTAGTTCTAGTTCCCTGTAATGGATTGAAAGTCCACAGCGATGAACAAGTCTACGATGACCTTGACTGTCCTGTGAGACATTGAGCTCATAGGCATGGTATGAAGGACAAGGAGCTGAAGGAGTATGAGGATATGTACCATTTTCTTACTAAGGATTGGGAACAACTCTTCAATTAGCCTGGGGGGCTTTTCTTTGTTTTTATGTTTAGATTACTATCTATCTGCTAGTGAACTGTTGTTTCTACATTTTTTTGTTGTTGTTGGTTCTGTTTGTTGTGATGGTTTCTTTTTGTTGACTCTAGCATGCCCTTGGGGATACTTTGTAATGGGTTTGAAACCCTAGTTTTTCCACTTATATTATCAAAAACTTTATGCAAGAAATCCTTACAAAACTTTATTGATCAGGAGTGCATTATATGCTTGATTGTTAATATCTTGTCTAGTTCTAGTTCCCTGTAAAAGTTTAGTGAGTTAAAAAGAGTTTAAGTAAAGAGAAAATTGTGGACTTTCAATCCATTACTAGATTGTAATCAAAACTCTAGATCCTACATCCACTCGTATTCCCACATTTTATACTAAGGCAGTATGTTAACGAGAAGGTTCATAAGTTTTATTTGTGAATTTTTATATTGTTGTAAGATAATTTAAACAAATACACTATAATTTAAACAAATAAACTTGGGTTACCAAAGCATTTGTTTTAGAAGTTGTTTTAGATAGAATTTTATTAAACTAGATGATTTCTTCTATAGGTTTTTATGATATCTAGTTCACCATGCATAACCTACAAATGCTTAAAATGTGTAATATAGAGTTTATTTTAAATTTCAAAAGATCATATTGCATTGTTGATCTTGTAGGGTGATGTCAACAAGAGCTAAACAAATCAAGTATGAATTCAAGGGAGTGGCTCCTACCTCTAAGAACAAATTCACTTGGGATGAAATTTGAGACACAAATCGTGAACATGTGGACTTAAAATATTTCAAATCGAGAATGTATGGAGCAAATCCTACTAGAAGAGTAGTCAAAATTGTGAATAAGGTAATAGTCCAAGTTTTAGGTTTTCCCACTTTAGTACAATGTCCAAAATTGGTCCTTGCATGTGCCAAACATTATGAAGTTGTCTCAAGAAGAATAATGAAAATGATAATAGAGTGCTAGCTAATCTTTCTACAAATACAATAGCAAAAGCATTTTGTATTCAATTTCATCCAGTAATGGTGAATGTTACTATTGACCAAGGACATGAGTATTTCAAACAAGATTCAAATACTTGTATGAGAAGAATCAACAAGTGGATGAAAGTGCCCAAGGCTACTTTATCTAATGTTTCCAAAACACTCTTCAAGAGTGATTTTTTAATTGAAATAAGCAACATGGTGACTTTGATAAGCAGAATCATGGGGCTACCCACTACTTCAACATTCTAACATTAGATGTTCAAGTTTATCTATGAAGTGTTGTAGAATTAGGAAATGATATATTGGTCACAAATCATTAGTGACAACTTACATGCACGATTATCAAAAGTAGAGGTTACAGGGAAATTATTTATGACTTCATACTTAATTTACATACTTGCCAGAAATGTCATATATCCTAGTCTAACAAAAAGGAGCAATAAGAAATTATCTAGGATAGTTTAAAGTATATGATTGCTTTCCTCATTTGCAAATGGAAGGTTCTTTGAGGCACTACAAGACAGTAAATGATTCCTTCACCTAGATGCTACTCAGATGATTAAGAAGTATGGAAATTGGTACGTTCAATTTCCAAATATCTCATATATCAGGATTGAAGGGTTCACTGGGATAGCCTATAAATTACCCAAAGTATCCTACAGATAGGATTATTCTACTTGAACTGGCAAGGTAAATATGTGAGTCCCAACAATTGTTAACTGATAAGCACAAAGGAGGGGTACAATTCCCTCTAATTATTGGAGATGGGATGTATGCATGTCCTTCTTTTTCTACTATAAAAGATACTAATGTAGAACTTCAGATATATAATCTATATTTTTATAATACTAGAGTCAATTTTGATCCTTATGGAAAGATGGAGAAATTAGTAGGAAAAGAGTTTCAACATATGCCTTAGAAGGCTTTTGGAAAGATTGTGCAAATGACCACGAGGTCAAGAAAAGATAATATTATAGGCTAACTACATTTGAAATGAAATTATATAATGTATATCAAGTTATAGACCAAGTGTCTGATGATGGGAGAGTATTACAAGATAAATACACTAGTAGAAATATGGCAAATAAATGACCAGGTGACTAAAACTTTTAGTCATGTGACCAAACTTTTAGTCACGTGACCAATTTTTTTTGTAACACAACTATAAATGACTAAATAAATGACTAATTTGGTCATTGGGCAAAAAACACAACTAAATAATTGGTCAGACAAATAAAAATGACTAAATAAATGACTATTACTTCTCTATTCTTTTTTCTTTCCAAATTGATCATAATCCATGTATTCAAATACAAGGTAAGGCAAGACAATAAATGTCCCCTTAGACCAAAGGAATAAAGGGAAAGAAAGCTTGGATGTTTCCCACAAGCGGAGCTAGATTATCTTGGCTCTTCAATCTATCTCAGTGCACTAGCCACGACACAATATGCCCATTAATGATCCGTAGGCCTCAGGGAAGTGACTATCCAAACCCTATTGAAATTAGGGCAGACAACTTAGAGGGGGGGTGAATCAGTTGTCTCAAAACTTTATCTTTTTCTGTATTTAATCTTCTTTACAACTTATTAATATATTAATGATATAACCATGAAAGTATGAATCAACAACACATGAGCAGAAACATAATCAACACACATAATACCAATATTTTTACATGGAAACCTAGTCAAGGGAAAAACCATGGTGGGGGTTAACCCACAAGATTTTATACTTTGTTAAAAGTATTACAAATTGGGAAGGCACATGCCTTTGGGTGCACTGCCCAGAGCTCACTGCTCAAAGGAGGCTCACTGCCTACAAGATTAATTACAAGAGTTCACTGAAGTACTTGAACTGAAGAATAGCATCTAACCATGCAAGATTATAGTTCCAGTTGGGCTCAATATATTGACTTCACACACTTCATCTCTCATTGCCCTGTTTCACTATTCTTCCATAATCTGAGGACCAGATCTCTGCTTCCCACTTGATAATGCCACCCTTCGCATTTCTCACTTCATATTCACACATCCATACCTCAAAATGCTCGTACCCATCAATCATATATATCTGCAACATGAAATTACCCCAACTATAGTCAGCCTTAAGAAAACTTAAAACTTTTTCAAGATCACTATTCTCTCAATTGAATCCAAGCACAAACATCAATGCTGATGACAACTTATGAATTCAAGTCACCACACATGTTGGCCAATACCACTGGATCTCATAAATAACTCAACCAACCACTTCTCTTAATCTGCACAAGGATCAAACACCAAGTCAGCCTATTCTTCACTGGACTGAACTGTCTAACCAAAACCTGATACTCAGATGCCTATAACTTTTACTCCATCACCGAAGGCTAAATATTTGGATTTAGGTAGCCCTGACATCCCTTAACATACCCTCAGATCTACAATACAATATGGTTACCTGTGGAGAAATTAGGACCAAAAAGATGGACCCTATCATATGCTCTGTTCCTGTCTATCTAAACTTAGACAAATCTGTAATCTGACTTTTGGTATGATCAAATGATACAATGCAGATGTGTAAGATAGATTCAGTTTCCATCAATGACAACACTTGACATGCCTAGCAGTGTCTCTTTCCAACAATCTCTCCCTTTGGCATTGATGGCAACACTTAGTGAAAATGACTAAGTCTTAGGACAACTCCCCCTTACTATGTACACTTGTGAATTCCAATGCTCCCCCTTTGATGAATTCCTCATTTTTCACTGCTTTCCTCTCCCCCTTTGATATCAATGGCAAAGGTCAAGGTCTGGATCCAAAAGTTCACACCAAAACTCTATAAATACTTCCACATATGTACAAATAGTCCTTAAGACTTGTTCATCAGCAAAAAGATATCACCAAAAAAAATTTTCAACCATGTCAACTCACTGTCCCAGTTCTTCTTTATGCTGCCCAAAATGGATATATGCCCACTAAACAAAAATACCTGTGATTCTGCATTTTGAAGATCAGTAGGATCACAAGTAGTAGCAGTAGCTTGGGATTCTTCCAATATATCATACATAGTCTCTAACTTAGGGGAAATTAGTCCCCGGAGCTCATCCAATCTGCCCAAAACTTTAACCTTTTCCTTCTCCAAATTACTCAATTCATTTTGCAAACTCACTACTTGACATTCTTTAGTTGTTATAGACTCAGTTAAAGGACTATAGGACTGAGAGATGTTAGACAATTTAAGCTCTAGGTCCTTAATCTTCTTTTCAATGTCTTCAATGACTTTAGACTGATTTAGGCAAAATGTATAAATCTCCGCACCTTCAGAGAGGGCATTTTGATTACTCTTTACACCAGTATCAAGCATTGATCTATCATAACTAATTATTTTCTTTATTTCAGCAAATCGCTTCTCATTAAATTCATTTCAAACTTTAACTTCTGCTGACTTCTCAAAAGTTTCAAAATGAGTACTTACAGAGTTTATTAGACTCTTCAACTAACCAGAGGGGGATGCTGATGAGTCCTTTTGAAATGTAGGCATGATTTTCTCCAAAATCCTAGATGCAAGATCAAGTAACTCACTATCCTCTATATGGGATTTCAAGATTTCCTCTTTGGCCTTAGCTTGTGCAATAAAGGCCAACTTCATCTTCTGTACCGGTGATAGAGTATCAAAATTGATTGGTCCTTGTATTATATCCTGATCTTCTGCAACTTGTTTATCTCTCTCTAAAATTTCTTTCACTACTTTTGCAGTGTCTCTTGCCCAATATGATGTTTCAAATTTATGCTCTTCAGGGCCTCCATCTTCTCCCTTTTCAAAGTCAACCACATTGTCTTGCTCATCATTTTCATTCTTTTTCTCTGTATTATCACCAGAGGCATCCTTGCTTTTTATCTATATCAGAAATGTCTTATGCAGTCTTTTTTGAAGGATTTTGTGCATCCTTAGTAGCAATATTATCAAATTCTTCAACATCTAGAATGGAGGAATCAATTTCATCATCAGTTTCCTTTTCTTCATCTTCCTTCATCGTTTCTTCATCTCCTTTATTCAATATTTCTTCTTCTAGAATAGAGACATCATCTACTTTAGTTTGTTGATCATTTTCTTGTAAATCAATAGGTTCTTAAGTAACCACATAAAACTTATTCTTGTCTAGTGCTTTCTTTAGAATTTGTTCTATTTCTTTGACAGCTTCATCAATGTCTCCAATCATCAGCTTATTCATCCTTGTCTTGCTTTTGAATTCATTCTTGACTTCTTTAAAAATTTTATCTGCTTCCTTTCTAGATATTACGGGACACAGACTAGATAATACATGTTCCCTTAGCTCCAAATCCTTTGCTTTGGCATCTTCTTTTCTTATTTCTAGAATGTCTCTTAAACTCTTAGAAACTTCTCATAAAATTTTCACTAGTGCTCTGTTAAATACATTTAAGTACTTAACAGTAGCATCCTCCAAAACTCTTTTGTTAGCATCACTGTAATGATCATAAAATTTAGCTATTGGCTGTAGGTTTCCATCTATAGTGATTGACTTAATGATGTCTTCCACAGAAGGAGCAGGCTTCTCAACATAAGCCTCTGACTTATGCCTTTTACTTGACTTTTTGCTTCTAGAGGGCTTCTCCTTAGACACTTTAGCAACTTTAGTGCCTGAGGCCTTCAACTCTTTAACTTCACTATCTGAATCAATTTCTTCTTTATCCTCTTTCTCCACACTAACATATGATATTTTGCCCATTACTTTTATCTTTTTTCCTTTCTCACTGGTAGGTTTTTCTTTGAATTTTTTTGCAATTGGAGAAGAAGATGTACTAGAGGTTGAACCATAACTCTTAGTAGTCCTTGACTTAGAGGGGGATTTTGCTAGAACACTTCCCTGTTCCCTATTCTTTCCCTAAATTGTCTCACAACTTCCTTGGTAAGGCCTAAATTCTCAACCAACTACTCAACTTCTTTCCTCACAGTCCTTTTGATTTTAGAAGCCTTGAATTCAAGATGCGATTTTAGTGAAATCTCTTCATATATTCCAAATCTCTCCTCAGCTAGATCCCTAGGCTGGCTCAATAGATGTTGTGCATACAGCTCCAACACACATCCATCCACTTCATACCCCATGGGCATGATCCACACAACTCTAGGATCCACTGCTTCCATTTTGGAGTAAACAAATGGTCTCCTTGTATTTCTCAACCATGGCCCTAGGTATTCTATCCCTAGCCTGCATCATACTCTAGAAATTTTTGAAGAATCCCCAAAGTGTAGATTTTTGTGCCTCATAATTACCCAAACCACTTAAATAATTTCTAATTTGAATTGCTATCAATTTGTCATTAAACCAATATACATTCTTCTTTCCAGGGAACTCACTCAAGAAATAAAAGAAAAGACACATAATTAGCGTACCAAATTTGAATGAGTACATCTTGTCCTTCTTTATCTTGCTTAGATTCTCCATAAGCTGGTTCAAAAACAATTCACAGAGATCATAGTCTGCATCTTCTTTTACCATCTAATATGCAATATAAATAGTTGTTCCAGACACTAAATTTTCTCTGCTAGAGAAATATATCTTGTACCCTATTACCATTGATGCGAATCTGACCCCATGATCCTCTATATCATTTATAGTCATAGCTCTCTTGTCAAATTTTAATCCAGTTGCATCTGTGACTTCCTGATTCTTCACGGCCTTCAACTGAGGCAGAGTACTAGTTGAATTCAACCCTATAATTGCCCTTATTGCATCTTTTGTGATCTTAAATGGATGATTCAACCACAAAAAATTATCATGGATACGGCTCAAGACATACCAGACCCACTCATCCTCTGGGAAACTCAGAAACTCAACAAATTGTATGAATTTCTTATATTTCAAGTCTTTGTACTCCGGTTTAAGCTCAAAATCATTATCTTTTAAGTGATTAATGAATAGATTAGCAAACCTTGAGTTTCTATGTTCTTCTAGAGGTGCGTGAATGTAAGCCCTAATATCTTCTGTGTGAAGAACTCCATATGGAACCCCCAAAAATGCTCCCATCGAATCAACTTCGGTCAACTTGAAAGGATGCTTCTTAAATTTTGGCCTAGGTCGCTTAGTGATGTTCACAACTAGAGGTGTAGCCATTGTAAAAGGTCACAAGTTCAAAGCTTTGCAAAAAAAATACCTTTTTCTCCATAGGATTAGGGTTAGCTGTCGAATTCACTTTTCTTACTCCAAATCTTTGAAATCTCAACTTAGGTGCTCTTCTCCTTGTTCTCTGCGAATGCAAAGTGATTTAAGTGTTGAATGTATGATCTTTTATCCTCCGCAAAACCTAATTCTCCATTGTAATAAATGCTTTGCCCTAATAAATTTGGTTACACTATTTCTACATACAATCAATCTTCAATTGCTCTGCAATCAATCACATTAACTTCTTTTCTTCTCAAATTTGCTTCAACAGTTCTGCAATAGGATTCTTTATCTTCATTCATCATGCTAGATTTAGGCACCCACTTACTGGTAGGGGAAATAGATTTTTAATGCAACCCCCTTGAGCTACAACTCCTGATTCAATTCCTAGAGGAATTATCAGCACTGGATTCCAGTGCAGACCCATCACTATCATTCATTACACTTTTCTTCACCCATGTTTTGTACATTTCATTTTGGATCTCATTCACATCTACTTTGCCCTTGCCTTCGTCCAACTTCTGCTCTATTTTTTCTTTACTTGCCTATGAGTTCTCCTTTTTCCTTCTGCAAAATTTAGCAATATGTTTGGATTTGTTGTAGTTGAAAGACACAATCTTATTTTTCTGACAATTACATGTTGGAGTAGGTTTGGATCTGTATTGCATTGCAATATTCCCAAACTTATTGCAAGCAAAATATCTTCTATTGAACACTTGTTTGTTCTTAGGAGGATTACTTGATCCACTTCTACATTCCTTAGTCTTATGACCTATCTTTTTGCAATTAAAACATTGACCAGAGAAAGATGAAGCAATTTGATTCACTTTACTTCTACATTGATTAGCTCTATGGCCATACTTATTGCATTTGAAACAATTACCATTGAAAGATGGATTCTTTTGAACATTAGGTTGTCTTACTGGAGGTCTTCTAGGATTTCTTCTTTGATTTCTTGCTTCAAGATTTCTTTGATTGGATCCAGAGCTTTCACCTTTCTCAAATCCTAGACCATGCTTATCATCTACCTTCTTTTGACTGTCAAGCAACACCTCAAGTTTAGCTAAGCTTATCTTGAACTTCTCTTTATATTCATTTGCAACTTCTAGGTCATGTTTGAGAATGACAAATTGTCTTTCAAGTTGTTCCTCATTATCCCTAGTTTCTTATAGATCAGATTCTAGATGGCCAATTATTTTGTCCAATTTGCAACACTCTTCTGTTCTTTCTTTCAGAGATTGATTCAATTTTTCCTCAGTCTTCTTCCTTTCCTCAATTTCCTTGGTTAGCCTCATCACCTTAGATTCCATCTCATGTTTTAGGACAACAACTTCTTTTGCCATCTTCTCACATTCCTTTGTCTTCTCCTTTAGAGCCTCATCCATGTCATTGTCTTCATTCTAATTTGCTAGCTACTGAAGTAGCTCCTTCCTCTTTTCATTAGATTTACTCAGTTGTCCTTTTAAGGTCTCAATGAAATCTTCAACATCTTTAAGGTTCTCTTGTAGATCTCTAATTTCTTCTCTGGACAGATCAAGATCTTCTAAGGCTACTTGAAGTTGTTGATTAATACCATCAGAATACCTGAATGAACCCATTGAAACACCTTCCAAGATCTTCTTCAAGCTGTTAAACTTTTTCCAAGGAACCTTTCTCTAATACCAATTATTGAAATTAGGGCAGACAATTGAGGGGGGGTGAATCAGTTGTCTCAAAACTTTATCTTTTTCTATATTTAATCTTCTTTACAACTTATTAACAAATAATGATATAACCATGAAAGTATAAATCAACAACACATGAGCAGAAACATAATCAACACACATAACACTAGGATTTTTATGTGGAAACCTGGTTAAGGGAAAAACCATGGTGGGGGTTAACCCACAAGATTTTATACTCTATTAAAAGTATTACAAATTGGGAAGACACATGCCTTTGAGTGCACTGCCCAAAGCTCATTGCTTAAAGGAGGCTCACTGCCTACAAGATTAATTACAAGAGTTCACTGAAGTACTTGAACTGAAGAATAGTATCTAACAATGCAAGATTACAATTTTGATTAGGCTCAATATAGTGACTTCACACACTTCATCTCTCATTGCCCTATTTAACTATTCTGCCATAATCTAAGGATCAGATCTCTACTTCCCACTTGATACTGCCACCCTTCACACTTCTCACTTCATATTTGCACATCCATACCTCAAAATGCTCGCACCCATCAATAATATATATCGGCAACATGAAATTACCCCAACTGCAGTCAGCCTCAAGAAAACTTAAAACTTTTTCAAGATTACTATTTTGTCAGCTGAATCCAAGCACAAACATCAATGCGGACCACAACTTATGAATTCAAGTCACCAAATATGTCGGCCAATACCACTAGATCTCATAAATAACTTGACCAACCACTTCTCTTAATCTGCACAAGGATCAAACACCAAGTCAACCTGTTCTTCACCAGACTAAACTGTCTAACCAAAACTTGATACTCAAATGCCTGTAACTTTCACTCCCTTCATCACCGAAGGCTAAATCTTTAGATTTAGGTAGCCCTGGCATCCCTTAACATACCCTCAGATCCGTAGCACAATATGGTTACTTGTGGAGAAATGTGGACCCTGTCATATGCTCTGTTCCTGTCTATCCGAACTTAGACAAATCTGTAATCTGACTTCTGGTATGATCAAATGATACAATGTGGATGTGTAAGATAGATTCAATTACCATCAATGACAACACTTGACATGCATAGCAGTGTCTCTTGCCAATAGACCCAACCTGCTAAAAACATCATTACTTGCCACCTTGCCAATATATATCGAGGCCTTCAATCGCACTTTCTAACTGTCGAAAAATAGAGCCAGCCCACATAAAATGTCTAGGGGCTATCTCTACCCCCTCCATGTGACCTCTCCTATCTGCTTAAAGATCTAGCCCTTTATCAGATGATTATATAATATATATTATATTATATATTATATAATATTATATTATAATATTACATTATTATATTATAATATAATATAATATTTATATTATAATATAATATAATATTTATATTATAATATAATATAATATTTATATTATAATAATTATATAATATAATAATATTATATAATTATTATATAATATTATAATATTATATAATTATTATATAATATTATTATATTATATAATTATTATATAATATTATTATATTATATAATATTATTATATTATATAATATTATAATATTATTATATTATAATATAATATAATATTTATATTATAATATAATATTATATTATATTATAATATAATATAATATTATAATATTGTATATTAGTATTATAATATATTTAATATTATATAATAGACCAAGGAATATCGAGGTGAGCCATTTTGGGGTCTCCTCGACTTCCCAAACACATTGAAAAACATATCAAGCAGACCAGGGCATATTGGTGTGACACCCAAATGTGTCATGCCGATCAGATGAAAAACTATGAGCGCCAAAATGTTAACGATGAGTGCCAAAAGTAAATGGTTAAAATTTAATTAAAATTTTGGTGCCCATCTTGCAACCATAAAGGTAAACCCTAACTTGGAAAGGCTCAAAACTCTAACCTATTTTGTTTCATGTTTGCAACTAATCCATGATGGTCTGCTTCTTGGCCATTTTCCTTGCCAACACTCTGTGAGATTGAGAAATTGTAGTCGTTCGATCGAGATGTTTCATTCTTGTTATGGATACCTGCTTCATTTTCTAGGTGAAAAGTGAGCAGAGGTTCAGGGGAGAGCGACGACACAAAAGGAGGTCTCGAAACAAACTGTAGTTGCTCCCATCTCAAGCCATGGAAGAATGGATGGATTTTTACTTGCTTTCTGTTTAGCCTCTTTGTCAGCTCTTTTGCAAGGAGCTTCTGAATGAGATCATCAAGAGAAGATGAGGATGAGAAGGAAGGGTTCTTGCTCAAAATATTCACAAAAGTGTCCTTTCTATTTGATCCCCTAAAAGGCATTCACCCGTGACTCATTTTGTAGAGAAAGATGCCATGATTCATCGTAGTACAATAGGTGGGTGAGCAAATCATAAAGGTAAACCCTAACTCAGAAAGGCTCAAAACCCTAACCTATTTTGTTTCATCTCTTTTTTATTTTCTTACTCTTATCAGTCCTGGCTTCTCTTTTTTGTTGTGAATTATTGGAGCAGAGTGGGGCGCTTCATTTATCACAGAATTAAAAGGAAGGATGTCGCCTTAGAAATGGGAGGCTGTATGTGTGGAGCTTTTGTGCCAAAATGATTGGAAATGTTTCTCATGCTATAAAAAAGTTCATGCCGGAATATTTTCTAAACTCGTCGGTTGTTCTCACGCTAGGAAAAAAAATGTGTCAGAAAAAATATCATGTCATTTAAATGTTCCCCATTGGATGCTTTGGGATTTCTATTTAATATTTTTTCAAAGGAAAAGGAAAGGGAAATCGGTTGAAAGCAAATAACTTAGGCGAGCATATAAAATTCAAGACTTGAGGTGAGTTGGAAGGGAGTGCGAACATAAAACAAAAGATTCACCTTCCAAGGAATCAATCCAAGGCAGTGGAGGAAATCTTTTTTTTAAGGTATCTGCATTAGTTCTTTTTTTTTAGCACAAAAACTAAAAATATGCTTGCTGCAATTTCCTTAACCACAGAAAAATAGAAACCCCATTGCTACCTTTTTAAAAAATATGCCAAAATCTATTTTAATGCAAGATATTTACATTGCCTCTTTCCTTGAATTTATTTTTAATAGGTAGAACTATTTCCTTAATTCTTTAGATAAAAGGGTTTTCAAAGAAAGATCATGTGGTTTCTGATTTATAATTTTTATGTAAAACAAGGGTTTGATCTTATAGAGAATATAATGAGGGTAACCATACAAAAAAACTAGGTTGCAATGATAGAGATTGAAGAGATCTAAGTCCTATGGAACCCTTCAAGCCATGGTCAACTACTGAAATCACCACCACAACAATCAATATCTCTGCTTTCTTATTTTTTGTCCATAGCATGCCATATAGTGCTTATAACTAAAACTTTTGTTTTCTTTCTGATTTATCGCATGTGTGGGGATTAAGTAGAACATGAGTGGTTGCTCTTTTGTAGTGGTGGGAGTGGTCTTTTCTATACTCGTCCAAACATTCCAAGAGTTTTCATTTTCCTCCTGAAATGTGAACAGGTTGATCGTGGTTGTCTACATTATTAATAATTCATCCATTGGATTGGATGAAAAATTGTGTTTGTTGACCTGAGAATAAGAGTCATGGATGTGTTTTAATTTGTAGATAGCAATCTCTTATTGGACTTGATTGTTCTTCTTTAATCTCATTTTACCTCAATCAAGCTTTGGTAAATTCTTATGTCCATGTTACAAAAATTAATTGGAACATATTTGTTACTTCCAATATAGATGTTTTTTTTAAGCGGTCTATGATGGGAATTAAAGTTTATTTATATTTTATATTTTATTTTTGGAAATGTTGAGTTTGATAGCAAGCCGCATAGGGGCGAGGACCCACTGGTTGAGCACCCTAACTTCACACCTCTCAAAATCATACGCAATTTTGAATCACTCCAAAAATTTTACATTAGCCTACTTGGCAAGGCCCCTTCTTATAATAACTAAGGTTTCAGGGCCACATCATCAAATATGATCCATGTTTAGCATGCTTTTTCTTGAGGTGTCCAAAAAGATCCCAAAAAAGGGTGGACCAATAGTTGTGCATTAAGTCATGTTTTGTTGGTGCGCTGATGTGGCATCACAAGATTGGTTGCTTTTTAGATCTAAAGGGTTCCGTGTAACTAAATAAATGGCTAAATATACTACCAATTGACGGCAATTAATGATTACAATGACTAGTTAACAACAATCAATGACTAAATTAATAACTAAATATACTATCAAATTGATGACTAAATATACTACCAAATTAATGACTAAATATACTACCAAATTAATGACTATATTAATGACTAAAATTTGTTTAGTCATAAATTTGGTCGCAAGATAAATGATTAGCAATAAACTATCAATGGTCACTTGACCAAACTAATGGTCACATGACCAATTTTTGGTAGTTTTTTTAGTCATTTATTTCTATTTTTCTACTAGTGATATGAAATTGATCAAGTTTATAATGATCCCATTCCTTCTCCTAACTAGTTGGAAGAAGTGACATCATTGGAGGAAATATCAAGAGAAGTGCTTGGGGCAAGCAATATTTGGCTAGACAATAAGATTGTAGAATTGGAGGAGAAAGGAATCCTCTTGACATATACAAAAGACAAGCCCAAAAGGTAGAAGAGGAAAGAAATTGAAGTAGAGGCTTTGAAATAGAAGAAAAAATAAATAGAAATAGATGAAGAGGAGACTAAGGAGGAAGAGAAATTGACTCCCCCAAAGAGAAGAGGTAGAATTAAGAAGACTACTTATGCCAAATAAAGACCAGGGTGACTAAAATGCTTCCTCCTAATCAGATAGTGGTGTAGGTCAAGGTCTAGGGGCTTTGACAAGCTACTGAACCAGGCACACAATAATGAAACAAATAACTCTTTATTCATATGCAATAGAAAACATTACAATAGGAGTACAATGGTCTTCATACATGCCTTAGCCTAAGCCTTACAATCATTCCAATAGTCAGATTAGACTAACCTAACTTTCCTATGAAAACCCAAAACAATCTTCCAGCAAAAGCCAAAAACTCACTATGAAGAAGTCAACCTCTTTTACTATGAAATTCCCCTACTTATAGGCATTTGAGGTGGCCATCACATTCATCATGTGAATAGGACACTTGTCAGTCGTTAAATGGCTCATGGATCAGTCGTACAGGTGTTCAAAGACCATTTTTGTCACTTTACGGGTGCTTCTAAGTGAAAAAGCAAGAAAAAGTGACCCAACGTGATATTGAAAGAAAAAGTGACTCAATGTGATATTATGAGAAAAAGTGACCCAACTAGATACTGCGAGGAAAAATGGGTCAATTGGATATTGTGGGGATTTTAGGGTCAACTAGATATTTCAGGGATTTTGGGGTCAATTGGATATTGCAAGGATTTTGGGGTCAACTAGATATATCCTGTTGTAGACCAAAGTTCTGCCTAAGCATAACTTGCTCAATTTTTCTCAGAATCTTGCAAAACTTGGAATTTTGGACACCCATTTGGATTTTTAAGAAGATGACATCATCACTTGGATTTTTTTACAAGATTTTCAAGGGTCATCTACATATATCTTGATGGCAGGGAAAGTCTCACATATCCTATTGACACTAAAAGTACTACTTTAGCATAAGCTATCCAATTTAGCTTAGACCTTCACCAAAATTGAAATGTGAGCACCATTTGGATCTTCTTCAAGATCAAGTCAACACTTGGCCAATAATCCTTAGGAAATTCTCTAGAAATTTGATCATCAACTCTTGTAGCAAAACAAGAAGGAAAACAAACAAGGAAGAAAGCAAAGAATTTTTCTGGTTGATGAGGATTGCTCATGGACCTGTATGCTCCTACATTAGACATGTTGGGTAACTAAAATTTTCCATGAGTTGGAAACTCATGAACATTTTTGCAAGTCTAGAACTTGAATTCTATACTTGACTAGTTCTGCAACACTTGAAACTAAGAAGCCTCATCTACAACTATGTTCTTCCATTTGACCAACTATTCCATGTAGTCCTTTCCTCTGGTCTTCTTAGACACTTGGTAGTTAATCACTTTATCTACTTCTTCCATCTTCTTTTTATATAACTGATCTAACCATCCTTGTGCACCAAGCAAATGTGAGTGTGTACCCCCTTGTAAACTTGTCTCTTCTTCATGGAACTTGTATAGATCAGTAACATTGACAATAGGAGATATTTCTATCCCTACTAGTAGATGAATATGAGAACTTCCTCAACACCTTGCACAGGCCTATCTTCTTAAACTTCAACTTATTGTATGTTCCCTATGGAAACCTTTCTTTCCTCAAATGTGCCAAAACTAAGTCTCCTACCTAGAACTCTTGTTCCATCCTATGCTCATCAACATATTCCTTGTATTTTCTAGCACTTTTCTCCAAATTTTTCTTCACTTCCTTGTGAACCTCATGAATGTATTCTACAAAATCTTCTGCTACAACACTCTTCCTATTCAAATCTACACTATCTCTCAACTCATCAACATCTCTTGGGTTGTACCCATAAACTATTTGGAATGGGCTCTTTCTTGTACTTTTTTTCACTGAATTATTTTAAGCAAATTCTTCTTGTGCCAAGATGATGCAGAGGTATAGGTAAGATTGTATTAGCTCTACCAACTTTCTCCAAAGGTATACCAGGTGTTTGTGTTTACAAGCCTCACAAGGCTGCTACAGGAGTCAACTTACCCTAAGATCACCCTCTGGTGTCATCCTCCAGACTATTCACCACTCACTTTGGGGAGTCATAGCTCAACCCAACTTAGAAGCACAACCCACCCTTAAGAGCCCAACATCTACTACCGATACCCCTACCAACATAGGTAACAGCATCCATTTATTATACACTTATCTTTGATATGCATGGTACAAGGTCACTAACCAATAAACTATGTTTTACTTCCAAACACAACAGTGGACAGCAAATTGAGTATGACTATCATAAACAAGGTTCTAGGATAGTATTTAAGAGTAGTCTTAAGTCTTGTTTAATAACCTCTCAAGGTCTCCAATGGACCTCAACTCCAATTGCATACCTAGGTTCTCACACAACAACAACTATGCATCAAACTTGGAGGACAACAAATTATTTTTGGACTGTTTTATGACAGTAGTCAAGAGTGTTTCACCTAGTAGCATACACAAGGGTTCAAACCTTCAACACTCTTCCAGAGACTTTAGATAACCACTAACATTGAATGCATATTCTCCATTAGGTGTGAAACAAAACAACCTTCTAATTGTTTGCAGGCCCCCACTGTATTTAAAGGCAGAGGACAGCAAATTGCTAGGTGACTGTCCTATGACAGTTTCAACATGATAGTTTGACTTTATGGATAACAAAGCCAATGCCAACTCCTTAACATCAAGGGTCTCCTCACAATGGAACATACACCTACACAAGGTCATGAAATTATTGACCAATACCGTACCCTTGAATTTATCATGACAAAAAGCTTTGACTGTCTATGACTGTCATGAAAAGACAACAATTCAAGAAGGTTAACTCCATAGACAAAAGAGACAATTAAAACCACCTTATATGTTTATACTTGCACAAGTCCTACACCACTTGATTCATATTCAATGCTCTTCAAGAAAAAGTACTTTCATCCATGCATGCCATACTGTACTGTACTGTAGGTGCTTGAGGACAGCAAACTATTTTTTTCTTAAAACTAAAGCCTAAATGGCTAGTAATGGACAAGGAAATGCATCTAATATGGCTGCACCAGATATACCAAGTCTCATACTTGTCAATCTCCACCAGCAAACACAAATTCCAACTTGCATTTGTCAAAATAAATCACTGTTTTTACTATCATAATACAGCCACCTTCAATTTCTCAACTAGTAACCAATGATACTAGTTAGATTCATGCCTCATACTCTGTAGAGAAGGAGTTAAACTGCAAATCAAAAGAAAACACTAAATCTACCTTGTCTTCCTCCATCCCACCTTGAAATGGGCATCCATCATCAGAGGGTAGAGGAAGAACTAAGCATTTTATCAACAAACCCTAGCAATGGAGGGTTAGAAACCTATCTGCAGATAATAGAATCAAACAACACTATGTAAATGTTTCAAAAGCTAAAAACCACTACAAATGAAAGGCAATTTGATCAACTCAAATAAATCTCAGACCATAACTCCTCTACAGGCCGTACCAGCTATACAAGTTGCTGTTCTCACAAAAAAAACATAAAAAACACAGTTTTTCTTCAAAGAAAACTCCTTCTTTCTATATATTATCTTGGCATGTTTTAACAACTGATGTTTATAGGAAGTTCCAAAAACTCTTCCACTTCCCATTTGTCTATACAACTACCTAGGAAGGCAGAAAATCTAAGGAAAAGGCAGTTTTCTTCATAAAGAATAAGTTTCTAAAGAAAACTCCAAATTTCAAAAAGACAACTCCTAGAAAATAGGCCTAGATTAACTCCAAAGTAGACTAGTCAATGAAATGACTAAGTCTTTTATTTCAACACAACAAAATGGCTTTTAAATCCTAAGAGGTAGATAACTAACATGAAAAATTAACTAGAAAACAACACAAAACTGAGCTCCTGCACCATACTCCCCCTGTAGGAAGAACTCAAGTCCCTTGAGTTGCCAATTGTTGAAGTGTTATGCCATGCTTCAAGATATCTGCTTTAGTCATCCAGGTGGCCTCTGAATCAGGAAGATCCTTCCATTTCACCAAGTAGTCCTTATAGACACCTCTCTGAGTCTTCTTGATAACCTTGGAATCTAGAATGTACTCCAACTATAAAGGTTTGCTTGGAGGTAAATCCTTGATCCAATAAGCATCTTCAGCCACCACATCTGATCCACTTTCATCAGGCAATGGAGGTCTGAAAGGAAAAAGATCACAAACATTGAAAATTGGAGAGATACCCAGGCCATCTGGTAGCTCAATCTCATAGGCATTTGGACCGAATTTGTGCACTATCCTGCATGGTCCAATCTTCTTCATTAGGAGTTTAGTTGGCTGACCCTTTGGCAACCTCTCTTTCCTTAGATATGCCATGACTAAGTCACCAACTTTGAACTGTACTTCTCTTTTTTTTTGAATCTACCTTTTCTTTGTACTTTGTGACTAATTTTTCTAGTTACAACTTGACTTGATCATGAACTATTTTCATGGAGGAAACAAACTCTTCACCAAGTGCACTCCTTCTATCCCAACCTTGGAGATCCTTCAGCTCAAGTGGCCCTCTTGGATGAAAACCATAAACTATCTCAAAAGGACTTTTACTAGTGCTCCTATTCCTTGAATCATTGTAGGCATATTCAGCCTAATTGATAACCAAATCCCATGCCAAACCATGCTTCTTTGTAAGGCACCTTAGAAGGTTTCCAAGAGACCTGTTAATCACCTCAGTCTGACCATTAGTTTGTGGATGGTAGGCTGATGAAAAGGACAATTGTGTGCCCAACTTCTTCCACAAGGTCCTCCAGAAGTGACCTACAAACTTAGAATCTCTGTCAGTTACAATGGACAATGGTACACCATGCATCCTTACTACTTCTCTGAAAAACAGACCTGCAACATGAGATGCATCATTTGTACATTTACATAGCACAAAATGAGCCATCTTGCTGAACCTATCAACAATAACAAACACACTATCCACCCCTCTGGCTGTCCTGGGTAACCCAAGTACAAAATCCATGCTGATACTTTCCCAAGGTCTGTTGGGAATGGGAAGGGGCTGGTATAGACCTGCATTTGAAGACACACCTTTGGCTCTTTGACAGATTGCACAACTGGCTACATATTTTCTCACATCTGATTGCACCTTTGGCCAAAAATAGAGCCTTGTGACTTGTTCTAGTGTCTTGTCCAAGCCAAAATGTCCTCCTAAAGAACCATTATGCTTCTCCTTGATGATGTTGTCCCGCATAGAGCACTTAGGAACACACAGCAAATTACCCTTAAACAAGAGGCCTTCCTGCAAAACAAAATCTGCATACTCTCCATGGAATGTGTTAGCCAAGTTCACACAAACATCATAAGCCTCTTTAAAATCAGAATCTTCTTTATATAGCTCTTTTAAACAGTCAATACCCATGCTTTCTAACTAAATTTCCTGAACAAGAAGCAACCTCCTACTCAATACATCAGCTACCTTATTAGAGACACCTCTTTTGTGCTTAATTGTGAAAGTATACACTTGTAGCTGTTCCATCCATTTAACATGTCTATGGTTCAATTTTTCTTGACTGTTTAGAAAGCTTAAAGCATGATTGTCAGTAAATACAATAAATTCCTTGGGCAGCAAATAGTGTCTCCATTTCTTAAGAGCTTGCACCATTGCATAGAGTTCTAAGTCATAGGTAGAATACCTTTGCTTGGCTTCATTCAACTTTTCTGCAAAGAATGCCACTGGATGTCCTTCTTGGCTAAGAATAGCACCAATAGCTTGCTGACTTGCATCACACTCAACAACAAATACCTTATCAAAATCAGGGAGCACTAAGGTAGGTAACTCAGCCACCTTTGTTTTCAACAACTCAAAACTATCATCAGCTTCCTTTGTCCACTAGAATCTACATTTGACTCCACCCTTGATGGTGTTGAGGATGGGAGCACTAATGTGATTGAAACCTCTGATAAACTTCCTATAGAAAGTCACCAATCCATGGAAACTTCTCACATCTCCCACTGTTTTTGGGGTAGGCCAACTGAGAATAGCCTCAACTTTAGAGGGATCCATCTTCAAACAACCATTCAAAATGACAAACCCCAAGTATACAAGTTTAGTTTTCATGAACTCACATTTGTCTAAGTTGATCATCAACTTGTGCTCATGCAGCTTCTCCAACACCTGACCAACATGCTTCACATGGTCTTCCCTTGTCCTGCTGAAGATTAGTATGTCATCAAGATAAACAATAACAAATTTACCAATGAATTCAACTAATACCTCATTCATCAGGCGCATAGATGTACTTGGCGCATTGCTAAGACCAAATGGCATAACAAGCCATTCATAAAGACCTTCATTGGTCTTGAAAGCAGTCTTCCATTCATCTCCCTGTCTGATCTGGATTTAATGATATCCAGATTTCAAATCAATCTTTGAGTAATATCATGATCCACCTAGGTAATCCAAGAGATCTTCAATCCTTGGCATTGGAAATCTGTATCTTATGGTGATTTTGTTTATGGACCTGAAATCTGTGCATAGCCTCCACTTTCCATCCTTCTTAGGAGCAAGTACACTTGGAACTGCACAGGGACTTAGACTCTTCCTAATCAGCCCTTTCTCCAGGAGATCTTGAATTTGCCTTGCCACCTCTTCATTTTGCTGTGGAGTCAGCTTGTATGCAGCCTTGTTAGGCAATGTAGCACCAGGTATTAAGTCAATTTGATGACTAATATCCCTCATGGGTGGTAAGGAGTTGGGAACTTCCTCTACCACAAGGTCTTGATACTTATCCAGAAGTTGCTGTACTTCCAATGGAATCTCCTTCTATTTTTGATCTTGCTGATCTGATCCACTCTTGGGCTTCATGACCAAGGCATACCCCTGGTTGTCATTCTCCTTCAAGATATTTAGGAATTCATTTCCATTCACCAACATGACACTGCTATTATTTTCCTTTCCCCTGGGCTGCTCCAACAAAGGATCTATTTTGAATGGCCTTCCATTCTTGGTGATGACATAAGTGTTCTTCTCACCATCATGCTGAGCTTTAACATCATACTGCCAGGGACGACCAAGAAGTAGGTGACTTGCATCCATAGGGATGATTTCACATAGTACTTTGTCCTTGTAGTCACCAATTGCAAATTCAACCCAAGCTTATTCCTCCACCATGAAACTTTGGTTCTTGTTCAACCAAGAGATCTTGTGAGGGCTGATATGAGGCAGCCTCTTCAACTTGCACTTCTCAACCATCTTAGTGGATACCACATTCTTAGTAGACCCTGAATCCACTATGATTTTGCAAAGTTTCCCATAGGCTAGGCCTTGGGTTCTGAAAAGATTCTTTCTCTGAAGGGGTTCTGGCTTCAATGGCATCTTCAACATAGACCTTTTTCTCATCATACTTTCTCCATCTAGAATAGGTGTAGCACTTCCCATTAGTGAATTCACACCTTCACAGTCATCATCTTTCACTAACTGATTTCTCTTCCCACTGTCATGAGAGCTACTGGCTTTCCCTGGACATTTGTTCATTGTATGGCCAACTTGGTTGCAGCCATAACATCTTCCAGTGAAGACTCCTGGTCCTCTACCACCTCCACCATTTCTGCCTCTACCATTATGATTTTTACCACCTCTGAAACCTCCTCTATGCTCTGTTGCTGATTGAGTTTCTTGTTGGCTGTTATTTTTAGTTTTGTTGAATTGTCCACGGCCAAAATTGCCTCTACCTCTTTGATTTCTGCCACCTCTACCTCTGGCACTTTGATCACCCTTCCTTCTCAATTTTTCCTCAGCTCTGGAAGTGAACATGAAACATTCATCCACTATCTTTGGTAACACCAAACTTATCTCATCTTGCAGATTGTATTTTAGTCCATTCAGGTACCTAGCCACAATTCCTTTTTCATCCTCATTATGATTGGCCCTCATACTGAGTATGAAATTCTTCTGTGTAGGCAGCCACATCCATGTCTTTTTGTCTCAAATTCTAAAATCTCCTTATGATTTGAATCTCATAGTCAGGTGGCATGAACTTGCTTCTGAGCATAGCCACCATTCTGCTCCATTTAGTGATAGGACTTTTCCCAATCTTCTCCCTCTCACTTTGCATATAGTTCCACCATACCAGTGCAGAACCTCTTAGCCTTGTCTTGGCAAACTTGACCTTTTTGCTATCATTAAACTCCTTGTAATCAAAGAAGTTACACATAGCTTCTATCAAGTCGGTGAGAACATCTCCATCCAACTTGCCATGGAAGGTAGGCACCTCCATCTTGGGATCACCACTGTCTCCATGAGCACCCTTAAGTGCATTCAAGAAGGCTTTCTGATCTATAGACATATCCTGCTCCTGAGGATCCTCTTCTGCCTCTATTTCTTCATTTGTGTCTGAAGAACTTCCTTCTTCTTTGGTCTTGCCCTTAGACTTTTTCTCTTCTTGCAATTTTACTTCTTGAAGACGTGCTTCAACCATTTCTTCCACCAACTTCTTGATAGCATCATGACTCATTGTCTTGGGAGGCATTGTACTAGCCTCTGTTTCAATTTCCTCTTTTGACATACACTTGCTTCTAATCAGAATATTGGCTCTGATACCAATATGATGCAGAGGTATAGGTAAGATTGTATTAGCTCTACTAACTTTCTCCAAAGGTATACCAGGTGTTTGTGTTTACAAGCCTCACAAGGCTACTACAGGAGTCAACTTACCCTAAGATCACCCTCTGGTGTCATCCTTCAGACTATTCACCACTCACTTTGGGGAGTCACAGCTCAACCCAACTTAGAAGCACAACCCACCCTTAAGAGCCCAACATCTACTACCAATACCCCTACCAACATAGGTAACAACATCCATTTATTATACACTTATCTTTGATATGCATGGTACAAGGTCACTGACAAATAAACTATGTTTTACTTCCAAACACAATAGTGGACAGCAAATTGAGTATGACTGTCATAAACAAGGTTCTATGATAGTATTTAAGAGTAGGATTAAGTCTTGTTTAATAACCTCTCAAGGTCTCCAATGGACCTCAACTCCAATTGCATACCTAGGTTCTCACACAACAACAACTATGCATCAAACTTGGAGGACAACAAATTATTTTTGGACTGTTTTATGACAGCAGTCAAGAGTGTTTCACCTAGTAGCATACACAAGGGTTCAAACCTTCAACACTCTTCCAGAGACTTTAGATAACCACTAACATTGAATGCATATTCTCCATTAGGTGTGAAACAAAACAACCTTCTAATTGTTTGCAGGCCCCCACTGTATTTAAAGGCAGAGGACAGCAAATTGCTAGGTGACTGTCCTATGACAGTTTCAACATGACAGTTTTATACTTTATGGATAACAAAGCCAATGCCAACTCCTTAACATCAAGGGTCTCCTCACAATGGAACATACACCTACACAAGGTCATGAAATTATTGACCAATACCGTACCCCTGCATTTATCATGACAAAAAGCTTTGACTGTCTATGACTGTCATGAAAAGACAGCAATTCAAGAAGGTTAACTCCATAGACAAAAGAGACAATTAAAACCACCTTATATTTTTATACTTGCACAAGTCCTACACCACTTGATTCATATTCAATGCTCTTCAAGCAAAAGTACTTTCATCCATGCATGCCGTACTGTACTGTACTGTAGGTGCTTGAGGACAGCAAACTATTTTTTTCTTAAAACCAAAGCCTAAATGGCTAGTAATGGAAAGGAAATGCATCTAATATGGCTGCAACAGATATACCAAGTCTCATATTGATCAATCTCCACCAGCAAACACAAATTCCAACTTGCATTTGTCAAAATAAATCACTGTTTTTACTGTCATAATACAGCCACCTTCAATTTCTCAACTAGTAACCAATGATACTAGTTAGATTCATGCCTCATAATTTGCAGTGAAGGAGTTAAACTGCAAATCAAAAGAAAACACTAAATCTACCTTGTCTTCCTCCATCCCACCTAGAAATGGGCATCCATCATCAGAGGGTAGAGGAAGAACTAAGCATTTTATCAACAAACCCTAGCAATGGAGGGTTAGAAACCTATCTGCAGATAATGGAATCAAACAACACTATGTAAATGTTTTAAAAGCTAAAAACCACTGCAAATGAAAGGAAATTTGATCAACTCAAATAAATCTTAGACCATAACTCCTCTACAAGCTGTACCAGCCATACAAGTTGCTGTTCTCACAAAAAAAAACATAAAAAACACAGTTTTTCTTCAAAGAAAACTCCTTCTTTCTATATATTATCTTGGCATGTTTTAACAACTGATGTTTATAGGAAGTTCCAAAAACTCTTCCACTTCCCATTTGTCTGTACAACTACCTAGGAAGGTAGAAAATCTAAGGAAAAGGCAGTTTTCTTCATAAAGAATAAGTTTCTAAAGAAAACTCCAAATTTCAAAAAGACAACTCCTAGAAAATAGGCCTAGATTAACTCCAAAGTAGACTAGTCAATGAAATGACTAAGTCTTTTATTTCAACACAACAAAATGGCTTTTAAAGCCTAAGAGGTAGATAACTAACATGAAAAATTAACTAGAAAACAACACAAAACTGAGCTCCTGCACCACAAGATAAGAACCCATTGATGTGGTTTGTCTCCCACCAAACATCTTAATACGTTTTCCAAACTTCTATTCACAACCTTGGTTTGTCCATTAGTCTGGGGATGATAGGTTGAACTTTATCCTAATTCAGTGCCCATCTTCTTCTATAATGTATGCCAAAAATGACCAACAAACTTTGTGTCCCTATTGGAAACTATGCTCTTAGGAAATCCATGCAGCCTGACTGCCTCTTTGAAAAATAATGTACCTATGTGGGATGCATCACTAGTTTTCTGACATGGTATGAAATGAACCATCTTTGAAAATCTATCCACTACAACAAAAATGGAATCATTACCTCTCTGTGTTCGAGGTAGTCCCAAAACAAAATTCATACTTAGGTGCTCCCATGGTCTCTCTGGTATAGGAAATAGCTGATATAGTCCCATGTTTTGTCATGCTCCTTTAGCATGTTGGTAAATTTGGTAGCCTTGTACTAGTCTCTTCACATTTGTGCTCATTCTAGGCCAAAAATAACCTTCATTTAGTTGTGTCAATGCCTTATCTATTCCAAAATGTCTACTCAAGCCTCCACTATGGTTTTCTCTTATTAAATTCTCTCATTGAACCTCTAGGTAACACAATTTCTATGCTTTGAACAACAAGCCATCTTGGATGAAATACTCCAACCATGCCATCCTATCTCCCTCCACTAGACTTCTACTAGCTATCCATGCTTCCTTAAAATTAGGATCATCAAGATACAACTCCTTCATTGCATCAAAGCCAATAACACTGACCCTTAACTCATTCGTTAATAAACATCGTCTGCTAAGTGCATCTACTACCCTATTTGACTTACCAATCCTATGTTTCAAGACAAAAAAATAACTTTGCAAGAACTCCACCCATTTCATATGCCTCTAGTTTAACTTACCTTGACTGTTGATGTACTCTAAGGTATGGTGGTCTATGTACAATATAAACTCATTTGACAAGTAGTGCCTCCACTTCTTTAAGACATGCACTATAGCCTAGAATTCTTGGTCATAAACTGAGTATTTCCTCTTTGCTTCATTTAGTTTCTCACTGAAGTAGGCAATGGGTCTACCTTCTTGACTTAACACTCCCCAAATTGCAATACCACTAGCATCACAATCCACTTGAAACACTTTGCCAAACTTTGGAAATGCCAACACTTGTTGTTCTATCACCTTCTTCTTCAACAATTGAAAGCTCTTTTCTACTACAACATTCCACTCGAACTCTTTCCTAACCCCCTTCATTGTCTTGGTGATTGGTGCACATATTCCACTAAAATTTCTGATAAAATTCTTATAGAAGCTCACCAAGCCATGAAAACTTTTGTCCTCAAACATGTTTTTGGGTGAAGGCCAATCCATGATTGCCTTAACCTTTTTAGGATCCATCTTCAACCCTTCTTCAGACACTACAAAACCTAGATATACTAGTTCCCTCTATATAAAACTACATTTATTCATGTTTACTAGCAACTTTTCTTCTTTTAACCTCTGCAAAACTACCTTAAGGTGTAGCAGGTGTTCCTCTTTTGTTTCACTAAAAATCAAAATGTCATCCAAATAAACGATAACAAATTTTCTAAGGAAAGGCTTCATTACCTCATTCATCAATCCAATAAAGGTATTGGGTGCATTTGTCAACCCAAATGACATCACTATCCACTCATACAGTCCATCCTTGGTCTTGAATACTATCTTCCACTCATCCCCTTCTCTAATTTTGATTTGGTGGTATCCACTCTTCAAATCAATCTTGTTCAAAGTACTTTGCTCCACTCAAACAATCCATCAAGTCATCCATACGAGGCAATGAAAACTTGTCTTTAATGGTTATCTTATTTATAGCCCTTGAATTAGTGCACATTCACAATTTCCAATCTTTCTTAGGTGCCAATACAATAGTTACAACACACAGACTAAGGCTCTTATCCAATAGCTCTTGCACTTGTCTATTCACCTCTTCATTTTCCGTAAGTGTCATTCTATATGGTGCCTTATTTGGTAAGCTTGCACCTAGTATCAAGTCTATGTAGTGACTTATGCTTCTAGTTGGAGGTAATCCATCAGGTAGGTCCATTAGAATGTCATTGAATTCATTCAGAATTTCTTGGATTTCTATGGGAACTTCTGCCCCTTTCTCTTCTATCATAATTTCTGCAACTTGAGGTAGGAAGGCATAACATACCTTCTCCTTTCTGATTTCCTTTAGGAACTATTTTCCATTTGCTAGACAAACCCTATTAGTTCTCAACTTCCTCATCCTTATCCTTCAAAGGATTCAACAAATACTCAACCCCATCCTTCTTGATTTTAAGACAATTACTCTTTCCATCATGAATGCCCTACTTATCATATTGCCAAGGTTTGCCAAATAGAATGTGGCATGCATCTATTGGCATAACATTTCACATTATCTCATCTTTGAAATTTTTAATGTGAAATTTAACAAGGCATTTTTTATTTACCAATAATTCATGTCCCTTTTGCAGCCAGGAAACCTTGTAGGGAGTTGGGTGTTTCAACCTCTTTAGTTTTAGCTTCTCCACCATCTCTTCTAACACTAAGTTGCCAATATTTCCAATGTCCACAATGAATTCGCAACATTTTCCTCCAGACTTACATCTGGTTCTAAACAAATTTCTTCGTTGTTCTAGTTCCTCTTGTACTTTTTCTAGTGTTAGAAGAAATTTCCTCAGCATCAAGGATTCTCCATCCTCAGATTCTTCTCCAAATTTTGGTGAGGCTACACTTGCCACACTCTCCTCCTCAACTTGTGCTATATGGACTCTAGTCTCTTTTCCTTTGCCATTGCTTTGTTGTACTTGAGGACATTCAAATGCCCTATGTCTAGTCTACTCACACTGGAAATATGTTCCACTAAATCCTCTTCCTCTTCCAGAATTTCTTATAACTCAAGAGTAATCACCCCTTCCTCTCCTCCTTGGGTACTAATATGAGAAGAACTTGTTTCTCCTTGCTTATCCTAAGAACCACGTCCAAGATTTGACTGCCCTCTTCCTTTGGAGGATTTACCTCTTCCCCTAGAGCTACTCTACATTCTATAGATCTTTTATTCTACCTTCAAAGCAAATTGATAGGCTTCTTCTATGTTGGTAATTTTGACCATGCTAATTTCATCTTGGATAGAATAATGCAAACCATTTACATACCTGGAGACCTTCTCAACATCATCTTCAATGTGACCTACCCTGATGCTATTCTTGTAGTAGTGGATAAACTTTCTAAGATAGCCCATTTTCTAGCTGGTAATCTTACAGATGGAGCACCCATCTTAGCCAAGAAGTTCATGCAAGAAGTTTTTAGGTTGCATGGGATTCCAAAAAAGATAATTTCAGATAGAGATGCTTGGATAACTTCAAGGTTTGGGTAAACTTTGTTCTCATCTTTGGGAACACAACTGGATATAAGCTCAACCTATCATCCATAAATGGATGGACAAATTGAGAGAGTAACTCAAATACTGGAGGATTTGTTGAGGATGTACTACATGGATCAACAGTATAAGTGGGAAGAGTATCTTCCACTAGTTGAATTTGCATACAATAATTCTTATCATTCTGTAATTAAGATGGCTCCATTTGAAGCATTGTATGGAAGGAAGTTTTAAACTCCTATAAGCTAGGATAATCTAGAGGATAAGATTTGCCTTGGGCCTAAAATGCTTTCAAAAATGGAAGAGAAAGTAAAGTTGATTAGGAAAAGATTGGTAGAAGCAAATGATAGACAAAAAAGTTATGTTGATGCCAAGAAAATACCCTGACAATTTTTAGTATGAGATAAAGTTCTCTTGAGAGTCAAACCACATAACAACCCAATTAAGTTTGGAAAGTCTTCCAAACTAGCACCTAGATATGTTTGACCTTTTGAAGTCCTAGAAGTGGTTAATCCAGTTGCTTACAAGATAGGTCTACCATGAACCCTTGCTATAATGCATTATGTTGTCCATGTATCATATTTGAGGAAATATATATTAGGATATAATCATATACTTGATTGGAATGCTCTTCAGGTGTAGGACCCATGGGTGGTCATGATTGAGCCTCTCAAAGTGCTCGAGGTATGTTATCCTTGAATTATAGCTTGCTCAATTTGTGGGATAAACCCTACAAAACTTGTCCATTTCGAAGCCCACGTCATCTAAGAATGTGAATCGAGACATTTTTAGGTCATCTCTAACGTGACTTGATCCCTCGAAGAATCTCTTTGATTTTTTATCAAGGTTCATTTTGAGTATTTTGACATTTTTAGTTTTTCCCAGTGTTAGTCATTTTTGCATACTGAGTTGTCAATGCAAAAATAAAATTTGCATTTGCATGATAGTTGCAATTGCAAAAATAAAATTTGCATTTGCACATAGGATGTAATTGCAGAAATGTTGTTTGCAATTACACTCCTATGCTGCCACGCTCAACATTAATGGCTTCCTTAATTAAAAGATTTTTGAAATCATTTTTGGGTTTATATTGTTTTCTCTTCTTTCTTTTCCCACTTTCTCATTTCTCTGCATCGTTTATTCCTTTGCCCTTGCTATGCCCTAATTCATGTGATTACCTTGATTGATTGTTGATGCTTTGATTTGAGTTCATTTTTGCTTAAGCACAGGTATGTTGACACCTCTTTCTTTCTTTTGTGTTTTAAGTTTTTTTTCCTTTATGTATTGCTTAAGCATTTCTTTTAAGTGACTGTGTTCTTTGTTTCATTCTAAAATTAGGGTTCCTTATTTTCCTCTGTACATTTTGTTGTCTAAACCTAGGGTTTTCCATTTTTGAAGAACCTATGTGGTCATTTACGTTTTAAACATGCTTTGATATATCACCAAAACCCTAGTTTTGATTTTATTTTTTGATTGTTTTTGTTTGTTGATCTTGTTGTTTAGGACTTATTCCCCAAACAACATAATCATTTGATCATGGTTGTTTGGAGGATAGACCCTGAACAACCTCCCATTTTCCTTTGTTATGATTACTGTGTTTTCCTTTACGTTTTGAGACCTCCCAAACCAGGGATGGTGTGCAGGATTCATTTCCTACACAACATCCATAGTTTGGGATGTTGTGTGGGAAATAAATCCTGCACACCATCTCCAAACAAATCTAAAACCACACTTAAGACTTTTCTTAACATCCTTTGAAACATAACACAAAAAACCTTGTGTCATGCAAGATTTAAACTCCGCATGACACAAGTTCAAACTGTCATGCGGAGTTTAAATCCTGCATGACACATTTTGTTGTTGACTAGTCTTACCTAAATGCCAAAGTGTAGGTCAGGTTTTAAAACTAGATCTACAGCTTCAAACTTTGGACTTACCTACAATTGCCGATGGATATTAGACTTCAAACTCTGATATACATTTTTATCTACCCTTTAGATATGCACATCGGAATTTAAAGTCCGATGTGCATATCAACAATGTTTGTCCTTCAATATGTCAATTGGACTTTAAACTCTAATTGGTATATTCACCCATGCATTGAAAAAATGTAGGTTAGAGCTTAAACTCTGACCCGCATATGAAAAACCAAAATTTTTCTAAAACTAGATAATTTGAAAATGAGACTCCAAGATGAGATTTTTCCTAGTCTAACAAGTGATTACTTTTTGTCATGGAGATGATATGTTTTCCAGAGATTGTACAAAAGGCAGATTATGTGAAATCTTTCCAACTCTAAGAAGTTTCTTCAAAAATCATATTTTTTGCAGTTTATTTGTCAAATGTCAGAATCCTCTCCAAAGAAGAAGATGAAAAATAAGTTTCAAGGAGTTGTCCCGGCTACTCAAGTGGAGTCAAATGTGGACAAGATCAAAGATACAGAGATTGGGCATGTTGACATGTTCAAATTTCTAGGCAGACTGAACCAACAACCATTTCCCCCAAATATGCAATGTGTTTTAGACAGTGACATCCACTTGGTTTCCACCTTCCCGGTGTCAACTTAGAACCTAGATTTTGTCTTGGCCATGGAAGGGAAGTTTGACAAAGATACTAAGAGTATATCATATGTTGATGGGAACGTGATCATTCAACTTGATGGTAAATTTTTTGACTCAATGTTCAAATGTCCTGACATTGAGAATTATTCTAATCTATCCGTTTGAGAAGCACAGAAGTATTATGATGATCATATTAAGAAATGAAAGAGGATCATTAACACAAGATGGCTCAAATCTCCTCATCCTACCATATCAAGATGTCCCAAGAACATCTTTAGGAATGAGTTCATTGAGGAGGTTGGTGATCTCATTACCCTTTTCAGCAGGGTAAAGGGCCTCTCAACATCAAATGTCTTTCAAGACTGGATGTTTCAATACATTCGTGTTATCAGAAAAGGTGAGCAAAAGATATGGCGGAGTCAAAAAATTAGTGACTCCATATGTGAGCAGCTAGCTTCAGTGTCAACCACCTTGAGATTCTATACGACTTCCTATCTAGTGTATGTTGTTGCTTCTATGAAGCATTTTGTAGGGTTAACTTGTGAAGGTGATAAGAGACTAATTCATGTATATCAGTACTACCCTTATCTCACCCTAGCAGAAAGCATCAAGCATTGTTGGAGGGTGAATGATGCCTTTTTCTACCACTACATCTGCTTGTTGGATAAGGACCTTGAGGAAAAGAGAGTACCAGATCAAGCTTGGGAATAGGTAAAGAAATTTGGCTGCCTCTTCCTTCAATTCCCTACTTTCACATACCTCATAGTAGGTTGTTTTAGTGGGCAGCTATACATGCTACCTAGGTACCCATGAGATAAGATGATCTTGATGGAGAGTTGTAGGCAAGTAATGGATGTTCATATTAAGCAAGCCGGCTCACATCGAGGAGGATTCAAATTCCAATTCTAGATTGGGAGATATGGTATCTCTACAACTCTAAAAGTGAAAGATATGGAGAATGAATTGCAATGGGTGGCATTGAAGAGGTACAAGAGAAGAACAAACTTCAATTATCAGGGCATGAAAAGTAAGTTGAAAGATAACTACACTCATGAACACATCATTGAGGATATCTCAGCAGATTGTAGAACTGATGAAGATGTTAGAAGGATGGTTTATAGTAGCCTCACTTTGGATCAGGTAAGAAATTTCAACTGGTTGATGTACCTGAGGATATGCATGATGAAGGAGACATAGTAGAGGTTGCGTACATAGACAACATAATTGCTAACACCCCTCTACCTCATATTCAGTGGTCTCAGAAAGAGCTAACCTCTATGAGACAAATATTTCAACAAATCCTTGCAAATACCAATGTGTGGCTGATAAGGAAAGGTATAAAATTGAAGCATTTCTTAATAGGTTCCGAGGAAGAGAAAACAAAAGGACCTCTAGGGAAAAAGGAGGAATTGAGGATGAAGAACAAGGAAGATACCACTCTTATTAAAAGGAAAAGCTGAAGTTTGTCTTCAAGACAGGAACTAAGGGGAAAGCAAAGGACAAAGAAGGAACATCTACACAACAAGGTGTTGAGCAAGAGGAGGCAACAAAAAAAGAGTCACAAGAAGCAATTGATAATCCACAAATCGAGTTTGCTCAAGTAACTCCTCCCCCTCCTATGACTTCAAGTGTGCAAAATCATGTAGCTTCAATTGTATCAAGTGCACAACAATCATCAGGTATTCTTGATAACCCTGAATCACCTTCACCAAATGTGTCCATCCACTCTATTCTTTCCTCTCCTTCATCACCTAAGAATCAATGTGTTTTTGATACACCATTGGATAATGTTGACAATGTTTTGTTCCTTTGTCTTCTATGCCCAGTCTTTCAGATATTCCCATGTCCATAATTGATTCAATCTCTTAGTTAGATTTTGAAAAGTTTCTAGGTTCATCTTCTTCTCAAGTGAATGTTGATGTTAATCCTTCTGTTGTGCAAAATCAAACACCACCACTGGTTACTCATACACCACTTGTGTCTATATCCATACAAGATTCACCCATTCCACCCAAGTCACAAGAACTTGCAGTTCCACCTGTGTCCACTCAGACCACAACTGCAGAGGTAAAAAGTGATAAATTTGTCCTTCCATGGTGGCTTACACCACATCAACCCAAAAGAAAGAAGGAATCCATTTCATCAGATGACTTTGGTTTTGGTCAATTAGTTCTGACAAAGTCAAAAGAAATAAAAAAGGCTAAGACTTTGTCTAGTGTTTTTGTCAATGAATCTAGACACAAATATGCAGATATTTCTATTCCTTCATCTGACATTATTGACTTTGAAAACCTTGATTATGTCATCAGTAGAGTTGATCTGGGAAAGCAAACCCATGAAAGTGCAAAAGAGGACCTTCTAGCACAACTGAATGCTTTGCTAGATAGATATGATAGGGACAAAGTCATAAAGGATCAACTTAAAGTACATGTTGACCAATTGAAATCAATGCTTCTCAAAATAACTTAGTCATCTGAATAGGTTGAACCTATTGGCACCAGCACAAGCAATGAAGTCTTTTTGAAAGTAGAATGAATTGCTTCAAAGGGTCATGCAATGGATGCTTTTATAGATAGAGTGTTTTCCCATGGTTCATTACTTATAAAATCAACCATTGAACTTTATGAAAACCTAGGCAATGTTGGCAAAGAAATCAATCAAACACTTGAGATTATCTCTCAAGACATGCAACTAATTGAACATGATCTTGACTCTTGGAACAAGCTACGAGATTTTAAAATTCAAGTGTTGATTGAACATGGGGTCATCCCTGACAGGAGGAAGTATGTGGAGTATTGAGAGGCTATGATACATAAAAAGGATATAATTGAAGGCCTAATACTTGATTTGAAAAAAGACCTTGAAAGGGGAGAAAAAAAGACTCAAGACATTTTTGATGAGCTTGCAGAATTACCATGTCATATGTTAGATGACAACCAACATACACTCCCTGAGGATACAATCATTCAAGAGTTCACCAACCTAGTGTAGACAGAAGTTGAAACAAAAGTCTTTTCATTGGCTTCACTTAACAGGTTGATGTAGTTCCAGACCATTTTGAATATGCTGTAGAAAATACTGAATAAGCATAAGAGCATGCCCGACACTCTCACCGATTCCATCACTCAGGTGCTCATTATCTCCAAGCATACACCATGAACTGACAACAATGAAGTCTAGGCCACTGTGAAAAGTGAAGAATTCTTGGAGATGGCAAGATTATGAAGTGTCCAAGGATACTTAGATATTTTCCATGTTTTAGTTTCCAAGCTTTGTAAATTTTGATTGACAAAATCCATGTCATATTGAAAAATTAGAATACATGGATTTGTGAGATAGAGTCATAAGTCAATTAGGAATCAATTTTTGAATAAGTCAAAGTAGTTGTAGTTTTCCTATTTTTGCTCTTGACCTCTCCCTATAAATAAAGAGGGCCTCTTTTGTAAATATTACCTTTAATCTTTTGAAGAAAAAGGCTGCCCATTTTGAGAAGTATACTTGAATCTTTGTGTTGAATGTCCATATAAAAAATTGATCAATAAAATAAGCAGATTGTCTCCAACCTTTTCTTTGGAGCACGTTTGTTGTATGTAAGATTGTTCTTATGTCTCTCTTGTCATATTATCTTGAAATTAAATTATGAGTGACGTATTATTTCATTATTGAAGGGAATTTTAAATTTGATATTGATAAACTTTGTTAAATCATATTGTATTTGGAGTTATATGTTTTGTGTATGAATTTGGTTGAGAACTTGTAGACTTTGTGCCACAATTGTTAGTTATTTTCTTGTGGATCTGTGGTGTTGTTAGTTGATAAACTTTGAGCTACAACTTGCTACATTTGTTATTCTTTGGAATCATCTTTGGGAATAACTTGGAGTCTTTGAGCTGTAAGTTGTTGGTGTTGTTTGTGTGGTCTTAGCATGACATGCATTGACAGACTTTGGGCTACAACACATATCATTTTTGTTATCTTCAAAACTATTGTGGAAATTGGTAGAAGACTTTGTGCTTCTACTAATTTTTATAAGTTACTTTCATTTGTTGGTATTATTCTTGTTATTCCTATGTCTAACAAAATTGGGTATCGGCTATTATTGCTCCAACTAGTGTAATTTAGTTTATTACTTGTTGTGAACATCAAGCTCATTATTGTAATTTGTTTCCTATATTTTGAAAAAAGAGAATATGCTAATGGAGACACCCCTATGGATAGTTGTAGTGTACATAAGAATAGTTTAATTACTAGTTGATTTAGTTAGCATTAATAGGGAGCCTCCCATTTCTGAGAGGAGAGATTTAATCTCATTGTACTTTGGTTAATATAACCATTTTGTTCTTAGTTAGATGATAACAAAATATTCACCCAACAATTTTTGGTGACTCTACTGGGGACTGAACTCATAACCAAGAGCCTCTCCCCTTTGGTTGAAGTATCCATGCCTTATTGTTTGTAATAGTTTTGTTATTTCAGATTTATTGTTTGTTAAGATTGCACTTTGGCAGAATCAAGGTACAAGCAAAGGAAAAGAGCTCAAGGATTTGTAGATCCTATTTTTGAATTGATACAATAGCATAACTTCAATCTTTTGCCTGCTCATACGAGATCTCCTCTTCAGCATACACGAAGTTTTCCTCCCATCAACATAAGATCTCCTATATTGAGTGAAGCTTCCAGTGCTCATATAGTTCTACCTATCACACCATTTTAGAGGTTTGTTAGAAGAATGGTTTCTCTAGGATTGTGGGGTAATGCCTTTAGGCTACTGAATTTGGTTAAGCCACTACATGAATTACCTCAGGGTTCATATAAGAACTTTCCCAAGTTTTACGGGGCTGGTAAACAACATCCAGATGAGCACATTACAACTTTCTATATTGCATGTGGTGTTCTCAGAGTGGAACATGAAGATGTATCCATGAGGTTGTTTGTTAAAACACTTCAAGGAGTGGATGTCGATTAGTTCTATCATCTTCCATCAAGAACCATTATTGGTTGGAATATACTTTGAACCAAATTTGAAGCAAGGTTCAAACCAGCTAAAGATGCACATGCCTTATTGGCTTAGCTTACTCAGATGAGAAAAGAGCTATAGGAACCCATGCATGAGTTCATATCTAAATTCAATAAGCTGACAAATTGAATTCTAGCTACTGCTCAACCAACAATGGAAAATCGGAAGTGTTTCTTCATTAACACCCAATTTCCATAGGTAAGTTTTCTTCTACGAAGGGAAAATCCAACTGATCTAGTAGTTGCCCAAAGTCTAGCTATTGAGATTGAAGATGATCTAATCCTTGTTGGAAAAATAAGAAAAGATTCAAATAGGTCCAGAGGAAAAAATTCTTCAACTGCACCTTCTACTAGTACCATGGATCCCATGGTACAAAATCTAGCCAACAAGTTGTTGGCTCTCAAAAAGTAGATGTCCCAGAGTTTGTCCATTCCCTCCTCTAAGGACATTCTAAGAAGAACATTTTCAAATGCTCCTAATTATCAAGGTAATGCTGCAAGGAATCAAAGTCAAAATAGGCTTCCTCCACCACAAGGAAGGCTTGCTTTGGAAGGACCCCCTGTGAATGCAGTAGTTGGTTATTATGAATCAAAGAAAGACAATCTACCGCAATCAGATAATGATTGGGAAGATGATGCTAACTTCTTCACAGAGGGTGAAGAAGAAATAGTTGGTGACTCTAACATCGGGTTCCTAAACTTTGAAGATGAAACAGAATAAGAAGAAGATGCCTATGGTGAATCATGTGTTATTTTTACCCAGTCCCAAAATCAATTTAATCATCAACAAGAGGCTGATAAAGGGAAGTAAAAAGAAGATCCTTGACCTACAGTTACTATTTCTAAGAGGGGCACTCCTTTACCTTTTCAACCAAAGGATGTGATGGGAAATAAGCAAGTAAGTACATTGAATCCTCTTGCTTCATCTTTTGTACCTAGGACCAGTACCTCAAATGCCAAACCTCAAAATGAGAATGTTTTGCCTTCTGTAGCTAGCCCCTACCAATATTTTGATATCATAGACCAAGCCAAAAAGACAAAAATTCAAATGTCAGAGGTCGAATATCTCCAAGATAATCCTGATTAGTTTGATAGATTAGCTAAATTTGTCAAAAGTAAAGTTGCTCCTAACACCCAAGATTTTTCCAAAGCTACCCCTATTGCTCCTAAAGCAAGACCTTCCTAGAGAAACCTAGTTTCTACTCCATCTACTACAGGGAAAATATAACCTTTTTATATCTCCTTGCTTATTAACAACCATAAACTCAATAATTGTGTCATAGATTCAGGTACTTTTGATAATGTGATGCTTGCCAAAGTAGCCAATGCTTTGGGTTTGACATTAACAAAAACCTTTGGTCGTTATTTTTCCATGGAGACAAACCAAGTGCGTCTCATAGGGCAAATCAAGGATGCACAATTCACATTCGTTGTTTTCCCCACAAAGAGGATCAAAATGATAGTCTTGGTAGCAAATGTCTTAGCCTCTTATGGGATCTTACTGGGACATTATTTCTATAAGTATGTTGGTGGAGAGATCAACTTGGATTGGTCGGAAGCTAGAATACCCATCAAAGATATTATGCAAAAACTTCTTCCAGAAAGAGAGTACAAATACACTATGACAAAATCTAAAGATCCAAAAGCTCACATTTTTTTTGAGCCTTCTAGAATGGGCACATATTTTCTGATAATTGATGAAGTTCCCGAGTTCTCTAATGAAGATTCAAATGAGGGTCTTATAACAGATGATTCTTCCTCTTCAACTGAAGAAAATCTAGATTTTGAAACTGTAAAGATGGAAAGTTTAGATGATGTTTGGACTTTAGAATTTGATGGCAGTTGCTCTTCCACTAGATCTAGAGCATGGGTAGTCCTTATATCCCCCAAAGGAGAAATTTTCCCCTTTTCCTTCAAATTACAATTCAATAATACCAACGACACCGCTGAGTATGAGGCTTTATTGTTAGGTATGGATGTTGCAAAAAGCAAGGGAATCAAAAATCTTCGTGCACAAGGTGATGCTGAGTTGATTGTTTTCTAGGTATGAAATCTTTACCAGTCAAAAAATGAAAGATTAAGGCATAATTGTAATCGAGTCTAGGATTGTATAGAGGATTTCGATGCTTTCAACATTTCTTCTGTTCCTAGGGAATACAATGACAGAGTAGATTCTTTAGCTGTATCAGCTACTCTTATGGTCCCACATAAGGATTTCAAGGGGAGCAAATATATCATTAAGTTGGTCTTTTGACCAAGTGTTGTAGACAATTCTACCCATTGGCAAATCTTCAATAGTGATGATCAAATCATCACATTCTTGGAGAAGACAAAAACTTTCAGCGAGTTGTATTTTGACAGAAGTGCTTTCCTTATCGAGAATCTATTTCTGAAATAGATCCAGAGATTGGTAAAGAAATACTATAGCTAAAGGGGAATACGATTCCTAAAGGTTTGGTTTCTCTTAAGAAACTTTTTGATAAGCACGACCGCTACATCAAACGTCAACAACAATCCGATTCAGAGTCATCAATTGAGGTTAAGCAAGTCAATTTGAATACAAAAAGTGATGCCAAAATAGATAATATTGGGAAATGTTACATGGAGGAAGAAAAGAACAAGTTTGTAACACTTTTACATCAGTACATTGATGTGTTGGCCTACTCATATGATGACTTGAAATCTTTTCATCTAAAAGAATTTCAACACAAGGTTCCTCTCAAGTTGAGATCTCTACCTCACAAGCAAAAGCAAAGACAATATAATCCAAAAATCTCAGGTACCATTCTTGCTCAGATTTAGAAAATGCTCAATGCCAGAGTAATTTTCACTATCCATAATTCTACATGGATAGCCAATATTATGCTAGTGAGAAAGAAGAATAGGGAAATCTGCATTTGTGTGGATTTCCAAAATCTGAATCAGTCATCTTTAAAAGATAATTACCCATAGCCAGTGATGGATCAAGTCCTTCAAACAATGATGGGTTTAGAAATGCTATCTTTGTTAGACAACTTCTCAGGATATAATTAGGTGGAGGTTAGTGAAGAAGACCAGCATAAGACTGCTTTCGTCACTCCATGAGGTACTTTTGCATATCGCAAAATGCCTTTTAGACTGATCAATGCTGGTGTTAATTTCCAAAGAGAAATGGACCTATCCTTCTGTGATGAAATGTGTAAGTTCATTGTTGTATACCTTTATGATCTAACTATTTTTTCTAAGAATCATTTAGATCATGCTCATCACTTACAACAAGTTCTGGAAAAATGCCATTGGCATGGTATTTCCCTCAATCCCAAAAAATCTTTTTTTGGGGTAACATATAAGGTAATCTTCTTGGACACATTGTGTCTAAAGAAGGTACCAAGATTGCTCCCAAGTGGGTCAAATCTATCTAGGGTCTTACTTTTCCTTCAAGTAAGACAACAGTAAACTCCTTCTTTGGGAAGGTAAACTTTCTACGAAGGTTTGTTCCAGAGTTTGTAGAAAAGACTCATCATATTGTTGATATGATGAAGGGGAAGTCTACTTTCTAATGGAGTATGGAAGGTAAAGAAGCTTTTAATGATATCAAGGAAGCAATTGCACATGCTCCAATTTTGGTCTATCTAGATTACACTAAGGATTTCATTATGTATAGCTATGCTTCCGAGCACACTCTATTAGCCATTCTAGTACAACAAAATAAGAAAGGCATTGAATCTCAAATTGTGTTTATGAGTTGTCCTTTGATGTCTCATGAACTCAAGTATTCAATAATGGAGAAGCATGTTGTGGTCAAGGTAGTCAAACATTTCTGTAGACACTAAAATTTGTCCATGTCTTGACCATCCCCTAGTTGACATGACCTTGTAATGTTTTGCCCTAGGTCCTAGGCCATCCCACTTAATCACATTCCTAATTAATTAAATAAATCCTATTTATTTAATTAATTCCCCTTTGTCACATGTCTCACATAATTCAAATTAAAATTTTGTATTATTCCCTCACCTTTCATCTCATTCAAACAAGTGTCACATAGTACATCTTCCACTTAACCCCTTCACATGCACAACTAATTCAAATAAAATATTTGAATTAAGTCCCCTTTATCCTCCATCACACACTTTTCATGTGACTACAATCCCTCTTTGAGTGGGAAACCCTAATCAACCCTAATCAATCTCAAATGTTCATATCATTGAACATAACTCTTAGTCACAACCATTCATTCAAATTTGCCTTTTCTATAAAGGTATCCTCTCACAAGCCATTTTGATAACACATTCAACTTTAAATATCGTTATGCTATAGGAATGAGCACCCAACATTCCTCCATTATCAACCCTTCAATATCTTGCATACTCATGCAAGGTTGAGAAGAGCCATGAAGTTCAATCAACACTAGTTTGATAATCAGTTTGCATTTCATTTATGTTTTGCATTTTCATTCTAGTTTGTGCTTCATGGTGCTTGATAGTGTAGGAGTCCAGGACAACACTAAGAGGGAGGGTGAATCAGTGTTGCATAAATTTTAACTTTTTGCAGACTTTGTCTTACAAGACAAATAGAGAGGAGGACATTAATGATTTGTTGAGTTTATATGCACAAGACTTATAATAAAAGATGTAAACAAAAATCATGATCAAATGATTAATATGGACACACACAAAAGTAATCAATGAGAAGCATGACACAAGCTTTTTACTGAGTGGAAAACCCTCCGGGATAGAAAAACCACTCATGAACTGCCTCACTAGCTTAATTGAAAAACATGCCTCACTAGCTACATGAAGGTCTCACTAACCAAAGAAGCTTCACTAGCTTTACAAGATGCCTCACTGGCACATACATAGGTCTTACTGACCACAAGCCTCACTAGCATAGGAAGGTCTCACTGACCACAAGCCTCACTGGGATAGGAAGGTCTCACTGACCACAAGCCTCACTAGCATAGGAAGGTCTTACTGACAAATTAAATTGTCCTCATCAAAATAATGTGCAAGACATGATTACTTCTCAATCTGATTTGTACCATTCATGATCTATCATCTCTAAGCACACTCAAACCAATCTGCATACTAGTCTCATTATCTTTGTTTGATCAATTCACAATTCATTCACCTGATTATCTCTGCATAACAATTCACCTGATACACCATCATTGTCTTCAAGGTTCAATTTGAAAATATATTGCAACAAGGATATTATCATTTCGACATTATGGTCCTCACATGAACTCTCTTCAGCTCAATTTTCACTCTCCAATAAACATCTGATGGCCTTATCATTCTCTGTGTTTACCCCTACAAAACATGATCTCATACATACAAAAATCATCTGTATCTTCTCAAGGATGTCTTCAATTCACACACTATCCTGCAATTTGATGTATTTGATATCTGCAACAAAAAATTAGCATATGCAAAAACATTCACCTTTGAAAATCAAATCACCTATGCAAAAATCAATCACTTGTGAATTTGCTCTTGATAGATATATATATAGTCTTCAAATCACTTTCATATCTCAAACATTATTGAATTATCTACAAACTGAAAAGGCAAAATATCACTGCAACTACATAATTTTTATCTCTTCTTTCTAAGACTCTTAACACTCTTGTGTTCCATCTCATTTCTCTTTTCAACCATTATTCAAAACAAAACTTCTCAAAACCATTTCCATATATATGAAAGGACACATTTCATTGTTATATGTCTCCAGCATATAGAACACCTTCACTATCTCTCAATTATCTGATCAAAATAGAAAGATTACCTTGAAAACTGCATCAAAAGAGGGGGAAAAAGCCTTGTTGTTAGGCTTTTATACTATTCAGCTATCAAATTTAGAAATAAAACCTAACCATTAAGCTTCCACATTTGATTTAAATCTTATCCTTTAGATAACAAAACCCTGCCACTTGTCTTTTTAATGACAATCATCGATTTTCCTTTTCCTATGGTGTCTTTTGAGCCCTTACCTAGTGACCGGGCACCCTAGGCATTGGGGCCAGTGAAACTATAAAGTTACAACCCTCAAGTTGTCACTTAAATGACATTTACCACCTAGACCAGTCAACTAACTGATATAACATAAGGCACATGATGGGTAAACCAGGGTTTAAGATGAGATGACAAAGGTTAGTTTAGGTCATTGTAAATCTAGGTTTTTATTAGATTTTAGACTCTTAACTACATTAACACAGGGACATCATTAGAGAAAGTTACTAACCACAACTACATAGATCTCAGACAACTTGTAAAATGATAAGGCATAAGTATGAACTTTAACATAGGCTTATAAAAAAAATTATAGTGGCGTTTAGGTCAAAAGATTTAGACAATATTTAAACCAAAATGGTTTAAGGACTTGTAAACAAAAAGACACAGGATATAGAATATGATAACATATATAACATGACTCTATAACACAAGAATATCCAAGACAGAAAGACACAAGGACATTTAGGATGTGATGACACAAGTAGGACATGAAGACATGAAAAACATTGTGACATGTAGACATGACTTGAAAAAATACTATATACCTTTGCATATGTCACAACTACAACTATGATCAAATGAAGTCCATGCCACTATCAGAGTCTTACAAAAGACCATGCCACTGTAAAATGAGATCATACCATATGTAATGTAGATCAAATACATACTAAGCCACTATAAATTGAGATCCTGAGATTATACCACCAAACACTATAATTGTGCCAACCACTATCTAAAAACAATGATGCCACCGTATACCACTGAAATGAGCACCATAGCCAAACCAATGAGCACTAGCTAGAAACATCAAATGCCTCTAATGATATAACAAACACCTTTTGTCAAGTCATCATATGACACCATCAAACACCTTTTGACATTAATGTAAAGACAACAAACAAGGCCATTGCAACAGATAGGGTTTAGTTAGTTTGCTATTTGCAACTCTAAATCTAATTTTCCCCATCTACAATTTTAGGTATTACATTCTGAACTCCCACACCACTGCATTAGTACCTAATTCAGTAGTCAAGTCTATCTTAACCCACCAAGGGTTTGGAAGTAAGAGAGGCAACTAGATTGTTAAGATCTAGGAGTATGATCTAGATATCAAACCCACTAAGTTGGTTCATGGGAAAGGTTTGTGTCAGCTAATTGCTGATAATGTGCCAAAAGAAACATTTGATGAGGAAGAAGCAAATGATGAGGTATTTCCCATAGTTATGTTCGTCAGCACAACAGATGGATGGTACTCAAATATTGCACACTTCCTCACCTATGGGGAATGTCCTGAACACTTTTCCTACAAAGATAAGAGGACGATCAAACTTAAGGCTGCAACCTTTGTTCTATGGGACAATGGTTTGTATAAAAGTATTGATGGAATTTTTCTCTATTGCATTGATAAGGCACAACAAGGTAAACTATTGGAGTCTTTTCACAGTTTAGCATGTAGTGGACATTTTTCAGCTCTAGTGACAACTCACAAAATCTTGTGAGCTAGGTATTACTAGCCTACACTTTTCCAATATGCATACAACTGGGTGCGTAAGTATGAGTTGCATCAATAGTTTGTGGGGAAACCCAAGTTGGCAGCATTACCCCTTAAGCTAATATTAATTGAGGAACCATTTCAATAGTGGGGCATTGACTTCATTGGTGCAGTGAATCCATAGTCAAGTGTAGGGCATACTTATGTTCTCATGGCAACTAATTACTTCACCAAGTGGGTGGAAGCCATTCCAGTGAAGCATGCCACTTCTGAAGTGGTTTGTAATTTTCTCAAGGAGAATATCATATCAAGGTTTGGAGTTCCAAACAAGATAGTAGCAGATAATGCTGCTTTTTTTTCTTCTCATGAGATAACTAGTTTCTATTTTGAGTATGGGATCATTCTCGTTCATTCACCTGATTATTACCCCCAAGGGAATGGTCAAGCTAAGTCAAGTAAAAAGAATCTGGTTACCATCATTAAGAAACTGGTTCCTGAGAATCAAAGGACCTAGCACAAAGCATTGTATGATGCATTGTGGGTAGATCGTATTGCACCCAAAGGGTAAATGTAAGGAGATGGGGGACCAAAAATTTGCCACCATCTCCAAAATTAAAGCAAAAAAAAACCATTTTTTCTCACTCAGCCATGACCATTTCTCCTCATAGAAGCAAAGAAAATAGGAAAAAATGTGATCGCATTGAAGAAAAGGCTATTGAATCAAGTGTAATAGAGAAAATAACAAATTCACAATGCCACCTCGCCACCAAAGACATTGTCATGCAAATTTGGAGGTTCCAGCACAGGAAGAAGGTAGGGCTTGACTGATTTTGTTAGTTTGAGAACAATTTTTGAGTTTTGCAATGTTTGATTTATTTTTATATTGCATTTACAGTTATTGGAGAAAGAGAAAACCTAAATCTAGCTGAGGAGGGTGAAAACAACCCCCAAAACCCTCCAATCCCTCCAAACCCACCTTCACCTCCTTTTCATGTAAGGGATAATCAAGAACACTACCTAGGGATAATAGAAGAAAATGAGAAACATCTTCAAACTATTATTCAAACCCTAAACAATCCAAGTGGAACCACTGATCATAGGAGGGCACTTACAAAATCACTAGAGGCAATTGTTTCCCACATGGATTTGGTGAAAAAACAAATCACCGAATTCCAAGACTATAGGGAGAGGAGTCGGTAATATTATGCCGACAAGTTGTCATATGAACAAGTCAAGAATGAAAAAATTACAAAATCTCAATTATGTGCACACTTTATTAATCCCAAAACTGGCCAAAGATTAGAAGAAAGTTGCAAACAGTTTCCTATACATTGGTGTAGGAATGAAGAAATATCTCAAAACTTTTAGGGTAGATGGTACATGGTCTTCGATGAGCGCCCATGCAACAATGATGAGGTACCACAATATTTATTGAGGAAACTCTATTGCGAGTTCATCCTCAACAAGATTTCAAATTATTTTAACATTCATGAGTTCTAGGGTAGAGGTGGTGGCTCTACCCAAGATAGACTCGGGGCCTAGCAAGATGAAGACCATTTGTCTAAACCCTGAGTGAGACCAGAACCTAGGTCACTCCCTTTGGCTTTGAAGGAGAGTGTTGAGCTAGAGGCTTTACATTCATTGACTACTCTCACCCAAACTCTATCACAGCATGCCGATGATCTTACCCAAGTTGATGAGGGTGAGAGTAGTAGGTGTCATGTGTCCCCACATTTGTGTAGTACATGTGGGAACCTATGTGATTATGGGACGCAGGAGGCATGACATGACTCTTGGCAGGATGTTGTGATGTAGGGGTAGGATGTTGTGACATAGGAGCAGGACATATTGGATGATCTTGTTCTCAGTGACGATCTCTTACAACATACATTTGGTATTGACTATCAGGTAATTTGTTACAAGTTTCATCTTGATTTAGTATATTGTTATTTGAAATTTGTAATTAATTTTATATGATTATCTATATTATAAGTCAAAAATAATGTATGTAATTGTTTGTGCAATGAAATTCTAGGGTTAGAGTCTTCATCCTGCCTCTGTTAGCCATCAATTAGTGGTTTTGAGAGGAGTTCAAGTTAGCAAGTATGTAATTTATCACATAATCATAATTATTGTAGATATGTCAATGGTAATATTATTTTGTGACAATTTGATGATTTCAACAGTCATCGGCACCTCCACGGTTTCCTTGGTCCCCTGGACACCAAACCACCACTTTACGGAGGTAAATTTAACCATTTCTAATCATTATGCATTTTTTAAATAATGTTATGTATTTGTTTTGTTTGAATAATCTTGAACTTGATTTTTAGATGCTGAATTTGGAGACTCATCCTCGTGTTCATGAGTCAGTGCAGAGAGGCATTGATGCAGCCATAATGTCTGCAAATCTTTTGACTGAGGTATGAGCCAATAACATGAAAATGTCATAATTTTGTATTTCTTGTTTTATCTCATGTCATTTGATGTACATAAATGATATTTATGTTTTGTCAATTTTGCTTCTTGATGCTTCTTACAGTAGGTCACAGCTCCAGTCTGTCCAACTACGGACGAAGAGAGAGACAAGATGATGGAGAGTGATCATTGGTTTGCGGTAAGTGATTAATTACATATATGATTTTATATATTTCATACATTTTCTATGTTTGTTTGTATTAATAGGTGTAGCTGGATGAACTTTATTCGAAGAGGTCTACTCAACGACAAAGAGAGGATGTGTCACTAACTGGCTCTCCATCTTCACAGTAAAAAAGGGCCGCCGATTATTTCCTAAAAGTCCATAGGAAACTAGTTTTTGGGACATTTTTTTTATGCCTTGATGGCTTTGTATATGTTAATTTGATGTATATTTTTGTATATTTGCCTGTATGACTTTGTTTGGACATGCCTATATGGCTTTTTATATAAACTAGATGTTATGTTCATGACATTATGTATATGATAGTTTGTATTAAATATTTAATATGATAATCAATTATTGTTACAGCGATTTGGTTTTACAAGTGCCAATTGTATTTGCTTGAAAGTTTATAAATCATTTTCAAATAATCCATTTTGTACATATCTTGCAATCATTGAATTCTGTGGGACTGTACATTTCTTTGAGGCATCATTTCAAATAGTTCACGTGCCTTGTCTATGCTTCCATACTTTCCATACATGTCTGCAAGGGCAACTTTGCAAATACAATACATGTGACAAAATTCCTATATCATTTATGCTTTGATGGTTGTCCACACCATGTTCTCTAGATCCCATTATAGTATAGGCAAGGAGGAAGTTGGTTAAGGTTGTGCAATTTAGTTTTAGATGTGCCAAAATTTGCGTAAATGGTTGAAATTTATTTTTGTGCATTTGTTTGAGAGTTTTTAAAGCCTTATGAAAAATCCATTTCATGCATATCTTGTAATCATTGCATTCCATGAGACAACATTTCTTTGAGGCATCATATCAAATAGTTCATGTTCGTTGTATATGCTTCCACACAAGTTGCATACATGTCTTGCAGGGTACTTACAGCTACAACATTTGACAAAATTCCTATATCCTTTATGCTTTGATGGATATCTATACCGTGCTCCAAACATACCATTTCTAAGGTTTTAGAATTTGGCTTTACACTTGCCAATTGCATTTTCTTGGAACTTTCTAAAGGCTTAGTAGAAAATCCATTTTGTTCATATCTTGCAATCATTGTATTCCATGAGGTAACATTTCTTTGAGGCATCATGCCAAATAGTCCACGTGCCTTGCCTATGCTTCCACACTTTGCATACATGTCTCTGAGGGTAGTTACAACTACATCTAACAAAATTCCCATATGTTTTATCCTTTTGATGGATGTCAATTTTGGCATGTAGGCAAGGAGGATACTAGCTAAGGTTGTGGAATTTTGCTTTACACCCGCCAATCACATTTTCTTGAAAGTTTGTAATGCCTTATCAAAAAATCCATTTTGTTCATATCTTGCAATCATTGCATTCAATGAGGTAACATTTGTTTGGGGCATCATGCCAAATAGTTCATGTGCCTTGTCTATGCTTCCACACTTTGCATACATGTCTCTGAGGGCAATTGCAACTACAACATCTAACAAAATTCCCATATGTTTTATCCTTTTGATGGATGTCAATTTTGGCATAGGCAAGGAGGATACTAGCTAAGGTTGTGGAATTTTGCTTTACACTCGCTAGTCACATTTGCTTGAAAGTTTCAAATGCCGTATCAAAAAATCCATTTTGTTCATATCTTGCAATCATTGCATTCAATGAGGTAACATTTCTTTGGGGCATCATGCCGAATAGTTCACGTGCCTTGTCTATGCTTCCACACTTTGCATACATGTCTATAAGGGCAGCTGCAATTACAACATGTGACAAATTTCCTATATCCTTTATGCTTTGATGGATGTCGATACGTCATTCCAAACATTCTATATTGGTGTACAAATAGGGAGGATATTGGCAAAGGTTGTGGAATTTGGCTTTACACATGCCAACTACATTTTCTTGAAAGTTTCTAAAGTCTTTTCAACAAATCCATTTCTTGCATATCTTGCAATCATTGCATTCCATGAGACAATATTTCTTTGAGGTATCATGTCAAATAGTTCATGTTCGTCAAGTATATGCTTCCACACTTTGCATACATGTCTTGCAGGGTACTTACAACTACAACATTTGACAAAAGTCCTATATGCTTTATACTTTGATGGATGTCTATACTGTGTTCCAAAGATACCATTTCAAAGGTTTTGGAATTTGGCTTTACACCTGCCAATTTCATTTGCTTGAAATTTTCCAAAGCCTTGTCAAAAAATCCATTTTGTTCATATCTTGCAATCATTGCATTCAATGAGGCAACATTTCTTTGGGGCATCATGCCAAACAGTTGACGTGCCTTGTCTATGCTTCCATACTTTGCATACATGTCTACAAGGGAAGCTACAATTACAAAAGTCCTTATAAATGATGATGATGAGCCTCATCATGATTATCCTATTGCTTCACATCCAAATGCACAAATATCATGCACTTCCCCTTGTGGTGAAAGACTAGCTTGATTTATACCCATTTTCTCAACCAAATCTGCAACTTGTTCTTCATGTTCATGGCTGTTGTAGGTTTGATAAAACTCATTTTTATGATGCCCAGGTTGTCCTAGACATGCATAAGGTTCATAACTTCTGAAAATCAGTCTGTAGTTCATTTTCTTGACCCATGGAAAAAGTTATAACCATTGTCCCAAAGTCTAGAGGAATACATGTGAAGACAACAATCATGACTTGAATGGAGCCCTTTGCGAGTAGTTTCAAATTGGGCATGGATTTTACCTTCTTGGACCATGGTAGATGTTGTGATGACTATTTTTAAGCTTCAAACCCCCATGATGACAATCCCCCATATAGTTGATCAAGGTAACCACCATCATGTAGTAACAAAGGACAATTAGGAAATTTTGAAATATTATTGTGTCATGCATACAAATCATCATGAATAGGTGCATAAGGAATGTCCTAGCCCAAGACACTAAAGAGGACTATTAAAATCATGAAAGACCATGTTGAGATAGTCATGATGTCAAGGCATGAAGAGCTAAAACAAGGTGGAAACATGATGAATTTGGAGTCTCTTTGACTAAACTAGTTGATATACCTACACATGCATAGATACAATGGTCAATGATGATAGAAAAATATGTTAGAACTAAAAATAGATGATCACATGGATCTTTTACCTGATTTCTTAGCCTTATATGTTACTGCTACACCATTTTCAAGGTCTTGGTTAGCTAGATTAGTAAGAGGAAACCATAGAAAGGCCTTGAAAATATTTGAGTGATGTTAGAAATAGAAGCTATGATGTAGAATAATGGATGTACAAATCTCTCCCAACTCAAGATCAGCCTTGTTACAACATCATATTATTGTTTTATGAATGAGGAAGGATAAAATGGGTGTATCCCTTAAGATCCCTAAGACGAAAAAATTGCCAAACTTTGACAGAGCAGTTCTTGGAATTCATGGCAGCTAGGAACATTTTTTTGGAACTACAGGTGCATGTGGAGTCCATCCACAATAACCTCTCTCGATTTTGTTCAACTCTAGTATATTTGACCATGTCGGAATCAAATGTATTCTTGCAAAATGCTTCATTTTCATGAAGTGGAAAGGTGCTAGGAGTGACATTTTATATTCCATAGCTCGTGGGGCCGAACAGACTTCACCAACACATTGAGGTGGGTGGGTAAATGCTAGGGAAGTCTTGTTTCATGTGCCAAGCACCCCAATCATTTGGGGCATCAAGCTACCGACAAAGTCCCTTAAGATCCCTAAGACAAAAAAATTACCAAATTTGCCTACAGACAAATGCTTGTAAAAACCTTAAATCTCAATGGAATCGAATCAAACCAAAACCAATATGCTGTTATTTCACATATCCATCAATTACAATGCATTTGGGAGCAAGAATGAACTGTACGGGGCCATACAATGGTCTGCAACAACAAAATACACAAGGAAATGTATAAAAAACAAAGATGTATTATTGTTTGAACTTCAAAATCCACCATTTAACATTGACTTTGAGTTTGTGTTGTATATTTAACCTCTTCCCATCACCCAAAACCAAAAACCAATGGTTGTAACCAACTTTTGAACCTCCATGACCGTTGGCCTTCCAAAGTTTGCATTTTGAACATGACACATTTGAAAACATTACAAAATATGACAATATGAACTCAAATGACTCCAACTAAACTAATTACATTATAAAATAGTCTATTATGACCTTATTGAATAGAATAAGACTCAACACCCTAGAAACCTATCAAATGACAGTATTCACAAAACTTGGACAAACATGGTGCCCCTGCACCAAGTATACACTTGAACATACAAAGTCATGGAGTATACACTCAAATACATGAAGTCATAAATGGTGCAAAGGAAGGGTGAAGTTCATGAAAATAGACCCAAAAGACAAATTGTTCTTGCATGTTCTCCATTGCTGCTCCTATGTACACCTTCCTATATGACTTTAATGAACTAAGGCAAATCCACTTGGAATGCTTTAAAAAACCTCAATATAGATTTGGGAGCCTATTTCAAACATTCTAAAGGTGATTTCAATAGGTATTAAACACCTAGACTCAAAAATCAAACCCTAACTTGCTTGGGTGCCAACACTTACTCAATGATTGTAAAACTAGTCCTCTTGGGACAGTCATAATAAAACATGTCTAACCCTTATAGAATTCTCTAAAATCCTTTGTTCAGGTCTATAGGACCTTCTAAGACCCCTTTCCAACAAGGAATATACACAACCAACACTTTTAGACTTAGATTTGATGAACTTCCAATTTATGTCCCAACACTATCATGCACAATCATTTAGGACAATCATCACACTTTGTCAAATAATGGCCAAGAAAGATTCAAAAATCCTTGAGCAAGTCTGAAAGACCTTCATATAGATTCTTCACACCTTTTTCCCAATTACAAAACACACCAAGTATACAATGGAATACACAAAGTCATGGAGTATACACTCGAATACATAGTCATGATATACAGTTGAATACAAGTCATAGAGTATACACTCAAATATAAATACAAAGTCATAGAGTATACACGTGAATACCTAATCATGAAGTATACACCTAAATGGAAGAGGACATTTAGGGAAGAAATTTAATACACTTGAATTATGGACTATGAATCTTCTGAAGGAGAAAGTTGAGAAGGTTTCCAAAAGACTCTAATACTATGATAGTCATAGTGGACTGATGTACATAAATAGTTTTGTTCCTTCAAGACTATCATGAGTATTTCCATAAAGGAAAATAGGGCTACCAAGAGACTTCAAAACTATTTGAAACCATAAGGTGTTGAGAGATCACTATTTAAAGGTATATCTCTAATACTAAGCCTCCCTTTGACCCTATCAACTCATAAGAACATCACATTGACTGCTCTTGATTGTCTTGCCCCTTGAAGGCCATTGTTTAGACTCTTATATGAGTATTAAATCATTATTTTAGGTTTGGAAATCATGAATTGTATGGTTATTTTTTACATATATGAGTTGTATGGAGGTGATTTTGAAGGATGACAAAATGAATGCCATTGAAAGGGTCTGTTACTCAACATAAATTGACTATCCTAATAGTCTTAAACTAGTCCAAAAACTTTGTGATAGTCAAAAGAACATTAACCCTTGAAGATAACCTTATGGATACTCGTGACAAAAGATCAAAGACATCTTAAGTAATGCATAAATTAAAAACAACTTCATGACATTCATGCCTATGATAGTGGACTATTATATAGACTTGTGATTGTCCTACACTCATAAAAACATCCTTTTTAGTGTTTTATCTCCTTATAACTCCCTTTGTATCATCTTGTGTATACCCTAAGACAACCCCTAAGCCTCTTTTTTATAGAGATTTCTTAGATAATGGGCATGATACAAATCGTATGACTATCACAATGGCAAATCTAGCCTTGAAACCCTTTATGTAAATTGTCTTCTTCTCCTTTACATGGACTATCCTCCCTATCTCTAGTTGATGGTATCTTCAAATTTTATCTACAATGAATGACACAACCTAAATTTATACCCTACTAAGATCACAACCTGAATTTATAACATAAAAAAATGATCCTAAATGAATTATATGGTAGCCTCTTAATATGACAACATAGTCATGAAGGGTTGGGATAGTCATGGTAGCCTCTTAATATCCCAAAATAGGAAAGCAGGGCACATTTCACAATGGTTATGAAGGGTCGAGACAGTTATTGATCCTAGAGTATGATTATGATAGTAGGGTTAAAGAAGAGGATAGTCACAATCTAAAATGGTTAAGAAAACTATAAAAACATTCATAAAGTAAACATTAAGATGATCTAAGATCTAGGTTTGCATGGATTGTTGTAGCATCTAACATGAGCAACATCTGGTATGAGTAGTTTACAAATAGTTGAAACAAGATGAAAGACATATATATAAGTGAATTAAAATGTATATAATTTAGAACATACCTTAAATACTTCGCTATTGGAGTTGACCAATTCTCCAAATTTTGGCTTCAAAATCCTTGAATTCTTCTTTTTCACAAGTTTGATTATGAATTCTATATAACTTTAGAATAGGATTAGTGAATTTATGGAAAAAACAAACATATATATCATAAAATTCAATCTATATATAAATGGTAATTAGCTTTGAAACAAAATCACACATGAAACATGAAAGTTTAGGTTTAAATAATCAAATTTTCTCCAAAAACATGCAAAATTAGTTCCTCTATATTGAAAAAATAACAAATGTGGTGGATTGATCTAAAAATGATTGTTAATATGTCAACCAACATGAAAAGAATTTTCTTGTCTAATATACTACATGAAAAGCAGGAATAACAGGATGTGAGGTCTGAATCACATATCCCACATGATTTTTGCCTTTTTTTTGCTTCCCATAACGCGAGCGCATTATGGGAAGCATAAAAATATTTGCCTCTTTCTCTATATCTCTAGATACAGAGGGATAGGTGGAGAGAGACAGGGAGAGGGAGAGAGGGGAATTGAGATAAACAAAGGGTTCTAGATAGAAGGAGAAAGATAGATAAAGAGGGAGAGATGGATAGGGAAATATACAGAGAGGTAAAGAGGGATATATTAAGAGATAGGGTTATGGGGAGAGATAGAGAAAGGGAATCAGATGGAGAGATGTCCAGAGACATACCTGGAGAGACATTTCAAGAGGTAGATGGATGGGGAGTGAGATAGAGAGGAGGAGAGACATAGAGAGGGAGGGAGAGAGAGGCAAAGAGGGATAGATTAAGAGATAGGGATCTATGTGGAGAGATAGAGATAGGGAAAAAGATCTTGAGAGATGTGGATAGAGATATACAGGGATAGATTTGAGGTAGAGGGATTGAGAGAGTAATAGAGAGGGGAAGTGAGATAGTGAGGGATGGAGAGATAGAAACGTAAAGTTAGAGAGAGGGGATCTATAGAGAGAGAAACCCTAAACCCTAACCCCTAAACATGAGCAACCCTAAACCCCTAAACCATAACCCCTAAACCCTAAACTCGGGCATCCCTAAACCCTAAATAATCCCCCTAAACCCTAAACTTAAGCAACCCTAAATGTGCGAGAGAGAGAGAGAGGGGAGGGATAGGGAGATAGAGAGTGAGAGTGAGAGATAGATAGTGTTTAGGGTTTAGGGGTTTGGAGTTTATGGTTTAGAGGCATTATTTAGGGTTTAGGAAGAGAGAGAGGAGACAGATAGGGAGAGATAGTGGATAAAGAGGGGAAAGATAGGGTGATAGAGAGTGAATGAGATGTCTAGAGAGATAGGGAGATAAGAGAGAGATAGGGAAATTGAGGTTTGGGGTTGCTCGAGTTTAGGGTTTAGGGGATAGGGGTTATGATTCAGGGGCATTATTTAGGGTTTAGGGGTTTAGAGAGAGAGGGAGAGAGAGAGACTGCTTTTGACATGTAACCCTAAACCCCTAAACCCTAAATAATGCCCCTAAATCCTAAACCTAAGCAACCCTAAGCCTCTAAACCTTAAATAATTCCCCTAAACCCTAAATATCTATCTTTCTATCTTTATCATCCCTCTACCTCTCAATCTCTCTCCTTAAACTTCAACAACCCTAAATAATACCCCTAAACCCTAAACCTCTCTCACTCCCTCACTCCCTCACTCCCTCCCTCTCTCCCTCTCTCCCTCCCACCCTCTCTCTCTCTCTCTCCCTCTCTCATTGTAGCTCTCCCTCTCTCTCTGAGAGGAAGAGAGAGATAGGGAGATAGGGAGAAAGTGATATATAGGGGGAGAGAGATAGAAAGAGAATCATAGTTTTCTTTTTTCCATTTCCTTCATCGATAAGGGAGAGGAAGAGATAGGGAAATAGAGGAATGATAGGGGAGAAGAAGGTAAGAGATAACAAGATAGTGAGAGATAGATAGACCTAGAAAGACAAGAGACAAATAGGGAGATATAGAGAAGAAAGAGAGGAGAGATAGGGTGATAGAGAGCATGAGTGAGATGTCTAGAGAGATAGGGAGATAAGGGAGAGATAGGGAGATAGAGGTTTGGGGTTGCTCAAGTTTAGGGTTTACGAGTTACAATTTAGGGGCATTATTTAGGGTTTAGTGGTTTAGAGAGAGATTGCTTTTGACATGCAACCCTAAACCCTAAACCCAAGCAACCCTAAGTTCCTCTAAACACTAAATAATGCCTAAACTTGAGCAACCCTAATCCTCTAAACCCTAACTCTAAACCCAATAAACCCTAAAACTCTATCTCTCTATCTTTATTATCCCTCTACCTCTCAGTCTCTCTCCCTAAACTTGAGCAACCCTAAATAATGCCCCTAAACCCTAAACACCTCTCTCTCTCTAGATTGAGAGGTAGAGGGATGATAGAAATAGGGAGATAGGGAGAGATATGGAGATAGAGTTTTAGGGTTTCTTGGATTTAGGGTTTAGGTGTTTGGGGTTTGGTGTTTGGGGGTTTAGGGTTGCTCAAGTTTAGGGTTTAGTGTTTATAGATTAGAGGCATTATTTGTATGTTAATGTTTGGATGTTTAGGGTTTAGGGAGAGAGGACTGATAGGGAGATATAGAGGAGATCAAGGGGAGAGATAGGAAGATAGAGAGTGATGGACATGGCTAAAGACATAGGTAGAGAGATTGAGAGGTTTTAGGGTTTAGGGTTGCATGTGTCAAAAGTAGACTCTCTCTCTAAACCCCTAAACCCTAAATAATGTTCCTAAATCATAATCCCTAATCCCTATACTCTAAACCTGAGCAACTCCAAACCTCTATCTCCCTATCTCTCTGGACATCTCACTCACTCTTTATCACCCTAGATCTCTCCCCTCTTTCTCCTCTATCTCTCTATCACCCTAGAGAGAGAGAGTTGTTTTATCTCACCATAATGTGAGCACGTTATAACGCACTCGCGTTATGGTGAGCTTGCTTTGACATGTTTTTACTAGTTTTTAGCAAAATCTGGAGATAATCTAGAGCACGCTCCCCATCAGGATGACACTTTTTTCAATGAAAACTAAAAAAAACTACCACCATAATCTTAAGCTTTTTGTTAGCTATCTAACCATTTTTTTTTCATATTTCGAGTAGGTTAAGGATTTCATCTTGAATTTCTTTTGTTAGTGTGTCCATTTTTTGTCAAAAACCACTGTCTAGTATTTTTGACTTGTTTTTTTAACTATTCATTGAAATTTGAAATAAGTTACATTTTTAGAAACTAGACTCCATTCTACACGTATTAAAAAAAAAGATTTTCGATTAATTTTCAAAAAAATTAGCAGGGGGCATGCTCAAATTTCTATTTTTTAGGATGTGACCACTTTGAAAATTACTAAAAAATCAATTATTCATGAAAAAATTATTAGAAAAATCAGGGATAAACTACATGGTGTTAGCTAATTTCTCATTCAAGCAATTATTAAAATACTAAAAAAAAGTTAACATTTTAGGGAGAGCACACTAGACGCTATGTTATGTTTTTTGAAAAAAATAGGACCAATTTGTGTGCTCCCCCTTTTTGAACCCCTTAATCTCAACCATTTTTGAAAAAAATTAGCAGTTTAGAAACTACATTCGGAGCACTACAACTCTTATTTTTGTTCCATCTTCAAATTTTGAGTGTAGCTATCTTCAATTTCTCATCGAACATCAATATTTCATGATTTAAAAAAAAATGGCATCTTAAGACCCCATTTTGGTCCCTCATCTTTGTCCACTTACCCCAAAAGCGTAATTAACATGTCACCATTCTAGCTTTTGTATGGTCTGAATGCCGAAATACCAATCACATTGGAATTGCCTGCTTTGAAGTTGGTTAAATCTATCGAAGATGGAACTTTTGATAGTTCTATTGAAAAATGCATAATGTTTCTTTCTGAACTTGAGGAACAATGCATAAAGGTGGTGGATTGCATTGCAGAACATCAAAGTCAAGTAAATAAACTATTTGAGAAGGTGAAATCCCAGAGTTTTCAAATCGGTGATCAAGTCCTATTGTAGGAAAAAAGAAGAGAACCAAAAGAAATGCATGGAATGTTTGATTCCTTGTGGAAGGCTCCTTTTCTTATTCATCAGCTTTGTGGTGAAAATAGCTTTCTTTTGAAATATCAAGATGGAACATCTTTTTTGCTCCCTCACACCGAACAACATTTGAAGCTTTTCTCACAATGAAGCGATAGATAAGTTTGTACTTTGTGTCTAGTTTTGTCATCTTTTTGTTCTGTCATTTTTTTCTATGTTTTGTCACCTGACTCTATAGCCTAATGGTTGGATAAAGGCACTTAGAGTTCTGGGATTGTTCTCCCTTCAATCGTTTCAAAGGATGATCAAAGGAAGCTCAATAGTTAGAGCCAGTTGTTATACTCGAATTATAGCTTGCTCAATTCGTGGGATAACCCCTTCCAAACTTGTCTGTTTTATAGCCCACATCCTCTAAGCATGTGAATCGAGACATTTTTAGGTCGTCTCTAGTGTGACTTGATCCCTCGAAGAATCTCTTTGATTTTTGATCAAGGTTCATTTTGAGTATTTTGATGTTTTTAGTTTTTCCCAGTGTTAGTCATTTTTGCATAGTGAGTTGTCAATGCAAAAACAAAATTTGCATTTTCATGATAGTTGTCATTGTAAAAATAAAATTTGCATTTGCACATAGGATGTAATTGCGGAATTTTTTTTTGCAATTACACTCCTATGCTGTCATGCTCAGCATTAATGGCTTTTTTAATTGAAATATTTTTGAAACTTTTTTGGGTTTATATTATTGTTTCCTCACTTTCTCATTTCTCTGCATCAGTTATTCCTTTGCCCCTAATGTGCCCTAATTCCTGTGATTACCTTGATTGATTGTTGGTGCTTCGATTTGAGTTTGTTTTCCCTTTTAAGCACAGGTATGTTGACACCTCTTTCTTTCTTTTGTGTTTTAAGTTTTTCTTTTACTTTATTTATTGTTTAAGCATTATTTTAAATGACTACGTTCTTTGTTTCATTCTAAAACTAGGGTTCATTGTTTTCCTCTGTACATTTTGTTGTCTAGACCAAGGGTTTTCTATTTTTGAAGAACCTATGTGGTCGTTTACATTTTAAACATGCTTTGATATATCGCCAAAACCCTATTTTTGGTTTTATTTTTTGATTATTTTTGTTTGTTGATCTTGTTCTTCAAGATTTATTCCCCCAAGAACAGATCATTTGATCATGGTTGTTTGGAGGATAGACCCCGAAAAAACTCCCATTTTTCTTTGTTATGATTACTGTGTTTTCCTTTACATTTTGAGACTTCCCAAACCAAGGATGTTGTGTGGGATTCATTTCTTGCACAACATCCATAGTTTTGGATGTTACACGGGAAATAAATCCTACACTCCATCCACAAACAAATCTAAAACCACACTTAAGACTTTTCTTAACATCCTTCGAAACATAACACAAAAAACCTTGTGTCAAGAGGGATTTAAACTTTGCATGACACAAGTTCAAAGTGTCATGTGGAGTTTAAATCCCACATGACATGTTTTGTTTTGACCAATCTTACCTAAATGCCAAAGTGTAGGTCGGGTTTTAAAACCCGATCTACACCTTCAAACTTTGGACTTACCTAAAATTGTCTATGGATATCAGACTTCAAATTCTGATATGCATTTTTATCTACCCTTTAGATATGTACATCAAAATTTAAATTTTGATGTGCATATCAACATTTTTCATCCTTCAATATGTCAATCAGACTTTAAACTCTGATTGACATATTCACCCATGCATTGAAAAAATGCAAGTCGGAGCTTAAACTCTAACCTGCATTTAAAAACCAAAATTTTTCTAACATTGGGTAATTTGAATTTGACTCCAAGATGAGATTTTTCTCAGTTTAACAAGTGATTACTTTTCGTCATGGAGATGATATGCTTTCTAGAGATCGTACAAAAGGTAGATTATATGAGATCTTTCTAACTCTGAGAAGTTTAAATCATATTTTTGCAGTTCTTTTGTCAAATGTCAGAATCCTCTCCAAAGAAGAAGATGAAATATAAGTTTCAAGGAGTTGTCTCGGCTACTCAAGTCGTGTAAAATGTGGATGAGATCAAAGATATAGAGTTTGGGCATGTCGACATGTCTAAATTTCTAGGGAGACTGAACCAAAAACCATTGCCCCCAAACATGCGATGTGTTTTAGACAGTGACATCCACTTGGTTTCTACCTTCTAGGTGTCATCTTAGAATTGGGATTTTGTCTTGGCCATGGTGGGGAAGTTTGACAAAGATACTAAGAGTATATTAGATGCTGATGGGAATGTGATCATTCAACTTGATGTTAACTTCTTTGACTCATTGTTCAAATGTCTCGACATTGAGAATTATTCTAATTCTATTTGCTGGAGAAGCACATAAGTATTATGTTGATCATATTGAGAAATGCAAGAGGATCATTAACACAAGATGGCTCAAATCTCCTTGTCCTACCATATCAAGATGGCCCAAGAACATCTTTAGGAGTGAGTTCATCGAGGAGGTTGGTGATCTCATTACCCTTTTCAACAGGGTAAAGGGCCTCTCAGCATCAAATGTCTTTCAAGACTAGATGTTTCAATACATCCATGTTATCAAAAAAGGTGAGAAAAAGATATGACGGGGTCAACAAATCAGTGACTCCATATGTGAGCAACTAGATTCAATGTCAACCACCTTGAGATTCTATATGACTTCCTATCTAGTGTATGTTGTTATTTCTATGAAGCCTTTTCCAGGGTTAACTTGTGAAGGTGACATGAGACTAATTCCTGTATATCAGTACTACCCTCAGCTCACCCTAGTAGAAAGCATCAAGCATCATTGGAGGGTGAATGATGCCTTTTTATACCACTCCATCTGCTTGTTGGATAAGGAGCTTGAGAAAAAGAGAGTATCAGATCAAGCTTGGGAACATGTAAGTAAATTTGGACACATGATACCCAGGTACCTAGGAGATAAGATGATCTTGATGGAGTTGTGTAGGTAGGTAATGGATGTTCATATTAAGAAAGCTAGCTCGCATCAAGGATGATTCAAATTCTAATTCAAAATTGGGAGATATGCTATCTCTACAACTCCAAAAGTGAAAGCTATGGAGACTGAATTACAATGGGTGACATTGAAGAGGTACAAGAGAAGAAAAGACTTTGATTATTAGAGCATGAAAAGTAAGATGAAAGGTAACTACACTCATGTACACATGAGTGAAGATATCTCAGTAGATTGCATAACTGATGAAGATGTCAGAAGGATGGATTACAATAGGCTCACTCTAGATTAAGTAAGAAATTTTTAACTAGCTGATGTACCTGAGGATATGCAGGATGAAGGAGACATAGTAGAGGTTTTGTACATAGACAATAGAATTGCTAACACCCCTCTACCTCATATTCAATTGTCTCAGAAAGAGTTGACCTCTGTGAGACAAAGATTTCAACAAATCCTTGCAAATACCAATGTGCAGCTGATAAGGAAAGGTATAAAATTGAAGCCTTTATTAGCAGGTTCCAAGGAAGAGCAAATAGAAGGACCTCTAGGGAAAAAGTAGGAATTGAGGATGAAGAACAAGGAAGATACCACTCTTGTTAAGGAAAATCTGAAGTTTGTCTTCAGGACAAGAAGTAAGGGGAAAGGAAACATAAAAGAAGGAATATCTACACAGCAAGGTGTTGAGCAAGAGGAGGCAACATAAAAGGAGTCACAAGAATCTATTGACAATACACAAATTGAGTCTACTCAGATAACCCCTCCTCCTTCCCCTCCTATGACTTCAAGTGTGCAAACTCCTGCAACTCTAGTTGTATCAAGTGTACAACGAGCATCAGGTATCCCTGATAACCCTGAATCACCTTCACCAAATGTGTCCATCCACTCTATTCTTTCCTCTCCTTCATCACCTAAGAATCAATCTATTTTTGATACACCATTGGATAATGTTGACAATGTTTTTGTTCCTTTGTCTTCTATGCCCAGTCTTTCAGATATTCTCATGTCCATGATTGATTCAATATCTCAGTTAGATTTTGAAAAGTTTCTATGTTCATCTTCTTCTCAAGTGAATGTCAATATTAATCCTTCCGTTGTGCAAACTCAAACACCATCACTGGTTACTCGTACACCACTTGTGTTGGTATCCAAACAAGATCCACCCATTCCACCAAAGTCACAAGAATCTGCAGTTCCACCTTTGTCCACTCAGACGACAACTACAGAGGTAAAAGTTGCTAAATTTGTCCTTCCACCATGGCTTATGGCACATCAACCCAAAAGAAAGAAGCAATCCATTTCACTGGATGACTTTGATTTTGGTCAATTAGTTCTGACAAAGTCAAAAGCAACAAACAATTTTAAGACTTTGTCTAGGGTTTTTGTTGATGAATCTAGACACAAATATGCAGAGATTGCTATTCCTTCATCTGACAATATTGACTTTGAAAACCCTAATTATGTCATCGGTAGAGTTGATCTGGGAAAGCAAATCCATGAAAGTGCAAAAGAGGACCTTCTAGCATACTGAATGCTTTGCTCGATAGATATGATAGGGACAAAGTCATAAAGGATCAACTTAAAGTATAGGCTAACTAGTTAAAATTAGTGCTTCTCAAAATAACTCAGTCATCTAAACAGGTTGAACTTGTTAGCACCAACACAAGCAATGAAGCCTTTTTGATAGATAGAGTGCTTGCCTTTTGGATAGATAGAGTGCTTTCCTAGGGTTCATTACTTATAAAGTCGGCCATTGAACTTTATGATAACTTGGGCAATGTTGGCAAAAAAATCAATCAAACACTTGAGATTATCTCTCAAGACATACAACTAATTGAATAGGATCTTCACTCTTGGAACAAGCTATGAGATTTTAAAATTCAAGTGTTGATTGAACATGGGGTCATCCCCGACAGGAGGAAGTATGTGGAGTATCAGGAGGCTATGATACATAAAAATGATATATTGAAGGCCTGATACTTGATTTGAAAAAATACCTTGAAAGGGAAGAAAACAAGGCTCAAGACATTTCTGATGAGCTTGCAGAATTACCATGTCATATGTTAAATGAAAACCCGTAGACACTCCCTGAGGATATAGTCATTCAAGTGTTCACCAACCTGGTGCAGGCAGAAGTTGAAATATAAGTCTTTTCATTGGCTTTACTTGACAGCTTGATGGAGTTCCAAAACATATTGAATAAGATGCAAAAAATACCGAATAAGCACAAGAGTGTGCCTGACACTCTCACTGATTCCATCACTCGGGTGCTTTTTATCTCCAAGCATACACTATGACCTAACAAAAATGATGTCCAGGCCACTATGAAAAGATATGAAGAATTCTTGGAGAAGCATCAAGATTATGAAGTGTCCAAGAACACTTAGATATTTTCCATGTTTTAGTTTCCAAGATTTGCAAATTTTGATTGATAAAATCCATGTCATTTTGAAAAATTAGAATACATGGATTTGTGAGATAGATTCATAAGTCAATTAGGAATCAGTTTTTGAATAAGTCAAAGTAGTTGTAGTTTTCCTATTTTTGCTCTCAGCCTCTCCCTATAAATAAAGAGGGCCTCTTTTGTAAATATTACCTTTAATCTTTTGAAGAATGTTGCCCATTTTGAGAAGCATACTTGAATCTGTGTTGAATATGCGTATCAAAAATTGATCAATAAAATAAGCAAATTGTCTCCAACCTTTGCTTTGGAGCACGTTTGTTGTATGTAAGAGTGTTCTTATGTCTCTCTTGTCATATTATCTTGAAATTGATTTATGAGTGATGTATTATTTCATTATTTAAGGGAAATTCATATTTGATATTGATAAACTTTTTGTTATCATATTGTATTTGGAGTTATATGTTTTGTGTATGAATTTGGTTGAGAACTTGTAGACTTTGTGCCGCAATTGCTAGCTATATTCCTGTGGATCTGTGGTGTTGTTAGTTGATAGACTTTGAGCTACAACTTGCTACATTTGTTATTCTTTGGAATCATCTTTGGGAATAACTTGCAATCTTTGAGCTATAAGTTGTTGTTGTTGTTCATGTGATCTTGCCATGAGATGCGTTGAGAGACTTTGGGCTACAACACATATCTTTTTTGTTATCTTCAAAACTACTATGGAAAGTGGTAGAAGACTTTATTCTTTTGTTGATTTTTCTAAGTTATTATCATTTTCTGGTATTGTTCTTGATATTCCTACATCTAATAGAATTGGGTATCGGCTATTATTGCTCCAACTAGTGTTATTTAGTTTATTACTTGTTGTGAACATCAAGGTCATTATTGTTTAATTCATTTCCCTTATTCTAAAAAAAGAGAATATGCTAATGGAGACACCCCTATGAATAGTTGTAGTGTACATAAGCATAGTTTAATTACTAGTTGATTTAGTTAGCAATAAGCAGGGAGCCTCCCCTTTCTAAGAGGAGAGATTTAATCTCATTGTAATTTGGTTGATATAACCATTTTTTTCTCAGTTAGCTGATAACAAAATATTCACTCAACAAGGTACGCAAGCTCTACATGTGTAACAAAAAGGTTACCTAGTGCAAGGTCCAATGGGACCAATATTTGGAGGAAAATGCTACCTGGGAGGATTACAATGATATCTATCAAAAGTTTCCACATTTTTTCATATAACATGATGTATAAGAACATGTTTGAAGTATTTATTTTTGGTTTGGACTTAATCATCGAGGATGATAATCTCTAAGGGGGGAGATATGTCACACCCTATTTTTAAAATAATATATTTATTTTCATTATTTTCGAGAAGACTTAGTCAAAGAAAATGTTATGATTATAGTAATGATGGAAAATACATTTTCTTTATATTAATTTATATACAAGGAATAATTGTTTATGATGTTATTATTGATCATATGGTTAAATGATGAAGTTGATTAACTACTCTCCTGTAACTGAGGTGTATGTAGGAACAATGTTTATTTCCCTCTGATACGATGAGAGAGAGTATCACCATAGAGAGGATGCTAGATCGCATGAATGCAATGATCCTTATGCCATCTGGAAACAAAAACACCTATACTTAGTAGAGAGATCATGTTTATTCTTGTCAAATTATGTTGTCATTAATACGAAGTTTTAAATCATTTTCATCATCTAATAGAAACATGATGTATGTCTTTGTATGATGAGTCAACATGTGTAAATCGACTAAACATTTTTAATTTTGTTGTCAAGATATAAGTCAACTTGTGAGAATTCTCTATTGATAATTATGCTTACAAATAAGCACAATTTGTTGTTATATGGAGCCTAATCAGATTCAGAGGTTAAATTTACCCCACTTTTATCAGCACGGTTTCCCTCCAAATTCCAACGGGGTCAAGGGGTAGCCTCCCTGGCGCGCTCCCTGTCACGATACAGGGCGGGGTCGAGGGTTAGCGCCCTCGTGGGGGCTCGGGGGCAATGCCCCCAAAACCTCACACAGTTTTTATTATTTTATAAAGGCATTGGGAGTTATTTTTTTAATTGGCTGACATAAAAAAACCCTATTTTGTAACCGACATAAGTCTTGATAAAAAAGGCTAAGGGTTAGGGTTTCTGTGGATATTGTATTATAGCATTTTGCAGCAGTATTGAGTTGCAGGGATTGCTAGTTGTAATCAGTTTGATTTACTAGATAATAATATTAGACTCTATGTTGGTTGATGTAGCTCGAGTTTGGGTGAACCACGTTAAAATTGTCTCTCGTTGTTATTATTTCTGTGTATTTTTTATTCCTCTATTTAATCTTTATTTGCATTTTATTGATATCTTCTACCGTCTAATCCTAACAAGTGGTATTAAAGCCAAGTTTTGTTCAATTATCATTTGCAGGAAGGTCTCACGGTTGAGTGGGAGTAATGGTGGATGAGGGTAAATTGAAGGTTGATAAATTCAATGGGCAGAACTTTCAGTTATGGAAGATGCAAATGGAGGATTACCTCTATCAGAAGGATTTATGGAGGCCCTTGAAAGGAGAATCCAAGAAACTAACAGGAATGACAGATGAGGATTGGGAACTTCTAGACATAAAAGCATTGGAAACCATTCGGTTGTGCCTGACACCATCTGTGGCATTCAATATAATAGAAGCAAGGCAACAAGTGAACTAATGAAAGCCTTGGCTAAATTGTATGAAAAACCCTTAGCCTCAAATAAGGTATTTCTCATGAAGCATTTGTTTAATCTGAAAATGATTGAAGGTGGATCTGTGACAGATCATTTAAATAAGTTTAATATGATTACCAATTAGTTAACTTCTGTAAAAGTGAAATTTGATGAAGAGGTGAGGGCTCTCTTGGTTTTATGTTCTTTGCCAGAAAGCTAGAATAGCTTGGTAATGGCTGTAAGTAACTCTGTCTCTGGTTCAAACACTTTGAAATTTTATGATGTTGTTGGTGTTATCCTTAGTGAAGAAATGTGACAAAAAAATTAGGAGGGTCCACATTAGGTACTGTTTTGAATGCAAAAAGTAGGGGAAGATCAAAGGAGAGAGGAAAAGGTTCTGAAGGTCATGGGAAGTCACAAAAAAAATTGAAGGATAAGAGATCCCAATCTAGAGGACAGAATGATTGCTGGTATTGTGGGAAACTAGGTCATCTGAAGAAAGATTGCTAGTCTTGAAAGAATAAAGGAGACAAACAAGAAGGTAATAAGGGGGCAAATGTGGTAAGTAATAAATTTGAAGATGATGCTTTGATTCTTTCCATAGATAATGCTGATGATTCATGGGTTTTAGATTCAGGGGTCTCATTTCATGTTATGCCCCATAGAAGTTATTTTCTTGATTATGTTCAAGAGGATTTTGGGCTAGTTTATTTGGGAGATAACAAACCTTGTCAGATTGTTGGAAAGGGAAGAATCAAGATTAAGTTGCAGAATGGGAATCATTGGCTACTACAAGAGGTAAGGCACATTCCAAGGTTGAGTAGGAATTTAATTTTAGCAGGGCAACTAGCTGATGAAGGTTGCATAATTACTTTTAGTGATAAAAATTAGAAGGTTTCAAAAGGTGCCTTAATAGTAGCAAAAGGTGTGAAAGTAGGCACCTTATATCTTTGTACAGGTCATACTATTCCTTCTACTTTAGCTGTTGCAGAGAAAAAACAAACAGGTTTAGGAATAGTTGCTGCAGGTTCACAGGAAAAGACTAAAATAGTTGCTGTAGGTTCTGAGACAACACTGTGGCATAATAGACTTGGGCATATGAGTGAAAAAGGTATGAAGGTACTTCATTCTAAGAAAGTTTTACCAGGTCTGAAATATTTTAATATGGATTTCTGTGAAAGTTGTGTGTATGGAAAACAAAAGAGAGTTAGTTTTCTCAAGGATGGGAAGCAAAAGAAAGATGAAAAGTTGGAGCTTGCAATGAAAGAAGAAATGAACTCCTTGCTGAAAAATTAGACTTGGGAATTATGTAAGTTGCCTGCAGACAAAAAAACTTTATCAAACAAATGGGTTTATAGGTTGAAAGAGGAAGATGGAGCTAAGAAAAGATTTAAATCTAGGTTAGTTGTAAAAGGATTTGCACATAAAAAGGGCATTGATTTTGATAAGATTTTTTCTCCGGTAGTTAAGATGACTTCTATTCGTACTATTTTAAGTATTGTGGCTACTGAAGATTTGCATTTGGAACATCTAGATGTGAAAACTACCTTTCTCCATGGTGATTTGGAGGAGGAGATATATATGGAACAGCCCCAAGGATTTGAGGTCAAAGGTAAGGAGAAATTAGTGTGCCAATTAAAGAAGAGTTTGTATGGCCTGAAACAAGCACCTCGGTAATGGTATTTAAAATTTGATAGTTTTATGGTTGAGTAAGGCTACAGTTGGTGTAATTATGACCATTGTGTTTATTTTTTAGGAGGTTGGATAATGACAGCTACATTATTTGATGTTTATATGTTGATGACATGCTTATAGTAGGGTCTAATATGGATCACATAAGAGAGTTAAAACAACAGTTAGCACAATCATTTGCTATGAAAGATTTGGGGGCAACAAAAAAAATCTTTGGTATAAAAAATTGCAGAGATAGGACTAATAGAAAATTGACTCTATCTCAAGCTGATTATGTTGAAAAGGTGTTTCTAAGATTCCATATGGAGAATGCAAAAGCTATCAGCACACCTTTGCCTAGTCATTTAAAATTGACTAAGGAGATGTGTCCTAAAACACAAGAGGAGGAAGATAAAATGTCTAAGGTACCATATGCTTCAGCTGTAGGAAGTTTAATGTATGCCATGGTATGCACGAGACTAGATATTGCACATACTGTAGGAGTCATAAGTAGGTATACGAGTCATCCCGGATTGGAGCATTGTAATGCAGTAAAATAGATTCTCAGATATTCTAGAGGTACATCTAATAAACACTTAGGTTTTGGGGGCTCTAATACTGATTTAGCAGGCTATGTAGACTTAGATTTGGTAAGGGATATTGATACCAGGCAGAAAATTACAAGTTATGTCTTTACTGTAGGTGGGACCTACAGTGGTGAGTTAGATTTCTAGGTTGCAAAAGGTGGTTGCTTTATCCACCACAGAGGCAGAATATGTAGCTACAATAGAGGCAAGCAAAGAGATGATATGGCTACATCTTTCATGGAAGAATTGGGCAAACAATAGGCTAACATTTATTTGTTTATAGATAACTAGAGTGCCATACATTTTGCAAAGAATTCTACCTTGCATTCAAAGACCAAACACATATAGTTGAGGTATCACTTTATTCAATCGGTGTTGGATGATGGACAATTGCGGCTAGAAAATATACATACAAATGAAAATCTAGTGGATATGTTTACAAAGGTAGTGACAAGGGAGAAGCTGAGCTCCTCTTCAGCTTTGCTTGGTCTTCAAGACTGAAAACAATAAAAATAGAACAACAGAGTCCAGGGTGCTTATTTCCAGTGGGAGCTACAGGGTCAGCAGTGTTATGATCAGTCTCCAAGTGGGAGATGATATGGTGTGGAGTCTGATCAATCTCCAAGTGGGAGATTGTTGTTATATGGAGCCTAATCAAACTCAAAGGTTAAATTTATCCCACTTTTATCAGCGCGGTTTCCCTCCAAATTCCTATGGGGTCAAGGGGCAGCGCCCCTGGCGCGCTCCCTATCGCGATACAGGGCAGGGTCAAGGGGCAACGCCCCTGAAAGCTCATAGGGTTTTTATTATTTTATAAAGGCATCGGGAGTTATTTTTTTAATTGGCCGACATAAAAAACCCTATTTTGTAATTGACACAAGTCTTGATAAAAAAAGGCTAAGGGTTAGGGTTTTTGTGGATATTATATTGTAGCATTTTGCAGCGGTATTGAGTTGCAAGGATTGCTAGTTGTAATTGGTTTGATTTACTGGATAATAATATTAGACTCTCTATTGGTGGATGTAGCCCAAGTTTGGGTGAACCACATTAAAATTGTCTCACTGTTATTATTTCTATGTATTTTTTATTCCTCTGTTTAATCTTTATTTGCATTTAATTGATATCTTCTGCTGTCTAACCCTAATACAATTAATGTTCAAGAGTACACAATAGTGACATCTATTACATAAGTGTGTTATGTCTATTTACAAATTACTATTATTATTAATATTGTTGTCATAGGTGTGGTAAAAAGTTTCTCTTTATTTATCTCCTTAGCTCATACTCCCTAGATGCTTGGGGAGTGGGGGAAGGAGCAATAGCTCCATACTCCCCACTTTTTCCTACATGTTAAGCTTCGTGAGGGGTGGAGATAAATTCTTGGGGTGATGTATTTACTATCTTCCCATAACTATTGATGAGTGGGTTAAGTAGAGGGAGAGATAGGACTCGTGGATGCGACGAGAGAAGGGCTCGAAAGATGGGAAGAGCAAAGGAGATATAATAAGGTGAGAATGGTGAAGAATTGGCCTATTTTATTATTCAGGTAAGTCTACTACATTCCTTAGGCTAAGATAGAGTATATATATTTGCCTTTCATTCAATTAGATCAGTAAGTATTAAAGAAGTAAAGAGAATTGTGTTAGACTATCATTTGGCAAGTGGATTATCATTGAGTGTAAGTGAATGTAGATTGGTTGTTTATCCTCTATAGAGGATTATTATTTTTTGTATTATCATATTGTAATCCAAGAAGAGTAATAGTTATGTTTAACTCAACATATTTATCTAAGATCCTTGTCATATAGTTACGCCTTAGGAAATGTTAATTGATTTAATACCTCTGAGTAGAGAATCTCTCAGCTATGACTTAGATATTAATATCTTTTCATTGTTAGTGAAGCATGATAAGGTTTACAAGGTAACAGTCAAAGATTGTGCCTAAGCCTCTTGATATTTAACGTAGCTACTTTGTATTGCAACCTTAGTTTGACAATATAAGACTATGTTATTATGGTGAAGCCAATTGTGTCATTTTGGTGAAACTGACTATGTTATTTTGGTGAAGCCAACTATGTTATTTTGTGAGGCCGATTATATCTTATATAATAGGCCCACTGTGTTATTTTGTGAGGCCGACTGTATCTTATATGATAAGCCAACTATGTCTCATGTAGAGGCTGACTAAGCTATAAGAGAGGCCGAATGTGTCTTATGTAGAGGCCAACTGTACCTTAAGTGTGGTCTGATTGTGCTAAGAAATTTAGAGCCTGACTATGTAAAGAATAAGTCAATATTGTAGTGATCGACTACTAGATAAAAGCCATGCTTGGGTTGTAGAAATTTTAGTATGAGCCAATGGAAGACTTAAGAGAGACCTAAGAGAAGGTTGTTGTCATAATCAGAGTATTCTTCTCATAGAAATGGCTAACCAAGAAGACATAGAGTGTGTTTGAAAGCTTAAAAGCTAGTTATTGAGTCGAAGTCATTGTGTAGGAGCACTTGACATTAGACCACTATTTTCAAGTATATAAAGAAGAATGAGTTGTTTTTAGAAGCTATTCTAAAGTTATTCTAAATTATATATATTCTAGTTTTATAGAAGAATAATCTTTAACCCAATCTTAGGCTAAGAATAGTCACATGATTGTTGAGAGATATACCCACTATGGAAATGAAAAGTCATGATATAGACTACTTTATTATTATGTTATCTTTTTTATATACATGAGGAAGTGCATTCAATTTGTTGGTATATGAAATTATAGTTTATCTTCAATAGATTATCTGTCAAATGACTATATTTTTAAATTACTATAGATAGAGTCTTTAATCATAAAACCCTATGGATTAAATGTCAGAATCTTGCATGTGTAGAAGAACATGTAGGTGAGCATGGTAGAAGGTAGGTAGGTCATTGAGTAGATGATAGGACGTCATAGACCCGTGATTGCAAGGATGCAAAGAGGGACTCAATGTATGTTATATAGTCACCTAAGCTCTCACCTTAAACTTGTCACAATGACTAGTAGATAAAGGATTATGATATAGATCAATATGGTATAAGAAAGTTGAAAAGAATTATTTTATTTATGACATAAATTGAGAAATAAGAATGTTGTCTCCAAGTCGAGAAAAAAGTGAGTGAACATACAACTATATATTTATATGAAACTTTGGCCAAAATAATGCAAAAGTCACTACTTGCATTGTTGGTTCATGGTGTACCAGATAGTTGAACAATCAAAATGGGTCATACATAGCTAGAGCTAGACTAGAGTTGTAAACCTAATTGTCATTAGCTAGGACACATCACTAGTTCTCAGATGGCATAAATAATTTGTTGATTTTGATTATCTATTAACCTTGCGAAAGGAAGGGCCACTTCTAGAAGGAAGGTGTGCAGGGGATCATTAGTCTGTGGTTGGAGGAAAAGCACCAAGGTGATGCTCTCTCTCCTACAATTGATTGCCGAAGACTTCTAAATAAGAATACATTACTTATTTTGTAAAAGATATTGGTAAAATTGTAAGTTGTAAGAAGTACGATGATTTGTTATATGTGGAATTTTGTTAGTTGCATTTGAAGCAACCATTTTCTAAATATATGTATTGTACTTGAAATTACAAATGTAATTTCTTTGATTACTGATAATTAAAAAGAAATAGTGAGATGTTTGCTTTAATTGTGTTTAAGGATATCTAATATTCTAGTTGGTATGTTACACATGGTATTAAAGCTACCAAGTTTAGCACTTGGAGCTTGGAGTTTATTGCAAGGTTTCACAAGATTGTCAAGATATGCTAATGTTAAAACATTTGTTCTTGTGCCAGAATGGTAGGAAACACAAGGACAAGAAAGTGAGCCAAGAAAATGAAACTTAGTGAAATGCCTAAGATCACTATTAAGAAAGAGACATCTCCTAAATCAAAGACAGAAGAAATATAATTCCAATTGCTAAGAGAATGAATTGTTGTATTTAAGCATAATTTAGACATGAAATAACTCACAACACTTAGATTTTATCTTGAAAACCTCCAATAAGGAGGAAAAACTAGTTTTGGTAGCACGACAACATGCCTTGCTACTCTCCAAGTTATTACTTTGCAAAGAGATTATTACATTAAGTGGGCAAACTTTCCTTCTACTTCTAATTATTTCTCCTACAAGAATATAATGTACAATAAATCTAACCTTCTTCAACTACTGATAAATTGAATGCTCATATACAAGCCTATTTATAGATTTTCCAATGTAGAATTGAGTTTTCTTGGGCTCTAGGTGAAGATCAATAGTCACTAGATGTTTGACTAATGCTTGTATGGTTTGGATTTTTAATTTTTATGTTTTCATGGCCATGGACACTAGCGTGCCTACACTATGGTCTAGACTCTAGTGCACCTACATTGTCATCTCCCTAGTCATGCTAACTTCTATGTTTGATATAGTATGCACTACTATCAAACACCTATCTTTTCACTTGAAACCTATTTTTGGTTCCTATTTTTCCTATTACATTTTTTAGGTCCCTTTAGATCAATCAAGGAAAATTGTTGGGACATATTGTGTCCAAAGAGGCAGTTAGGATTGATCCAAAGAGGGAGTTAGACTTGATTCCTTAGCCCAAGAGTATACACGGAATCCAATCTTTCTTTGGACATATTAATTTTCTAACAAGGTTTGTGCCTAAACTTGTTGAGAAAACTAAAGCCATCCATAAGATTTTACAAATGGACAAACCATACAATGGGAAGGAGAATAGGTAACATCTTTCTTGGGAATCAAAGGGGTTTTAAAGAAAACAGTGCCTATGTTGGGTAGTTTAAATTATTCCAAGCCTTTTTAGGTGTTCTCTTTTGCTTCCTTGTATACTATAGCAATAGCACTTTTGCAGAAGAACAAGGAAGGATTTGAGTAGCCTATTGTAATTTTTAGTGAATCCCTTCAAAATGTTGAATTTCAAAGTATTTAGTCACAAGGAGAAAGCTTATGTTCGAGTCAAAGATATCAAAAATTCCATGCGGGGATTTATAAAGTGATAATCAACTAAGGCCCAAACCCTAGGTAAAACCCTAAGAGAATAAGGAATAACCAAATCTAGGAAAAGATGGAAAAATTAAAATCAATTAGATCTAAAACTTTGAAAAAATTAGAAATATATCCCTAAGAGAAGACATGTAAGTTACGAGTTCACCAAAATATAGAGCAAATAAATAACAACCTACAAAATATCTAGGCATGTGTGTGAATTAAATATAACTCAAACACTAGATATATTAAGAAGCAAAGTATTTGATAAATCCATTGAAGTAAATTAACCGAGACATAAATTTGATGTGTTGAAATTAAATTAAGAGGGATTAGGGCTTACTTGATTTTGATGGTCAATATAGAGTTGTTTTATGTTTTGATTGAATCTTTTTAATTGTACCTCAAGATCACTTAAATTTGAATGTATTAGAAGTTGAATGATGAAATTTGAACTAGTTGACCATCAAACTTTAATGTAGGAACATGATCATATACAAATTTGTCCTAGATAGAATGATTCTATCCTTCCCAAGTAATTCTATCCTTTGTGAAATTGACCTTTAGAACATAACACATTTATTTAACTATTATAGAGATTTTAGAGACACATATAAAATAGCATAAACAAAATAACTATAAAACATAATACATTTATTTACATGAGGAAAACTGAGAAAAACCCCACACTGTATTATCAAATCTTGAAATAGATTACAACACACTTGCAACAGAATAACCATAAAACATAACACATTCATTTATGTAAAGAAAATTGAGAAAAAGCCCCACAATATATTATCAAAATCTTGAAATAGATTACAACACACTTGCAATGCAAAAAAAATTCGGAGAATTCCATAAACTAAACTTACACAAATGACTATCTAAAAACACCAATATATCATAAATGACCATCTAAAAACATCAATATATATAAAATTACATTGCAAAATAACTACTTTACACCAATTATAAAAATCTTCTATTCTTAGCTCTCTTTTTTTCTAATTTTTGTTTTTTAATCTTTATCATGTAAAGTTGAGACATTGTTTTTATTTTTTATTTTTAGTTTTAAAGAAGTAACCACTTTACACCTATCATAAAAATCTTCTATTCTTAATCCTTACTCTTTTTTTTTTATAAAAATCTTCTATTCTTAATCTTACTCTCATTTTTTTATCATGCAAAGTTGAGACACTGTTTTTATTTTTTATTTTTCCTTCTATTTTTAAAGCGCTTTTTCCATCAAGAACGTTGTTCAATCCAAACCATCTTCAATTCTGCTACAAAACCGGCAGTAGATTTTGAGCTTGCTGATAAACAAGGATAAGAGCGAAAGGTTTAGACAAAGCCATAAGTGAGAGAGGTGTGCATGTGTAAGACCATCTAAACACAATCTATCGGTTAATTATAACACCGAAAGATGCTGTCGCAGGCCGGAAGTTATGTTCATCTATCTTTATCCACCCATGCCCTCTGCCGCCTCGTAGCATATAAATTAGTCGATCAAGTACAGCATGTCAGTAATTCTATCTAACCAGTTTACATGTTGAAAGAGAAGTGGCAAGTTTGAAGTTTGCAAGGTATAATATATATGTTTGGTATTGGAAATTATAAAAAGATTCCATTTCCATAGTAGCATCCGCAATGTCAACAGCAGCATTAGGATTAGTACTGGCGGTGCTGCTGCTGATCTCGCCGTCATCAGAGTCCCTGCCACTGCGGGTGCGGTCGAGATGGATCGTGGACGAGGCGACGGGGCGCAGAGTAAAGTTGGCGTGCGTGAACTGGGTGGGGCACCTGCAGCCCGGCCTGCCGGAAGGCCTCAACCGCCAGCCCGTTTCCTTCACTGCACACAACATCACCTCACTGGGCTTCAACTGCGTCCGCCTCACTTACTCCATCCACATGCTCACCAAGAAGAGCTACACTAACTCCACGGTCGCTCAGACCTTTGCGCAGCTCAACCTGACGGAAGAAGCCGCAGATATCGAGCGCCACAATCCGGGGGTGCTCCGCCTTGGCCACGTCGCCGCCTACCGATACGTCGTGGCGGCGTTGTCGGAGGCGGGTGTGATGGTCATCCTCGACAACCACGTGAGTAAGCCCATGTGGTGCTGTGCTGTGGACGACGGCAATGGGTTTTTCGGCGACCGGTACTTTGACCCCAAAATGTGGGTCAGCGGCCTGCGTCTGATGGCTACGCATTTCAATAACACCGCCAACGTGGTCGCCATGTCACTGCGAAACGAGCTGCGTGGCAACCGCTCGACCCCGGCTCGCTGGTCGAAATACATGCAGTGGGGCGCGGCTACCGTCCATGAGGCCAACCCTAAAATCCTCGTCATCCTCTCCGGCCTGCGCTTCGACACGGACCTCAGCTTCTTACCGGTCCTACCGGTTACGCTACCCTTCAAGGAGAAAATTGTGTACGAAGGGCACTGGTATTCTTTCGGAGTGCAGTGGCACGATGGCCTGCCCAACGGCATTTGCTGGAACGAGACGTCGCGGATTAAGGGTCATATGGGCTTTGTTACCTCGTCGTTTAATGCTACTGCGGCGCCGCTCTTCGTTAGCGAGTTTGGGATCGACCAGAGATATGTGAATGATGATGATAACAGGTATTTGAACTGTATTTTGGCTTGGCTTGCGGAACAGGACTTGGACTGGGCGCTCTGGAGTATGCAGGGGAGCTATTATTACCGCTCGGACCAGGATCCCGTGACCGGCTTCGAGGAGACCTACGGGTTTTTCAATCGTGATTGGACTCGCATCAGGAATCCTGACTTCATTTCTCGGCTTAAGGAAATACAACAGCCCATTCAAGGTAAACTAAATCAGATACGCTGTGCTTCTTCCTCCTAGTAATTTAAATTGAACTAAATTAGAAATTCTTAGACTTATCCAGGTTTTTACACCATCCTACCCTGTTTTTTTTTTTTTTTTTTCAATATCTTGATTGCTTCACCACTTCCCCTTATCGCGTCAACTACACTTTTAAGCTCTTCTTTGTTCATAAAGGATAGAATTACTTGAGAAGGATAGAATCATTCTGTATAGGACAAAGTTGTACATGACCATGTTCCTACATTTAGTTATTTGTAGAAGTTCGTCTTTTCTTCTTCTAGTTTGGTGTAGAGGAAGCTTCTAATTATTTTTAACCATCTCAGATCACAGGCCTTTGTTCTAACGCTGCGCTGCCGTAATTATTGCTCTTAAATTTAGATACAAATTTGAATTTATGTTCCATAATTATTGGCTCTTAAATTTAGATACAAATCTGAATTAATGTACCATAATTATTGGCTCTTCAAATTCAGCTTCAACAACCAGTCAACCAGTTTATTTTGTCAATTGCCTCCACTTTTCACATATATCAGATCCAATTATGACAATTGCTTCCGCATGGACTGAGATCACCACCTATATCTGAATAATCATTTTGCCCAATGTTTTGAACGCATATAAGAGATAACTAGATGGATTAATACACTTCTTTTACATAATTTATCAGTTTAAACTACAGAGTCATGAAAACAATCTTCAATTCTTGAGAAGATAATTTCATACATCTTATCTTAAATGTAAGCTTTATATCTTTCAATTCCATTGGCAAACTGATAATTTTATACTGTGGGGTGAATGCAGAGCCTTCCTTATCTCCGGGGCCATATTATCAAATAATCTACCACCCTGCATCAGGTCTGTGCGTGGAATCCAGCATTGGAAACACCATTCAGCTGGGATCGTGCCACGGTGTCAGAAGCAGATGGAACTACGATGCCAGCGTGGAAGGCTCCATTGGGTTAATGGGAAGTTCATCCTGCATTTCCACTCAAGGAAATGGGATGCCTGCAATTATGACAGAAAATTGCTCTGCGCCCAACAACACTCTGTGGAGTACAGTCTCCTCTGCACAGCTGCAGCTGGGCACAAGAGATTTTGATGAAGATGGGAAAGAGAAGTGGATGTGTTTAGATGGAAGTGAAAGTCCTTTGATCTTAACAAAGGATTGTATCTGCATCACAGAATCTCACTGCTCTCCATCTCACAACCCAGAAAAACAGTGGTTTAAAGTCATAACTACCAACAAACAATTGTTGCATTAACTTTAATGTTAATGTATTTTCATTTTTCTGTTGTATTTCTTTGTGGCAGTAGTAATTTGATAGGCGTTGATTGGCGTTCTCATCTCTACGAGTAGTCTTATTTTTACTTTTATTTTTGCTTTATTCTAAATTTTATATGACTCTATTAGTTCTTCAGTTATGTTTACATGACATGAAAGTGTATATCGTTTTGGATTATGTTCAATCATAGCAGCAATTTTATTTGGTGAACTATTATTATTTTTTACATAATAAAATTTGAATATTATATTTATTATATTAAGTAATAGTTAAAGTTTTTAAATAAAATTTTAGTTTTTATATTTTCTAAATTAAAAGATGTTTTAAAAAAAAAAAACTTACAAAATTGAAAGGGAAGAAGGAAAAAATTGTAAATTACTGTTTAAAACATCTTTTGGTATAGTTGATTGAAAAAAGAAAAATCAAAATGGGCCTTGATTAATCATATGTGGTAACCATAATAAAAATTACTTTTATTCCTTGTTCTAAATTTCTTACTATACAAAATGGGAAGAGTTCAAATAGTTGGCAATGTGTGATTTTGATTTTAGTCAAAACAAAATTGGTTCAATATTTTTATATGTGCATCTATAAGCAAAATTCTAAAGACTTTTGACTTGCAAATTGATAATTCAGACCAATACATTGTTCTTTGAAATAGCTGACACCTTGTGAAACTTAAGAAACCAACTGATATGGAAAGATTATAAAACAAACTAATTAATGTGAACATAATAATTGAATAATTGAGAAATTAATGTGATAGTTCCAAAAAGATTAATATAATGAGGTTATTATCGGCACCCAATCCAAGCATAATTGGATGGGTCATTGCCATAAGGGTTTATTATGGCCAACTTCTATGTAATAAACCTTCATTACGGCATTCATGATCCGAAGACACTTCCCCCCCTTGCTGAGCTCACAGACCTTCAAAGTGAGCCGTCACACGCGTTACTCTCGCCAATCTTTCCAAGTAATAATTAGAAGCTTGGGTTAAATGAATGCGTTCCCTCCTTGGTGCAGACAGAAAGCCTTCATCATAGTTGTCGCCTTACTTTCAATCCGAGCAGTCCTTGGCTGTTTTCATTGGTGGTAGTAGTGGATAGTATGGAGAAGGGTTCAGGCTTCATCGCTAAGATTTTGGTGCATGGGACAATTAACTTGGGAATTTCGACCCCTATCCAGCTGGAGAGTTCAGTTCGACAGATGGCATTTAAAGGCGTTGTTACTGATTTAAGGCTAAAATGCATCCTGCAAAGGCATGAAGGCCTTCTCCTCCCGGCGGTCAAGATTATCTTGGGGGTGGATTTTCTGGCAGCAGACGAGTTTTATAGGGTGGATTCTCACATCTCCTCTCGTTTCCTAGCTTCAATCCTGGACGCAGGGGTGTCTACAGAGGCGGCGAAACTCATCATGACCAAACTGTTCAAGCCAGAAATCCTTCGGGGCCTCAATGCCATTCTTGAGGCGGTCATTCCAGGGGTAGGTATTCCCTGACCAAAAGACATTGTCGCTCATACAGACCCTCTAGAGGTGACAAAGGTCCTGCCATTCATCCTCGACTTGAAAGGCATGGCACTGGTAGAGCACCAGGATCGAGTCCTCCAGGTCTTCGATTTTCTACAGAGCATCTTGCAAGAGGACGTGGACTCCGGGGAAGGGGTTTGGATGGACAGGCTACATGCTATGGCTGTGGAGCTTGGTCTCTTCTGACTTTTCAAATGGTTTAACCCTCAGTTCGGTGGGTCCTTCACCAGTAAGTTTGTTAATAATACAGTCATATTCATAATAGTAAGCCTAATGGCTAATTTTGTAAAGTTCCAATAGGCTCTAGGAAAGGTTTTAGGGGTTTTTTGTCAGACTGGCTGTTGTAGGTAAATTGCATATAGGCACTTGTTTGTTCATACTTTCTCCTAATCAATACAAAACTTATATTTACGAATAAAAAAAAAAAAATAATGAGGTTATTATATTATATTAAAAATCTTAAACAAGTTGGCATTACACAACTACTAACTTTCGAAGATAAATATAAACCTTTTTAATGATAAAGTAAGATTTTGAAATCCTTGACATATGTATATAAAAATGTTTTATTTATGAAGAGTGTAGAACATGTAAAGTACATAATATATTTAACAAGTTTGTTGATACATTAATGTAATATTTTTCTTGATTATGGATACAAAATAACTATTATGTTATTGTATTTATTATTAATTTTCTTATACATTAGCAAAGCCGTAACCACTAAACAAAAATTAAAAAAAAAAAATAGCAAATAAAAGATTTAGATTCTTCAATGCATGGGGCATGGAAAAATAAATAAAGTAAAATTCAATGTGGCATGGGAGAATAAATAAAACAAGTGCCACATAGTTGCTAGTTGTAATTATAGTACGTGTTTTAGTTGTAATTATAGTTGTGTTTTAGTTTTAATTTTTAATTTATAGGTAAACTTCAAATTTACTTTTTGTCAAACAAACAAAATTGTTATTATTTATATATAGTTATAATATTAATAATATTATTAATTATATTATTAATATTTATTATGACACTTGATATATTATCTTAATTGATATTATAGTATTATAATATACTATAATATTAATTGATATAATATTTGCCTTAATTTTCTTCTTAGAATAAATATTTGTTGTATAAACAAATTAGATTCCAATAATGTTAAACAAATAATTTTTTTTAAAGCCAATATAAATATTATAACAAAATTATAATATTTATAGTATAATTTATAAATTTTTTTAGTTTAAATAATAATGAAATAGTATAATTAATTATTTATTGATAATAAACAATGTTTATATTATAAATATGATAATAATATATTTATATTATTACATTATTATAATATTATAACATTTTTATATAGTATTATATTATATTTTTGTTTTTATTATATTGTTATATTATATTATATTATATTTATATTTATGCTTATTATTATATTATTATACAATATTATTATAATATTATAATATCAATTAAGATAATATATGAAGAAGTGTTAATTGTGGATATTAATACTATTATTAATATTATAACTATAAATAAAAAAGATTTTGTACTTTTGACAGAAAGGAATTTTGAAGTTTAGGTAATGAAGTAAAAAATAAATTCTAAAAAACTGATGTTTTTTCACTCTCAATTATCGCCATCCATTTAGACATGACTTAACTAGTGGGAGGTAAGATTAGTGTTCATAATTTGTTTACTTAGTCACATCCTCCCCTCAAACCAAATTTCTCTCCACATTTATAGGTGTTTGTTGCACTCTCTGACAATCTACAGAGAAGAGGTCATTGTTTTGAGCTAATCACAATAGAGATAAATCATTTTTAATGATTTTTTGTTAAAATTTTATCATCTTGACATAGGAAAAAATCAAATTTATATCAAATTTGCCTGACAAGAAAATAAGTTCTGGTGTCTTGATTAGTTTACTATTAATAGATTAATAACTAGATAAGCCTCAACGGATACAATAGTACTACCAGATACTAATAAATTTGGTAGTGGCATGGGAGTTAAGAAGGTTTTGCATAATATTAAGGATTTTCCAAGCATACTATTAATATTTGTGACCCTTATGCCTCTACACAAATTACATAAATAACTTATTTTATTTATCTATAACATTTTCAATAATTGTACAATTTCATTCAGTCCAAAGACATACAGAAAATAAGAAGACTAAATCCTCCTTCCCCTTTCTTTTTGAAAGGAAACTCTAGCTCTTCCAAAAGGATAAATCAGAGACAATCCTTTGCTCCTTCTAGCTCTAGAAATCCTACATGCATAGGGTTGTATGCTTGGAAAATCCTTAAGTTATTATAGTACTTAGAAGATGGGAGAGAGACATATTCAGATCTTCTTTAGCATCTCTTTAGAGATTCTTTCCTCAAACCTGCAATAGAGAATAGAGAAAAGGCAAAAAAATATAGTACTTAGAAGATGGGAGAGAATGACATATTCAGATCTTCTTTAGCATCTCTTCCTCCAATAGAGAATAGAGAACAGGCAAAAAGAAAAAAATGAAATGATACGATTTAAGGAATAAATTTATTTTAGTAAGTTCTAGAAAATCATTTCTTTCCATAAATCTACTCCTTAAAAGTAGCTAACAATTTCCTATTTTGGTGGATTTATTTATTATAACATGTCTTTTTAAATTAATTTAAGAGTTAGTGATAATATTTAAATTTATATTTAAAAATTATTTTTTTAAAAAAATCTCAATATGCAATCATATCCCTAAATTTTAGTTATTATAACATGCCTTTTTAAATTAATTTAAATGAAATGAGTGTCTAAATTCTTTTTTTGGTTGATGTAATAAACTTATTGTTATTTATTTTTAATTAAAACTATTAGTTTTTTAAAAAAGGGGGTAAAAATTTATTGATCAGCAAAGAGAGAATGCAAAGCAAAAGGCCTCAAGCCCACCATGAAACAACAAGAGTTCCACCATGAACCCCAAGACAACCACCTATCTATTTCTATCCTCAATAATTAACTGATCTAAAACCAGAGTATACTCTAGTGACATAAGATCCCAATCCCTAACATCCCATCCCTCCTGATGCTCAAAGGCCCACTTAGCCAAACAATGCACCAGTCTATTCCACTCATGGGGAATATGGAGAAAGGAAACATACTCCAAATAGCCACAGAGCTCCAAAATCTGCTTGACCACCAAAGCCAACTGCCAATTAGCTCCATCTACCCTCTATTCTAGCAACATATCAACCACAATCTATGGATCAGATTCACATATGAGTTTTTCCCAACCAAGGGAGCAGGCCCTTTCCATAGCACTAAGAATAGAAAGGGCCTCCATAAAATTGTTAGTATAGAGCCCTTTATAAGTGGAGAAGAAAAACATCCCCCTCACTATCTCTGCCAACACTCCCAATCCCCACCTATCTAGGATTCCCTATGGACAACCTGTTAGTGTTGACCTTCAGAATACCTTGGGGAGGAGGGGACCACTAACCATCCCGCTGAAGCTTTTGTTTGGCCCGCCGAGGCTGCCTATCAACAGAGAAACTCAAACCCCTGTCTATTAAATCTAGTTTCTTAACAATAGCCAAGTCATTAGGATCCACATTGACCGAGAGATCACATTTTGCTGAGGTAGTCTCCTAGATTTTGATATAGATCTTTTTCCATAACTTGACCACCCCTAGCCTCACATCTTGAAAAAGCCTCCTATTCCTTTCTAGCCAAAGGTGCCAAATAATAAAAGTAGGCCCAATAGTCCAAATAATCTAGAGAAAAGAGGTCTAATCTAAACGCCTACCCAAGCTCTCCTAGAATTCAACCAAGGAAGTGGCACGAATGCAAGCATGGTTCCATGTCCCGACTAGAGGTGCCAAACTTCCCGAGAGAAAGGACACTGGAAGAAGAGATGAGAAACATATTCTTCACTGTGGAAACCTCTCTTCCTCAAATTCTCCCAGGTAAGGCATCTATTTTGAACAACCAGCCAAGTAAAGAAATTAAACTTGGGCCATGAGAGCTTATTCCAAATGTTTTTCCACCAAGGAACACCAACCTGCCCATACAAGTCCAACTCCAAGTAACTTGAGGCAACCGAGAATTTTCCTTTTGGATCAGGGCCCTAATCCAAGAGATCCCTCCCTTTGAGAGAATTACACATTCTCCTAGCCAAAATGCTAGCAAGTTCCTGACGATCCTCCTCACTACCACCTGGTAGCCACTCATGAGACTCCTTCCATTGCATTACCTCCACCTGACCTATCACATGAATAGTCTTAAAGTCCACCACCCTGCTCCACCTGGCCTCAAGCAAACTATTGCAAAGGGTATGAAAATGAGGAAACATAGAAAATATAGGGGGTGACCATCCTAAGAATCATGCCAAAAAAGAGCCTTGGAGCCACCATTATAAATCCAAAAAAGGCCATCCTTGATAAGCTTTGCCCCTCTTTTGAGAGTATCCCAAATCATAGATCCCTTCCCCAAAAGGCTATATCAAGGCACATCTCAGGGGTTTGCCCCTTGGAGGTACTTGTGAGTGAGAATCTGTGCCCAATCCTAATCCTAGAAAGTGCACTAGATCTCCAATATAATTTGGCAGCTAAGACCTAACCATTTAGCCCTACCAGCTTGAACCCAAGGCCTCCCTCCTGCTTAAGCCTATAGATAGAATCCCACTTAACCAGACTCCACTTTGAGAAGGACAAATTTCTAGCCTAAAGAAATTGCCAAGCAAGGGCATAAAATTCCTTAATAAAACTTGAGGGAGCAACCTGCACAAAGCACCTGTAAATAGGAAGGGCTTGAACCACCAAATTCAGCGGTGTCATCCATCTAGCCATCGAGAGCTATCTATGAGTCCAATGACTAACCCTCCTACAGAACTTATCCAAAATATCCTGCCATATCTCCTTGTGTTGAGACCCCACAACAATGGAAATCCCAAGATATTGCAAAGGAAGAGATCCAATCTGAAAGTGAAGAATCTGAGCAATCCTACTCTAAATAAGTTGAGGGGTATTGAAGAAGAAGATGGAAGACTTATCCTCATTAATCTTTTATCCAGAGGCAGCCAAATAGGTATCCAAAGTTTTCCTTAAATTCATAGCTTCATTAATTCTAGCCAAGCCCATCAAAGCAGTATCATCCACAAATTAGAGATGAGAGTAGGGGGCAGACTATTATCCCAATTCCATCCCTGAATAAGCCCTTGTCTAACCTGAGACTTGATAAATCATCCAAGTCCTTCTACCATAATGATAAACAGGTAAGGAGATAAGGGCTCCCCTTGGTAGAAGCCTCTAGAAGCTCCAAATTACTCTGAAGGCTCCCCATTGATAAGAATCGAGAAGGAAGTAGAGGTCACGCAACTCATCACGCAATCCACCCACTCCCTACTAAATCCAAAAGATAGAAGAACTTTCTGCAAGAGGGCCCATTCGACTCTATCATAAGCTTTTGCCATATCAAGCTTGATGAACATATCTTTTTCCTTAGAATTCACCATGGAATGAATGGCCTCAGTACCTATCACAACCCCATCAAGAATTTGTCTGCAAGCAACAAAGCCCCCTTGTTCTTCTAATATCAACAAGCTGAGCCAAGGCTTAAGCCTTTCTGCAATCAATTTGGTAATAATTTTGTAGATCACATTGTAGAGAGCAATGGGTCTAAACTTGTTTAGACAATTAGCACCTTCCCTTTTAGGGATAAGAGCCAAAAAGGTGGAATTCAAAGCCTTTAACATTTTCTTATTTCCTTGAGATTCCTGCACCACCTCTAAAAGATCTAACTTGATAATTTCCCAAAACTCCTGAAAGAATTCAATAGGAAAACCATCAGGGCCCGGAGCTTTACCTTTCTTAATTTGGAAGACCACCACTTCTAATTCTGTAGTGAGATGGGAAGCATGAGGGTTGCATTCATCTCATTGGAAACAAGTGAGGGGATACAATCAAGAATACAAATTTCATCTTCTCTAGCCAGAGGAGAGTCTTCCTGAAAAAGAGCCACAAAGAACCGGGAAGCCTTGCTAGAAATCGCAACCTAATAAGAGAGCTAAGTTCCTCCAAAGACACAAGAGAGGTAATAAGATTACCATTCCTTCTAGCCTTAACAAAATTATGGAAAAAGGTAGTATTCCTCTCACCCTCCTATAGCCAATCAATGCGAGATTTTTGCTTCCAGAAAATCTCCTCCTGCAAGTCCCATTCCTCCAATTCCTTAGCAGAAAAAGTCTCCTCCCTACTCAAATCCTCAGAAAGACCTTGATCCTAGATTTGGCAGGTGATGAAGTCCAAGCAAGCCTAAGCTGCCATTTTATTATGGTGCAAATTGTCAAAGCACTACCTATTCAACTTCTTGAGCCTATATTTCACATACTGAAGCCTTTTGGCAAAAGAAAACACAGCCCTGCCATGAGTAGGCCTCCCATGGTGCCACAAATCACCCATTAAGTCCTAGAGGGATGGGTCCCTCGACCACATGAATTGAAACTTAAAAGAAGGGTTCCTCAAAGGACCGAAGGGTACTACTAAAAATTTGATCAGCCAATGGTCAAAACCTTTCCAATCTAAAATCTCTGAGTTGGTATTCCACCTATCCCCAAGCCAATAAAAAGAGACTAAGAATCTATCCAGTTGCTCTAAAATACCATCTTCCCCACATCTTCTGTTGCTCCAAGTGAAGATACCATTACTTGGCTTCACATCAATCAAATGCAAAAGCTCTCTGTTATCCCTTACGAGAAAAGGAGAAGGGTCAATCCACAATCCATAGAAGCAAGGGAGCTAATGACCAAACATACTTAACATGAGACCAAAGTTGCGATTTACCCAGAAGATCAGAAAGAGCATAGACATTAGTGAAAAGACACATTTCACCAGACTCTAAGCTAGAGGTAACCAAAGAAATAGAAAAGTAGCTCGAGAACCACCAAAGAGGACAACCTTCCTTGGATTCCAAAAACAAGCAACCCCACCCAAACTACCATCCACACACACTGACACTAACCATGCACCTACATACTGGGAGCTCTATTCAACAAGCCACCCACCTTTAACTTAGTCTCTTGAAGAAAGACAATATTAGGAGAATGGATACCAATCTTCTTACGAATAGCCTTTTGTCTAGGGATGCTATTCATACCCCTTACATTCCATGAGATAACTATCATTTATTAGGCTGGGAGAAATGAGAGTCAATGGTCTTCACCAACCCAGCATCCACAATATTCTCCCCAAGTAATTCAACCTTCTCATTGTCCTTCTTGCGACCCACCTTGGTCGGTTTCTCCAGGGGCCCCTTTTTTAGGGCCTTTGGTTGAATACCCAAGGTACACATGGATCCACTGCCCTTACCCAAGTCTGAAGGCTCCTTCACCTATGAAGGAATTGGATCAGCCAAAATAGCCACATATTTTATAACTAAATCCCCATCTGAATTAGGACCAACTAGCAAGTGGGGGGACAAATTTGTACCCAATGGACCCTCCTGCACAACCACTAAAGGAAAATCCTAGATGCCTATTTCTCTATCTTCTGGCAAGGTTGCTCCCATGGATCCAACCCCAGATGGAGGATCCACTAGAACCCCCTCCTCCTAAACTATGTCACCTAGAGCATCAAACTAATTAAAGACCCCTTCAGTTTGCCTAGCCTTGAGGGTTCTCTTCAGGCCTCTACCCTATTACAGGGCTTAACCGAAATAAATCCCTCCTTATCAACAGCCCCATCAGCCACAGGAGCCTTCCCTTTGTCCTTCTTAGGGCCAGAATTAGAGGGACCATTAGCTGCAGTCTTTGCCTAAGAGAGCCAAGGGCATTTCCTTTGCAGGTGCCCATACTCATGACAAAACTGACATCTAAAAGGAAGGGTTTCATAGTCAAGCTACTGGATCCAAGAAGAGGACCCAAGACAAATTTCCATAGAGTCTAGCAGGGGGTTATTTAAATCAATTTCCATGCAAATATGAGCAAAAGAGATTACCTTTCGATCAAGAGTTTGTTGAGCCAAGCCGAACGACTTGCCAAGTAGAAGGGCAATCATATGAAGAATGTCATTCCTCCAAAATTTGAGAGGAAGCCAAGGAAGCCAAACCCAAATGGGGACCTTTGTAGGGAGTTCCTTAGTCGAGTTGAACCCCAAATGCCAGGGTTTCATAAAAATCCCAACTTGATTGAAGAAATAAGGGCCACCTTCAAAAGCCCTATTTCTATCTACCATGCACAAAAACATAACCAAGAAGTAATTGTCCATAGCCATCATTACCTCCATATCTCCTTTGAGGTTCCAAACCTTCCAAGTCCAAGATTCCAAAGTTGGCAGCAAAAGATGAAGACCCACAAACTTACAAATAAGTGCATGATTACACAGATACTCCACATCTTCCAAGATTGAGTCCGACTGGATCATCAAGACATGATGCTCTTGACAACGCTCTAGACAACCATTAACTTTTTGAGTCTGGGTAATCCCCTTCTAGACCCAGAGCCCACATCAACCAAAGACTTCCCAAGTAACTCCAAGGACCTTGCATGTATAGAGGGAGAGGGATCCGCCATATCAATGTCTTTGGAGATCTCCAAAGAAGGGACTACTCCACCTTTCTACATCTCAAAACTTAGCCAAAAGAAATGAACTCACAGGCACATGAGATTCACAACCCCCACCTCCAATCACAAGAACAGACAAGAGAAGATCAGCGATCTTCACAGAGCTAGAGAAAACCCTCAGTGTAGCCAAGAGAGGAATCAACATAGCGAGGCAACCAGAAACAAAACCCATGAGTCGAACCACACTAAACAAATCCACCATCCCCCAAGTACTAGCAAAAACCACCCACCCATGATGAACACCAACACAATAGCAAAAAGTAGAAGAGTGCGACTAGGGTTTCCCCTAGCCCATGTAGCAGAGAAAACTAGTGACAGTCACCATCCTCAATTCAACCTCATTTAATTAAAACTATTAGTTATTTTATATAACAAAAATATATATTCTTGGGTGATATTTAATTTAAGTTTTGTTTTTATATGCAAGCTTATATATGGTTGGTTTTATTATGTTATTATAATGAAATGAGATAAAGAGGTATTTAATTAATTATTAATTAAATTAAAGCTAGATGCTTAGTTAAAACTTATAATTAAATTTGAGTTTAGTTTAGTTAAAAATTATAATTCTAACCATAATTTTGGTCGTAACTCTAATAATAACACTACCCCTAATGCTAACCATAATCTCAACCCTAATTTGAACAGTAATTATATTTCTAACCCTAACCCTAACCCTAACCTTAATCCTAACACTAATGCTAACCTTATCTCTAATTCTAACCATAATTCTAACTCTAACCCTAATTTTAACCTCTAACTCTAATCCTAACTATAATATAATTGTAATTATAATTATTATATAATTATAATTATTCTATATGATATAATATTATATTATATTTAATTATTATTATAATATATTATAATAATATATCTAATCTATATTATGATACTATATTATATAATTATAATAATTCATATAATTATATAATATAGTTAGAATTAGGCTTGCCACCTTTAAAAATATATATAAAGTACATCGTGAGATATCCATCTTGAGGCACCTATTTTTAATCAATTTGCTACATATAGGTAGAATAGGTGTGTCAAGAAATATATTTCTCGACGTACTTTAGATATATTTTTTTATTTATTTACACATTTTATGATTTTTATTCTAACCCTAATTTTAAGCATATTATGACCTAAATCCAAATTTCAATCATAACCCTCAATCTAACCCTAATTCTAATCTAACTTTGGTTCTTAGCTTAACCAAAACCCTATTTCTAAATGTAACCCTAATTCTAACCATAGCCATAAGATCACACTTACCAAATGTGTTTTGTAATACTAACACTATATCTAACCCTATTTATAAGCCTAATCCTAACTCAATCCCTAAACAAACTCCTAATTCTAAACCTTACCTTTATTCAAATCCTAACTCTAAACCTAACCTTAACCTTAACCATAATTTTGTACATGAACAAAACATTAAATGTAACTATTTTTATAAACATAACCATAACCCTAAATAGATTAAAACTTTATTCTAACCCTAATTTTAAGCATAACCCTAATTCTGACCCAAACCCTAATTCTAACCATGATCAAAACCCTAATTATAATAATACCCCTAATTCTAACCCTAATTTTAAGCATAGCTATGACTATGACCTAAATCCAAATTTCAATCATAACCCTCAATCTAACCCTAACTCTAATCTAACCTTTGTTCTTATCTTAATTAAAACCCTATTTCTAAATCTAACCCTAATTTTAGATTAAAAATTTATTCTAACACTAATTTTAAGCATAATCCTAATTCTAACCCTGATCCAAACCCTATTTCTAATCATAATTATAACCCTAATTCTAGCCCTAACTCTAATACTAATCATAACCCTTATTCTAACTTGAACACTAACCCTAACCCTAATTATAATATAATATAATATATAATAATGATAAATTATTATATAATATATAATAATTTTAATATATTTAATCTAATTTATATAATTATATAATATAGTTATATAATTAGGCTTACCATTGTGGATGCTACTAGCATACCTATATTTAAAAAATATATCTAAAGTACGCCGAGAGATATCCTTCTCCAGGTGCCTATTTTTTAATCACCAATCCTAACATTAGGTGCCTCAAGAAGAATATCTCTCAGCGTACTTTAGATATATTTTTTAAATATAGGTATGCTAGTAAGGTAGTATCTTCTTCATCACTATCCACTACCATTTCTTGTGGAACCAAATTTTATCTCTTACCTCAACTTAGTCTAATTTTCCCTCATTTTATTCTCTTCTTCATTCACCACCCTAGATGTAACTTGCACTTCCCATTCTTTAAGACATGTCTATTATTCAAACTTGGACTTTTCCCAAACAATTTTCTACATTATAATTCCCCCATAGTTATCCTGTTGTGCCTCCTATCTCCTTTAAAAATCAAAAAAACATTTCCATCACAATGACTTTTTCGTATTCATCCCACATTGTTTCTATTATCATGACAAATTTAGACCATCCACTAGTGTCCCTAATATCTATACTCTAGGACATTCCTTATAGTTTGATAGAGAGAAAAATGGTCAACTAGACATATGGAAACTCAAGAAAGGTTACAAGTGAGCCAAGACTATGGATGATTCTCGAATGTTGTTAGCCTTGCAAAGCACTCTCAAGGACCAAAAAATTAAATTTGAATAACAAAGTTGTAGGAATTTTTAACAAACTATGAAAGTCTAAAGCATCTCAAATCTTTGTTCCATAAAGAGTATGATTAAAAGGGAACATTAGGCAACCATTTGAACAAATATAACAAATCAAACCAAATTTAAATAAGGATGATATTCATCACTAGAGTTAAATAACAAGTTTATGCCTTTTGTCTCCTCAAGTTTGAGAATCTTATTGTGGCTCATCTCATTTAATGTCTTTGTTTGGCTATAACAGGACAAGGTCCCTTTGTATCTTGTTAAAAAATTATATTCAAAGGTCTATTTAGGTTTTAGCTTACACTATAAAAATGTCCCCCATTAAGCTAGATAAAGAAGGCCCACTCAATATGCAACTTCCCCAAGTTTTGTCCAACAAATGGATAGAATTGTGAGAAGAGGTGTATTCATATTCATAATGCTAAATATGAAGATTTCACTGAAATATCACATTGAAATATTGTCATATATGAATCCCTTAATACTACTTAGGATACTTATTATGACCACCTTTTAGAAATCTCTAAAAAGTTTCTTTCTAGTGACACCAAGATTGCCTCAATAGAAACCTATGTGATGAGAAGGAAGCCTTTGAGGTATACTTTTTTTCCTTAATTTTTCATCTAAAATATTTCTAATAATAAGATTTGTAGGGTCAAATTTACATGACCATATCTCCCTCAATATATATGAACCCTTTTGATGAAATTGTTTTGGAAACCTCTAAATATTCTAAGGCTACAAGATTGTCTCAATTAGAACAACCTTCTATAAATTATACTTGTTTTAAGAAAAAAATGAACGAAAAACTTTAAACATTTTGCCCAATTCAATGCTCTAATAAAATTTGTAAGGATTTGAACATATAATAATAAAATTATGTGAGATAATAACAATAATATATAGAATAAGAATAGAGATCTCATGTAAAAGAGATGATTGTGGGATAAGATGCCTTAATATCTAATGTATTAAAAAATTGAATAAACTCATAAGGTATGGAAAAACTATATGAAATACTTCTTATGGAATATTGTCCTCCATGTTATATCTACAACATTGGATCCAAAGAAAATGGAATACTCTTCACCCCCTTTACAATGATATTCAACTCCTATATGTGTACAATTGCTCTTAACTATAGAATGAAGTGGTAAAACACTAATCCCAACTTAAGACAACTCATTAACAAATATAATCAATTACACAAGTTAACCATATAATCCAATATAATCAACTAAAAGGATGTGTGTCACGCATTAACATATCCGTCATTCCATAATATCATATGCCTAGGTACATAAAATTATTCCACTTACAAACTCCCAAATAAGAAGAAGAAAAGGCAAATCATACAAATTACACCTATATTGATGTAATATACTTAACATAAGACCATTGGGTGCTACCACAATAGTGTGTCCCATTTAAGGGACATCCTGATTTTTGTCTGAAATCACATATTTTTAGAAAAAGTAATGATTTAAGCCTTAAGGGGTTCCATTTAAAGGGGTTTAATTGAAGGGGGTTAGATAAAACCCCCTCAAAAATAACCATCCTAGTCTTAAATCAAACCCTCAATCTAACCCCTCAAAGTGCAAAAGGTTTCTCATACCCTTGTAGTAATGAAAAACTAACCACATAATGAAACATGAATAATGAGCTTTAAGGGTGAGTGATAGTAAACTACTTCATCAATAGCTTGAGGATTTACCACAACCAACATAATGGTTGCATAAACACCTTTATAAAATCTTCTAGTAGGATGATGAGTTCAATGATCTGGACTTCTCTTGATGAAGGTCCATTAGGTGCTTAATTTATAGGCTACCTATGGGAGCTACCAAATGGGAGTGCAATTGACTTTCCTTTAGGTTGAAAGAGGCATTCAATTGAGAGATTGAGGGTTATCCTCTCCATATGAGCACAGGTAGGTATTAATTCCCATGAAAGAAGGTATTCTTTCAACCTACTTAGTATCCTCAATATTGATTCGATCCTTGAAGATCCTTATTGTTGACAATCGCCTAGTTATCCATTTTATGACATCTCCTAACGCCACTTTTGACACCTTTCAAAATCATTCATCCCAGGACCCCTTCATATCCCCTTCTAGTTAATTAAATAAATTATAATTAATTATTTAATTAGAATAATCCCATTGACCAAATTAATTAAATAAAATTTATTTATTTGTTTATTTAATTCAAATATCCTACATGATCACCCTTCTCCAATAATTAATTAAATAATTCTATTATTTGATTCATTATTGAGAGTTACACATGTGACTAGCTAAGAGCATGTCCAAATTCATTGAACCTGGACACTTGCACAAAACTCAACCAAACTTTTATTCTCCACCACTCATATCATACTACAACTCCAAATCTAAACCATTCACATAAGGATGATATCTAGAAGCTTCCATCCTTGCCCTAATTCCTCTCATCAAATCTTAGCCATCTATTTCATCTTGCACCTCTTAATCCTAAGCATCCATTGCACCTATTAATTCTATCCATTCATCCTATTATCAACCCTCAACCAAGCCATTATCAATAAGAGATCCACAATTTGAATGTAAAGTTATGTTGTTGGTTTAGTGAGTAATCAACATATCATCAACAAGAGCATAGCCATTGGAGCTTGGGTACACCCCATTCCACTCTATCTGAGGAGAAAGAAGGGTTTTAGGTGAAGGTATTGTGTGTGTATTACATTATCTTCTATTTTATTTACCTTTAATCTTTTCTTGTCTTTATTTTGGTACGCTCGATGGGAACCACACCCCTTGATCTAGCTTGTTTTTGTAGGTTTTATAAGCTTTTTGTTGTAGGTTTATGTTCATCTTGGTGAAAATCTAGGGATGACTTGTTGCAGGAAGCCTCCCATGCCAAAATAGACATCCCCATTGTGTTCAAGAGGCCCAAAAACCCTAGGATACATATATGATTTGTCATTTTTCAAATCTATACTGTATGAGATTCGTATGTGATCTACAGGCATATGTCATTCTATTGCTAGGTTTTAATTATCGGTAGCTAGTTTTTGTGAGGTTATTGTCTATAGGTTTTAGAATTTATCTTTAGGTGTAAACTTTTGTCTACAAGTTTCTTACTTTAATCATTGGTCCATAGGTCACCACTCACTCTTCAACCAAAGTTTAAACCCTTTAGTAGATGGATACCCATCTAATATGTGGGTTTTAACCCCATCAAATTCCCTTGCCAATAGTATTTTGTTCACTGGATAGAGGCGCTTTAACTGTGGGATTTTACCATTACCTAGGGGTTCCATTGAATTCCTTCCTACATTTCAAATTCTCTACCACCTTTAACCTTCAACCCTGTCACATTGGTGACTAAGGGCGATTACCTAACTTGAAGCTCCAACGCGACAACTTCCAGCCCCAACCCATAGTCCTATGGAGCTTCGAGCCCATGGTCTCATGCAGGCATATAGGTTAAGACTTGTGCCCTTGACCCACATTATGGTCACATCGGTGACCTGGGTTTTTACCCCCCACAAGCCCCAGTCCATGGATTTAATCCCTAGTCATATTAGTGACCAAGGGCTCTGCTTATAACTTAACCACCCTATTGACCCTAATCACCAGCACAAGCCACTAAGTTGAACCTGCATGCAACTAGTTTCCCTTGACCACTTGATTTGACCCCTAGCGATATGGCAGAGACCCCCATCCTCCAAAGCTCTAAAAATAGACCTTTTTCTTCATTTTTACACAACTTCAGAAAATCGTATCAAAATTTCACAAAATTATAGGCATTGGAAAGATGGTTCAACTAAATTCATAGTGGTGTAGGCCTCATTCCAAGATCCGATTTGGATTTTTAGGTATAATCATTTGAAGTTGATGTTTGCTTGCAAACTTTAATTGCTTATAACTTTTGCAAATCATATCAAAATTTGATGATTTTTTTTAAATTGCATAGAATTTTGTAAGAAATCTAATAAAATTATCTAATCTATTGTATTATGTCATCTAATCATTGATTTTGTAGATTTAATCATCTTGACCTAATACACTTGTTTTGTAGCATTTCGCTTGTCAAAGGCCAAATTTATTAAACTACTAACAAGTTTATTGCAAGATTCATTGATCAAAGACATATAATTTGAAATCTTATGTTTTTTTTTCTTATTGGGATTTATTGTGACTTGAGGTGTGTGTATGTTCTTCCCTTACACTTAGTGCGATCTTTGGAATCAAAAGCATGTTGGGAAAAAGGTGTTTTTCACCTTGAATAACACTAATTAATTTAATTATGTAAAATAAATATTCTTTTGTGATGCATCTTAAGTGATGTGTTTAGCCACATTAAATATTTATTTGCTATCACTTGTAAAAGTTGTATTTAACATTAGGAGACATAAGGCAAATATTTATTATTTGTGCAAAATCATTAAATATTGGGGTTGATGGTTTTGTGCTCATGTTTTTGAGTCACATTGTTTTTATCCAATACCACAAGTTGTATTTATGTGAGCTTGAGTCTATAAAAGAAATCACATGGTTAATGGTTAGGGTTGGCTCTTATTTTACAGGGTATGTGAGAGGCTATCATTGTATTGAGTTTTCTCTTGAGAGTGCATATTGTTAAGCATGGAATGGGATGTGTGGATTCATGTTTGGATACTATGAGGTTGCAGTAGAGGAGCTTGATGTTTCAGAGGTGTTCATGGAGACTCTGTGAGTGTATTATAATTTCTTATTGCTGAATAATATATTGAGTATGGATGCTTTTGGAGGCTGGGTTTTTTCCCTCAATGAGGGTTTTCCTAGGGTATATCTTGTGTTATCTTGTTGATTGTCTATTGATATTTGCATTATGGTAAATCTATAAGATTGTATACATCATTATATACTTTGGCTTATGTGGAATTGGTTTGATCTACCTATATATTCCTAACAAAGCACCCTTTAGCCACTTTCAGTTTCACAACACATCTTTTTCTTAAGGTCAATTAATCTTGCTTGTGTGGATCAAGTGTGTGTGTATGCTCTCCTCTCACACTACTAGGTGATCTTGAGGCTCAAAAATACCTCTTGGTTCACTTTTGTCACCCAAGGTGTGTTAGTGTGTGTATGCTCTCTCCTTGTGCTTTGTACAAGCTTAGAGATCAAAAACAACTTACATTAACCTTTCCCATTAGGAGGCCTGCTTGGGGATTTCATCTCCCCAAGGGATGACCTCAACCACATGTTTCAACTAGGTATATCAGAGGGGGAGAATGAAATTTGTACCTCAATCTAGCCATCATCGTGTCTATCAAACCCTTGGGGCTCCAGACACAAGGTGAATAGATCATCTGAGCTCTTGCTCTAGTCTCATGCTTGTAGATGGGATAGTGTTTACAAATTGGACCCCACATACCTTGCATATATAGGGTCACCCTTAGAGGTTTATTCATCCTAATTAAAAGATCTTTCGACCATTATATCGTGTGGTGCATGTCACTGCTGGGGAAGAGAAGTGCTCACATGTACCTCCATGTGTTGAGATAGAGCTAACTTTGGGCAAGGCTTTTCACCTCCAAGGTAAGGGGTGTATAGGTGGTACATGACCTTGCATTCCCTAGCTATCCGATCACAGGTAGATGGTATTAATTGGATAGATGTTGCCATTGTGAGTCCACAAGATTTGACACACCTATTTGAATAATCTAGGGTGTTGAGTTTGGTGTGTGTGTTCATTTACATTTCCCTAATCCCAAATCCAAATCCATTTCAAACTTGTGCATGTATGGGTGAAATCTATTATTTGCAAGTTACCCAAGGTCAAGCTTCAAGCCATCCCTAACCACCTTCCAATCATTCATTTTCTTCCAAATCCAATCCAATCCAACTTCATCTTAATCCTCCCAATCTAATCCAACTTAATCTTAATCCTCTTAATCTAATCCACTTCATCTTAACATGATCCAATCCAATCAATCACCTCATCCCAACTATCCTAATCATCCAAATCACCCTATCCACATCATCCCAATCTATCCTCAATCCAATCAAATTCATCCTAATCATCCCAATCATCTTATCACCTTATCCGAATCATCCTAATCATCCCTCTTATTCTAATCACCCATCCTAATCATCCCTAATCATCCTAATCACCCATCCCAATTATCCTAATCATACTAATCATCCTAGCCACACTAATTCAATCTTTCCATCATCTAGGACCCTAATCCTAATCACTTTGCCTAATCCAATCAAAGTCCTTTAATACTAATTCTTTCTATCCACCAAATCCACTTCCTAATCGCAATCATCATCCTAATCATAATCTTGTCATTGAGCTTAATCTAATCCTTAGTGTATCATCCTTCATCCATTATCATCCTTAACCCACATCCTAATTCCATTGTTGAGCTTAAGCCAATTCATCATCATCATCTTACTCCAATCCCTATATCGACCTAATCCCATTTCAACCAAATCCTAATCTAATTCATTTACCCCTCATCCAAAGTCAATCATCCATCATCCATCTATCCATTTTAATCAACATCCTTAATCAAAAATCATCCTTTGAAAATCAATTTTTTGTTAAGGACTTAACCTCCCTCAACCCCCATCCACTTTCATTTGAATCCTAATCATAATCTATCTAAAACATCATCAAAATCCTTCACCTAAGGATCCTAGCCCTAATCCATTATCATCCATTTTCAAAATCCAAACTTCAAATAAAAAATCAAGACCTTAAGTTGATCCTATCATCCTCAATCCAAACTTACTTAAGAATGTTATTCTAGCTTAGGTATAGTTATCAAATCTAATCAATTCATGCTTAAGAACTTTGTCTATCTTAAGTAGAAATCAATCCAATCAACCCTATTGATTAAAAATGTAAGGATATCTTAAGTATAGAGAATCATCCTTATTCAATCAAATACAATCATTTTAAGGTCTTGACATTTGATCCCCAATCATCCATCATCCTATATCATCTCATCTCCCACATCCTAAACCAAGAACAACATGGATCCTTATACACAAATACAAGAAATTAAACATATTTATGAAGGATTAGACCCCCTCGCTAAGGCAAAATGTAGAAATCTCATCAGTCATAGTCCCTTAGCACATATCATCATTAGAGATGCTCATAATCATATCACATCAACATCACCATCCCACATGTCCATCCAAATCCAAGTCATCAATGTTAGAAATTAAGGTGTCTCAACCTTTGTAAGTTCCTAATGTTGTATTTATTTATTCTTGCCTACTATTGTAACTTTCTATGTAAATTTTATCCTCATATGAGGAGGTAGGCATCCCATGTTGACTTGGTATAGTTTGCCATGTGTCGTAACCTTGTGTACATGCAGCAAGATAAATTTTGGTGATTTTGTTAGCCACGGTTTTCCCCAAGATAGTTAATGGGGGAGTGCTTTGGATGTACTCTTGAAGAAAAAATTGGCCTATATTTAATAAAGGCATCAGCAGTTAGTTTGTTATTGGCCGACATGGAAAAACTGACATTAGATAACCACCAACGAGGCTTGATAAATAAGCAGCTGGAGAATGTGAAAGGTCTTGGGATACGAATGAGAATTGACATTGTGTACTCCTGAAAGAGATTGCATTTCAAGTGTGTTGTAATCATCTTTTAATTTGATAATACATTGTGTAGGTTTTGTAGTGTGTGATTTTTCATCTGAAAGGGTTTTTCACACGTATATCTCGTGGTGTGAGTTTTGTACTTGCATTTGGATGTTGTTATTACCTTTCTATTAATTTGTAGCTTAATCTGTAACTATAAAAGTTAAAATTTGCATAAATCTTTCCTCAGTAGATTAGTGTAGGAAGGGTTTATGCATACCTTGCTTCCTTTCAATCAAGTCATGAATCATACATGAACATGCCATCCCCTTGCAACCAAAATTGGCTAGCACAAGCTACACCCTTATACCTAATTATACATACCTTATGACAAGGGAAATCCAATTCATCTCCTATCTACATATTCACCTCCATATATGTCCCAACAACCATTTTCATATGTAATTTCTCCATCTCCTAGTTCCTCTTGTCCAAATCTGTCATCCCAATATCAACCAAATCCACAATCCCATTCTAGACTATCCCCACAACCAAATCCACCATCCTATCATTTACCATCCCCACAATCCAATTTTACCATCTCATTCACCATCAAATCCTCCCACTCAATCTACACATGCTCTCTTAGCTGAGCTCCAACGACTCTATGAATGAAAATACAAAAACAAAGTTTTGTGGTTACCCACCCCACTTCCCCAACACCATACAAGACCCATGAAGACCCTAGGCCATCCACCAATGTAGATCCTAGTCCATCTACCCATAAATTTATGAAGGATGTGACCCAAGGACTACTAGAAAGGAATCAAACACCATCATGCACTCAAATGCCTATCCTTGAGCCTATCAAAAAGCCTCCTAGTACCATGCCTATCCCTCCAATACCATCATCTAATGCACTGCCTATCAAGCCCATTGAAGAATCTCCTACCATGGATGCAAGACAAGATCCACCATGTAGCCATTCAAATCCTATCAAGTCTATCCAAAAAACCTCCTCTCCTATCCAAGCTCAAGAACCATATCAAGCATTAAATCCAAAACATGATCAACATTGTCCCCAACCAAAACAATATCAAAGCCTCCCAATTCATCATATCTAGGCTCCATATCACATTATCCACATTAATCCTCTCTATGATCAAAATCCCATCCATGATCCCAAAATCACTCATGAGCAAGAAATCAAAATTCCTCCTATCCATCATCCCATTAGTCCTATCGATTATCTACCAACATCCTATTATGAGACACTTGGTCCCTAAGAAAACATAGGTAAACAAACAAATATCTTGGATTATATCACCACACATCCTAATGATCATAGTGTTAATCAAGATCCAAACATCCCAACTCATCCCTTTCTCAATCCCATACCGTCTCCTATCAATCCCTCATTATCTCATATTGATCCCAGCCAAAATCCATCATCCTATTCTCTTTGACCCAACACCTTCATTCATGATGGTTCTCTCATAGGAGAGGAAAAAACTCTATCCACCACCCATCCTCCACCATCTAATAATGGACTCGCATTATGTCTCCAAAACAAAAAACATCACATCACACATCGCATGCTCCAAAACATGAAATATCAAGGAAAAGGCTTAGGCCTGTTGGCACTAACATTTTTGCAAAATCCAAGTGCTTGAGCCATGTTGTAGATTAGGTTTTATTTTTGTGCACATCAGGGTGTCTCCATCATTTCAGTCAAAAATGTATCTCATATACATTTTTGAGTGGATGTATCTTACATACAAAGTCTTTCATGTACATCGGGTTGTATTCTTGCCTTTGTGTTTGTATCTTAAGTTGTCAAAACAAAGATACAAGTCTAGACCTGACCGCTTTTCATGATGTATTTGATAACGGTTCAAATCCGCCTTTGTATTTGTATGTTATAATGTTGCATTATATATACAAATACAAAATATGCATGGGCGGATCTGAGAGGAAAGTTAAATTGGTTTTAGAAAGTGGAGGTGAATGTATGCATCTTGGTATGTATATTCACTTGTATCTAATATACAGGTACAAATGCAGATGCTACTGGAAAATTAAACTTGGTAAACTCGCCGGTGGGGTCCACATTTGTATACTGGGATGCATATGTTTGACATACAGAAAATGCAAGATGCAGTCGCGGATGTGAAATTAGAATTAGAAAATGCAAAGTTAGGTGCATTTATGCATAGTGAAAAGTAGAAAAGTCAACATCTTGTTTTTGTATAAAGTGCACGTATGTGAGATACAAAAGGTGATACAAGCGAAACATATACAAACTAGATGCAGTCAGAAAGTTAAACATTGTGGATTTTCTAGTGAGGTCTGTGTTTGTATGTTCGACAATTGTATGAGATATGCACATACATATACAAAGATTTGAATATGCAAAAATCAAAAAGGTAAAGAAATTGCATAAGTGCGTAAAGTGAACTTAGCAGTGAGAAGGGCAACTTGGTCGAAATGTTGATGATGATGTCATCATTTCTTCCCTGCATAATAGTGTAAAGTGTGTGTATTGCATATGCATAATCATATGCATGCGATATACAAAAGAAAGGGTGATACAAAGGAATATACAAAGCCGGATTTGAACTTGTTTCCAATTTGTTTCATAAGTAGCATTGGAATCCACTTTTGTATGTTTTGCAATTGTATCTCATATGCATATGCATATGCAAAATGAAGATACAAAAGGCATCATTAGCGACAGTTTGGCATATCAGTGACTCAGTTTGAGGTCTCCCCGACCGCTTGATAAGGGTTCTTTGCTAGTCTATTTTGCAGCGGTGGGTCCCAGGCTTGACCGAGCGGGTAGTGGTGCTGGTCGATGTGGCACGATGATGTGGTATCGGGGACCACCTAGGGGTTCACAGGCTTCATCGATGGGAAATCTATGTATCGGTGAGACATGTTCTAAGGTCTCCCCGATAACCCAATGTGAAGGCACAACTCACCTGGTCCACAGAGACTTCAAAGTTGAACACCATGTGTCTAGATATGGGCTGATATGTAGGTGGATAAGGATCCTACGACTGTGCAAGCTTGCAAAGAGATTCTGGACGTGCATGGTCGACCAGTGAGCAGGAATATAGGGCAAATTTGGGGGTTTTCTTGAACTCCTCCTTCTTTGAAACCGTTTTGATTCTCATGAGTATTCAAACTAATGCTTCTCACGCCTCTGTTGTTTCCAAGAAGATTGTCAGGCCGTTGTAACTGATTTGGCCACTACCTTGAGGGATGGAAAATTTTAAACTATTTTGTGAAGTCACAATGAGAGATCCACCTATGCTATGATGATCAAGATTTGCAGTGTGATCCCTACGTGCGACAGGTGTATGCAAATGTTGGTTTCCTCTCGGGGTGTTCTATCCTGTTGTGCCTCCATGATGTTGAAAGGCATATTCCTTTCTAGATCTTAGCCCTTGGGCAAGGGTCAGTTTTTCCATCTTCTCCAGGTCTCAGATTTGATTTTTTGTATAGGATTTCTACAATAGAACTTTAGGTGTTCTTTATGTTTTTCAGGGTTCAAGTATTTTAATCATCTGTGCAGATAGTGGAAAGTATTTTAGTCTGTAGTTTTAATCAAACTATGCTTTGCAAAGATGTCTCCTAGAGTGTATGTTTTATTTCTTCAGTATAAATAATCAAAGATTATACTGATTGTTGTTGAACATTTGCTGTAACAAATATTTGGTTAATAGCTCTTGTTCAAAGAATGAGTTAATCTTTCTTTCAATCAAATATTGTGGATAAAGTGTTTCATTTAGGATAACTAAGAATATCTTTTGCATAAGAAACCTCATTACTGAAAGGCAGTAGTGGTTAGAAGGTCACTGATCTTGTATCTCATGTTGTTATCTGAATAGTTATTAGTATTTTGACTTTGCCTAATGGATAAGACACCAGTCTAGTGTGTTTATTCTATACAAGCCTTGGAAGGAATCACCAATCAAAACTCAAGTAAATCTTTCCCATTTTTATGTTTAATCTATTTTCAGTGTTATTTCTGGGTATAAAGGGATCATACCTAAAGGATGAGCAATGGTGTAAACTTCCCTTATGCATTTGTCTAAGAACTATCCACTTTTAAAGGCCTATAGAGAGCTATCCAATGAATGTTTTATCATACATCCAGGCCCAAAATAGGTATACCCACCTGAGTCTTGTGGAACTCAAAGTGTAGAAGTCTATTTTCAAGCCTTGTTAGTTGGCCTTTCTTGTCTTAAATCTATTAATAGGGTGTATCTTTTTGTCTTAAACCTCTGATCCCCTGGTTTGAACAGGGTATTCTCCTTAGGATCCAAGGTAGCAATAAAAAATACCAACAAAATGGTGACTCTACTGGGGAGCTATTTCATTGTAGATATTTTGATCCAGTGGTGTGTCATGGGCATGTAGAGTTTACATACATTTTAAGTGAAGTATTATTCCCTTTAAGAGGGTGGCAACTCTAATCAAAGTAGAAAGTAATTGTGTTTAAATAAAGAAGGGATCCTTCTATGTTTTTACTTGTATCTCTATAGTGTTTCTTTGAAGAAGCTAAATATATTAAATTCCCATAATCTAGGTGGCGACTCCGAATCTCCTGTGTCGGTATAAAATTTGTCTCAAAGAAGTAGGTAGAGAAAAGATGACGAAAACCAAAAACCAAAGGAGAAATCAACCTGATCAAAGGTTGGAGGGAGAACTGCTACAAGGTACCCGTTAATCTTGGAAAAAGAAGAAGGACAATTCTGGTAAGTCCAATACCTACCCTCCTCAATCTAGGCATCATGTTGTTAATGTGGAATTACAAAAATTTGGTATGCCTAAAAGAAATATAGATAGTTCAATTTTGGAGGATTTTGTTGAAAAAGAACAGTCTCATTCAAGTCTCTTTGCAAACAAGCCATCTACTCCCATAGAATCAGGCCCTTCACATTCCCATGACTATGATTTGTTAGGTAATCCTGTTAGTAGGTCACCTACTCCTGCTTTCCACATGAATGTTGTAAATCTCCTAGATAGTTCCTTGGAAACCTCTGATTCAGATACCACATTGCCTACTAAGGAGGATATGATGAAGGAAATTAATGAGTTGCATAGAGAGACTCAGAAAGTAACAGAAATGAATTTGAAAAGAGCCAAGGAAAGGAAGGAAAGAATCAGAAGTGCTATGGAGGAAAGGGATAGAATGAAGGTAAGGCTGGGATGGTTGAAGTCAGTAATGATAAAAGAATCTGAGCCAGTATTTGCCATATCCACTGGCCCTGTAGTATCTCAAATCTCTAGCAAGAGTAATGTGAATATCCCTTTGAAAAATACCCCTATCAATACTTGGACTAGTTTTGTAGTTACTACTACTGTTGTACCCCCTCATGCTCCTAACCCTCCTATCTAGAAAATTGATAAAGGTAAGAGACCTATGAAGGGAGTAATTATAAAGGAGGTTGAATCGCACCAGAGGCTTCCTTCATCAAAAGGGACAATTTCATTGGACCTTAAATTGAAAAGGGAGAATGAATAGCTGCAGATGGAACTAGAAAGAGTGGAGCTATTAGCTGTAAATGCTGAAATGTAGAAGAGGATTCAATTCCTAAAATCTTCTGTTGGGAACCCCATAGTTTATGTTTCTCATAGTTAGTGTACATCTACACCTATTGATGTAAATGCCTCAGCTCTTGGTGACCCATCTAATACCAACCCCAATGTAAATGTGCAATCTGGAGGTCACAGTATAGGACAATAGGGAAGTTTGGCTATAGGGGGAAGTGGTACAAATATTCAACATAACAGTCACAAAGACTGATTCACTAGAAGACCTATGCAACTAGATAGATATAAACAACTATGCTTTGTTGGGATACATGGGTATCCGAAACCTCTCCCAAATGACATAAGGAAGGTGCTGGTTAGATTTTCTGGTAATAATGCTATAACTGGAGAAGATCACTTGAGGTCATTTAATAATATGATGGATGACTTTGAGGTAGAAAGTGACGATGCAATGATGAATTGTTGATGCAATCATTGACTGAAGATGCAAGAGATTGGTACAAAGGTTTGTCAGTGGAGAGCATTGGATCGTGGGAGTAATTTAAAAGAGTATTCAGGGAGCAGTATGGTGACAAGACTGATCCCAGGTTCATGCTAAATGAATTTAATACTATCACTAAGGGTCATAATGAGTCAGTTTTTGATTTCAACATAAGGTTTCAAAAGGCCATGAATAGAATTCCTAATCATTTGAGACCAAATGAGCATTTATGTTTGGTTACATATAGTAATCCTTTTGATCCTAAGGTGGGATATCTTCTTAGAGACAGGAATCCACAGACTCTAAGAGATGCTTACAGAATAGCCCTGCATATTGAAAGCAACAAAAAAGCTGCCAGTAAAGTGGGGAGAAGAGAAGATGTGAAGATCTTAAAGAATCCGAGAAGGGAAGATAAAGGGTCTGTAGAGAAAGCATCTTCACAGGAAGATAAAATGGATCAAGTTATGAATTCTTTAAAGGATCTGAATCACAAAATAGCTAGACAAGAAAAGAGTCTGGCAAATGAAAGACCATCTTTCCAAAGAAATGATAGACCACCAAGATTGCATGATCAGCCCTATAACACAAATTGGCATAATGGTAAGCCTGTTTTTAACAATCAAGAGAATCAATAGAGTAGAGATCCTCCCAATCCATTGAAGAAGACTTATACAAATTTTGTAGATGATACTCCTTGGTGCTCAGCATGCCAGCTGCCCCACTTACCACACCAATGTACTCTTGCACAATTTGTAGGAGAAGATCAAAACACATGTGGTGATTGTGACTTATCCCACGAATATGGTGATCTGACTAATATGTTATTCTCTGAAGGTGATTTTCATTCTGATGAAGAAACAAGTGAAATTGATGTTGAAAATCAGAGATACATAGCAAATGCACACCAACAACAAGTATTTTCAGATGAATATGAAGAAGATAATTGTGTTGTGCATTGCCTTGAAGATGAAGAATGTGGTGTCACTTTGAGAAGACCATCAGAAGAATAAATTAAAATATTAATTGTTACTGTTGTTGCTTAGTTTAAAAGCAATTATCAGTTAAGGAATAGAAATGTAAACAATGATCAGGGCAAGGCCGGTAGTCTCTTCATCAAGGAAAACAAGATTGGTAAGAAAGGGGATGAGCTTAAGACAAGAAATGCCAAAGTATGGGGAAAGAAGCCTAATGAGGTATAGGCTAGTGAGCCATTGGTTTCCCCATCAAATTCAAACAAGTGCCAAAAGCTGAAAAATGATGTTGAAAAGAAAAAGAGTGCAACCCAAGAGGATGGAACTTCTGATGCAAATGGGGGGCATTCTCGGGACAATGTTGTTGCAACTTACAATATGCCTAAATATGCTCATGTTGATATGTTCCAAATATTGTCACAAGTGAAGGTGTCAGTTCCACTTTTGGAAGTAATGAGGTTTGATGAACAGAAGAATAAAGCAGTGGCTTATATCAATGATGTAGATTTAGCCTGCAATGAAAAAAGAGAAAAGGTTCGGCCTTAAGGAAACAAAGAGAAAAGAAAAGAAAAGGAAAGTGAGGGAAGCAACAATGATAACCCTCATGTGTTTATGGGTTCTACACTCATTGCATGCCCTAATCAAGTGGATCCTTTCTATGTTTCCCTAATCATAAATAATAAGATTCTAAAAAATTGTATGATTGATTCAAGGGCATCTTCCAATATTATGCCAATTAGAGTAATGCAATCATTGGGATTGAAGATCACAAAGGCATATGGAAAGTGTTATGCAATGGATAATAGGGAGGTCCCGATCATAGGAATCATAAGGGAGATACCTTATAGGTTGGCAGCATACCCTGATAAGGAGTTTGTGATGAGTGCAACTGTGGTGGATATTCTTCTCACTTATGGAATGTTGTTGTCTAGAAGATGGTCTGCTGCTATTGGTGGAAGCATGCAGTGTGATATGAATTTTGCCACTATCCCTATTGATGGAAAGAATGTTAAGCTTCTTAGAGAGCCTCTCTCTCCATTTATAATAGTGGAGGATGAACCTAAGGAACACATCCATTTCAGTGATGTGGACATTAGCAATTTCAAGGTTGAGAAATTGCTAGAAGAAGAAGAAGCCAGGAGGCCAGTACCTTTGAAGAAGGAGGTATTACAACAAACAAACAATGATGAGCTATGGACCATGTACTTTGATGATGCTTGCTCGAAAGAGGGGTCAGGTGCAGGGGTAATCCTTATCTCTCCTAGTGGTAAAACTTTCAAATTTTCATTTTCTTTGTTATTTGCATGCACGAATAATGTTGCAGAATATGACGCTTTACTATTAGGATTGAGACTAGCTGAAAAGCATGGAATAAAGAAGTTAAGAGTCATTGGTGATTCTAAATTAGCTATATCCCAAGTCAGGTCAAGGTCTATTTCAAAGAATCAAAGGTTGAAACAATACAGGAATGTTGTTTGGGATTCAATTGAACAATTTGATGCTTTTGGTATTGACTGGTTAGAAAGGGGCAAAAATCAAATGGCAGATTTGCTAGCCAACATTGCACTCTAACCTAATGATATGACTTTTGCTGGTATTTCTAAGGTTGAGGCACAAAAAAGACCATCAATCCCTGATAACATACAGAACTGGTAAGTTTTTAATAATAATGACATTCTAAAATTTTTGAGGAGTGCTGACCAATATGAGAATCAAGAGATTGATTTTGGGGCTTTTGTGGAAAATGTGTATGGAAAGGATACAGTTTTTGGGACTGAAGTGATACAACTGAAGACAAACAAGATTCCCAGGGGATTGGTTGCTTTAGAAAGAGTATTTGATGGTCCTAATAGAAGTACTATAAAGCAAGCTCCTACTCATCAAGAAGACTTGGAAGAAGTTAACCTAGGACCTACTAATGCGCCCAAGAAAGTGTATGTAGGAAAAAACATGAAACCTCAAATTAAAGCTATGTTGATCACTTTTTTGAGAAAATATAGACATGTGTTTGCTTTTTCTTATGATGATCTGAAAGCCTACAAGGAGGATCTTTTTCAACATGAAATACCACTAAAAGATGGTGCTAAGCCATTTAGACATAAGCAAAGGCCTATCAACCCTACACTAGCTCCTAAAATGCAAGAGGAATTGATGAAACTTAGGGATGGGGGAATTATCAAACCCATCAGACATTCGACCTGGGTGTCTAATCTTGTGCCAGTAAGGAAAAAGAATGGGGACATCAGGCTATGTCTAGACTTTAGAAATTTAAATGTGTCCTCATTAAAAGATAACTATCCTAGCTACCTAACATGGAAGCAATGCTCTAGAAGGTGACAGTGTGTGAGCTATTATCAATGATAGATGGTTTTTCTAGATACAATCAGGTAAAAGTGAAGGAGTTAGAGCAGTATAAGACTGCATTTACAACTCCTTGGGGCACTTATGTTAGAATGCCTTTTGGCTTGACAAATGCGGGTGCCACTTTTCAGAGAGCTATGGATGTGGATTTTTCTGATTTTATAGATGTCTTCATGGTAGTCTATCAAGATAATTTAATGGCATTCTCCAAGAAAGAAGAGGAACATTGCATGCATTTAGAGAAGATTTTCATCAGAGCCTTGGATTATGGAATATCCCTTAATCCTAAAAAGTGTGCTTTTGGGGTTACAGAGGGAAAATTGCTGGGACATATAGTGTCTAAAGAAGGAGTGAGAATTGATCAAGAGAGAGTGGTTGCAATTGACAAGATTCCTCAGCCTAAGAGTATCACAGGTATACAGTCTTTCTTTGGTCAAGTAAATTTCTTGAGAAGGTTTGTAACAAATTTTTTTGAAATTACTCGACCCATCTCAAAGATGCTGAAGAAAGGTGAAAAGATAGCATGGAGTGAAGAGCCATCTAAAGCTTTTGTAGAGATAAAAAGGGCCATTAGGGATGCTTCTGTATTGAAGTCCCCTAATTTCTCTAAGCCTTTTCAAAATTTCTCTTTTGCTTCCTTCCATACTATTGTTGATGTATTGTTACAAAAGAATGATGAAGGATATGAGCAGCCAATTGCCTTTTTTAGCAAATCATTACAGGCTGCATAATTAAAGTATGACATGACTGAAAAGCAGGCTTATGCTCTGGTCAAGGCAATCAATAATTTCAGAACTTACCTAGTTGGTGCTACAATTGTTGCATATGTACCAACAGCTATTGTCAAGGATATCCTTACTCAGTAAGAAGTTACTGGCTGGAGGTGCAGACAGATAAATAGAATTCAGGAATTCAACATTGATGTGTAGATTAAAAAATTGGTTAGAGGACAAGGACTAGCGAGGTTGATGGCAGAGGTAAATTTAGAAGCAAATCAGGTAAACAATGTTGAATATGATGATGTGTCCCCTATTTGTGATATGGAGACTGCGGGATGGTATAGGGATGTTGTACATTACTTGCAGAATATGTCATGCCCTGAAGGGATGACAGATAATCAAAAGAGAACATTAAAGTTACAAGCTATCAAGTATGTTATAAAAATGAGCTATGGTGGAGAAATATAAATGGGGTTTTGCTCAAATGTGTAGATGGAAAACAATCTCAAGAACTCTTGTATGAAATGCATAATGGTGTATGTGGCAGTCATTACATGGCCAAAATAACTGTTCACAAGATCTTGAGGGCAGGATTCTAGTGGCCAACACTTTTCAAAGATACAAAAAAGATAGTAAGGGCATGTGATGCATGCGAGAGGTTTCCTAGTAAGTTAAATTTTTTTGGAAACTTACCTCTTAGACCAGTCTTAGTACAGACACCTTTCCAGCAATGGGGAATTGATTTCATTGGTGAGATTGCAAAAAAGTCAAGTGGAGGACATTCATGAATATTAGTTGCTACTGATTACTTCACTAAGTGGATAGAGGACATTCCCACAAAGAGGGCAACAACTAAAGTGGTTACTAACTTTTTAATGAACAATATTCTAACCAGGTTTGGTATACTAGAGAAAATTGTGACTGATAATGCTATGTGCTTCAGGTCAGAAGAGTTTGTTAATTTTTACAATAGGTATGGAATTTCCATCTCACATTCATCTCCTTACCTTCCTCAAGGAAATGGATAGGCTGAGTCCAGTAACAAGAGTCTCATGAAGATCATCAAGAGAGTGATGGAGAGGAATAAAAGGGCTTGGGATTCTAAGTTAAAGCAGGCCCTGTGGGCAGATAGAGTAACTATAAAGAAAGCAATTGGTTAGTCACCGTTTGAGCTAGTCTATGGGCTTCAAGCTAGAATGCCTACTAATAATATGCTGCAGCTGTACAAAATCATACAAGAGTACGATGATGATATCCCAGATGAAATGCAAGTGAGGATTAATACTCTGGTAGAACTTGATGAGACAAGAAGGGTAGGACAAAGAAAAAACATGAAGATGCAATTGCAAGTAAAAACCCTGTATGACAAGAAATCTTCCTCCAGAAGGTTTGAGGTTGATGATATGGTACTTATGTGGAATGCAAAAGTGCAGGAAAAGGGAAAGCATGGAAAATTTGATGCTCTTTGGCTGGGACCATATCTGATCAGCAACATACATGGTGAGGATTCCTATTACTTGCAAAGTTTGATGGGTGAGCTTCTGGAGTTGCCAATGCATGGGCTATTCCTTAAGCCATATTTCTCTTAAGGAATGATGGTTTTCTGTATATATTGTACTATATGTACATAGGGTTCTTTTCTGTGGTTTGTTCTGCTCTACCTGGAGATCTGGAATCTCACCATGCTTGTGTGAGGCATGCATCCCTGAACATGAGCCAATGTTGGCACTTACATTTCTGCAAAATCCAAGTGCTTGAGCCGTGTTGCAAATAGGGTTTTATTTTTGTACACATCAGGGTGTCTCCATCATTTCGGTCAAAAATGTATCTCATATACATTTTTTATTGCATGTATCTTACATACAAAGTCTTTCATGTACATTAGGTTGTATTCTTGCCTTTGTGTTTGTATCTTAAGTTGTCAAAACAAAGATACAAGTCCAGACCCAACCGCTTTGCATGATGTATTTGATAACGGTTCAAATCCACCTTTGTATTTGTATGTTATAATGTTGCATTATATATACAAATACAAAATATGCATGGGCAGACCCGAGAGGAAAGTTAAATTGGTTTTAGAAAGTGGAGGTGAATGTACGCATCTTTGTATGTATATTCACTTGTATCTAATATGCATGTACAAATGTATCTATGCGACTAGAAAATTAAACTTGGTAAACTCGGTAGTGGGGTCCACATTTGTATATTGGGATTCATATGTTTGACATACAGAAAAGGCAAGATGTAGCCATGGATGTGAAATCAGAATTAAAAAATGCAAAGTTAGGTGCATTTATGCATAGTGAAAAGTAGAAAAGTAAACATCTTGTTTTTGTATAAAGTGCACATATGTGAGATACAAAAGGTGATACAAGCGAAACATATACAAACCGGATGTGGTCAGAAAGTTAAACATTGTGGATTTTCTAGTGAGGTCCGCGTTTATATGTTTGATAATTCTATGAGATATGCACAGACATATACAAAGATTTGAATATGCAAAAAGCAAAAAGGTAAATAAATTGCATAAGTACGTAAAGTGAACTTAGTAGTGAGAAGGGCAATTGAGTTGAAATGTTGATGATGACATCATCATTTCTTCCCTACATAACAGTGTAAAGTGTGTGTAGTGTATATGCATGATCATATGCATGGGATATACAAAAAAAAGGGTGATACAAAGGAATATAAAAACCTCAATTTGAACTTGTTTCCACTCTGTTTCATAAGAAGCATTGGAATCCACTTTTGTATGTTTTACAATTGTATCTCATATGCATATGCATATGCAAAATGGAGATACAAAAGGCATCATTGGAGACACTTTGGCATATCAATGACTCAGTTTGAGGTGTCCCTGACTACCCGATAAGGGTTCTTTGCCAGTCTATTTTGCAGCGATGGGTCCTAGGCTTGACCGAGCGGGGAGTGGTGCTAGCCGATGTGGCAGCAGGGACCACCTGGGGGTTCACAGGCTTCATCAATGGGAAATCTACATATTGATGAGACATGTTATGAGGTCTCCCCGATAGCCCAATGTGAAGGCACAATTCGCCTGGTCCACGGAGACTTCAAAGTTGAACACCATGTGTCTAGATATGGGTTGATCTACAGGTGGATAAGGATCCTACGGCTATGCAAGCTTGCAGAGAGGTTCTGGAGGTGTGTGGTCAACTAGTGAGCAGGAATATATGGTAAAATTGGGGGTTTTCTTGAACTCCTCCTTTGAAACCATTTTGATTCTCATGAGTATTCAAACTAATATTTCTCACGCCTCTATTGTTTCCAAGAAGATTGCTAGGCCGTTGTAACTGATTTGGCCACTACCTTGAGAAATGGCAAATTTTAAACTATTTTTATGAAGTCACGATGAGATCCACTTGTGCTATGATGATCAAGATTTGCAGTGTGATACCTAAGTGCAACAGGTTTATGCAGATGTTGGTTTCCTCTTGGGGTGTTTTGTCCTGTTGTGCCTCTATGATACTGAAAGGCATATTCCTTTCTAACAGACAATGGTTAGTGGCCTAGGTTTGGTTTTCAATGACTCTCATGTTCCTATAATGAGAGATCTTAGCCCTTGGGAAAGGATCAGTTTTTCCATCTTCTCCAGGTCTTAGATTTGATTTTTTTGTATAGGATTTCTGTAGTAGAACTTTAGGTGTTCTTTAAGTTTTTCAGGGTTCAAGTATTTTAATCATATGTGCAAATAGTGGCAAGCATTTCAGTCTATAGTTTTAATCAAACTATTCTTTGCAAAGATGTCTCCTAGAGTGTATGTTTTATTTCTTCAATCTAAATAATCAAAGATTATACTGATTGTTGTTGCACATTTGTTGTAACACATATTTGGTTAATAGCTCTTGTTCAAATAATGAGTTAATCTTTCTTTCAATCAAGTATTGGGGATAAAGTGTTTCATTTAGGATAACTAAGAATGTCTTTTGCATAAGAGGCCTTATTACTATAAGGCAGTAGTGGTTAGAAGGTCACTAAACTTGCATCTCATGTTGTTATTTGAATAGTTATGAGTATTTTAACTCTACCCAATGGATAAGACACCGGTCTAGTGTGTTTATTCTGTACAAGCCCTGGAAGGAATCACCAATCAAAACTCAAGTAAATCTTTCCCATTTTTATGTTTAATCTATTCTTGGTGTTATTTCTGGGTATAAAGGGATCATACCTAAAGGATGAGCAGTGGTGTAAACTTCCCTTATTCATTTGTCTAAGAACTGTCCACTTTTAAAGGCCTGTAGAGAGCTATCCAGTGAATGTTTTATCATACATCCGGGCCCAAAATAGGTATACCCACCTGAGTCTTGTGGAGCTCAAAGTGCAGAAGGCTATTTTCAAGCCTTATTAGTTGGCCTTTCTTATCTTAAATCTATTGATAGGGTGTATCATTTTGTCTTAAACCTTTGATCCCCTAGTTTGAACAGGGTATTCTCCTTAGGATTCAAGGTAGCAAGAAAAAACACCAACAAGGCCCTCATGATCAAGGAATATTGGAGCCCATCCATGTCAAAATCCATCCACAATCGCATGGCATTGGCTATATATCCCAAGGAAAAAAATTCACACATGTTGGTACCACCCACACTCCTCATAAGGCATCTTCTTCCAATCCCAAGCTAGGTACCCCTCATCGTACCTCCAAGTCATATGATGCCATCCCTTCTCCATCATCATACAAATCTCAAAAGAATGTGACCATACATCTCCCTAAATCCATTCTTCATCCACTCCATCCAACTCCCAATATTCCCAACCTTAAATCCCCTCATCCCTTCATCCATAAGTCCATGAATCCCTCCATCCATAAATCTCGTATCCCTAAATCCTTATTTCCAAAAATCAATAATCATGGTCAATGAATGCACACATCACCTAAAGATGAAGCTATCACAAAACCCATAGGATTCACAAATAAAAATTTGGATTCTTCCTCACATAAATCAAAAAATCTACAAAAGCCTCAAGATTATCATGTTATAGGACATTGATACACAAAGCTAAATAAAAAATCCAAAAGGCTACCTCATCCCACACCTCGAAAAGAAAAAAGAAATGGTGTGGGTCGCCAAGAAAAAATAAATCAATCCAAATGAAGTATCCAAATCCCACTCCATCCGAAAATCCAAAAATCCCCTTCCCTCATCTCGCACCCCATAAAACATCCCAAGAATCCTATGTCCATTTGGATCCCTAAATCCCCAAATTGGAAATCCTAAAATCCCCCATCTTGATCCCCCCATTAGTCCCCACTTCCCATCACAAATATAAGCTTCAAACTCCACCATGGTGTGTACAAACATTGGCCTTGGTTCCCCTTGACACCATGATATTTCCATATATCCCCTTCTCCCATTGTATCTCCATTGTCCTTCATATCTCCCCTATCACATCTGTATGATTCATGCTTTCGCATAAGTCCACCCATTCTCCAGCATAACTATCCATAATCCACATCATAATCCACTATCCCCCATCCATCTCATCTAATCATCTACCAACATCCATGTGCATGTCAACCGCACTCGACATGGTTTATGTGGGGCAACTTTCCAAAATGGGACCCTATCACCTTAATATGGAAACATACACTCGAGTCCCCATCTTCCTCCATATCCTTTCTTCCATCCTTCCCCCCATCCCATCCAAATAGCAAACAATCAAAAAATCAACAAAAGAAAAAAAAAGAGATCAAAAAAATAGTAAAGAGAAAAATTTGTCTGATGATGAAAACCATTTCATGGCACCTTGTTTAAGTACCATGATGAAAACTCATTTATAGGCATCATATGTAGATCAATTGTCTATGTACCTTACACTTGGGGGCAATTTATCTCATCTATCCTATCATATCATCCTTATCCATTATATCCACCTACCTATATCCCATTGTACCAATTTTAAACTACTTTGTGAAGTCACTATGAGATCCACATGTGCTATGATGATCGATATTTGTAGTGTGATACCTAAGTGTGACATGTGTATGCTGATGTTGGTTTCCTCTCAAGGTGTTATGTCCTGTTGTGCCTCCATGATGCTAAAAGGCATATTCCTTTCTAACAGATAATGGTTAGTGACCCGAGTTTGGTTTTCAATGACTCTCATGTTACTATAAATGACATATCTTAGCACTTGGGAAAGGGTCAATTTTTCCATCTTCTCCAGGTCTCAAATTTGATTTATTGTATAGGATTTATGCAATAGAACTTTAGGTGTTCTTTAAGTTTTTCAGGGTTCAAGTATTTTAATCATCTGTGTAGATAGTGGCAAGCATTTCAGTCTATAGTATTAATCAAACTATGCTTTGCAAAGATGTCTCCTAGAGTGTATGTTTTATTTCTTCAGTCTAAATAATCAAAGATTATACTGATTGTTGCTGCACATTTGCTGTAACAAATATTTGGTTAATAGCTCTTGTTCAAAGAATGAGTTAATCTTTCTTTCAATCAAATATTGGGGATAAAGTGTTTCATTTAGGATAACTAAGAATGTCTTCTGCATAAGAGGCTTCATTACTATAAGGTAGTAGTGGTTAGAAGGTCACTGATCTTGCATCTCATGTTGTTATTTGAATAGTTATTAGTATTTTGACTCTGCCCAATGGATAAGACACCGGTCTAGTGTGTTTATTTTGTACAAGCCTTGGAAGGAATCACCAATCAAAACTCAATTAAATCTTTCCCATTTTTATGTTTAATCTGTTCTTAGTGTTATTTCTGGGTATAAAGGGATCATGCCTAAAGGATGAGCAATGGTGTAAACTTCCCTTATTCATTTGTCTACGAACTGTCCACTTTTAAAGGCCTGTAGAGAGCTATCCAGTGAATGTTTTATCATACATCCAGGCCCAAAATAGGTATACCCACCTGAGTCTTATGGAGCTCAAAGTGTAGAAGGCTATTTTCAATCCTTGTTAGTTGGCCTTTCTTGTCTTAAATCTGTTGATAGGGTGTATCCTTTTGTCTTAAACCTCTGATCCCCTCATTTGAATAGGGTATTCTCCTTAGGATTCAAGGTAGCAAGAAAAAACACCAACAAAATGGTGACTCTACTGGGGAGCTATTTCATTGTAGATATTTTGATCCAATGGTGTGTCATGGGTGTGTAGAGTTTGCATACATTTTAAGTGAAGTATTATTTCCTTTAAGAGGGTTGCGACTCTGATCAAAGCAGAAAGTAATTGTGTTTAAATAAAGAAGGGATCCTTCTACGTTTTCACTTGTATCTCTGTAGTGTTTCTTTGAAGAAGCTAAATATATTAAATTCCCATAATCTGTGTGGCGACTCTGAATCTCCTGTGCCGGTATAAAATTTGTCTCAAAGAAGTAGGTAGAGAAAACATGACGAAAACTAGAAACCAAAGGAGAAATCAACCTGATCAAAGGTTGGAGGGAGAACTGCTACAGGGTACATGTCAATCTTGGAAAAAGAAGAAGGATGATTCTGGTAAGTCCAATACCTTCCCACCTCAATCTAGGCATCATGTTGTTAATGAGGAATTACACAAATTTGGTATGCCTAAAACAAATATAGATAGTTCAATTTTGGAGGATTTTGTTGAAAAAGAACAAACTCATCTAAGTCTCTTTGTAAACAAGTTGTCTACTCCCATATAATCAGGCCCTTCATGTTCCCATGACTATGATTTGTTAGGTAATCTTGCTAGTAGGCCACCTATTCCTGCTTTCCACATGAATGTTGTAAATCTCCTAGATAGTTCCTTGGAAACCTCCGATTCAGATGCCACATTGCCTACTGAGGAGGATCTAATGAAGGAAATTAATGAGTTGCATGGAGAGATTTAGAAAGTAACAAAAATGAATTTGAAAAGAGCCAAGGAAATGGAGGAAAGAATCATAACTGCTATGGAAGAAAGGGATAGAATGAAGGTAAGGCTGGGATGGTTGAAGTCAGTAATGATAAAAGAATCTGAGCTAGTATCTGCCATATCCACTAGTCCTGTAGTATCTCAAATCTCTAGCTAGAGTAATGTGAATATCCCTTTGAAAAATATTCCTATCAATACTTGGACTAGTTCTATAGTTACTACTATTGTTGTACCCCCTCATGCTCCTAACCCTCCTGTCCATCAAATTGATAAAGGTAAGAGACCTATGAAGTGAGTAATTATAAAGGAGGCTGAATTGCACTAGAGGCTTCCTTCATCAGAAGGTTCAGTTTCATTGGACCTTAAATTGAAAAGGGAGAATGAACAGCTGCAGATGGAACTGGAAAGAGTAGAGTTGTTAGCTACGAATGTTGAAATGCAGAAGAAGATTCAATTCCTAAAATCTTCTATTGGGAACCCCGTAGTTTCCATTTCTCATAGTCAATCTACATCTACACCTATTGATGTAAATGCCTCCACTCTTGGTGACCCATCTAATCCCAACCCTAATGTACATGTGCAATTTGGAGGTCACAGTATAGGTCAACATGGGAGTTTGGCTGTAGGGGGAAGTGGTACAAATATTCAACATAATAGTCACAAAGACCAATTCACTAGAAGACCTATGTAGCTAGACAGATATAAACAACTATGCTTTGTTGGGATACCTAGGTATCTGAATCCTCTCCCAGATGACATAAGGAACGTACTGGTTAGATTTTCTAGTAATAATGCTATAACTGGAGAAGATCACTTGAGGTCATTTAATAATATGATGGATGACTTTGAGGTAGAAAGTGAGAATGCAGTGATGATGTTGTTGTTAGGGTTAGCTAGCAGAAGATATCAATTAAATGCAAATAAATATTAAACAAAGGAATGAAAAATACACATAAATAATAATAGCGAGAAACAAGTTTTAACGTGGTTCACCCAAACTCGGGCTACATCCACCAATAGAGTGTCCAATATTATTATCTAGTAAATCAAACTGATTACAACTAGTCATCCTTGCAACTAAATACCTCCATCTCATCCACAAGGAGTGCTGTCCCTTGACCCCATTAAATAACTTGGGGGGAAACCGCACCAATAAAAATAGGGAAAATTTACCCTCCGAGTCTGATTAGGCTCCATACAACAATAATCTCCCAATTGGAGACTGATCAGGCCCCACACCATATCATCTCCCACTTGGAGACTAATTATAACACCGTTGAACCTGTAGCTCCCACTAGAAATAAGCACCCTAGACCTTGTTGTTCTAATTTTTGTTTGTTTTTAGTCTTGAAGACCAACCGAAGTTGAAGAGGAGCTTGGCTTCTCCCTTGTCACTGCCTTCATAAACATATCTGCTAGATTTTCATATATATGTGTCTTTTCCAGTTGTAACTATCTATCATCCAACACCGATTGAATGAAGTGATACCTCAACTATATGTGTTTGGTCTTTGAATGCAAGGAAGAATTCTTTGCAAGACGTATGGCACTCTGGCTATTTGTAAACAAATAACTGTTAGCCTATTTTTTTCCCAATTCTTCCATGAAAGATTGCAGCCATATCATCTCCTTGATTGCCTCTATTACAGCTACATACTTTGCCTCTGTGGTGGATAAAGTAACCATCTTTTGCAACCTGGAGATCCAACTCACCGCTGTCCCACCTACAATAAAGACATAACCTATAGTACTCCGCCTGGTATCAATATCCCCTACCAAATCTGAGTCTACATAACCAACTAAATCAGTAGTAGAGCCCCCAAAACATAAGTGTTTATTTGATGTACCTCTCAAATATCTGAGAATCCATTTTACCGCATTCCAATGCTCCAATCCAGGATGACTCATATACCTGCTTACGACTCCTACAACATGTGCAATATCTAGTCTTGTGCATACCATGGCATACATTAAACTTCCTACAGTTGAAGCATATGGTACCTTGGACATTTTGTTTTCCTCCTCTTGTGTCTTTGGACACATCTCCTTAGTCAATTTTAAATGACTGGGCAAAGGTGTACTGACAGCTTTTGCATTCTCCAAATGAAATCTCTGCAACACCTTTTCAACATAATCAGCCTGAGATAGAGTCAATTTTTTGTTCTTCCTATCTCTACAAATTTTCATACCAAGGATTTGTTTTACTGCCCCCAAATCCTTCATAGCAAATGATTGTGCTAACTGCTGTTTTAACTCTCTTATATGATCCATGTTAGACCTTGCTACATGAATGTCATCAACATATAAACATATAATAATGTAGCTGTCATTATCCAACCTCTTAAAATAAACACAATGGTCAGAATTACACCAACTATAGCCTTTCTCAGCCATAAAACTATCAAATTTTAAATACCATTGCCGAGGTGCTTGTTTCAAGCCATACAAACTCTTCTTCAATCTGCACACCAATTTCTCCTTACCTTTGACCTCAAATCCTTGGGGCTGTTCCGTATATATCTCCTTCTCCAAATCACCATGGAGAAAGGCAATTTTTACATCTAGCTATTCTAAATGCAAATTTTTAGCAACCACAATACTTAAAATAGTACGAATAGAAGTCATCTTAACAACCGGAAGAAAAAATCTCATCAAAATCAATGCCCTTTTTCTGTGCAAATCCTTTTACAACTAACCTGGCTTTAAATCTGTTCTTACCTCCAACTTCCTCTTTCATCCTATAAACCCATTTGTTTGGTAAAGCCTTTTTACCTATAGGCAACTTACATAATTCCCAAGTCTGATTTTTTAGCAAGGAGTCCATTTCTTCTTTCATTGCAAGCTCCCACTGAACCTTTGCATCCACTTGCATAGCTTCAACATACCCTTCCGGTTCACCAGCATCTGTTAACAAAATAGAATACAAAGAGGGAGAAAACCTTTTAGGAGGTCTACTTAGCCTTGTTGACCGTCTAACATTCATTGGAGTTTGTGATATTTCTTGTTGTTGTTGCGGAGCATGAGGAACCACTGGAACATCATTATTTGGAGTATCATCCAGTACCACATAATCCTTCTCTTTCTTCTCACGCTGCTGCAACTGATCTTTGTACAACACCTTCTCATTGAATACAACATCCCTACTTCTCACAATTTTCTAATTTTCAAAATCCCAAAGCCTATAACCAAATTCATCAATGCCATATCCAATGAAGGTACATTTTTTTGATTTTGCATCTAGCTTGGTTCTATTTTCAGAATCTACATGTGCAAATGCTTCACATCTGAAGGTTTGAGAAAAGAATAACTCACCTTCTTACCTATACATGCTTCCTCTGGAATACCATAGCCCAAAGGAACTGAAGGACCTCTGTTAATTAAATATACAGCAGTGTTGATAGTCTCTGCCCACATGTTTAAAGGTAGCCCAACATGCAATCTCATTGTCCTTGCATGCTCCATTATTGTCCTATTCATGCACTCAGCCACTCCATTCTCATGTGGAGTCCCTGGAACCATTTTTTGCCTACGAATTCCATTAAAGGAATAATAATCCTCAAATTATTTTTTGCAATACTCACCACCATTATCAGATCTAAGACATTTTAATATTTTACTCATCTCATTCTCAACCAAGCTTCTCCATTTCTTAAATGTTTTAAATACATCAGATTTATTCCTAAGGAAATAAATCCAAACCTTCCTAGTTACATCATCTATGAATGCAACATAATACCGAGAGCTACCAAGAGAAGATACTTGAGCTAGTTCCCATACATCTGTATGCACGAGCTCCAACTTTTCATATTTCTTTTTCTTCCCATCCTTAAGAAAACTAACTCTCTTTTGTTTACCATACACACAAATTTCACAGAAATCCATATTAATACAATTTAGACCTAGTAAAACTTTCTTAGAATGAAGTACCTTCATACCTTTTTCACTCATATGCCATAGTGTTGTCTTAGAACCTGCAGCAACTATTTCATTCTCTTCCTGCAAACCTGTAGCAAATGTTCCTAAACTTGTTTGTTTTTTCTCTGCAACAACTAAAGTAGAAGGAATAGTATGACCTATACAAAGATATAAGGTGCTTGCTTTCACACATTTTTCTACTATTAAGGCACGTCTTGAAACCTTCCAATATTTATTAGTAAATGTAACAATGCAACTTTCATCAGCTAGCTACCCTGCTAAAATTAAATTCCTACTTAGCCTTGGAACATGCCTTACCTCTTGTAGTAGCCAATGATTCCCATTCTATAACTTAATCTTGATTCTTCCCTTTCCAACAATCTGACAGTGTTCGTTATCTCCTAAACAAACCAGCCCAAAATCCCCTTGAACATAATCAAGAAAATAACTTCTATGGGGCATAGCATGAAATGAGGCCCCTGAATCTAAAACCTATGAATCATCAGCATTATCTAGGGAAAGAATCAAAGCATTATCTTCATATTTATTACTCACCACATTTGCCTCTTTATTGCCTTCTTGTTTGTCTCCTTCTTTGTTCTTCTGAGACCAGCAATCTTTCTTCAGATGACCTGGTTTCCGACAGTACCAGCAATCCTTTTGTCCTCTAGATTGGGACCTCTTGTCCTTTGATTTTTCTCGTGACTTCCCATGACTTCTAGAACCTTTTCCTCTCTCCTATGATCTGCCCCTCCTTTCTGCATTCAAAACACTACCTAATGTGGACCCTCTTGAGATTTTCCATCGCATTTCCTCACTAAGGATAACACCAACAACATCATCAAATTTCAAAGTGTTTGAACCAAAGATAGAGTTACTTACAGCCATTACCAAGCTATTCCAAATTTCTGGTAAAGAACATAAAACCAAAAGAGCCCTCACCTCTTCATCAAATTTCACTTTTACAAAAGTTAACTGACTGGTAATCATATTAAACTCATTTAAATGATCTGTCACAGATCCACCTTCAATCATTTTCAGATTAAACAAATGCTTCATGAGAAATACCTTATTTGAGGCTGAGGGTTTTTCATACAATTTAGCCAAAACTTTCATCAATTCACTTGTTGTCTTTGCTTCTGTTATATTGAATGCCACATATGGTGCCAAGCACAATCGAATGGTTTCCAGTGCCTTTCTAACCAGAAGTTCCCAATCCTCATCAGTCATTATTGCCAGTTTCTTGGCTATTCCTTCCAACAACCTCCATAAATTCTGATGATAGAGGTAATCCTCCATCTGCATCTTCCATAACTAATAGTTCTGCCCATTCAATTTATCAACCTTCAATTTACCCTCATCTGCCATTGCTCTAACTCAACCGTGAGACCTTCCTACAGACGATAATTGAACACAACTCGCTTTGATACCACTTGTTAGGGTTAGTTATCAATTAAATGCAAATAAAGATTAAATAAAGGAATGAAAAATACACAGAAATAATAACAATGAGAAACAAGTTTTAATGTGGTTTATCCAAACTTGAGCTACATCCACCAACAAAGAGTCCAATATTATTATCTAGTAAATCAAACCGATTACAACCAACAATCCCTGCAACTCAATACCACTTCAAATGCTACAATACATCAATGGAAACCCTAACCCTTAGCCACTTTTATCAAGCCTTATGTTGGTTACAAAATAGGGTTTTTTTATGTCAGCCAATAGAAAAATAACTCTCAACGCCTCTATAAAATAATAAAAAATCATGTGCAGTTTCGGGGACATTGCCCCTAAGCCCCCATGGGGGCACCGCCCCTCGACCCCACCCTGTATCACTACAAGGAGCATGCCAGGGGTGCTTCCCCCAAACCCCCGCAAGGGGCACTGCCCCTTGACCTCGTTAAATAACTTGGGGGGAAACTGCGCTGATAAAAGTGGGGAAAATTTACCTTCCGAGTCTGATTAGGCTCTATATAACAACAGTTGTTTATGCAATCACTCACTGAAGATGCCAAAGATTGGTACAAAGGTTTTCTAGTGGAGAGAATTGGATCGTGGGAGGAATTTAAAATTGTATTCAGGGAGCAGTATGGTGACAAGACTAATCCCAGGTTCATGCTAAATGAATTTAATACCATCACTAAGGGTCATAATGAGTCAGTTTCTAATTTCAACATAAGGTTTCAAAAGGCCATGAATGGAATTCCTAATCATTTGAGACCAAATGAGCCTGTATGTTTGGTTACATATAGCAATGCTTTTGATCCTAAGGTGGGATATCTTCTTAGAGACAAGAATCCAGAGACTCTAAGAGATGCTTACTGAACAGCCTTGCATATTGAAAGCAACATAAAAGTTGCTGGTAAAGTGGGGAGAAGAGAAGATGTGAAGATCTTGAAGAATCTGAGAAGGGAAGATAAAGGGTCTGCAAAGAAAGCATGTTCACAGGAAGATAAAATGGATCAAGTTATGAATGCTTTAAAGGATTTGAATCACAAAATAGCTAGACAAGAAAAGGGTTTGGCAAATGAAAGACTAGCTTTCCAAAGAAATGATAGACCACCAAGATTACATGATTAGCCCTATAACAAAAATTGGCACAATGGTAAGCCTATTTTTAACAATCAACAAAGTAGAGATCCTCTTGATCCATTGAAGAAGACTTCTACAAATTTTGTAGATGATACTCCTTGGTGCTTAGCTTGCCAGCTACCCCACTCACCATACCAATGTGCTCTTGCACAATCTATAGGAGAAGATCAAAACACATGTGGTGATTGTGACTTGTCCCACAAATAGGGTGATGTGATTAATATGTTATTCTCTGATGGTGATTTTCATTCTGATGAAGAAACAAGTGAAGGGCGCTATGACAATAATGGGTTACACTTTTTGGGACATCCTGATTTTTGCTGAAATCACATATTTTTAGAAAATATAATGATTTAAGCCTTGAAAGGTTCCATTTAAAGGATTTTAATTGAAGAGGGTTTGATCAAATCCCCTTAGATTCAAACCCCCTTGGATAGAACCCCGCTAGTTTTAAACCATACCTATAATGGAGTCTCCTCTACACCTATCAAAATGCTGATAAGAAAACACTTTTGATTTACCTTTTGGGGGATCAAATGAATTCATTTAAAATTTATTTTTTGCAAGTTGTAGTCCTTATTATAATCTTCCCAAAAAGTATAATTTTTAATATATTTAATTTGATTATTATATTAATTTTTTATTTCTTTTGAATGTAGGTTTTTCACCGAACATCAAGTTTTCTATTCTACACACATGGAAAATTAATAAATTAGAGAAAAAAAATTCTGAAAAATATCTAAGCCCTAGGTATTGATGTCCTTGTTTCAACAAAAAAAATAAAATTGAATTTTGATACATACATAAAAAGTTATGTTTTACGGAATACGCCTATGTCTAAATTATAATTGGTTTGATTTCAAAGCTTAATTAAAAAAAATATTCAACAAAACATTATGAAACCAAATGCATGCCCTATATATCAGTGTTACCAATATAAATTCAAAAAAAATAGAATTTTATCCTTTGTAGAAAAAAAGTTATGTGCTACAGAATACACATCACTTTAAAAAAATGTTGTTTACTATTAAAAACTAGTTATCAAAGGGGATGCAAAAAAAATACAATTTATCTCCAAATTTTTTTAAAAATATATATATTTAGAATCTACAAACAAAATCTCACAAATCACTAGTTCGCATCATCCTCAAATTCCTAATGGTTTAGCGGCTATAGGTATGACAAAGTGAAGATTTAGTTCAAAATGTTGATTTCAATGTCAAGTTTGGCCAAAAGTGTAACCCATTATTGTGGGATGACCCTAAAATTGATGTTGAAAATCATAGATACATAGCAAATGCACACCAATAGCAAGTATTTTCAGATGAATATGAAGAAGATAATTGTGCTATGCATTGCCTTGAAGATGAAGAATGTGGTGTCACTTTGAGAAGACCATCAGAGGAAGAAATTAAAAGATTAACTATTGTTGCTGTCGCTCAGTTTAAAAGAAATTATCAGTTAAGGAATATAAATGTAAACAATGATCAGGGCAAGGCTGGCAGTGTCTTCATCAAGGAAAACCAGGCTGATAAGAAAGGGGATGAGCTTAAGACAAGAAATGCTAAAGTATGGGGAAAGAAGCCTAATGAGGTATAGGCTAGTGAGCCATTAGTTTCCCCATCAGATTCAAACAAGTCCCAAAAGTTGAAACATGATGTTGAAAAGAAAAAGAGTGCAACCCAAGAGGATGGAACTTCTTATGCAAATGGGGGGCATTCTCAGGACAATGTTGTTGCAGCTTACAATATGCCTAAATATGCTCCTGTTGACATGTTCCAAATATTGTCACAAGTGAAGGTGTCAGTTCCACTTTTGGAACTAATGATGATTAATGAACATAAGAATAAAGCAGTGGCTTATATCAATGATGTAGATTTAGCTTGCAATGAAAAAAGAGAAAAGGTTCAGCCTCCACGAAACAAAGAGAAAACAAAAGAAAAGGAAATTGAGGGAAGCAACAATGATAACCCTCAGGTGTTTTTGGGTTCTACACTCACTGCATGCCCTAATCAAGTGGATCCTTTCTATGTTTCCCTAATCATAAATAATAACATTCTAAAAAATTGTATGATTGATTCAGGGGCATCTTCCAATAATGCCAATTAGAGTAATGCAATCATTGGGATTGAAGATCACAAAGGCATATGGAAAGTGTTATGCAATGGATAATAGGGAGGTCCCGGTCATAGGAATCATAAGGGAGATACCTTATAGTTTGGTAGCATACCCTGATAAGGAGTTTGTGATGAGTGCAACTGTAGTGGATATTCCTCCCACTTATGGAATGTTGCTGTCTAGAAAATGGTCTGCTACTATTAGTGGGAACATGCAGTGTGATACGACTTTTGCCACTATCCCTATTGATGGCAAGAATGTTAAGCTTCTTAGAGAACCTCTCTCTCCATTTATAATAGTGGAGGATGAACCTAAGGAACACATCCATTTCACTGATGTGGACATTAGCAGTTTCAAGGTTGAGAAACTGCCAGAAGAAGCCGAGAGGCCAACACCTTTGAAGGAGGTATTACACCAAGTAGACAATGATGAGATATGGACCATGTACTTTGATGGTGCCTGCTCGAAAGAGGGGTCAGGTGCAGGGGTAATCCTTATCTCTCCTAGTTGTAAAACTTTCAAATTTTCATTTTCTTTGTTATTTGCATGCACGAATAATGTTGCAGAATATGAAGCTTTACTATTAGGATTGAGACTAACTGAAAAGCATGGAATAAAGAAGTAAAGAGTCATTGGTGATTCTGAATTAGTTATATCCCAAGTTAGGTCAAGGTTTGTTTCAAAGAATCGAAGGTTGAAACAATACAGGAATGTTCTTTGGGATTCAATTGAACAATTTGATGCTTTTGTTATTAACTGGTTAGAAAGGGGCAAAAATTAAATGGTAGATTTGCTAGCCAACATTGCACTCCGACCTGATGATATGACTTTTGCTGGTATTTCTAAGGTTGAGGCACAAACAAGACCATCAATCCCTGATAACATACAGAACTGGCAAGTTTTTAATAATGATAATGACATTCTAAAATTTATGAGGTGTGTTGACCAATATGACAATCAGGAGATTGATTTTGGCACTTTTGTGGAAAATGTGGATGGAAAGGATACAGTTTTTGGGACTGAAGTGATTCAACTGAAAACAAACAAGATTCCCAGGGGACTGCTTGCTTTAGAAAGAGTATTTGATGGTCCTGATAGAAGTACTATAAAGCAAATTCCTACTCATCAAGAAGACTTGGAAGAAGTTAACCTAGGAACTACTAATGTGCCCAAGAAAGTGTATGTAAGAAAAAACATGAAACCTCAAATTAAAGCTATGTTGATCACTTTGTTGAGAAAATATAGACATGTGTTTGCTTTTTCTTATGATGATCTGAAAGCCTACAGGGAGGATCTTTTTCAACATGAAATACCACTAAAAGATGGTGCTAAGTCATTCAGATAGAAGCAGAGGCCTATCAACCCTACACTGGCTCCTAAAATGCAAGAGGAATTGATGAAACTTAGGGATGGGGGAATTATCAAACCCATCAAACATTCGACCTAGGTGTCTAATCTTGTGCCAGTAAGGAAAAAGAATGGGGACATCAGGCTATGTGTAGACTTTGGAAATTTAAATGTGTCCTCATTAAAAGATAACTATCCTCTGCCTAACATGGAAGCAATGCTCCAAAAGGTGACAGGGCGTGAGCTATTATCTATGATGGATGGTTTTTCTAGATACAATCAGGTAAAAGTGAAGGAGTCAGAGCAGTATAAGACTGTATTTACAAATCCTTGGGGCACTTATGTGTATGTCAGAATGCCTTTTGGCTTGACAAATGTAGGTGCCACTTTTCAGAGAGCTATGGATGTGGCTTTTTCTGATTTTATAGACATTTTCATGGTAGTCTATCAAGATAATTTAATGGCATTCTCCAAGAAAGAAGAGGAACATTGCATGTATTTAGAGAAGATTTTCATCAGAGCCTTGGAGTATGGAATATCCCTTAATCCTAAAAAATGTACTTTTGGGGTTACAGAGGGAAAATTGTTGGGACATATAGTGTCCAAAGAAGGAGTGAGGATTGATCCAGAGAGAGTGGCTGCAATTGACAAGATTCCTCAACCTAAGAGTATCATAGGTATATAGTCTTTCTTTGGTCAACTAAATTTGTTGAGAAGGTTTGTAACAAATTTTGCTGAAATTACTCGACCCATCTCAAAGATGTTGAAGAAAGTTGAAAAGATAGCATGGAGTGAAGAGCCATCTAAAGATTTTGCAGAGATAAAAGGGCCATTAGGGATGCTCCTGTATTGAAGTCCCCTAATTTCTCTAAGACTTTTCAACTTTTCTCTTTTGCTTCCTTCCATACTATTGCTGCTGTATTGTTACAAAAGGATGATGAAGGCTATGAGCAGCCAATTGCCTTTTTTAGCAAATTATTGCAGGCTGCAGAATTAAAGTATGACATGACTAAAAAGTAGGATTATGCTCTGGTCAAGGTAATCAAGAATTTCAGAACTTACCTAGTTGGTTCTACAATTGTTGCATATGTACCAACAGTTGTTGTCAAGGATATCCTTACTCAGCAAGAAGTTACTGGCCGAAGATGCAGATGGATAAATAGAATTCAAGAATTCAACATTGATGTACAGATTACAAAATTGGTCAAAGGACAAGGACTGGCTAGGTTGATGACAGAGGTAAATTTAGAAGAAAATCAGGTAAACAATGTTGAATATTATTATGTATTCCCTATTTGTGATATGCAGACTGCGGGATGGTATAGGGATGTTGTACATTACTTGTAGAATATGACATGCCCTGAAGGGATGACAGATAATCAAAAGAGAACATTAAAGTTACAAGCTGTCAAGTATGTTATAATTGAAAATGAGCTATGGTGGAGAAATATAAATGGGGTTTTACTCAAATGTGTAGATGGAAAACAAGCTCAAGAACTCTTGTATGAAATGCATAATGGTGTATGTGGAGGTCATTACATGGCCAAAACAACTACTCACAAGATATTGAGGGCAGGATTCTAGTGGCCAACACTTTTCAAAGACACACAAAAGATGGTAAGGGCATGTGATGCATGCGAGAGGTTTGCTGGTAAGTTAAAATTTTTTGGAAACTTACCTCTTAGACTAGTCTCAGTATAGACACCTTTCCAAAAATGGGGAATTGATTTCATTGGTGAGATTACAGAAAAGTCAAGTGGAGGACATTCATGGATATTAGTTACTACTGATTACTTCACTAAGTGGATAGAGGCCATTCCCACAAAGAGGGCAACAAGTAAAGTGGTTACTGACTTTTTAATGAACAATATTCTGACCAGGTTTGGTGTACCAAAGAAACTTGTGACTGATAATGCTATGTGCTTCAAGTCAGAAGAGTTTGTTAATTTTTGCAATAGGTATGGAATTTCCATCACATTCATCCCCTTACCATGCTCAAGGAAACGGACAAGCTGAGTCCAGTAACAAGATTCTCATGAAGATTGTCAAGAGAGTGATGGAGAGGAACAAAAGGGCTTGGGATTCTAAGTTAAAGCAATCCCTATGGGCAGATAGAGTAACTATAAAGAAAGTAACTAGTCAGTCACCATTTGAGCTAGTCTATGGGCTTGAGGCTAGAATGCCTACTAATAATATGTTGCAGCTATACAAATTCATACAAAAGTATGATGATGACATCCCAGATGAAATGCAAGTGAGGATTAATACTCTGGTAGAACTTGATGAAACAAGAAGGGTAGCACAAAGAAAAAACATGAAGATGTAATTGCAAGTAAAAATCTTGTATGACAAGAAATCTTCTCTAGAAGGTTTGAGGTTGATGATATGGTACTTATGTGGAATGCAAAAGCGTAGGAAAAGGAAAAGCATGGTAAATTTGATGCTCTCTGGCTAGGACCATATCTGATCAGCAACATACATGGTGTGGATTCCTATTACTTGCAAAGTTTGATGGGTAAGCTTCTAGAGTTGCCAGTGCATGGGCAATTCCTTAAGCCGTATTTCTCTTAAGGAATGATGGTTTTCTGTATATATTGTACTATTTATATAAGGTGCTTTTCTCTAGTTTGGTCTGCTCTACCTAGATATTTGGAATCTCTCCATACATGTGTGAGGCATGCATCCTCAAACATGAGCCAATGTTGGCACTTGCATTTATGTAAAATCCAAGTGCTTGAGTCGTGTTGCAGATAGGGTTTTATTTTTATGCACATCAGGGTGTCTCCATCATTTCGGTCAAAAATGTATCTCATATACATTTTTGATTGCATGTATCCTACATACAAAGTCTTTCATGTACATCGGGTTATATTCTTGCCTTTGTGTTTGTATCTTAAGTTGTCAAAACAAAGATACGAGTCTGGACCCGACCGCTTTTCATGATGTATTTGATAACGGTTCAAATCTGCCTTTGTATTTGTATGTTGTAATGTTGCATTATATATACAAATACAAAATATGCATGGGCGGACCTGAGAGGAAAGTTAAATTGGTTTTAGAAAGCGGAGGTGAATGTATGCATATTTGTATGTATATTCACTTGTATCTAATATGTAGGTACAAATGTGGATGCGACTCAAAAATTAAACTTGGTAAACTTGGTGGTGGGGTCCACATTTGTATACTAGGATGCATATGTTTGACATACAAAAAAGGCAAGATGCATTTGCAGATGTGAAATCATAATTAAAAAATGCAAAGTTAGGTGCATTTATGCATAGTGAAAAGTAGAAAAGTCAACATCTTATTTTTGTATAAAGTGCACCTATGTGAGATACAAAGTGAGATACAAAAGGTGATACAAGCAAAACATATACATACCAGATGCAGTCAGAACGTTAAACATTGTGGATTTTCTAGTGAGGTTCACGTTTGTATGTTTAACAATTGTATGAGATATGCACAAACATATACAAAGATTTGAATATGCAAAAAGCAAAAAGGTAAAGAAATTGCATAAGTGCATAAAGTGAACTTAGCAGTGAGAAGGGCAATTGAGTAGAAATGTTGATGATGATGTCATCATTTCTTCCCTACATAATAGTGTAAAGTGTGTATTGAATATGCATGTGATATACAAAAAAAATGGTGATACAAAGGAATATACAAAGTCAGATTTGAACTTGTTTCCAGTCTATTTCACAAGCAGCGTTGGAATCTACTTTTGTATGTTTTACAATTGTATCTCATATGCATATGCATATGCATATGCAAAATGAAGATACAAAAGGCATCATTGGTGACATTTTGGCATATCAGTGACTCAGTTGAGGTCTCCCCAACCGCCCGATAAGGGTTCTTTGCCAGTCTATTTTACAGCGGTGGGTACTAGGCTTGATGAAGTGGGGAGTGGTGCTAGCTGATGTGGCAGCAGGGACCACCTGGGGGTTCACAGGCTTCATCAACAGGAAATCTACATATCGGTGAGACATGTTCTGAGGTCCCCTCAATAGCCCAATGTGAAGGCACAACTCGCCTGGTCCACAAAGACTTCAAAGTTGAATACCATGTGTCTGGATATGGGTTGAGCTGTAGGTGGATAAGGATCCTACAACTGTGCAAGCTTGTAGAGAGGTTCTGGAGGTGCGTGGTCGACTAGTGAGGAGGAATTTAGGCTGAATTTGGGGGTTTTCTTGAACTCCTCCTTTGAAACCATTTTGATTCTCATGAGTATTCAAACTAATGCTTCTCATGCCTTTGCTATTTCCAAGAAGATTACTAGGCCGTTGTAACTAATTTGGTCACTACCTTGAGGGATAGCAAATTTTAAACTATTTTGTGAAGTCACAATGAGATCCACCTGTGCTATGATGATCAAGATTTGTAATGTGATACCTAAGTGCGACAGGTGTATGCAGATGATGGTTTCCTCTCGGGGTGTTATGTCCTATTGTGCCTCCATGATGTTGAAAGGCATATTCCTTTCTAACAGACAATGGTTAGTGGCCTGGGTTTGGTTTTCAATGACTCTTATGTTCCTATAAATGAGAGATTTTAGCCCTTGGGCAAGGGTTAGTTTTTGTATCTTTTCCAGGTCTCAGATTTGATTTTTTGTATAGGATTTTTGCAATAGAACTTTAGGTGTTCTTTAAGTTTTTCAGGGTTCAAGTATTTTCTATGCAAATAGTGGCAAGCATTTCAGTCTGTAGTTTTAATCAAACTATGCTTTTCAAAGATGTCTCCTAGAGTGTATGTTTTATTTCTTTAGTCTAAATAATCAAAGATTATACTAATTGTTGTTGCACATTTGCTGTAACAAATATTTGGTTAATAGCTCTTGTTCAAAGAATGAGTTAATCTTGCTTTCAATCAAATATTGGGGATAAAGTGTTTCATTTAGGATAACTAAGAATGTCTTCTTCATAAGAGGCCTCATTACTATAAGACAGTAGTGGTTAGAAGGTCACTAATCTTGCATCTCATGTTGTTATTTGAATAGTTATTAGTATTTTGACTCTGCCCAATGGATAAGACACTAGTCTAGTGTGTTTATTCTATACAAGCCCTGGAAGAATCACCAATCAAAACTCAAGTAAATCTCCCATTTTTATGTTTAATCTGTTCTCAGTGTTATTTCTGGGTATAAAGGGATCATACCTAAAGGATGAGCAGTGGTGTAAACTTCCCTTATTCATTTGTCTAAGAACTATCCACTTTTAAAGGCATGTAGAGAGCTGTCCAGTGAATGTTTTATCATACATCCAGGCCCAAAATAGGTATACCCACCTAAGTCTTGTGGAGTTCAAAGTGTAGAAGGCTATTTTCAAGCCTTGTTAGTTGTCCTTTCTTGTCTTAAATATGTTGATAGGGTGTATCCTTTTGTCTTAAACCTTTGATCCCCTAGTTTGAACAGGGTATTCTCCTTAGGATTCAAGGTAGCAAGAAAAAGCACCAACAAGGCCCTCATGAACAAGGAATATTGGAGCCCATCCATGTCAAAATCCATCCACGATCACTTGACAGTGGCTATATATCCCAAGGAAAACAATCCACACACGTTGGTACCACCCACACACCTGATAAGGCATCTTCTTCCAATCCCAAGCTAGGTGCCCCTCATCGCACCTCCAAGTCATATGATGTCATCCCTCCTCCATTATCATACAAATCTCAAAAGAATGTGACCATACATCTCCCTAAATCAACTCTTCCTCCAGTCCTTCCAAATCCCAATATTCCCAACCTCAAATCCCCTCATCCCTTCATCCATAAGTCCATGAATCCCTCTATCCATAAATCTTGTATCCCTAAATCCTTCTTTCCCAAAATCAATAATCATGGTCAATGAATGCACACATCACCTAAACATGAAGCTATCACAAAACCCATGGGGTTCACAAATAAGAATTTGGATGCTTCCTCACATAAATAAAAAAATCCACAAAAGCCTCAAGATTATCATGTTGTAGGGCATTGATACACAAAGCTAAATAAAAAATCCAAAAGGCTACCTCATCCCACACCTCGAAAAGAAAAAATAAATGGTGTGGGTCCCCAACAAAAAATAAATCAATCCAAATGAAGTATCCAAATCCCACTCCATTCAAAAATCCCAAAATCCCCCTCCCTCATCTTGCACCCCACAAAACATCCCAAGAATCCTATGTCCATTTGGGTCCCTAAATCCCCAAATTGGAAATCCTAAAATCCCCCATCTTGATCCCCCCATTAGTCCCCACTCCCCATCACAAATATAAGCTTCAAACATTGGCCTTGGTTCCCCTTGACACCATGATATTTCTGCATACTCCCTTCTCCCATTATATCTCAACTATCCTTCATATCTCCCCCATCACATTTGTATGATTCATGCTTTCACATAAGTCCACCCATTCTCCATCATACCTATTGATAATCCACATCATAATCCACTATCCCCCATCCATCTCATCTAATCATCTACCAACATCCATGTGCATGTCAACCACACTCAACATGGTTTATGTGGGACAACTATCCAAAATAGGACCCTATCACCTTGATATGGAAACATACACTCGAGTCCCATCTTCCTCCATATCCTTTCCTCCATCCTTCCCCCCATCCCATCCAAATAGCAAACAATCAAAAAATCAACAAAAGAAAAAAAAAAGAAGAAATCAAAAAAATAGTAAAGAGAAAAAATTTATCTGATGGTGAAAACCATTTCATGGTGCCTTGGATAAGTACCATGATGAAAACCCATTTATAGGCATCATGTGTAGATCAATTGTCTATGTACCTTACATTTGGGGGCAATTTGTCTCATCTATCCTATCCTATCATCCTTATCCATTATATTCACCTACCTATATCCCATTGTACCAACCCATCCTCCCCTCCTACTTTGATCTTGATAAGGACAAGGGAATAATGTTGAAAAATGCTTTGGAAATCTCTTGATATACCCAATCCTTTCCCCCAATCCTATCACCCTTATTATTACAAGCATTGTCACGCAAAGTCTTGAGCATACTATCTCGAGTGGGTGAATATGATTCCTATGCAACATAGTCCTTGGTGATCACATCCTCAACTCCTCCATCTATCCACCATGCATCCCTATCAATTACATCCACTATTTCCAATCCTTTTATCATTCCATCACATTTATCCATTCATCCTTGTCCCTAGACTTGGTTTTCCCTTATCATTGGTATCCAGCAAAAAAGGCTATCTAAACACAATCCAATGCAACCATTCCATAAATCCAAAAAATTTAAGCAATAAATCCAAGTGCAAGCAATCCTTAATACATGCCAATCTAGCCAAAAAATCTAGCCAATCATCCAGAAGTATCCAATTGTTTTGTTCCCAGCCTTGCTACAAACTTGATCAACTCAAATCCAATCAACTCTTGCTTAAGAATGTGAGCCTATCTTAAGTATAGAGATCTATCTATTAATCCTAGTGTTGATTCACATGGACAACAACACTATCCAATCCATAAATCATCAATTTTGAGCTTGACAAGAGAAACAACCTTGTTTGTTTTTGAATCATTTGTGCATGCTTGCTTGCTTTCTTATGTGTGTTATCATTTTACTTACATTTGTATCAGCCCTTGCAACATACTATCACAATGGTATCATGTTCTTCCATATCATGGTACCCAACGACATATGTTTTCTTGTGACCTTTATCTTTTTAAGTCAGTCCTTTATGCATGAGACACATCATCACCCTAGTCTTTATACCTTGGTGCATAAAGTCTAGTGTTATACCAAACTATACAGTTGCTCACCTAATGTAGCATAATGTATCATTCATCCATTTCATCCATCCCATATCTTTCCTCCATCTCCTTAATCAATTCATTGCATCCATTTCGAGAGCATACCCATGTTATTCTAACCTACCTATCCTCTTGAGGGCGCATCCCATCCCTATGTCATTCCTCCTCATCACTCCTTCAAGTGGCTAGGACATCCATATCCTTACCTTCTTTGAAATTATGTTACTTCTTTTAGTCACAACATCATCTCAAAGAGGGGAAAAATGTAGACACCTGAAATTGACCATCACCTCATTATCCATTTTATGGCATCTCCTAACCCCACTTTCAACACCTTTCGACATCATTCATCCTAGGACCCCTTCATATCCCCTTATAGTTAATTAAATAAATTATATTTATTTAATTAATTAGAATTATCCCATTGACCAAATTAATTAAATAAATTACCTTTATTTAATTAATTTAATTCATTTTCCTATATCACCAAATTAATTAAATAAATCATATTCATTTAATTAATTAACTCATTTTCCCCTTTAGCCAAATTAATCAAATAAATTTTATTTATTTATTTAATTCAAATATCCCACATCATCACCCTTCTCTAATAATTAATTAAATAATTCTATTATTTGATTAATTATTGAGAGTCACATGACTAGCTAAGAGCTTGTCCAAATTCATTGAATGTGGTCACTTGCACAAAAGTCAAATAAACTTTTATTCTCCACCACTCATCTCATACTACAACTCCAAATCTCAATCATGCACATAAGGATGAGCCCTAGAAGCTTCCATCCTTGCCTTAATTCCTCTCAACAAATATTATCCATATATTTCATCTTGCACCTCTTAATCCTAGCCATTCATCCTATTATCCAACAATCTATAAAGAATCCCTCAACCAAGCCATTATCAATAAGAGATGCACAATTTGAATGTAATGTTATGTTGCTAGTTAAGCGAGCAATCAGCATATCATCATCAAGAGCATAGTCGTTGGAGCAAGTGGGTGCACTCCATTCCACTCTATTAGAGGAGAAAGAAGGGTTTTAGGTGAAGGTATTTTGTGTGTACATTGCATTATATTCCATTTTATTTACCTTTAATCTTTTCTTGTCTTCACTTCTGTTGACCTAAAAACCTTTTAAGCTAATATGCTATCAAACAATGTTATTAAATGCATCCCACTTGATTGATAAGAGAATGCCTAATGTATTGCAAAATTATCATTTGAATCATCAAATTAGATACTTATAATGGGTATTAAAATAGACATGTCTAGATTTTTGGATTCATGGGAAAGCTAATAGGAAGGGTAAGAATCTTATTGTAAAGGAAAATAATTTCCTTTAGGGTTTTACCTATGCTAGTTAAGTAAATGCAACAAAGTAAGCACAATCAACCTACGATAATTGACTTATTAGAAATTAGTAAATTGATATTTATTATTTTTGGAAAGTAAATGAGGACATGGATGTACTTAGCTAGATGGCTAAAGAATGAGTGAGAAATAGAGAAGATTCTAGAATATACTTGATATCAAATATGAAAATAGTGGATTTCTATTAGTGAACATAAAATCTATGCTAGATATTTTCTCTATTAGAGGACAAGTTAGTGGGTCTATAATGAAGTCACAATCGCATATCTATATGTTGGGTTTAAACTCATCCTAGAAATAAGTGGTGTTCTACTTGATAATTTCACATAATGTGTGATAATTTGATTTACTCTTGTTGAATATCTAGAGACTTGGTGGTATTTAAAAATTCATTAATGGCTTTTGATTAGTCATGTAGAGAGTCAATTTTTCCTAGATCAACCCCCCAAAATTGAACAAGATAAAAAAAAATAGGAAAATACCTAAGTATACAGATTTGTTACTCCTTTTATTATACCAAATCAAAATGTGTCACTATTAATTGCTCTAATGCTACTAGAATGATTTAATTTTAAATGCTTGAGTGGATGATTTGAATGAATGCATTAAATGTCTTTAAATATTAGAACATTGCTTCAAATTCCACCAAATATGTGTTTAGTTAGCTCAAGGTAAGAGGGTGAATGGTGCTAGTCAGCCAAATTTGAATTTTAAATTTTAAAATGTAAGGAGATAATATTGTGACCATGATTTCCTCCCCAAGAACATGTGTAGTGTATGAAAATAAATTCAACAAATAAAAATATAGTTCTGTTTGTCAAATATTTTCAATGGCACTACACTAGGAATAACTAGCTCTTTTAAGAAAGAAGCTAACTTGCTACCACTCTAATATGGTAAGAAAAATAATTTAGATGAATCTAACATGTTTGACCCTTGAGAAATAATATTTTCTAACAAGCTGAAATACAACAAAAAATTGAAAACTATTGATTTATAGATTTATAAGACAAATTTATCAAATCAAGTATAGAACTATATATGTTAGGTAGAGAGGAACCTAGAAGTAGAATCTAGAAGTGTCTATTGAGGATGTTGGAATGCCACATGGATACCAGTATGTCGTGCTATATTCTATACAGTGGGAGCAGAAAAAACCTACATCTCTTCATAGAAATTGTGTCCAATCTGCACAAAAATGAAGCAAGGACAACTGAGTCATTTTATAGGTGACAAGAGAAATATAATAGAAATATTTGAGCAATGTATTTCAAAGGAAAGAAATTAAAATGATAAAGAAAGGAAGATATCATCAAACCCTCATGCATGAATATCTTTACAATGAGAAACCTATAGCTACAAGAGAAGAAAAATAGTTGGGGTTGTATAGGAGCTTGCCAAGAATGGTCAAACCCATGTATTGGTCTTTTGACTTCCACAAATAGCCAATGATGTAGAAGAGAAATCATGCATGCTCTTGTAATGTCAGAAAATGTCCCCTTGGGGGCTTTTCCCTCATAAGGTTTAGCTCCTGGGTCTTTTGCATGCATAATTTGGCATCCCGATGGAATGAGCCCTAGGTAACATGACAAATGGGACCTAGGAGGACCCCTTGAGCTTAACCCTACCCAAAATAGGGGGGAGGACTTGGGTGCCCGCACCCTAGTCCTGCCCTATTTTGTGGTAGTCCCAAATTTTTGGGTGTCGGCTTGTGACCGTTATTTGGGTCCTATGCCGACACGGTAAGTTTGAATTTATGAAATCTTGGCGGGAGTGTTTGTAGTTGCATATAAAAGTATGTTTAGGCATTCATTTAGAGACTAGATGATCATTGTGATGTTTGTACTCCTTAAGGTGATCCAAGTCTTTCATTATGTTGTAAGAGCAGGATTGTATTGTCTATGTGTTTATGTTTGCAGATTTGAGCATCCATTTCCTCATAGAATGAAGAGCTTCTTCCTCCCATGAGATCTTCACTACAAAGTGACATTATATTGTGTTTTCATCATCATTTCCTTTGGTTTTTGCCTCTGCCTCACAAGGGCATGCACTCTCTATCTAACAACGGTGTTCAGAGACTTAAGTGCCCTCCGGGGCTTGAATGAGGCAAGCCTCTAAACACCACAACCCCTCCCAAAGTTTTCATGGTTTCAGGTTACAGGTTGAGGAGCTGAACAAAGTGAAGTTGCAGGAAGTCATCTTGAAGTGTCAGAATTACAGAACAGGAAGAAAAATAGCATCCTGGACTTGGGCGCCCACTCATTAGTCCTCCAACTTCTGTGACAGGAAAATCTCTAGAACAACAGGGAAGAGTTGCAGACTGATTTTCCAGATCTCGACAAAAACTAGGGCCTTGGACTTGGGTGTCCTCTCCTGTGTCCCTGACTTTTCTGCCTCAGAGCTGTTGGTGCCTGCATGAGCAGTTAGTTTTCAAGAATTTAAACATGCAGGCACCTTCCCAAAAAATCCAAAAAAGGTTCTAAGTCTTTGGGCCTCCTCAACGTTTTTCAACTTCAGCATCATATTTTCTTCAGAGGAGGTCATCATCATCATGTTTCCAGTCATCACCCTTTTGTTTCTCGCGGGGGTCATCATCATATTTTCTGTCTGCCTGATCTTTCGCCAGGGTGATATTTTAACATCGGGTGATCTTAGTTAAGATCATCCTGATGATGTTGCTGCAAGGTTCTAAGTATGACCTGTTTTGCATCGGGGTCATCATATTTGAACATAGGGTGATCTTTGTTAAGATCATCCTGATGTTATTCTATCACTTCATGTTCGTTGTTTTCTCACCCTGATGATGCTGACGTCATTCTTATGTCAGGGTGATATTTCCAAATATCCGGTTATCTTCCGAATATCATCCTGATGCCGACATGATGGTGACGTCATCAAGGTCTGGGGGTCATATTTTAACATCAGTCATTTATGGAGATCCCCTAATGTTGCAAATATGACGATGACGTCATCCGGATATGAGGAGGTGCGCGATAGGCAGATATGCTGATGACGTCAGTAGGATATGACAGTGACATCATCAGGATGTTCATCGGCCAGACATTTGGTATCGGTTAAGTAGGAGAATCTTCCTCCGATGCATCAGGTTGTGCCGATGAAGGTGAATATTAGGTTGATGTTTCACATGAAGGTAAGGTTATCATGCAGATGATGGTGCTGACATCAGGGTGATATTGAGTATCCAGATATCATGCTGGAGGATGATGATGATGAGGCTTATACTAGGTGCCATTGGGAACAAAATCATCGACATCATATATGCTCGCGACCTAGTATATAAGATATGAGGAGGTTGCCGCGGGGTGCATGTGGGATAATTTGATCCTGCATAATTTGAAATATCAGGATGAGGTATTTTGGCGGGAAAGGTTTGCGATGCACAATATTCTGCATTTCCCAAGGCCACGGGTTGGTGCGCCATTAATGGTGGTTGTTGTAGAGGTATGGGCGATGGCGTGGACGGATCCAATACCTGATTGAAGTTGTACATCCACGAATGGTGGCTCATGGCTCGAGAAACTCTTCTGTCCCATCTTCCACCTACTGCATTCAATGCGTTGAGCGCCATTTTTTTGATACTATGTATTTGGCGGGATTTTTGGTCAACCATGTAATTAATGCTGAGTGTGCCTTCCTCACTATATTTAGGCGGATTGTCACTCATTCTGGGTTGTTGAAAGTTGAACATTTTTGGCTCTGTAATGCAATACAGCTGATTTGGTTGCTCTGTACAGCAAAACTTGTGAGTTTATGTATCTCCTGTGGTATGTTTTTGCATGAATCCACTAATTTCATGGTTTATCCTATATGAGTAATGCTATGATTGCATGTGTTGTGCTAATTCTGTCTCCAGTGTTGCATGTATCTTTCTTCTGAGTCCAGATATTTAAGGAATATCTAAGATTCTAGAACATAGCATTCCTGTGTTGAATGTTTGATCTCTTAACTTCTACTCAAGGGGTAGATTAAATTGTTCTCAGATTGAATATTGGGAAGGATATACTGCAATAGGGATGTCATAAGTATAGATAGCTTAACACTTTGTATTGGGAGATATCTGTAAGGCAGGTATCATATGTATCCCCCTGAAATCTAGTTTTAGTTGTTCATGCATATCATTCACAGGTGTATGTCTACTGACTCCAGGCCCTGGATAGGCACCAATCTTGCTTTGTGTTAGTGTTATATACCATGTCCAGCTTTGCATCCAAACATAGAATCAAAATCAAAACTCCAAAACAACCATTAGGATAGTAGAATTAGTTTTAGGATCCAAGTCCTTTGTCTACAACTGCAAATAGGCCCAAAGCTAGCCCCTTTGCTCTTATCTTACAGTTTTGGTCTACTTACAGGAGGACTTATCTGCTTTATGTCAGCATCCCAGCCTTTGTATGCATATCCTCATGGATGTTGAGTAGGGAATACCCCCCTAGGTTTTGCAGAGCCTGAAGAAGAAGAGGAGATAAAATATAGAGTCTATCTCCTACACTGTTGGCCCCTAGCCCAGAGATCCTGTTGATCATTGATGGCTACCTTGTAGGGAAATCTGGGAGTAAGCATCCAGTCTGGGAAAAAACCAACAAGAGCCTTGAAAATAGGTACTCTGTGATTTGATATTTTTCTTCCCTGTGCAAGAGCTTTTGCTGTTATTCTTCTGTTTACAGTTGTATTTGTGAAATTAGGATTTTAATGGTCAATTGGGCATAAGAGAAGGAAAATTGATAATTAAACATCCTAATCCAAGTTTCCCTGCATCTCACAACAACCTAGGGTATGATAGTGCATTGCCACTTGACCCTAGGTCCTTGAATGTTAAGGGTGAAAGGAGGATTCAAACATCTAAACACTAAACATTGAACAATCCCAATTTTACCCTAAACAACTCTTATCCTAGTGCATCTAGGAAATAAGAACAACAATAATAATAATTTAGGAATACTAGAACCAAGATCTGCATAGACTAGCAAACTAGTGTGTATGAAATAAATAGTAGGAAGGTGAAAAGCCACAAGTGCCTGCAATACAAAATAGTTTCTATAATAAGAAAACAATTCCAAAAGAGAGGAAAAGAGCTCTATCACCTCCAATAGAAGAGGTGGATACTATATAACCATGAGCAAGGTGCAATGGAAGACCTAGCTAGATGCAGTGGTTCCAATACTCATGAAGATGCCAAAATATTGTTGTAACTATTCACATAGAGAACTTAAAAATTAAAAAAATGCTACTATATACTAAAGATTGTAAGATAATACTATAGAGATTGTTGTAGAATAACCAAAGATTTCTTGAAAGATTGATAAATTCAAGATAATCAAGGATAAAGGCAAGATAACCACTAGATAATGAAAGATAGATTCAAAAATGTCATTTAGAGGAAAAAGAAGTCCAAGAGTCTTACTTGATCCATTTAGATGTGTGGCAGAGTTATTACAAAAACATGAACATGCAAGCAAGGTGGTGGAAATGGTCACTACATGACGGATAGTCACTGAACACTACTATGTTGTGCAGATGTCCATGCATTGCACTAGAATCCAAGAAACTTTATCTTCTGAAGTCTTCAATCACCAAGAAACAATAAGGATAAGAAGGCATTAAAGCAAAATTGCACAAAAATAAACACAAGAGACATGACACAAACACAAACTCAATACCATGGGTGGGAAAAGGCTAGTACAAGGGTTAAAATGAGGCTAGAAACATATTAATGGACATACACCAAGAACACACAAGAAAGAAGAGAAGAAGAGGATGAAAAGGCATTTCTAGTGTTCTGTTGCTAGAAATAATGCCAAGTATGGTTCTAGGGTTAGCACACTATGAGGGCTAGGAACCATATAATACTTTCATGAATTACAAACACAAGCTAACTGTGTTGCTAGGTGATCCATGGAAATTATGAAAAGTAGCCTAAAAATGGAGCACACGGTCTAGCATTGTGTCACTAGGGGCTCACATACCAATATAATATTAGATATTACATGGACTAGCATGGCTAGGTAATCTTGATAAGGGTGGTTGTACTTGGGACCACAAGCTACTAACATTGTAGGGAGCATGCCATCAATGTGGTGTGTGCAAATGTGAAAGTGCAAATTTCCCTCTATGGTCGATGCCTCATGCCCCTATGACTTAGGAGACCAAGATGCCACCTTGTGATAAGAAAATATTTTCTTTTCCATGCTATTGGAAATTGATAACTCCTTTGGCATCATGATTTCCATTCTTTTGCATGGCCTCTTTTAGAATGTTATCTAAAACCATGTCTTCCAAATCACTCTCATCTCTTTTCCTCTCTTTCTCTCTATCTCTATATATCTCTTTGTCTCCCTCTCCCATGCAAATGACATGTTTCCTTGAGCACAAATCCCCATGGACACATGCCATAATTGGATTGTTAGCATGAAATAATTGATAAAAAGTTCTCTCTTTTTTGTATATATCTTTCCCTCTATATCTCTTATCTCTATCTCTATCTCTCTCTCTCTCTCTTGCTTTATCGATAGTGGAAGTAGTAGGGGTTTTCAATTAGGTTGAAGGAGGTTGATCAAACAATGATTTCAATAGAATTATAAATCTTATACACTTTGAGAAGGATTTTTATGTTGAGAAGCTGAGTGCTCCCTCGGTAAACTATTGTAGGCCACTAGAAAAATCACAGTTCAATGCCCCCACGTGCCAAGCATTTACAAGCTGGTGGAACCCCCATATATTTTCCTATTTCTCTAATTGAAGCTCTAAATTTAGTAATGCAACTAAAACACTAACCCCTTGAAAAGACATGCTATAATCTTGTGTTGACTTGTGATAGGTGGTTGTCTCAAACTCAAATGTTGACTTAATGTCCTTAGCTTCATTCATGATTGGCCCCGTAAACCCTATCACTGGCTTTCTCTATCTGTGAGAAGTCATTTCTAAGTACAATGGATGTTCATCAAAATATCATGGACTTTTGTCTGTCAGATCTGTTGGGTTTGCATTGATACGATGGCCATTGATTTAGAGTTAGCAGGCCTAGGAGCTTGTCTACCAAATTAAATTGTGACATGCTGGATCGCGGTAGCGCACTGTGAAGAGGTACTATAGAATATTCTTTGTGCTGTTGTGATATTGTACCAATTAGAGGGTGGGACTTTCTCTTGTCTTGAAGAGAAATTAAAGCAAGCGCCTAGCACATGAGCACAGAGGTACTAGTGTGGGTCCCTCCCAAGCCTGCAATGGTGGGATGAGATGACATGTGGCATGAGTATGGATTTTTCAATTAAGAGGCATTCCTTGATTGGTTGTTGACTTTTCAAAGGTCTCGATGGATTTTCTTTTTGCATCGATCATTTTGCTCTGATATTTTTCAAAATTGACGGTCCAAATTCAAATTTTGGATTTCATCGAAGCATGCTAGCCTGGTAGGTTCAACCTCACAAGAAGATGATTTGACAAATAGCACATTTTCTAGTAATTTTTGATACACAGGTGGATCTTAGTATGTGAACCGGACCTTTGTTGTTCATGTGAAGTGGTGTTTGTAGTCCAAAAACATTAATTTGTGCCTCTGTTTCATGCTTTGAAGATTGTGAGTAGATCATTGAGGATTTCCAGGTATGAATTCAAGCATGTTAATCCTGTGAACACCTAGAAATGTAATCAATGAAGGCATTGGAAAATAGAAATTGCTCAGGTAAAGCATCCTTGTCCATTCTTTCTATAAATGGAAGTGTTTACATGTATTGTTCACATCAGTTGTTGCCATGAGTACTATGGAGAGCACTTCCTTGTAGTTCATGTCTCTTGTTTCTTAGAGAAGTATGTCCTTATTCTCTTGGTTACAGATTTTCTCTTTCTGAATTAGGGGAAAGGTAGATGTTGATCATTAGAATGGGAGGAATTGAAAAGATTAGGAATTTTTGTTTGCAACAGTCTAGCTAGTTTCTAAGAACCCTAGCACAATAGTGTCAATTTGGTGAGGAGCTGGATAGACCATCCACACCATGGTTTGATGCCAGGGGTCATAGTGTGGAAGTGGGACTTTGTTCACATAGTCAAATAATTTCTGGTACAGGAAAGAATGATGTTTCCTGGTTCAACTATTGAGGATGCCTCAATGTTTATGGTACTTATATCTCCAGTTAACAAGTTTTGAATGGGTAAGGCCTTCCCAATAGCCCTTCATATGAGCTTGGGTACTGGATAAGGATGGGACATCTATTTTTAATCATCCAAGAAACCTTTTAGCCAATTAGAACACTCTGGAACAAGGAATTAGCTAAAAGAAAATGTCAACCAATCAAAGCAAAGATGTAATTTCCTAAGTGCAAATATTAAATGCATTGCAACTAAAAAATTATACTACAGATATTTTTACAAGCTGACATAGTTTGTCTATTTATAGGCTTTCAAGTATCACAGTATAAGAAGAGAGGGAGAGAGTGATTAGGTGGATATAGAATAGAAAAGGAATTTTGTTCTAGTCTTTGGATACAAGTTATCCACATCTTGGGGAGTATATTTCTATAATAGATTTGGTTCATTATTGAGATTGTATAGCTAAAATTCTTGCCCGCACATGAACAAATTCTTGTATGAAAATTTTCAATTCAGATTGAATAATATGAGTAACACTATGAGTGTGTTTTCTACAATTGTCTCCTTGAATGTATGCATTTCTTTTGTGAATGAATGAATCAAGGGTTTTGGATTTCACTTATGCACACTTGTTGTATTGAATATTTTTGGTTATTTCTTCTAGTCAAAGATTGGATTAAATATGCTTTGAACAAAACATAGGAAGCAATGCATTGCATTACTTGGATAATTGAAGAAGAATTCCAGAAAATACCCTTTATTGGGTGTGTCATTGAAAGTCATTGATACAAGAATACCCTCTGAAATTGGAGTTTTGTTGTCATAAAAGAAACATTTGCATGAGTGAATTTCAACTCTGTTACCCTCGACAAGGCACCAATCAAGAAACTTGCTTGCCCAAGGGTCTAGAAAAAGGAATGGAATCATAAAGGTGGATCATTTTCTATTCATTTTAGTTTTGTTGGTAGTATAGGGTCCTTTGCATGTTCTTAGGTTTTGAACAGAGAAGATAGTCTGATAATAATGTCAGTCTAGGATTTATCTTGAAAATCTTGGTGCATACATGAGAACATTTTGCTTGATATTGAAAAGCTAAATCTATTAATTTTGAGTAAGGGAATACCCCCTAGGTGCGGCAGAACCTGAAGTGCAAGGGAGAAGAAACAAAATCTCCCACACTGTTGGCCAAGTCTCTTCTTCAAATCTGAGCATAAGAAGTGGCAAACCTTTAGAATTCAATGCATGCAGATTGGAGAACTAGCACAAGCCACTATAATGTCTGATGTCAAGTAACTTTCAAGTCTTACAATGCTCATAAACTATATCATCTTGCATCGAATTAAAGTAATGCCCACCATTGATCCTTACCTACTTTCCTTAATGTCTATCTCTAGATTATGTGATTTCCATGCCTATCATTTGATCCTTACCTACTTCATTGTTACATGATGCATTCTTGATATTTACTTTACATGGTTCATATGCCTACATGCTTATCTTTAGATTGGATTTAATTCCATGTATTGTTTTTCTCTCCTCCAATTACTTGCACACATTGTATTCAACCAATTAAAGGGGGCATTATTAGTGACACAATGTATTCTACTCCAATTTAAGGTTTCAAGTAGTGACACATGATACACAAAGACTCATTACCATGTCCTAGTGAAGCTTTAACACATGGTGTGGCATTGTTTGATATGCCACATGATAACATGCCATATTGGTTTCCATGTAGGTAGAATCTCTAACTCCACTCCTCATTTCTTATTTCCTAAATAGTTTAAAAGAAAGTTTGTAAGTTATGCTTAGTTCATTTGTAAGATAGAAGCTACTCATTGCACATATATTCTCTATGTTTCCATGAAGCATGCATGCCAAGGATGATGATATCTAGCAATGTCCATTACTTTATATGGACCCAACTATATCCTTTCTATGTCTGAGTATTTACTTTCATGCACATTTGTGATTGCCCATTTACTTTGAGATACATTATCATTTCAAAATTCACACACACCACATAGTTGAGGGAAAATGTAATGGTGAAATCAATTCCCATTTTGTTTTGGGCCTATTTTGAGAGAATGTATTGATGCAATTACATATTGACAAATGACACAATCTTGTGTGAACTTGGGCTCATTTTTTGATCCTTCACCCATCCCCATTTACACACATTCTCACACAATTGAACATTTATTGCCTATTTGTATGCATTCTCCCATATACTTGACATTTATTACAACCCTAATGTCTCTACACATATATTACCATTTCCTTGTCATGGATCAATCCCACATCATGAACAATTGACCCATAAAATCCAAAATCAAATTTTGTTGACTTTTTCCCATTTAATTATTTACATGATTCGACATGGTGTACATTTTGTGTGATTATTACCATGTAGTGATATTTAAAGACATTCATTTGGACAATAACTCACATTCTAGTGTCATTAGACTTCTTAGGACTTCAAAGGGCATTAAGTAATGATTATCTACATTAGAATTCACATCCTAGGACATTTGCACTATTGGTTATTCTTTGCGAATCTTTTTAATACTTATAAAGTTGACCACATATAAGGGGTTGATCTAGGAGAACTTGACCCTGCTAATCCAAAAACCTTTCTAAGGTATTTCTAAATCAATTGCTAATAATTAGTGAGGAATAGACTTTGAGATGAATTGAGGAACATAAGTATCAATTTGCTTAGAACAAATGCACATGTTATAGGGTAGATCCGCACCTACAAAAGTGGCTTAGATCTGAAAAAAGTATCTAGGAATAGTCATAGTCTCACACAAAATTTGAGGCAAAGGATTATCTGAATGATTTGTTTTTCTATACTAGAACAACAAACTTTAGCACCACATCAAATTTTCTCACCCCCATCAATTTTAAAGTTAAATAAATTCTAATCTATTACATTTAATTTCCTAACTTAACATTTAATTATGAAATTATTATTCTTATAATCTAAATTAATTTATACTTATGTATATATACTTTTATTATATTAACCTAGATTAAAAACAAAAAATATTATGAAATTATTATTCCTACAATCTAAATTAATTTATACTTATGTATATGATCTAAATATATTTATTGACTTATTGTAATATTTTGAGAGTTCTCCATAATCTGTGTCAAAAAAATCAAATGTTAATCATAGTTCAACAAGATTGCATACTCCACATTTTATTAACTAGCGAAGACCATGCCCTTCATATTGCATGTATAAGATAAGAAAAATGTTAATGAACATTTGTATTACATAATAGTAAAAACCATCAATTACCAAGATCAACTACTATCTTAACACAATTGTTATAAGGAAAGAGGAATACTATAACCAAGTTACTTAACATGTGTACCACTTTGAGGAAAGGATTGTTTATTTAAATACATTGACACTACAATTAATGACAAATATATTATTCATTACCTTCCACATTCTAAATAACAAGTTTCTATACTATTATTTTCAACCACCAAAACCCTTGGCTGTGATAAAATAAATATTTTTAAATAAAAAATTCTCATTGTTATATTCAAATAAAAAATAATAATATTTTAATTAAAAATATGAAATGAAAATAGAATTAAGTCTCACCTCCATTGAATTTTTTAATTATATTAAAACTTTCTATAAAAAATAATATTAATATATACATGAAATTATATTTAAATAAGAAATAATAATATTTTAATTAAAATTATGAAATCAAAATAGAATTAAATCTTGGTGTGAATTTTTTTAAGGGCAAAAGACATATAAGGGTCCTCTTCATATGTTAGAAAATAATCGATAAAACATTTAATTGTAAATTTGAGTAAAAAGTGATATTTTTTTTTACAACCAACCATGATTCGATGAATGTATGAGTTTAATCACACTCCATTGCAATACCAAAAAGAAAAAGTTATGATTACGATATACATTCGTAATCAGGATACCCTTTGTTTCCAATATGTGTCAGATAAAGATATGTGAACGACAACGTGAAACTGGTGAAAAAACAGACCAAAAAAAATAGTGCAAGAAAGACCAGGAAAAAATAAACGCCCATATTTTGTTCCATCACCTTGGCTCGTCGATTTCTGCGCCATTGTTGGCCTCACAGAGGGAACGCCTTAGGCGTAATTACATTGCAAGCTACTCTCAAAATAACCACTTTACATCTATTATAAAAATCTTTTATTCTTAACTCTTTTTTAAAAAAAAAAATTAATGTAAAGTGGAGACATTTTTTTTATTCTTTATTTTTAGTTTTAAAGAAGTAACCACTTTAGATCTATCATAAAAATCTTCTATTCTTAATTCCTACTTTTTTTTTTATCATGCAAAATTGAGACTCTATTTTTATTTTTTATTTTTAGTTTTAAAGAAATAATCACTTTACACTATCATAAATAAAAATGTTCTATTCTTAACCCTTTTTTTTTAAATTATCATGCAAAATTGAGAATATTGTTTTTTTTTTAATTTTTTTTATTTTAGGTTTTAAAGAAGTTACCATTTAAACTTTATCATAAAAAATTTCTATTCTTAATTCTTACTCTCTCTCTCTCTCTCTATATATATTAAATTTGAGATTTTTTTTTTTTAATTTTATCATGCAAAATTGAAACAGTGTTTTTTATTTTTATTTTTCCTTCTATTTTTAAAGCGCTTTTTCCAACAAGAACGTTGTTCAATCCAAACCAATAAACCGTCTTCAGTTCTGCTACATAACCGGCAGTAGATTTTGAGCATGCTGATAAACAAGGATAAGAGCGAAGGTTTAGACAAAGCCTTAAGTGAGAGAAGTGTCAATATGTAATTCCATTTAAACACAATCTATCGGTTAATTATAACACCGAAAGATGCTGTCGCAGGCCGGAAGTTATGTTCATCTATCTTTATCCACCCACGCCCTCTGCCGCCTCGTAGCATATAAATTAATCGATCAACAGAATGTCCTAATTCCATGTAATCCAATTGTGTGATTAGGGGAAAAAAAAATATTGGCTTAAAAGTTGAAAGAGAAATCATAAGATTAAATCTTGTCTAGGATTCCATTTCCACTTCCATGATAGTATCAGCCATGACAACAGCAACATTAGGATTAATACTGGCGGTGCTGCTGCTGATCTCGCCGTCATCAGAGTCCCTGCCGCTGGGGGTGAGGTCGAGATGGATCGTGGACGAGGCAACGGGGCGCAGAGTAAAGTTGGCGTGCGTGAACTGGGTGGGGCACCTGCAACCCGGCCTGCCGGAAGGCCTCAACCGCCAGCCCGTTTCCTCCATTGCACACAACATCACCTCACTGGGCTTCAACTGTGTCCGCCTCACTTATTCCATCCACATGCTCACCAAGAAGAGCTACACTAACTCCACGCTCGCTCAGACCTTTGCGCAGCTCAACCTGACGGAAGAAGCGACAGCCATCGAGCTCCACAATCCGGGGGTGCTCCGCCTTGGCCACGTCGCCGCCTACCGACACGTCGTGGCGGCGCTGTCGGAGGCGGGTGTTATGGTCATCCTCGACAACCACGTCAGTAAGCCGATGTGGTGCTGCGCTGTGGACGACGGCAATGGCTTTTTCGGCGACCGCTACTTCGACCCCAAAATGTGGGTGAGCGGCCTGCGTCTGATGGCCACGCATTTCAACAATACTGCTAACGTGGTCGCCATGTCACTGCGAAACGAGCTGCGTGGCAGCCGATCGACCCCGGCGCGCTGGTCAAAATATATGCAGTGGGGCGCGGCTACCGTCCACGAGGCCAACCCTAAAATCCTCGTTATCCTCTCCGGCCTGCGCTTCGACACGGACCTCAGCTTCTTACCGGTCCTACCGGTTACGCTACCCTTCAAGGAGAAAATTGTGTACGAAGGGCACTGGTATTCTTTCGGAGTGCAGTGGCACGGCGGCCTGCCCAACGGCGTTTGCTGGAACGAGACATCGCGGATTAAGGGTCATATGGGCTTTGTTACCTCGTCGTTTAATGCTACTGCGGCGCCGCTCTTCGTTAGCGAGTTTGGGATCGACCAGAGATATGTGAATGATGATGATAACAGGTATTTGAACTGTATTTTGGCTTGGCTTGCGGAACAGGACTTGGACTGGGCGCTCTGGAGTATGCAGGGGAGCTATTATTACCGGTCGGACCAGGACCCCGTCACCGGCTTCGAGGAGACCTACGGGTTTTTCAATCGTGATTGGACTCGCATCAGGAATCCTGACTTCATCTCTCGGCTTAAGGAAATACAACAGCCCATTCAAGGTAGCTGTGCTTCCTCCTCCTAGTAATATAAATTGAACTAAATTAGAAATTCTTAGACTTATCCAGGCGTTTACACCATCCTCCCCTGTTTGTTTTTGTTTTCAATATCTTGATTGCTTCACAACTTCCCCTTATCGCGTTAACTACACTTTTAAGCTCTTCTTTGTTCAATTTAAACATGTACGGGCACAAGAAAATTCTCTTTAGCACTACATTATTTTCCTTATTTATATGTTATTTAGGAGAACTTGTGCAAGTTTTAAAGGTAAATTTTATAAAGGATAGAATTACTTGAGAAGGATAGAATCATTCTGTATAGGACAAAGTTGTACATGACCATGTTCCTACATTTAGTTATTTGGAGAAGTTCGTCTTTTCTTCTTCTAGTTTGGTGTAGAGGAAGCTTCTAATTATTTTTAACCATCTCAGATCACAGGCCTTTGTTCTAACGCTGCGCTGCCGTAATTATTGCTCTTAAATTTAGATACAAATTTGAATTTATGTTCCATAATTATTGGCTCTTAAATTTAGATACAAATCTGAAGTAATGTTCCATAATTATTGGCTCTTCAAATTCAGTTTCAACAACCAGTTTATTTTGTCAATTGCCTCCACTTTCCCCATATATCAGATCCAATTATGACAATTGCTTCCACATGGACTGAGATCACCACCTATATCTGAATAATCATTTTGCCCAATGTTTTGAACGCATATAAGAGATAACTAGATGGATTAATACACTTCTTTTACATAATTTATCACTTTAAACTACACAGTCATGAAAACAACCTTCAATTCTTGAGAAGATAATTTCATACATCTTATCTTAAATGTAAGCTTTATATCTTTCAATTCCATTGGCAAACTGATAATTTATTACTGTGGGGTGAATGCAGAGCCTTCCTTATCTCCGGGACCATATTATCAAATAATCTACCACCCTGCATCAGGTCTGTGCGTGGAATCCAGCATTGGAAACACCATTCAGCTGGGATCGTGCCACGTCGTCAGAAGCAGATGGAACTACGATGCCAGCGTGGAAGGCCCCATTGGGTTAATGGGAAGTTCATCCTGCATTTCCACTCAAGGAAATGGGATGCCTGCAATTATGACAGAAAATTGCTCTGCGCCCAACAACACTCTGTGGAGTACAGTCTCCTCTGCACAGCTGCAGCTGGGAACAAGAGATTTTGATGAAGATGGGAAAAAGAAGTGGATGTGTTTAGATGGAAGTGAAAGTCCTTTGATCCTAACAAAGGATTGTATCTGCATCACCGACTCTCACTGCTCTCCATCTCACAACCCAGAAAAACAGTGGTTTAAAGTCATAACTACCAACAAACAATTGTTGCATTAACTTTAATGTTGGATGTTTAATTGCCATAATGTATTTTCATTTTTCTATTGTATTTCTTTGTAGTGGTAGTGGTAGTAATTTGAGCGGCGTTCTCATCTCTACGGATAGTTTTATTTTTGTTTTATTCTAAGTTTTATATGACTGTATTAGAAGTTCAGTTATGTTTAGATGACATGAAAGTATATATCGTTATGGATAACAGCCAAAGTAGCAATTTTGTTTGCTGTTGATGTTTCCTGGGTATTTCTCTGGTATCATAGAGTGCTGGAGATGGACAGGCTACAGGACTGTTGTTTTAATCTAAGGCTTTAAGCTGTATCTTTGTTATATTCTGTTCTGTTTTGACGTTGGGATTTGTATTATGGCCTTAGCTGCTGTCTGACTGGCTGCTGTTTTGATTCTGTGGGTTCGTCGTTTCTTCAGTTGCTCTCCTGAACAGTGACTGTTTCTTGTAATTATGCTTTTTCCAATATTAAAAAAAATTAGCAATTTTGTTTGGTGAACCTTTATTCAAAACATAAAGATAATATAATAAAAATATATATTATTTTTTTTATATAATAAAATTTGAATATTATATTTATTATATGAAGTAATAGTTAAAGTTTTTAAATAAAATTTTATTTTTATATTTTTCTAAATTAAAAGATGTTTTGGAAAAAAATTAACTAATAACAAAATTGAAAGGGGAGAAGGGAAAAATTGTAAATTATTGTTTAAAACATCTTTTGTGAAGTTATTGAAAAAAAAAATCAAAATGGGCTTGATCAATCATATTTGGTAACCATAATAAAAATTATTTTATTCCTTGTTGAGAAGGTCTGAATTTCTTACTATACAAAATGGGAAGAGTTTAAATAGTTGGCAATGTGTGATTTTGATTAAAACAAAATTGGTTCAATATTATTATATGTGCATGCATAAGCAGAATTCTAAAGACTTTTGATTTGCAACACTTTGTGAAACTTATAGAACCAACTAATATGGAAAGTTTATAAAACAAACTAATTATGTGAACTTCATAATAATTGAGAAATCAATGTGATAGTTTTAAAGAGATTAATATAATGAGGTTATTATATTATATTAAAAATCTTAAACAAGATGGCATTACACAACTACTAACTAGAAGGAGGGCTGGAATTGTTCCAAAAAAAACATGTATATAAGCCTTTTTAATGATAAAGTAAGACATTGAAATCCTTGACATATGTGTATAAAAATGTTTGATTTATGAAGAGTGTAGAACATGTAAAGTAAATAATATATTTAACAAGTTTGTTGATACATTACTGTAATATTTTTCTTGATACTATTATGTTATTGTATTTATTATTACTTTTCTTCTTTTATATTTACAACAAATGATTAAATGTTAAAGACATTACTTTAAGGTAGTATCTTCTTCATCACTATCCACTACCATTTGTTGTGGCACCAAAGTTTAACTCTTACCTCAACTTAGTCTAATTTTCCCTCATTTTATTCTCTTCTTCATTCACCACCCTAGATGTTTGCACTTCCCAATTTGTAAGACATGTCTACTATTCAAACTTGGACTTTTCCTGGGGTAAAAACATGCACTTCCTTCTGGTGCAAACCTCACCAAAATTAATGAATTGATAGTTACTCTTAGGGTTTTGGGATGCTTTGGACATGATGATAATCTCAAATCTAATCCAAAGTGCTCTAAAACTGGTGTGACCTATGAAAGATTATAAGCAACTCCCTACTATAAACCCTCATAGATCTTGCCTCTGATATCCAATGGGGACACAACAAAAGGAAATTTTGACTATTTCAAATGATCTAGAAATGATGTTGAGCTCATATATACTCCAACAATCACCAAAATTAGCCTACAATATGATGTGTAATGCCCCTCAATTTTGGCTTGTGTCAGTTGATAGTTTTCCATTGCTTTTAGACAATTTTGAGACATTTGAGTGGTTAGATTTATGGTTTATGCTTGTTATGTTCATGATGGACTATGGTTGACTAATATGGTTATCGACATGTGTTATGATGACATTATTCTTATTATAGTTTATGTTGTCACATGGTTAGTTGATAGTTAATTGATCATGCAGATTAATGTTACTATGCTATATGGATTTAATGTTGTCTGATTAGAGATGTTTGTGTTTATTGTTATGCTTGTGAGCAGGGACGGTGTAGTATTACTCATTTTGAGCACCCTACTATGCTACAATTCCTTGACTTTGTGTGTTTGATATATATGCGTATGTTGTATACAACCTATCGTCTTGATGCAGGTTGCAGGTACCGGGCATCGACTCCACCTGACTTAGCAGGTCTGAGCGTGCCCTTAGCTAATGGATACTGTTGAAAGGAGATAATATGAGGTTTTCCCTAGGTCAGTTTCAATCTTCAGTTTGTGACCGTGAGTCGAGGTGCCACCCTTTGGTCCTTGCTTCAGGACGTTATGTGGTATGTGGAGTTATTGTTGGGTTTTGTTTAGTTAAGCCTATGTGTATTTTGGTAATACATTAATGAATGATATAATAGTAATAATAGGCTTGATATAGTGATATTTATGTAAATATTAATTAAAATTATAAATTGTGAAATAATAAAAAATATTTTAACTATGAATTAAAGTAATAGCTTTAATAATTAAATCCTATTGACATTTGTCATAAGTAAATGGTATTATTTTATTGCTGAAATTGTATTTGGTTTTATGGGCAAGATTTATTAGTTAATAAGTTAGTTATAATATTATTTATTAGTCATTATTTAGCAATGTGAAATTAGGAATATTATTTAAGTAAATTTTTAATAAATATTAAATTAATTATTTTAATGCTTTTAATAGAATATGAGTCATAAGCATTTATTATGGTTAAATAGTATATAGTTATTTAAAGAATAATATTAGTGAATAATTTAATGTTTGTTAGTTGTCGAATATGATTCTAGATTTGGGGAATCTCTATGTTAAGTAAAAATTTTAATTTCTTCAAATAGTGGGATTGTCTATAACGGATTGGAGATAGTGGACATTTATGAATCTTGGCTATTTTTGCTTCTGGATTATTATTTTTGGGAGAAGAGATTTGTTGGGAAGATATACAGAAAATTAGAGAAGATTGGTTGTGGAGAGAAATTGGGGAAGAAATGGTTACGGGAAGTAGAGGAAGAACTTGAAGAAGCTAAAGGAAATTCCAGCTTGGGATAGAAGTTCCAGGTATGTTTACTTGTATCAGACATATTGGCCCTGTAGTTTAGAATTTGATAGTTTGTAATGTCATTTGGAATTGTTGAAAATTTGTTCTACTCAAATTTCTTACTGGATCCTTGCTTGTATTGCTGCCCTTAGTAATGGATTTCGGCATAACCAACTTTTGCAGCTCTGACTTCATTGCCTTATAGTGTGATTTTAAAATCATGAACATTCAATGAAATTCTATTAAGATTTTACCTTTGCCAGATTTTATTATGTTTATTGAATTGAATGTTTGTCAAACTGCTTACATCTCTCCTCCTCAGCCAACGTCGTACATGCCTTCTCCTTTAAATCTGTTCTTATCTTGCAATTTTATTTAACTGTTTAGTGGAGAGTGCCTGAAATTTTGATAAAAATAAAATAAAATAAATAATGATAATGAAATCTCTTTCTTGCCTTTTCTGAGTTTAGTTTTATGTCTGAAATCTTTGATGAAAAAATCATAATAATAATAATGTTAATGAAATCTTTTTCTTACCTGAGTTGTCTCTGATTCCTCTGAATCTCTAAAAAATTATGTAGGATTCATTCTCTCTGCAGTCAGTATTACCATATCTCTCTCTCTCTTGGCTTCCATCTGTTAGCTCAATTCATCAATTTTCTGTCATAAACCTTTGAAGATTCCTTCATTTCTCATATCTCTGAATTTTAAAGCTCCCAAATAAATTTTTTTGGATTGTTCTTTTTTCTACAATGAAAATTTAGCTTGAGTTCATTTAAATAAAATAAGGAGATTATCTTAGAATTTATTTAGTATGTATGCAAAGGTAATATAACAATTAGAAAACTTCTATTTTGAACTCTTGAACAACTCCTTGATCTTGCTTTGTGATTTTAGTTTTGAATTAATAATAATCAATTATATTCATTTTAATTTGGCCAATATAAGTTTGCTAGATATGATTATTTATACATTGAGTTAAAGTAGCTAGGTTCTTATTATATATAAATTTGTTTAGATGTTGAAGTAATAAATTTGTTTAGTTATACTTTGATTTAGCAAATAAATAATAAATTAGTGATTTATTGTGCATTGAAATATAATGATATTGGTGACCAAGCTAATATTAGTTTAACTTTTAAAATTAGTTAGGATAGATCTGTAATATTTTATGATTATCATTATTAAATTTATTGAGTTATATAATGGTTGTGCTCACTTAATTGGTTAGATAAAAACTTGTTTAGTTTTGAATTAGCAATATTCATGGTTGTTATAGATAAATAGATGAAAGATAGCTAATAAATAAATTAGAATATTAATGTGTGTTAGATTATAATGACAATACCAGTTTTTTTTTTAAAATGTTAGATAGTGTACTATTTTAGAAAGCATGCAAATATAATCTTTAGTTAGAAAACTTATATTTGTAACTCCATGAGTAACTCATAAATCTTGCGTTGTGTTTTTTTTAGTTTTGATTTATTAAATCTTGCTTTGTACTTTTTGTAGTTTTGATTTATTAAAATTGTTAATTTGACTTTTTTTTTAATCAAACTCATTAAAAGACAATAGTGATAAGATAATATTAGTTTATCTTAAAATATTAGGATATAGTTGTATTATTTTAAAATTAATTTTATTTAAATAAAGTTGTTTTAGTAGATGCAAGTTCGTTAAATAAATAAATTAGCTTTTCTTTTAATGTAAAGTAGATTTTATGGTGATGCTAGTCATTAAACAAATGATAAATAATATTATAATTCTAGAATTAAATATATTGAGTTAAGTATTATTTATATTCTTTTTATCTTAATTAAATATAAATTTGTTTAGTTATGATTTAGTAATATACTATCTTGTGGTACATTGATTTTAATTAATGAATAATACATTAGAGATTTATTGTGAATTGAGTTATTATGGTATTGATTAAACAAATAATAGATGAAATTAAAATTCTAGAATAGAATTATTATTAGAATTTTATTTAAAAGAGAGTTAAAATTTTATAGTGTTGTTAGCGAATAATATAGGAATAGTGTCTTAAAACTCTATTAGATTGCTTGACCTATGTTATGGCTTTATGGTCGGTATAATTGTGCAATGTTGATGAGAAGAAGCTTCACCTTACAATTTAATAGGTTTATCCTACGATATAATTACTTGGCATGTTTGGATAGTAACCTCGTAACTATTACAATAGAATAGAATTGCTTAGGATTGTGTATTAATGTAATAGAAACCTTATAAAATTGATGCTGTAAGTAATGAATATTTGATACTTGTATATGAACATTGTTTTAACGTCATAGGCATTGATGATGTTAGTAATATAAGTTTAAATGTTGTTAGTAACCTTCTATATTGAGGGATCTTAGTAGTATGAATAGGACTTTAATGCATCTTGACTATGACTAACATTCTTGATAGTAAGACAGTAGGAGCTTGATGTCATGATTCGAATCTTAATATTGTTTTATTTTTTTTAAAATCATTTTTGTTTTATATCTTTTTAGATTCATAGATTTACTTGCAGTTGAGTTGAGATTGGGATGATTATAGTTATTCTTTTTAAAAGTGTATAGATGTGAATTGTAGTAGTAAGTTATTAAATAAATCATAGAGGGAATTATAGATCTTGAGATTTGATTAGAATATTGTTATCTTAAGCAAGTTTATGATTTAAACTAAAAAGAGAGATTTAAAGTCTTTTATTGAATCCATGTTAAAATAGTTCAAAAAGTGTATTAGTACTTGGGTTTTGGTTATATATATATTCTTTGATTGTTTATTGCTAATTTTAAACCGATGTGTATCAACGATGCAATTGGGTCATTGCATTTAATTTGGTTTTGAGTCTTGATGTTATGTTTTGTCTAGCTTAATGTATTGGTGATCATGTTAGTTTTGTGAGATGTCAAGGTTGCTAAGCGTCATGCTTTGGATAGTTGTCTATTGGTATTTGTGTTAAAATATTTTAGCTCCAGAGGTTTGTTACCTTGAAATTTAGTATGATTTTGTGGTAAGGATGTATTGGTGATGTGTCTTTTGGTATGAGGTCTTGATGTGGATTGGGAAGAATTGTTGTTTTGAATTTGAAAATTGTTGATTAAATGTTTTATTTGATTTGGGATTTTGAATTGGATAGGGGAAAGTTTTGTGGTTGAGAGTTTGGATTTAAAATGGTTTGCGAAAAGTTAGATGCATTATAATCCCTTGTCCATGCATGTTATTGGTATATGGGTGATGGTTAGGGGTTGCTAGTTGCATGTAGAGAGTGGCTTTCATGGTGGGGCCGGTGCCCAAAGTGGCTGCCTGGATAACCCCATGGAAGTTGTAATCAAGTGATAACTTAATAATTTATCTAGGTGGGTTGGGTAGTAATTCACATAACAAGATAAGTATGATGCCTCACCCATGCCTTGTGTGCTCTCATAGGCTAAGGATGGGATGAGAAGGCCTGGTTGGCAAGGTCGACCTCCTTGTCTCCATGAGAGGATATGTCAGCTCTGCATGTGTCACCCTATGGGGATGGTGCCTAGTGAGAGGTCGCCAGGATAACCATAGAAGGAGGTCAGTTTCTAGTGAGAGATAGCCTAGATAACCCATGCTAGGACCATGTGATGACACTCTCCCTACTGCAGCTTAGTTACTTCCTCTTTATCTTTTGTAGTAGCCTCTAGAGTATTGACTTGATGATTTGACTTGTCTTGATGATTTGACTTATCTTGATGATTGACTTGTCTTGAAGAATTGACTTATCTTGATGAATTGATTTGGCTTAATGATTTGTCTTATCTTGATGAATTGACTTTTCTTGAAGATTTGTCTTGATGATTGACTTGTCTTGAAGAATTGACTTGTCTTGATTATTTGACTTGTCTTGATGTTTGAGTAGACTGGATGATTTGTGATGATCTGAGTTGTCTGTGTCAAACCTTTATCTATCTTCTTGTATCCCTTGACTTAGTGGAACCTCATTATTATCTCCTAGCTTGGAGGGGTGGACCTCAAGGTTCCACATGGTTGGGTGGAAGAGCTTAATCCATTAGTTTTCTTGGATGTACTGGTTCGAGGACATTGCAGAAGTGTTTCCAATTCTAAATTTGTTTTGCATCTTCAGAGTTGTAGTATACCTTCATAATTGTTTTATTTTGTTGTATATTGTAAACCGATGTGATCGGTAATGTAATCTTGTATTTGAACCTTTGTAATTATTCATCTCTGCAAATGAATGATGTAAATCCTCTGCTATTGTATTATAATGTATATCACTTGTATTGATATAATTTTATGTTTTTTTTTTTCTGATGCAGTTATGTTCCCTAGAGGTGTTAGTTGTTCATTTTATTTAATGTTGTTAATAGTATAATTATATTTAATGATTAATGCATTTACTTGCTTTTAACAAAAAAAAAAAAAAAATCTCTAAATTTTGCACTGGTTAGTCTAACACTCTAGGGTTGCATGACGGGGCATCACATGATGCCTCAAAATGGAACCCTCAATCCTTAATGCAAATGGGCATGCCTTCCAATCACCACAAAGCTTTGACACTATGTAAGATTTGCCAAGAAAGAAAATGAAACCAAGATATTGGTGAGAAGAATGACCATAATAGTAAAAGCACAAAGAATATTGTAAAATGCAATATAATAGCTATTCCATTAATGAGGATGCAAAAAGGAATTACAATCAATGACTTTAGGCATCTAATAGATGCATCAAGTACAAATATATAGGCCTCTTGGATGCAAGAATTAATATGACACATGTCCAAGAGGTCATAATTTAACTCCTAATCAAAAGGATAGTTAACTTAGTCAACTGAGACAAAGGTGGCCTTGATTAGATAGAAGTGACACCTAACTACCATTAATCAAGGATTGATGAGGTAGTGGTTGCACTTAATTACTTCAAATCAAGGTTGACATATTGTCATTATTAGAATAACTAAGAAAATACAACCTAACTATATAGATACCTACGTAAGTAAGCTTATCCTAGATGCATAGTACATGCAATAAAGTAAATAACTAAATACAAGAAATAACAAAATACATGGAAACACTTTTGAATTCTTTCTATTCATCTAAATGTATCTTATAAAAATCATGTATGATATCATCCCTCTCATAAGGTACATCATATTTTGTCTTCATAAATGTGTTTAATGGGAAGTGGCTAGTGTTAGATATTGACTTATAGTGAGCCATTTCAATTTGACCACTTTTCCTACATGTGCAAATTTGAGACATTGATGTACAATGAAAGGTACTAATTTGAATTTTTCAATCCAAGGTCACCTAATTAAGACACCAAATCTATTAGATGATGGTATAACATAACATAAAACTAGTAGTTCTTTGGGTCCATGTATCAAATATACATGATGTAGATCCCAATGTATTGATCAACATTCCATTAGTCATCCTTAATGAAATATTAGAGTGGATTGTTGATTTTTAATACATAACAATCTTATAACATCTCTTCAATATAGATGTTATATTGGCATGCTAGATCAATAAGAAATTGAATATGTGATACACATTTCAATGTACTTGGTATGTATAATAGACCATAATAATTATTATATGGGATCTTCTGAAAGGAAAATATATTCATGGAGAAGGAGGAGAGGAATATGTGGCATCATTTTCAACAACTCCCACAAAAGCATACTCATGTGATATATCCTCATGTTCAACATCATCCTTGTGTGTACCATCATGTACTTCAATATTATTTGTATGATGTAGCAAAGGATTCATGTATATTTCCAATCAACTATTCACCTATGCCACAAAAGGATTTTTCATTATCATTGATACCTTCAACTTTGATCATGTTGTTATCAATAAGGTCTTGTACCTTATTTTAAAGACTCATACATGATTGAGTATATGACCCTTAACTCTATAGAAATTTCAATATGCTTGGACATTATGTGTCCTAGGAAGTGGTTTGTTAGGATCCAATGGATGAATTAGAGGGAGTGTAATCATGTTAGCACTCTAAAAATTTTTGAAGGACATCGTCCATGAAATCTTGAAGCTTAGTGAACTTTCTAGGTGCATAGATTTATTTGACTCTTAATACATTGAGGGGTATGATGATCCATTTTGATTTGATGGCCCATACTTAAAAACATTTATTGCTAGCAACTTGGACTCAATGGTTTTTGTATGTGCACATAAATCCATGAAAAATTTAAAATTGTTTAAAGACACACATTGTCGTAAACTAGTTTTAGTAATCCCTTAATAAAAAGATTTTTTAGTTCAACATAAAGTGAAGGGAATAATCATATTAGAGTAGAAGGACTAAAATATTATAACATAATTAATAATTTGTTCATTTGATCCATGGACGCATTCAAATAGATTGGAAACTATAGCTCCAAGGCCCATATTAAGCTTGAATTGCTTTAGGAACACCTTTGCCAAATCATCAAATATGTGAATAGACCCTTGAGGAAGTGAAAAGAGTTACTCAATAGCATAACCTTTCAAGGTTAGTGTAAATAAATTCATTAATAGATTATTTTTATATATGAAGTCTACACGTGCAGTTGTAAAATATCTAAAATGTGTGTTTGAGTCACCTTTAAAATCATACATTAAAATTATGGTGCCACAAATCCCATAGGTAAAGGGTGAATAATAATCTCATATTATAGTGGTATATGTCTAGCATCCTTAAATTCTTTATTATCTTGTCCATTTGTTTTATCATCCATAGTCTTGTCTACTTGATGTACCTTGTGAAATAGTGCATCTAGTGTGGGATATGGGAGGATGGCTAGTGATATTGGGGGCCACTATAATGGTGTGTATAGGAATGGGTGTGAGAGGTAAGAGGGATGGAAGAGGTGACAGATTGGGATAGTGGCATGGAAGAGGAAAGTTAATGAAAGTTATTCAAGGGCACGGATGGAGAGATAGAATGAGGGATAGATATACCATGAGATAGAGTAACTTGGATATAGTAGTGGTACACCAAAGTGGGGTGGTGATATGTTGGGTAGTGGTAGATGAAATAGGTATAGAGGTGTAATACATCTTATTAGATGCATATATCGCAAGGAGAGTGTAGTTAGGATAGAGGCCATATAGAGGTTGGAAGGTGGAAAATTTGTGGTGGGACACTAGTAGAGGTAGCTAAGGGATGAGTAATGGTGGTGGAAGGAGTGACAAGGGAAGAAGGTGAGGAGGTAGATGCACTATCCATAATGGACAAAGCAATTTATCACTAATATAGATTGTAAGATCTCTAATCCATATGGCTTGTTGATGAACACATTATGAATCATATTGGCTACCTATGTTATATTTTTAGCACTAGTTGAACTAGCAAGCTCATTTGTAAAATCTTGGTTAGCCACATGAATATCATGATCATAATCCTCAATATTATTCTTAATATGATCATTGAAATAAATCTTGGTCTCATTGGATTGGGTGGCCATGCTAGGGTTTAAACAAGCCCCCTCAATAGAAGATTAGGGTTATGAGTATAACATGTGCTATAAATAAAATATAGGAAAATAAAGCTTAACATCCATCATCATATTCAAAAGTTAGAAATATTGGTGGTATCTTAGATCTAAAATTGAAGACCTATTGGTATAGCCAATTACGGGTAGGGTGGGAAAAAGAGAACAAGTAATGGAGGTCAAATCCTAGAAAAAAGGTCATTATCAATTAAAGGCAAACAAAACCATAGCAAAATCTAAAATAAGATAATGCAATAAAAAAAATGTAAATCTAAAACCCCTAAAATAGTGAAGTTATAAACCCTAAGGAAAGACCTTAGGGTGGTTCAAGAGTGAAGAGGTTCACAAAATATAAAGGAAAATAACCTTTCCATAAGTTTAATCTAGGCTAATTAAATTAATGTAACCATCAAAGCATAAATCAACCTCTAGATTAATTAATGAGAGCTATGGGAGTGATTCGTTCATAGTTAAATGCTAATATAACTATAAATAAAATGCAATGGATAGATGTAATTAACTCTAGGATCAAAGAAGAATAATCATATGGCACTTAAATCTTGATGTCTTAGGACTAGGAACTAAACTTATTTTCTTTTGCCTTAGAATCTACTTACGATCTATAGCTTTGTTTGGGTTGAGTTCATGGAATTGGGATTATTCTATATGTATGGATCTATTCTAAGGACCAAGGAACTCATCCTACAATTTGTGCAAATCTGCTCTATAGTTTGTTGAATTTGTTGTTGTTTTCTATGTTTGGAAGACCAACGGTATATACAAATAACTTTAGAGGGATGTTAGATCACTAAGGTACATGTTCTCCTAGGTTAACCCTAAAAACAAATGGCTTTATAGTTGTTCAAAGGATCAACAAGCAACAAGCAATCATATAAATCTCCTAGATGGTGATGTTGAAGTAAATGTTGTTCTTTTAGTGCACCAAAGATAAATATTCCTTGGATAATCCTTGAATTATTTAGATTTTTGAATGATTATTAGATGTTAAAATGAATGCAATTGAATGCCTTTAAATACTAATAAATAGCAACAATTTATACAAACATGTGTTTAGTCCGTTCACAACAACTAGTGAAATAGGTAGGAGTTGGCCAAATTTCAATTTGAATTTTGAAAAATTACGGCTACATCCATGGTCGCAAGATCAATCTTGCACCCACAAGAATGCCCAAAATAACAAAACAATGAAGTTTGTGCAAGGAATGAATGTCAGAGCATAGAGGATGCAATAAATGTGTACAATATAAGAAAGTGTGTGGAAATGGATAAGGTGTAGATAAATGTATAGTAATGTGTGTAAATAGAAATAGGTGAAGATTTGGGGAATGAAACCAATTTCACACAAGATTACACCATTTATCAATGTGTAATATATACCTTAAAACATTCTCCCAAAATCAACACAAAACTAAATAGAAAAAGGCAAAGATATGCCTATTTCACCATTACATATAGAAAACAAAAATCCTACTATATAAGAGGATGTATTCCAAACACCTATTGAGAGAGAAGCAATGCACCTCACAAGGAGAAACAACTCTAGAGAGAGACTCGTATTACTTCTCGTAGATGATGTTGATATGCAAGTTGTATGACATGCCATCGAACCTTTGGGCATTGGGAAAACAAAGATAATTTGATTGCTAATCTTGTCCAAATATTGCTTACATCACCTACAAAACCAAAGGATTCCCCATTTGAAGTGATTACATTGAATTGGCAACAAACTAACACGCTTAATTGTCAGGTTTCTGAAATTTTTACACTTGATTGATTGATGTTATATTGATTTTTTTTGTGGAGTCAGTTGAAAAATAGCGACTTGGAGAGGCTTTCTTTTGGTCATCATAGTAGTTGTACAAACAAGGCATCCTATATAGAATGGTCTCAATTCCAGTAAGAACAGATACACAAATCATGTTCAGAATGGTCGTAATTGTGAGGGTTCTTATGAGTTATCACTCTAATGTTAGACGTTATAAACCTTTCAGTAATGTGTTTCTTGTATTCGTCTAATGGTTTCTTTGCGATTAGGATGATATTTTCTCTCAAGCTGCTCTTGTATTAATCTCAAGCCAGATTTCTGCTGGTGCTAATAACCTTAAACCACTGACTCTCAGGATTGTCTCGTATGGAGCATTGAGAATCCAAAAGACATATGCAATCCGTGGTAACAACCGAGGGGCTGGATCTTCCATCCAAGCAGACCATCTTTCCACTGCCATCTGTTGTGCCAATCTGCAGATTCGAACTCGACACCACACTCCATATTGGGCAGTGAAGGCGGTCAGTTAACACCACAGGCAGCCCATCCCCTTGAATTCCAATACATGCAGAAGTTCCCACAACTCCAATGAAGCCACCGGCCCTATTATTGTAGCTCCATCTGCTACTTCCATTGCAAGAGCCCAGCAGAAGCTCCTCCTTAGCTGTGGCCACAAGGCAGAGTCCGCTTGCAGGATGATAGATCATCTCATACAGAAGATCCGAAGAGAAACTTGGATCTACAGTTCAATAAAAGAAAGTTCGTCTTTCAAGCGAGTTTGCATTATATACAAAACAATATCATATTTTAGGGTTATTTTTAAATTTCATCCATTTCAACAGTCAAATGTCAATTTTAATCAATAAAAATAAGATAAATATTTACTAATTTTTGGTGTGTATGAGGTGTAAAATTACTGTTGATTATTTGACCATTAAAATGAATGATATTTAATTACAGATCCATTTTACACACGGTCAAACAATTACAAAACTAAGCTTAACTGCATAAACATAGTGGCAAAAAGTGTTTGGTTGTGTGATAGACTTGGAGCTATAGTCAAGCATACTAATGGAAAACCCTACATTAAAGATCAGGCTATGGTACTTTTACAATGTAAAAAGTAGAGCTTGGTCTGCATTGGTCCAGATCAACTAGCTCCACTGGAACCTCATGAAGTGGTACTTTTACAGAGAGACAAAGGGAAAAAGAAAAAAAAAAATGACTTTCAATCAAACATTTCATACCAAAAATCTAAAGATGATGTGTCCATTGGGAACTACAACTAGGGAAACATTCATTTGCTTAAGGACCTAATAATTCCCCTTTAAGACTATAATGTGCACCCCGATTTTTTCCAAAATAACATTAGCTAAATCCAAATCACACAGTCTAGATACACTTTCTGATCAAGGTGAGAGCATAAGGTGTTCGAATCACACAGCTAATTGTTGAAATGAAGAGACAAAATGAGAGGCGGCAAGCCATTTTATGATCAAAATAATTACCAAAGTTGATCTTTTGTTTGAGAATAGCCCACAGATCATACATACATAAATTATTTTTGTTGTGGACTTTGAAACTATGAATAAAAAAGAGTTAGATAGTACCTTGGATTGGGGTCTGGATAGGGTGAAGGCGGGAGAGAAAATGAGCGTTCCTCAGTCCGTCCCAACGGGAGTTGAAAACTCCGTAAGTCTCCTCAAACCCAGGCTGCTGATTGCGAATATAATAACTTCCCTGCAAAGTCCAGAGCGCCCAGTCGAAGTCCCACTCGGCTGCATAGGCCAGAAAGCAGTTCAAATATCTGTTATCATTCTCATTAATTCCCCTCTCATCAATGCCAAACTCGCTTATAAACAGCGGAGCAGAGGTCGCCAGAAAAGCTGCCCGCTTGTTAATCCCTGCCACCAGAGACCCGCACAACTCGTTGGGCAGCCCACGCGACCACGTAATTCCGCTGGTGAAGGCATACCAATGGACTTCGTAGGCGATCTTGTTTACAAAGGGCAGCGGCATGCGACCAGGGGCTAAGAAGCTGAGGTCGGAGTCGTAGCTCAAGCCGGAGAGAATAACAATGACGTTGGGGTTGGCGGCGTGCACAGCGGCAGCTCCGCGGTGCATGAAGCGGAGCCACTTGGCAGCGCTCGAGGCCGGACCACGCAGCTCGTTGCGCAGAGACATGGCAACTACCTAGTCATTTATTTCAACAGTCAAAGGTCAATTTTAGTCAATAAAAATAGGACAAATATTTTACCATTTTAGGATAAATATTTACTATTTTTTAATTGTGAATGAGATGTCAAATTGCGATTGACTATTTGACTATTGAAGTGGATGATATTTAAATAGAGTGGACCACCTGTGGTGTGCCGTTGAAAGCGGTGGCCATGGCTGTGAGGCCACGGAGCCACTTGGCCGGGTCAAAGTACCTGTCGCCGAAGAAGCCATTGCCGTCGGCGGAGCCACAACACCACTGTGCCTTGCTGACATGGTTGTCTAACACCACCATCAGCCCCGCCGCCCCCAATGCCACCACCACTTTGGCATACGCCTAAGAAAAATATATAATAACAGAAAGAGAAAAATAGATTTAGGAAAACAAATGAAAGAGAACACGGTTGAAGATGAATTTGTTATTCAAAGGATTTATGATCCAGAAAGTTTGGTTCATTGCTCTGCATACAAAAGAATATGCATGTAAACATCCACTGTACTTAAATATCATTCATTTCAATAGTTAAATAAACCTGCGCCACGCTCAGCTGCAGGAAGCCTGGATTGTGCGCTTCTACTCCTGCAGCCGCTGAGCGGAGGTTGAGGGACTGAAAGGATTGTGCCACCGAGAGGCTCTGCTTGGTGAGCATGGCAGTGGCCCAGGTGAGGCGCACGCAGTTGAAGCCGAGGGAGGGGATGGCGTTAGCGATGGAGGAGAGAGGTTGGTGGTTCAGCCCCTCCGCCACCATCGGCTCCAGGTGCGCCGCCCAGTTCACGCATGCCAGCTTTACCCTCCGTCCAGTGGCTTCGTCCACTATCCATCTTGAACGAGTTTCCAGCGGGATCGAGCTCGCGACCTCTACCAACGCAAGCCTCAATGTACACAATATAATGATCACAAGCAATCTTGAATGAACCATTATATTTTCTCTCTGCATCTGAAACTAACTCAAAGTTTAAAGCTACTTTGACAGGATGAAACGAGGCAGGAATTTATGCTAGTCAAGAGTTGTTGGGCTGGCGTCTATAGTGGAAGTTGGTGCAGAATTGCAGAGAAATGTTTTGGCAAATGTTTGAGTCAACATGCGCCCAAATATATTACAAGTAGCAGGTACGGATGCACAACACCAGTAAACTACTCCATATTGAGGCCTACCTAAGGATTGAAAAGAGGCATTCCTTGTCCTTGTTGAGTTGGTATCCAACTGCTACATTTTCACCATTTTTGTTTAAAAAACATTGAATTTTTGGTTTAAAAAACAAAATTATAGAGCCAAAAGTAAGAAGTTATTTTATGAAGTTGCTATGGCTTTCAGCAAATGTTCTACTTGGTTCAAACAGTCAATAGCAATTTTACACTTCATCCATACCAAAATATGGTAAATATTTGTTCTATTTTTATGGGCCAAAATTGACATTTGACATTATTGTTTGTGTATTTTAAGCTACCATCTAAACATGTTTTCAATATTCCCACATGTATTTCTTTCTATTAGATTCAAAGATGGACAATTTCAACTTAAAATGTGAAGGATGGTAATCCTAATATTTTCATTTTATAAGTGAGATCCATTGACTCCAAACATAAATATAAATAAGAGTAATAGGTTTTCATAGTCTATAATAATAAATTTATAATGGACTTTTTAAGAAAATTGTATACATCTAAATTTTTATACCTTTTTTTCATAAAATTTCTTATAAATTCATCAATATAAATAGTTATTTATTTCTTAAAATTGTCTTAAAGGTTTGGAGAGATCAATTGATGCATCCTATGACACACTAATTTAATTGATCAATCTTATCCACTTAAAAAAGATTGAAATAAACTCCGATGCTTTGATTGATCGGTCTAAGCTCTCTAATTTCACGCATAGGTCTTTGTAGATATTCCTTTCAAAGAGATAACTAGGTGTAGTCTATTTTTTAATAATCAAAGATTCTACTACTCTAGAGGGCTTCAATCTATTTCATTCCTTACTTCTTATAACCTAGTTACTTCATTTTCTTTTCAAAGTTTACTAAGAGATGATTAAATAAACAACCACATAAAAAAATATCTTCAGATTCAACTATTCTATTTTTAACTATTCCTACACTATTGATTTTGAAATAAAGTCAAAAGATAAATAAAAATAGACTAACATATAGAAAATTAAGCATGTTGATCATGACCAATACCACCAATTTCCAAGTTCTACTTGCAAGCATAAAAAGTATCTAAGTAACATGCAACTCACAACACAACCTGAATACTTAGACTAGTGCAATCTTCTATGGAGAGGAATGAATATATATTAAATAATATAATCACTTGAAGTGAAAGGTTAGATCTATGTCACATTTTTTATAAAGAAAAGGGCGACACTAGTCCATCTTTTTAACTTGAAGCGCTTGAAATTGACATATATGTTTTGAATTTTGAAATGATGTAAACTAATTAAATGTAGATTTTTTAATGTATTTTATAACTATATCTTTTAAGAAGTTAAAAAATATTTTGGTATAATTTTTATATAAAATTGGCATTACTATTTAATTGCTGAAAAATATTCAAAAAGTGAGGCACATGGGATGCCAAGTTATTTTTAACCAATTTCATTTTTTTTGTAATTTTTTCATATTGTGAACTTGAATTTGAGTGCCCTAATTAAATAATAATAATTTCAATTAAAAATAATAAATACTTAAAGTTATAATTCCCATAATCCAACATGGATAAAACTTAGTAAAAACATGACCAACATTTTTAAACCAAAAAAGCACTACATAATGGTAATAAAATACACACACATAGGTGTCATCATCATATGTGATTCCACCTTACATTGACATGCATACTAAAGAACATGTGAGCAATGCACAAGGATTATGAAAAGACAATAATATGAATGATTGGGTGGCATGCATCCCCATGCAACACATCCTACAAATGTTGTGGAAGCACACTAGAAGATGAATGTCATCAACATATGTGATGCTAAAAAGGAGGTGGCACCCTTATGATGAACACTCCACTAGGTACTAGATGAAAGGAGGGAGGGAAGGACTATGCCTTCCACTCACACTAATACAAATAAGGTAACATCTAATTGATAAAAAGAAGACAAATAAGATAACTTAACTAGCTTCAATCGCAAGGTTCTTAAACATTCACCTACTACATTCCATAGATATCATTAATTTAATCTAATATTCTTGCCTACATTAACTTTCCAATTAATCTTGAGGGATTCATTTAATAAGTCGATGGCATAGAAGTCTGGTATGCCCGAGAAGTGAGTGCATTGTAAGGGGGAGCCAGTGCTACCAGACTTCTAGGCCATCTGCTATAAGTAGGTGCGGCTGGAGAAATCCAAGTGGGATCCCAACAGATATTGTCTTAGCTAGCCTAGGTGGCAAATGTTTGTGAGTGGCTTGTGTATGAGTGTTTACCATCTTGATTGCTTGCCATAAAATTGCCAAAAAAATTGTCCAAAACAAAATCCCTGCCACAAAAAAATCTCATCCTAACACATATCCTAAGCCACATCATCCACATCTTCTAATCCTAATCATCCTAGTCAATCATCATTCCAAGACATTCAACCACTTCGTCCCAATCATCATCCCAACACTCCACCTCTTCATCTTCATCATAGTCCAACTAACTTCATCCTAATCACTTCCCAATCAACTTCATCCTTTCATATCCAAATCATATCTTGATCATTCCACATCCTCGCATCCTAATCTACCACTTGTAAACATGAATGTGACATTCCCAAACAAGACCTATGAGAATGATCCTTATGGAACCCTAAGATTGCTTGATACCTTTGAGTGGTTATATAGAAAGGATCAAGTCCCTATGCCACCACAACACCAACAATTCCCACAACATCAAGCCATAAGCCAATACCAACAATCCCAAATCCAACAGGCACATCAACAACTTCCACATCAATCTTATGTGTCCTCTATACCATCATATCAATCTCAGCTATCTACATGTCATGTTGCCCCTTCATCAACCTATCACACACCTTCCAATGTCAACCCATATCCATATCAATCCTCTCAACAACTATTATCCTATGTGATCCCTCCACCAACACAACATCAACACCTTCAACCGCAACCACAACCCATTCAACAATTCCAACATCAAAACATTCACCAACAAATCATAACACAACAAGTCCAACCTCATCACATTCTATCTCAATCTCATGTATCACCTAACCCATCTACCTATTATATGTCAATGCCATATCTACCCAACAATATTCACCTCAAACTTATCCAATTCCTTCTTCCAACATGCCAACACACCATCAACACCTTCAACCACCACAACAACAACAACATCATCAACCTATCCAACAATTCCAACATCAACCTGTTCAACATCCAATCACATCACCACACTATCCAAACCTCCAACCCATTCTATCTCAGTCCCATGTATCACCTCTATCTTCATGTCATGTCAATGCCACATCTACCCAAAAACATCCACCTCAAGACCATCCAATTTCTTCTTCCAACATCCCACCTCACCATCAAACCCATGGTCAAGACAAACAAGTATCCTTACAAGAGGTATATGCAATCCAAAGTAGCCCTTTGTACATAAGTCAAACATCCTTAAGTCCACTTTTGGAGCAAGACCTAATATCCTTTGATGAGGGAAACACCTATGTGTCACCTAATGCTACTCCAAGTGGCTCCTTGTATATAAATCAAGAGTCCTTAAGTCAATCTTTGGAGCAAGATTTGATATCCTTTGACGAGGGAGATACCAATCTAGGTTATGCACCCTATGAGCATCCTCCATCACCATCCAATCACATGCCAACACATGAGCCTACTAGTCCTATCTTGGCACCACCATGTGATCCTAATCCTAATCCATCTAGTGCTATTATTCCTCCATCCAATCTGAATTCCAAGCCATCCAATCACATTATCCCTCCATCCAATCCAAATCCCAATTCATTCAATCTAATTAGCCCTCGACCTTATCATGATCATAAGCCAACAACACTATCCACCATTATCGTCCATCCCCTATATTATCCATTCACACGTACCCTAATGAAGGATGTGATCCATTAGCTACTAGCTAGGAACAATTTATCCCCATGTCAAACACCCATCTTAGCACCTAGCAACGAGCCTTCAAATGCCATGCTTAGCCCTTCAAGCCCATCATGTGACCCACAAGCCCTTGAGCCAATTGAAGAGCCTCCTATCATAAGTCCAAGTCAAAGTCCATCATACTCTCTTATGGATGAATATCAAGAACCCATCAAACTCATCCAAGAGCCTCCCACTTTCACTTCCATGAAACCACAAGAGTTATATCATGAGTATGATCCTAAGCAAGTGGAAACGTCAAGTCCTAGTCCTAATCAAGATCAAATCCTTTCCATTTACTCCATTCATAGCACTTATCTTTTCTATGATCAAGATGACACCTATGAAGAAGTTATTGTTGATATGCACTGGACGACTGAGAGGGGGGGTGAATCAATTGTCACAAAAACTTAAACAATTTTTACAATTAAACATTCATCACTTTTCCACAATTATTATGATTTAACAATGAGTGCATGAAATCAAAAACTTAACCATAGATACAACATCAAACACAAAAGACACCATATTTATGTGGAAAACCCCAAGGTGCGGAAAAACTGTGAAGAGGATTAGCTCTTAGTATATATTGCAATCTTGAAATAGTGATGTTTAGGCTTGGTCAGTCCACGGGCCTAAACATACTGGCTTACTACCATGAAGAACAACTAGGTCTAGCAGGCTCACTGCCTCAACCCTAAACCTAGCAAGATTACAATAAGCGTTGTTAAACCCTGAGTGCTGTTAAACCCTATTCACTGCCACGATCAATACCTTTCTCTATTTGTGATTAAAGTATAATAATTTCCCTACTCTGCCTTTCCTCTACTTTTCTCTTCCTCTGTCCTCTTCTTTCCTTTGCCCCTTCTCTATTCTACCTTTTAGACCTTTCTTAATATATTCTCATTTTTTCTCAAGGACACTTTTTCCATGACTCAGCTACAAGTATTTATACACTACATCAACCTTGGAATGATCATCAAGTTCAGCATCACAATCATTAACCATTGGAACAATCTCTAAGGTTGGTATTACAAACATTTACAAAATAGGTCCTGACCTATTGCAACATCATGCAAAGGGAATGAAATGTGGATCATGTCATGCCTTAGCTAGGACTCAAACACAATCTTCCATGCCACAACACGCTTCCACAATCTTCCAGAGATCTCTGCAATCACTGGGATCAACCAGGTCGGCCAAGACTGGTTACACGCTACATTATCTGGGAACAATCTTCACACACCATCTTAATTTCTTAACGCGGACTAAAGTTTAGATAGGAACATGATTAAGAGATATCCACAAGCACTCTATAATCATCAGGAGAAACCACACAAACCTTAACCACTTTATCCATAGGAATCTTCTCACCAGAACACATGAACTTCACTGTCTTCAACTATCATAAAAGAAAGATAGCTTGCAGACCACCAAACCATGAACCATTGCAAATGTAGGCACTTATCATCATCCTAGACTTCCCTCTAGAACCGTAAAGAAAAATACTTTATTGCAGAGGAATGCGGAGTAGAATACTTTCTTCCTATCTCAACTAAACTTACAGAAAAAGCAGGTTTCACTCTAGTGAATACAACTCACTCAGATCTTCATGCGGATGGCTCAAACCCAGAATGTAGCATCCTCAAACATACCTCTAACTTACTTCCAATCCGCAGACCATGATCTTCAAGCAGAAATAAATACAGTGCATTTTACTAGACTGTTAGATTTAGCATACAACTCACTGTCTGTACTGCACTTCTCTGTAACTCACTTGTTTCTTCCAGAGAGGCTAATTTTCTCAATATCCTCAACATACAAGTATTCTAAATAAGCAATAGAATAAGATACAGTTGACACCAATGACAACAAGGATATGTTGACATCAATGACAACACCGATTAGGCACATACTTGCAACAATCTCCCCCTTTGTCATTGATGGCAACATATGATGTGAAAAACTACAACAGCCATCAAGACAAGATTCTCCCCCTTTCTCTTTACACACCTACACTCTTTTTTTCTCCAAAATTCTCCCCCTTTCTCTTACACATCTGCACTCTAAGTTTACATCTGCACTCTAAGTTTTTCACATGACTTCTCTCCCCCTTTGACATCAATGGCAAAGGGCACATACTTGCACTCATCTACTCTAATCTAATCTCTCTTCTGAACTCTCTAACTACTCCTCCTGAGAAGTAGCCCTAAACAGCATCAATCCGAACCTCTGAACACCTCCAAACTGATGCACTATTGTGCATCTTAGTTTAGAGCAGGAGGGGTGATGACCCCTAACTTTTCTCTGAGATACTCAAAGGTATCCTTAGGCAAAGGCTTGGTAAAAATGTCTGCAATCTGATCCTTGGTAGAAACATACTCCAACTTGACTTCATTCTCTGTCACTTTTTCTCTCAGAAAATGATACCTAATGGATATGTGCTTGGTCCTTGAATGCATCACTAGGTTCTTTGATATGTTTATGGCACTTGTGTTGTCACAAAAGATTGCAATAGGTTCTTCATACACAACTTTAATGTCCTTCAAAGTCTACTTCATCCATAACACTTGAGTGCAACTGCATGCTGCTACAATGTAATATGCCTCTGTAGTAGACAGGGATATTGAATCTTGTTTCTTGCTTAGCTAAGATACTAATCTTTTTCCCAAGAAGAATACACCTCCACTTGTACTTTTCCTGTCATCCACATCTCCGGCCCAATCTGCATCAGTATATGCACTGAGAGTAAAGTCACAGACCTTAGGGTACCACAAACCATAATCTATTGTGCCTTTTAAATATCTTAGAATTCTTTTGATTGCCATCACATGTGATTCCTTGGGTTCTACCTGAAATCTTGCCACAAGACACACTGCATGCATTATGTCAGGTTTGGTTTGAGTCAGATAAAGTAATTCTCTAATCATAGATCTATCCTTTTTCTGGTCTGCCATGGGTGAGTTATCATCTTTTCTCAACTTACAACTAGTTATCATAGGTGTACATATTGGTTTAGAGGCTTTCATCCCAAATTTCTTCAACAACCCTTTCACATACTTAGACTAAGAAATGAAGATACCCTTATCTGATTGACTTATTTGCAGACCTAAAAAGAAGTTCATCTCTCCAAACATAGACTTTTCAAATTCACTTTGCATTTCTCTAGCAAAAACTAAGCATATACCTTCATTGCCTCCAAAAATAATATCATCAACAAAAACTGCAACAATCAGGGTTTGTTCATCATTGATCTTGAAGTAGAGATTACTATTTGTATCAGGTACCTATCCAACCATGCATACCATGCCCTAGGAGCTTGTTTTAATCCATACAATGCTTTCTTCAATCTACATACCATGTCCCCTTGTTTTGATGACTGAAATCCTTCTAGTTGTTCAATATAGATTTTCTCTTCCAACTTGGTTTTAGAGCACCAAGAAGACTAAGGTCTTGAATTATCTTGTTTTGTTGTTCATTTTATTTTGATTCCAATAAGGTCCTAGAATACCATTCATGTAATAAGTACTATGTCCAAACATCTACATATTGTTGTCATGGTATGACGGAGTAGTTCTAAGAATGTAATAGGCAGTTTTGTAATAAGGCATGTTTGTAAGCCTTCCAAGGTATGAAAAAGGCAGTCATGTAAAATCTCAAGTTGTAAGCTTTGATCAGGCATCTAGGACAGAGTCAAAGAGTCTAGTGCCTACTCCAAGGCCTAATTACATTGTAGAGGTGTTTAAAGATTCCTAAACACCGATGCCTATGCAAATAAACTGGTAAGTAGTAATTCCAAAACTATCAAGGAAGTTTGATGGGAAGAAGTGGTTGTAAACCTTCCCATCAAACCAAACTATCCTCAAAGAGGTTGGCAAGTTTTAAAACACCTTGAACATGATGATTGAATAATATGCAAGAAGTTTCAAAGAAATATAATACCAATTCTCTGTTGTTTGTGTTGTTTTTTCTATATTTCCTGTAGAAATAGTCCGTACATTTCTGTAGTATGGCATTGTCATGAATTCTAGGTTGTTGGGAAGTGAAGTGTGGTGACATATCTCTCATTCAAATGTGATTTGAGGTTGTGACTTTGCATATGAAGTGACTTATAAGCATATTACCTTGGACTGTTTGTTGAAACCTCTACTTTCCTTGATCTCCCACGCTGCCACGGTCCGTACTGTGTGAAGGTACAAGGTTGTTTTTACTTCTTCATGTTTTGATTGGCTAGTGTATGGAGTTATCTTCCATTTGAAGGCAGTCTGGTGTCCTGATAGTAGTATTGTAAGGACTTATAAGGTTTCCTTTAAAAATAGTCTTATTAAAACCTAAGGGTTTTGCTCCAAGCGATGGGACATAGACCATCCCACTGTCTTTCAAGGCCATAAGACTAGTGGGATGGGTGTGTTTATTTATATGTTAAGTATTTTGGATGCTTGCAGTGGTAGGAGAATTGGTGTGTGCAAGATTTATTAGAAGAGGCTTAATATGATCATGTATTAAGCCCATTAAAGGAACCATGGAGGTAATTCTGGGAACAACAGACTGTAGGAGGGTAAAACCCACAAAATTCCTTGTTTTGGCATGTGTTCTAAGTGCTCAAACCATTGATTGAGTTCTATGTGTGAATTTAAGGGTAGTCTCTTTGTAATTTTGGCCTATTGGGGCTCTAGGCCATTGAGAGGAGTTATAGGTTGGGGTATTCCATCCAAAACAACTCATGCTAAGTTTAGAATATGTGATAGAGGGTCCTAATGAGTATCTTCTAATTGTCTAAGATTTGCATTTGAAGACCAGTGACAAAAGTTATTAGGACTGTTCTCCTTTTGTAGGGCTACAAGCCATTTCTTGGGTTTGTGAAGGAAGCACCTTTTCTGAGTTTGATCTGCCTTAGCCAATGGATGGGATGGGTCCCATAGCATGTCTAATCAACCTTTTCATGATGGTTTTAGAACTACTAACTGTTGTTCCCACTTTTGTAAACTGACCTTTGATTTTGGGCTTTTGGGTGTAGTAAGAACCTAGTCAACTTGTCTATCTTCCATCTATCCAAAGTGCCCCTACATCATAGTGGTATCAGATCCATAAAAGGTTCTATTGTTGGTTGTGTAATGCCTGGTATATGTCAGCAGAAGAGAGTGAAGGAGAGGCTAGCAATATGCCTCCAAAGGGGATGACCACTGAAGTGGTCAAGAAGTTCAAGGAGATGGAAGAGAAGATCAAAAGTGGAGTCAAGGAAGCACTCCAAGCAGAGTTAAAGGCATTGAGGATAGGGAGGAGGATAGATGAAGGTTCAGATGAAGAGGAAGAAGAAGAACAGGAAGAGGTAGAGGTACCAGTTGATCAAAGGCATTTCCTTGAAGCCATCAAGGCAATTGGCAAGGATTCTTCAAAGGCTCGGATGGAGATTCCCATGTTCAGTGGGAAGATGAATGCTGATGAAGTCATGGAGTGGATTGAGGCTCTAAACAACTACTTTGAATACAAAGAAGTTCCTAAAAATAAGAGGGTTAAGTTTGCAAAAACTAAACTCAAAGGTGCTGCCCTTACATGGTGGAAAACACCCAAGGTGAGAGCGTAAAGAATGGCAAGAGTATGATCTCTTCATGGAGTAGAATGTTGGAGAGGATCAAGTCCCAATTCCTTCCATCAAACTATGAGGTACAGATCTACAAGAAGATGTAAAATCTTAAGCAAAGATATTTGGATGTGGCTACTTACACCGAGGAGTTTCACAAATACACTCTTCGTTGTGGGTACATGGAGGATGAAAAAGCTAAAGTGGCAAGGTATCTATATGGTTTGAGGTTTAATATTCAAGATGAGATCAATTTTTTAACCCCTAAAACTATGGAAAAATGCTTTCAAGTGGCATTAAGGGCTGAAGAGAAGTTGAAGAGGAAAGGTGAGCAGCAAAGTAGAGGAAGAGGTGGTAGAAATTTCAGAGGTAGGGGCGGGCAATTTTGGAGGCAGAAATTAGTCCCAAAGAAGTCAAGGGGAATCTAGTTCCCAAGAGAAAAGTGGAGAATTAGGTTCTAGATGAGGCTTTAGAGGAAGAAGGCCTAATGGAAGAGGTAGATTTGGTGGACCAGGGAGAGGTCCTAATGTCTTCATAGGAAGGTGCTACAATTGCAACCAAGTGGGACATCCAGCCTTCAAATGTCCTGAAAAGCAAGCCTCAATCTCTCATGGAGGAGAGAGAAGGAACCAATTGATCCAAGAGGAAGGTTGCCAAAGTGTCAACTCTCCAATTGGAAGTGCAGCCCCGGTCGATGAAGGAGAAAGTTTGATGATGAGAAGAACCATGTTGAAGGTGCCTCAAACAGAAGAACCCCCTCAAAGGAAGACATTGTTCAGGACAACATGCAAGGCCTATGGTAAGATTTGCAGGGTAATTGTTGATTTAGGCTCAACTGAAAATTTGGTTTCCATTGAAATGGTAGACAAGTTGAAATTGAAAAGACTCCCTCATGTTAGTCCTTATAAAGTATCATGGTAGATAAACAATCATGGGTTGAATTTGAAATAGGAGAATATAAGGACAAGATTTTGTGTGATACAATTCCCATGGATGCTTGTCATTTGCTGTTAGGATGTCCATGGCAATATGGTGTTCCATCACAACATGATGGTAAAACTAATTCTTTCATCATAACTAAGAATGGTAGAAAGTATAGAATGGATCCATTGCCTGATGAGCATGTAGAGAAGAATGTTGGGTCAAGTGTCATGATTGTGAGTGGTAAGGAGTTTCTAGATGCCCTTAAGGAGGAAGGAACCCAAGGGTATGCTCTAATTTTGAAGCCTAAAAATAGTCCTAGTTTGCATGATCCTAGTAAGGAAGAAGTTCCTAATGAGGTGCAACAATTGCTAGAGAAGTATAAGGGGATTATGGTAGAAGAAATACCTAATGAGTTGCCACCTATTAGGGACATAAGCCATCAAATTGACTTCATACCGGGATCTACTTTTCTAAACAAAGCAGCCTACAAGATGACACCTTCACAAAATGAAGAGATTGCCAAGCAAGTGCAAGAATTGTTGGATAAGGGATTGGTGAGAAAGAGCCTTAGCCCATGTGTTGTCCCAACAGTCCTAGCCCCTAAAAAAGATGGTAAATGGAGGTTGTGCATGGATTCTAGAGCCATTAACAAGATTACCATAAGATATAGGTTCCCTATGCCAAGGATTGATGACCTAATCGACTATTTGGGAGGGGCTAGATAATTTTCTAAGATTGATCTTAAGAGTGGGTATCATCAAATTAGGATCAAGCAAGGGGATGAATGGAAGACAGCATTCAAGACAAATGAGGGTCTTTATGAGTGGTTGGTGATGCCATTTGGTCTATCTAATGGCCCAAGTACTTTTATGTGTCTCATGAATGAAGTGTTGAAGGATTTCATTGGCAAATTTGTTGTGGTAGATTTGGATGACATTCTTGTTTTCAGCAGGACTAAGGAAGAGCATTTACAACATTTGGATCAGGTTTTGAAGAAGTTGCATGATAAACAATTGATGATCAACATGGAAAAGAGTGTCTTCATGAAGGAAGAACTCACCTATCTTGGTTTTGCAATTTCACAAGGTAGTTTGAAGATGGATCCAATAAAGGTAGAAGCCATTTTGCCATGGCCAACTCCAAAAATAGCAGGTGATGTGAAAAGTTTTCATGGTTTGGCAACATTTTATACGAAATTCATAAGGGGTTTTAGTCATATTTGTGCACCAATTTTGGATACCATCAAAGGGGGACAGAAATGTAAGTTTTTTTGGACAAAGGCAGCCAATGATTCTTTTGAAATTATGAAACAAAAGGTAGCACAACAGCCCATACTTGTTTTGCCCAACTTTAACAAGTTGTTTGTGGTGGAATGTGATGCTAGTAACCTTGCTATAGGGGCTATCCTAAGTCAAGAAGGTAGGCCTATTGCTTTCTTTAGTGAAAAATTGAATGATGCTAAGAGAAAGTACTCTACTTATGACTTGGAATTGTATGCAATGGTACAAGCTTTGAAAAAATAGAGGCACTATCTTTTGCCTAAAGAATTTATTGTTTATACTGACAACCATGCACTTAGTTTTCTGAATTCACAGAAGAAACTCAATCATAGGCATATGAAATGGGTTGAGCAACTCCAAGCCTATACTTTTTCAATCAAACACAAGAAGGGGCAGGCTAACAAAGTGGCAGATGCATTGAGTAGAAGGATGTGTATGGTTTAGGAAATTCAATTGCAAAGTCTAGGGGTTGATGCTCTCAAACATATGTATCAGGATGATGAAGATTTCAAGGAGGTATATGAAGTTTGTTCACAATTTTCATACTCTTATCACTCTAATTTTTCTGAGTTTTTGTTGTAGCAGGGGTTGTTTTTCAAAGGCAGCCAACTATGTGTTCCTAGGTGTTCCATGAGGGATAACATCATAAGGGAAAAACATTGTGGTGGACTAGGAGGTCACTTTGGGTTGGATAAAACATTGGATCAGGTGAAGAGGTTTTATTTTTGGCCTAAAATGCAATCAGATATCAGAAAATTTGTTGAATGTTGTAGTATTTGTCAAAGGGCAAAGGGTACTTCATCTAATGCTAGTCTATATCAGCCACTTCCTATTCCTAATAGGCCATGGGAAAGTATTAGCATGGATTTTGTATTGGGTCTTCCTAGGACTCAAAGAGGCTTTGATAGTATATTTGTTGTGGTGGATAGATTCAGTAAGATGGCTCATTTCTTGCCATGTAAATGCACTAATGATGCTTCTCACATTGCTAGTTTATTCTTCAAAGAAATTGTTAGAATCCATGGTTCTTAACATTGTGACTGACAGGGATCCAAAGTTTGCAGGCCATTTTTGGCACACTTTGTGGAAGAAGTTGGGCACTAAATTGTCCTTTACTTCAGCCTATCACCCTCAGACTATGGCCAAACTAAGGTGGTGAATAGGTCCTTGGGAAACCTTCTCAGGTGTCTTACCAAGCAACATGGAGAGACATGGGATATGATCATCCCTCAAGCAGAGTTTGCCTATAATGATTCCACCAATAGGAGCACATGAAGGAGTCCATTTGAGATTGTTTATGGTCTTCATCCAAGAGGTATTCTTGAATTAAGAGATCTCCATGGATTGGAAAGGAAAAGTGCTCAAGGTGAAGACTTTGCATTGGCCATGAAGGACATCCATGATAATGTCAAAGAAACTCTTCAAAAGAACAATGACAAGTACAAGGAGAAATCCAATGAGAGGAGAGATGTACAATACAAGGTTGGGGATTTGGTCATGGCACATTTGAAGAAAGAAAGACTTCCTAAGGGGTAGCCAACCAAACTCCTCATGAAGAAGATAGGACCATGCCAGATTGTGCACAAGTTTGGGCCCAATGCCTATGAGATTGAACTTCCTCAAGGCTTGGCCATATCTCCTATCTTCAATGTTTCAGATTTGTTCCCTTTCAAAGGTGATTCTAATGCAAATTTAGAGGTAGATATGACAGCAGTAAGAGATGAAGAATGGGTTAAGGGTCTTCCACCCATCAACCATTGAAGTTGGAATGCATTCTTGACACCAAGGTTTTGAAGAAGACAATAAAGAAGACATACAAACAGTTCCTTGTCAAATGGAGTGGATTACCCATTGAAGATGCCACTTGGATGAGTAAAGAAGACATCTTGAAGCATGGTGTCACAATTGCTGATCTACTCCCTCAAGAGACTTGAGTTCTCTTTCCACCCGGGGAGTATGGTGCAGAAGCACCAAGAAGACTAAGGTCTTGAATTCTCTTATTTTGTTGTTCATTTTGTTTTGATTCCAATAAGGTCCTAGAAGACCATTCATGTAATAAGGACTATGTCCAAACATCTACATATTGTTGTCATGGTATGATGGAGTAGTTCTAAGAGTGTAATAGGCAGTTTTGTAATAAGGCATGTTTGTAAGCCTTCCAAGGTATGAAAAAGGCAGTCATGTAAAATCTTAGGTTGTAAGCTTTTATCAGGCATCTAGGACAGAATCAAAGAGTCTAGTGCCTACTCCAAGGCCTAATTACATTGTAGAGGTGTTTAAAGATTCTTAAACACCGATGCCTATGCAAATAAACTGGTGATTAGTTGTAATTCCAAAACTGTCAAGGAAGTTTGATGGGAAGAAGTGGTTGTAAACCTTCCCATCAAACCAAACTGTCTTCAAGGAGGTTGGCAAGTTTAAAAACACCTTGAACATGATGATTGAATAATATGCAAGAAGTTTCAAAGCAATATAATACCAATTCTTTGTTGTTTGTGTTGTTTTTCTGTATTTCTTGCAGAAACAGTCTATACATTTTTGTAGTACAGCATTGTCATGAATTCTAGGTTGTTGGGAAGTGAAGTGTGGTGACATATCTCTCATTCAAATGTGATTTGAGTCTATGAATTTGCATATGAAGTGACTTATAAGCATATTACCTTGGACTGTTTGTTGAAACCTCTACTTTCCTTGATCTCCCACGCTGCCATAGTTCGTACTGTGTGAAGGTATAGGGTTGTTTTTACTTCTTCATGTTTTGATTGGCTAGTGTATGGAGTTATCTTCCATTTGAAGGCAGTCTGGTGTCTTGATAGTAGTATTGTAAGGAGTTATAAGGTTTCCTTTAAAAACAATCTTATTAAAACCTAAGTAAGGGTTTTGCTCCAAGCGATGGGAGATAGACCATCCCACTATCTTTCAAGGCCATAAGACCAGTGGGATGGGTGTGTTTATTTGTATGTTAAGTGTTTTGGATGCTTTCAGGGGTAGGAGAATTGGTGTGTGCAAGATTTATTAGAAGAGGCTTAATATGATCATGTATTAAGCCCATTGAAGGAACCATGGAAGTAATTCTGGGAACAGCAAACTGTAGGAGGGTAAAACCCACAAAATTCCTTGTTTTGGCATGTGTTCTAAGTGCACAAACCATTGATTGAGTTCTGTGTGTGAATTTAAGAGTAGTCTCTTTGTAATTTTGGCCTAATTGGGTCTCTAGGCCATTAAGAGGAGTTATAGGTTGGGTATTCCATCCAAAACAACCCATGCTAAGTTTGGGATATGTGATAGGGCATCCTAATGGGTATCTTTTAATTGTCTAAGATTTGCATTTGAAGACCTGTGACAAAAGTTATTAGGATTGTTCTCCTTTTGTAGGGCTACAAACCACTTCTTGGGTTTGTGAAGGAAGTACCTTTTCTGAGTTTGATCTACCTTAGCCAATGGATGGGATGGGTCCCATAGCATGTCTAATCAACCTTTTCATGATGGTTTCAGAACTACTAACTTTTGTTCCCACTTTTGTAAATTGACCTTTGATTTTGGGCTTTTGGGTGTAGTAAGAACCTAGTCAACTTGTCTATCTTCCTCCTATCCAAAGTGCCTCTACATCACAACTCTCCATTTAAGAAGGTAGACTTCACATCCATTTGATAAACCTTGATATCTTTGTATGCTGAAAAAGCCAGAAACATCCTTATTGCTTCAATCCTTGCTACTGGAGCAAAAGTTTCTTCAAAGTCTATTCCTTCAACCTGAGCATATCCTCTGCATACCAACCTTGATTTGTTTCTTACCACTACACCATTCTTATTCATTTTGTTTATGAAGACCCACTTTGTACCAATTACATTCTTGTTTGTTGGTCTAGGAACAAGATCCTAAGTCTAATTCTTCTCTATCTGCATCAATTCCTCTTCCATAGCCTTTATCTAATTATCATCTTTGGAAGCCTCATCCACAGTTTTAGGTTCAATCTTAGAAATCAGACAAAAATTTACTTGTTATTCTGCAGCTTTTCTTCTGGTTAAGATCCCTTTTCTCTTATCTCCTATGATTTGATTTTTAGAATGACTGATTCTTACATATCTTGGAGTTTTGGTAGCACTTACCAGAGCTTGTTCTTCTTCATCTATGTTGTCTTCATGTTGCACTACTTCTAAAACATCTAGATCATCTGACTCATATCCACTTGATTCTGAAGACCTTTCCTTACATTCATCAACTTTAACATTTACACTTTCAATGATCTTATTCAGCCTCTTATTATAGCACCGGTAGGCCTTACTCTTGGTGGAGTAACCAAGGAAGATTCCTTCATCACATCTAGCATCAAACTTGCCTAAATCTTCTTCTCTTTTGATATAACATCTGCTACCAAAAACTTTGAAATATTTCACAGTAGGAACTCTACCATGCCATAATTCATAGGGAGTTTTTAAATTGTTACCTTTTACTTGAACTCTGTTTAGGATATATATTGTGGTGTGAATTGCCTCTCTCCAATATGCTTTCAGAAGATGAGCTTCCTTCATCACGGTTCTAGCAGCTTCTTAAATTGTTCTATTTTTCCTTTCAACAACTCCATTTTGTTGTGGATTTCTAGGCACAGATAGTTGTCTCTTTATTCCATGTTCTTCACAAAAGAAATTGATTTCATTTGATGTGAACTCTCCTCCTCTATCAAACCTCAAGCATTTGATTTTCAAATCCATCTCATTTTCAACCATTGCCTTAAATGCCTTGAATTTATCTAGATCTTTAGCTTTCTCTTTCAAAAAGGTGACCCAAGTCATTCTAGAATAATTATCAATCAGAAGCATGAAATACATGTCTCCTTGCAAACTTCTTACTCTGGTAGGTCCACACAAATTTGTATGCACTAGCTCAAGTAGTCCTCCAACTGATTGGTCCTTGCTTTTGAAGCTGGTTCTTGTCTGTTTCCCAAATTGACACTCCTTACAAACTGGATTAGTAGGCTTCACAAGCTTAGGCAAATCTCTAATGATCTGTACAGTACTTATCTTCATAATATTATCAAAATTTATGTGACACAACCTTCTATGCGATAACCAACTCTCATCAATCTGAGTCAACAAGCAATAGTTCTCGGTTCCTTTCAAGTGATAGATATTACCTCTAGTCTTCTTACCAGTTGCAATGACTATTCCAGAGCTTTCCCTAATCTTGCATCCATTATCCTTGAAGCTTAAGTCATAGCCCTTGTCACACATCTAGCCCACACTCAAAAGATTGTGCTTTAATCCTTTCACATACAAGACATCTTCAGTATTATGTTTGCCATCAAAAGAAATAGATCCTTTTCCACAAATCCTAACAGTTGTATCATCTCCAAACCTAACCAGTGCACCATCATATCTTTCCAAACTTACAAACTTACTTTTGCCACCAATCATGTGGTGAGAGAAACCACTATCAATAACCCATTCATCCTTATCCTTAATGACCTGAGCAACCAAAGCACTTTCCACTGGTTTTTCTTCCTTCACACAACTAGGAGAATTAGTAGACACAAGATCTTCCTTAATAGTAATGAAGAAGCATTCATTTATAGGGGAACTAGCATTATCTGGTTCACCATTATCTGATACTCCATCATCATCAAAATCTTCAACATAATAACACTTCTTTTGGGTCCTAGGCCTGTTCTCATATCTTCTTCTATTTCTTTCAATTCTTTCAAGACATCTGGAAGCAAAATGACCTACTTTACCATAGGAAAAAAATTTCAAAGGAAGTTTGCCTTTATACTTACCGGATCCTCTTTGCAATTTGTCCACAAAGTTGGCTTCAGCTTCATCTAACTCATCATCAGATTCTACCTTATACTTTTTTGATCTGGAAGTACTTCCAGGAGTACTAGCTTTGAAGGTCGTATCAACTTTCGGTAGAGCATCATCTAACTCCCTCATTTCAAAAGTAGTGATCTTACCAAGCAACTAATCCCTGTTAACGGTTTTTACTTGCATGAATTCTTCAATTGTGGCTACCTTGTGACAGTAGGACTTGGGTAGAGATATGAGAATTTTCATAACATTTTCCTTTTCTTCGAGGGTTCTGCCTATGGATTTTATCCCTATAACAAGTTTATCAACTCTTTGCATAAAATATGATATGTTTTCATCATTATTCATCTTTAAGCTTTCATATTTCACTTTCAGACTTTGTAACTTGGCTTCCTTCACAGAATCATCTCCTTCATACAAATTTTTCAACTTTTCCCATACCTTATTTGTAGTTTCAAAATCCACCACTTTTGTTAATATTGAATTAGTTAATGAGCTTAGCAGAGCATCCTTTGCCTTGATATCTATCTCATATTCTTTGATTTCCTCTTCAATTGTTGGACCATTTGGAGGTATGGTGTATTCTATTTCTGGAGCTTTCCAAACTTTGTAACCAAGAGAAAGAAGATGGCTTTTCATCTGAGCCTTCCAAAGAACATAATTAGTTCCAGCAAAATGCAGCGCTTCCTTCTTATAAGACATTTTTGGATCTTCCTCAAGCTGTTAAACTTTCTTCAGAGGAACTTGGCTCTAATACCAATAGTTGATATGCACCGGACAACTGAGAGGGGGGGTGAATCAGTGTCACAAAAACTTAAACACTTTATGCAATTAAGCGTTCATCACTTATCTAGAATTATTATGATTTAACAATGAGTGCAAGAAATCAAAAATTTAACCATAGATACAACATCAAACATAAGAGACACCAAATTTACGTGGAAAACCCCAATGTGGGGAAAAACCACAGAGAGGATTAGCTCTCAATATATTTTGCAGTCTTGAAATAGTGATGTTCAGGATTGGTCACTCCATGGGCCTAAACATACTGGCTTACTGCCATGAAGAACAACTAGGTCTAGTAGGCTCACTACCTCAACCCTAAACCTAGCAAGATTACAATAAGGGTTGTTAAACCCTAAGGGCTATTAAACCCTATTCACTACCATGATCAACACCTTTCTCTATTTGTGACTAAAGTATAATAATTTCCCTACTCTACCTTTCCTCTGCTCTTCTCTTCCTCTATCCTCTTCTTTCCTCTACCCCTTCTCTGCTCTGCCTTTTGGACCTTTCTTAATATATTCTCATTTTCACTCAAGGACACTTTTTCCACAACTCAGCTACAAGTATTTATACACTACATCAACCTTGGAATGATCATCAAGGTTGGCATCACAATCATTAACCATTGGAACAATCTCCAAGGTCAGTATTACAAACATTTACAAAATAGGTCCTGACCTATTGCAACATCATGCAAAGGGAATGAAATGTGGATCACGCCATGCCTTAGCTAGGACTCAAACATGATCTTCCATGCCATAACACACTTCCACAATCTTCGAGAGATCTTTGCAATCACTGGGATCAACCAGGTCAGCCAAGACTGGTTACACCCTACATTATCTGGGAACAATCTTCACACACCATCTTAATTTCTTAACGCAAACCAAAGTCCAGATAGGAACATGATTAGGAGATATCCACAAGCATGCTATAATCATCAGGAGCAACCGCACGAACCTTAACCACTTTATCCATAGGAATCTTCTCACTGGAACACATGAACTTCACTATCTTCAGCTGTCATTAAAGAAAGATAGCTTGCAGACCACCAAACCATGAACCATTGCACCTATAGGCACTTATCATCATCCCAGACTTCCCTCTAGAACCACAGAGCAAAATACTTTATTACGGAGGAATGTGGAGTAGAATACTTTCTTAGTGTCTCAATTAAACTTACAGAAGAAGTAGGTTTCACTCTGGTGAATACAACTCACTCATATCTTCATGCAAATGGCTCAAACCTGAAATGTAGCATCCTTAGACATACCTCTAATTTACTTCCAATCCACAGACCATGATCTTCAAGCAGAAATAAATGCGAAGCAGTTTATAGGACTGTTCTTTAGCATACAGCTCACTGTCTGTACTACACTTCTCTGTAACTCACTTGTTTCTTCTAGAGAGGCTAATTTTCTCAATATCCTCAACATACAAGTCTTATAAACAAGTAATAGAATAAGATACAGTTGAAACTAATGACAACAAGGATATGTTGACATCAATGACAACATCGATTAGGCACATACTTGCAACAGTTATCTATGAGCAACTTGATCCTATACCTATCCATGAGCAAGACACCCCTTCCATCCATCCTCCATCTAGCCCTAATGAGCCAACTTCCACTTCTCATGATGATACATGTGCCTCCCAAGCAAGCATAAAAGATCAAACAAATATCTTGGATCTTAATATGCAAAATGAAAACTAAGATCCTAATGATCCTTCCACATCCACCATTGATCCCACATCAAATCCACCATCACATCCTATTGGTCTATCCACCCTCATTTATGAATTTTCCTCCCTAGGAACACAACAACCTTTGTCCATCACTTCACCTTCCCCATCCAACAATGAACTCATGTCTATTGTCCAACATGCACATAGTCCCATTGTCAATCACAGCCTCCAAAACATGAACTACCAAGGTAAAGGCTTAGTCCTTCTTGGACAAGGTATTTTGGAGCCAATCCATGTCAATGTCCCTCCACACTCACATGGCCTTTGATATACACCCCAAGGTAAGAAATATAATGATGTTGGTACTACCTCCATTCCTCCTAAATCCACCACTTTCCATTGCACATCCTATCATACACCTAAAACATATGTCGCCATTCCACCTCCATCCTGCTACAAATTTCAAAAGCATGTGACCATACACTTTCTGCCATCCACTTTGCCTCTGTTACTTCCAACTCCTAACATCCCTCCATCCAATCTACCTCCACTACTTCCAACACCTTATCCATCCATCCATAAATCTTCTAAAAATCCCAATCATGACCAACAAATGCACATATTGTCTAAACATGAAGCTTCCTCTCCTTCCACTCACCCCATGGGATTCAAAAGAAAAAATTTGGATGCATCTACATATAAAGTCAAAAATCCTAAAAGTCCTAATGCCTTAAGATATCAATCCAAAAGCAAAGAATCAAAGCAAAATCCATCTAAAAATCCATCCAAACCCATACCTCTGAAAGCAATGTCAAAAACTAAAATGGTATGGGTCCCTAAGCAAAGAGAAAACAAGTCAAATGAGGTATCCACCTCTCAAAAATCCCAATCATCCACTTCCATTCCACAATCCAAAAAAATCCACTCCATCAAAAAGTCTCACAACCCTCCATCCCACAAGAAAAACAAAAGTCAAAACAATACTAAGTCTAGGTGGGTTCCTAAAACACTTCATCACCCATCTCCTAAGCAAACAACCCCATTGCTTCCTACACCACCATCCAACCAAAAGATTCAACATTTATAATGGTGTGTGCAACCATTGGTCATGATTCCTTCCATTCTGCAACATTTCCACATACTTCCATCTCCCCTTCCTTCAACTATTATCCTACATATCTCACCCATCATATCCCTATGGTCCATGCTTTTGCATAAGCCTTTCACTCATCCTCTTGCGTAATTCCCTATAATCCACATCATAATCCACTATCCTTCCACCCCATAATCCACATCATAATCCACTATCGTTCCTACCATAATCCGCTCTCTACCTACTCCATCTCACTTTCATGCAATCACCTTACCAACATCTATGAGCGACTTGACATGGTCCATGCGACAACATCCATCTAGTGGGACTATCACCTTCCATGGTGCTAGACATTTGAGTCCCTCCTATCCCATCCAAAAAAGCTAAAAAATCAAAAAAGTAAAGAGAAATCCCTGTGTCCAGTGATGAAAACCTGGTAAACAAGTGCCCTGGATAAGTACCATGATGAAAACCTGGCAAACAGGCATCATGTGTAAGTTGATCTGCTATGTCACCTACCCTTGGGGGCACATTGTCTCATCATCCTATCATTTTCCAACTTATCATTTTCCATCCTATCTTACCATGTCCTTATCCATTCCCTACACGTACCTATCCCATTCCATCCATTCATCCTCCCTTCCTCATCTTGATCTTGATAAAGATTGGGGGCAAAAATGTTGAAACATGCCTTGGGTATCTCTTGATATACCTCATCCTTTCCATCTAATCCTATCACTATCCCATGGTCATGAGCGTTGTCATGAAAATCCTAAGCATATTACCTAGAATGGGGCATGTTATTCTGATGCGACATAGCCTTTTGAAATCACATCCTTGCTCTCTTATGCATACATCCATCCATTCCATTTACTATCCCCTATCATTTTACCCATCCAATCCCACCTACCTCCTTACACCTAGACTTGGTTTTCCCTTGTCATTGGTATATAGCACAAAGGCTACCCAAATTATAAATCCATTGACATCCCAAAATATATAAAAATACAAAAAAATCATAAAATGTCCTGAAAAAATACAAAAAAATCATAAAATGTCCTGAAAAAATATAAAAAAATCATAAAATGTCCTAAAAAAATACAAAAAACTCATAAAAAGTCCTAAAAAATCATAAAATCATAAAAAGTCTTGAAAAAAATACAAAAAAAAATTAAAACATATTAAAAAAAATCATAAAAAGTCTTGAAAAAATACAAAAAAAATCAAAATATTTCCAAAAACACAAAAAGATCAAAACATTTCAAAATACAAAAAAATCATTTAATATTCCAAAAATGCAAAAAAATCAAATATCCAACAAAAATCCAAGCAATAAAATCAATCCATCAAATCACTTCTTCCAAAACAATCCAATCATTAAATCACATCATATCACTCAAACAAATCAAATCAATTACATCAAATCAATCACATCTATCAATTCTTCTAAGTCAAGCCACTCAATCCAATCAAATCATTTCTTCTGATCCAATCAAATTATTCAATCCACTCATTCCAATCCATCAAATCACTTCATCAAAATCATCAATCCAAATCAACTCTTCCAATTCTTCAATCACTTCATCCAATCATCAAAATCAGATCATCGAATCAATCCAATCAATGAATCAAAATAACATCAATCCATCTACCATCACCATTAACAAAACAAAATTAGAACTACATATCATCTCTATCGTTAAGTACCTTGATCCCCTGGATACAGGGTATGTAGGCAATCTAGGGTATGAAGGAAATATCCATATTTAGGCACAGACAGTATTCCTCTTTCTTCTCTCATCATCTTCTTCTATTCAATCCTTCCAACCAATTCTTCAATCAATTCTTCCAATCAATCACTCAAATCAAATCTTTAATCACTTCTTCTTTATCCAATCATCCATCCAATAAATTCAACTGCAAGTCATCCTTTATCCATACCAATCAAGTCAACCAATCACGTCAAATTATCCAATCACATCCTTGGTCTTGATCCTAATCTTGTTGTAAACCCAATCAATCAATCAATCATCATCCTTGTGTTGATCTAGGGATATATCGTTCCCCGCAATGACAACACTACTCTCATCATCAATCATCCTTGTGTTGATCTAGGGATACATCATTCCCCGCAATGACAACACTATCATCAATCAATCAATCAACAATCAATCAACAGTTTACAGCTTGACAGGGGCAATACCTTGTTTGTTTTTGTATCATTTGTGCATGCTTGCTTGTGTGTGTTATCTTTTAATCTTGCATTTGTATCTGTATCCTCCCAACTAATATTCATATCTTGTATCTAGACAAGGTTGTATTACACTAGGGCATGAGACACATCATCACCTTGGTCCTCATACCCTGGTGCATAACGTCTCATACTATATCAAACATATGATTGCTCACTTTCATTGCAGAATAACACATCATCCTTTCTTCTATCCATTTTCTTATCTTTCTTCCTTGACCCATCCATTTCATTTCGAGAGCCTACCCATGTTTGTCCAACCCGCCTATCCTCTCGAGGGAGCATCCTCATCCTATCATTCCATTATCATCCTATCTTTCCATCATCATATTTTTTCCTCTATCCATACCTTAGCTTCTTTGAAATGATGTTACTCGACACAAATTTCATCATCTCGAACATCATCTCAAAGAGGGGCAAAATGTAGACACCCAAAAATGTCCATCTCTTGTAACACCTTATGTTTTGCCCTAGGTACCCATATCACCATCATAACCCCTTCACCATCCTAACATTTCCTCTAATAAATTAAATAAATCTAATTCCTTCACATTATTAAATAAATAAATTTTATTTATTTATTTAATCACCTTTCCTCTTGAATTAAATAAAATAAATCTTTTATTTTATTTTATTTATCACTAAATAAATAAATACTTTCATCGCCACATGCCTCATAATTTAAATAATTTTTTAAATTATTTAATTATGACTTGGCCCACCTTCCATTTCCATCTCAACTCATCTCTCAAATCATCTCTTGAGTTAACTCTTCCACCTTCTAATTTCCTCCCAAGTTGCACAACCAACTTTCTAATTCCATCTCCTCTCACAAAGTGGAAACCTTCCTCAACCCACATCACTCAACTCAAGAGGATCTTCCGTTTCAAAATGGAAATTTTATCCCTCCATTCTCTCACCTTTGTCTATAAATTAACCCATTTCCATTCCATTTGGCATGGATGAGCTTTTAAGTACCATTACTCTGTCGAAATCCCTCTATCCCTCACATCCATCATCCATCATCCATCATCTATCTAATCTCCATCTATCTTCTTCATCCTATCATTGTTATGTAGCATATCTGAGCAATCAACATCCAATCATACAAGCGATCAAACATGCATGCATCAATCTTTCAAGGCATCATCTGAGGTATTCGAAGGGTTTGGATTGAGGTAATTGCATGTTATTATTTTAATTTTTATTTTGTCCAAATTTTTCGGTTACAATTTCAACATGATATGTTCCCATATTCATTATTTATTGATATTTTTCACTTTAAACCTAAGATGTAAAAATAAAATGCATGCAAGTTAAAGCACCCTATCACATTCTATGGATTCAACCATCTACCCTATCACATTCTATGGATTTAACCATCTACCAAGAATGTAATAAAATGTGCACATTGTAGTAAATTTTTGTTTCCTAATTTGATTTCATTAGAACATATATCACAAGAAAATTGGAGAGTTGATCATTTTTTTATTCTCGCAAGTGCAAGAGATTTTTTCTTACTTAGGTTTAAACAATAACTATCATAGCATGTATATGATACATTATGAAAATGAATATAAGAATGCATGTACCTCAATTGCTTTCAAGAAGTTTTTCTTATGAAATTCAAATGAATCAAATGTTATATTAATGCAAAAGTATGACCAAAATAAAAATTATAAATCATTTCATCTAGGTAAAGTTACAATTTAAGGATTTATACAAGACTAGCAAAATTACTACACTTACACGCTAACTATGGGATCCGCATACACTATGCCTTCATTTACATCTTTTTCTGAGATGTTAATGCATGAATAATAGAAACTTCTTTCCATGGGTCTCATTAATCCATCACAGACTTACGCTTTGTTGGCTAGTCAGCCTAAGGAATAGAAAGAGTCATGATAATCTAACAAGAAACATAAGAAATCAAAGAAAAATCCACACATAGATCAAGCACAAAACAAATCATCATTAAAGGAGGACTCGTTTAAGAAGGAAAATCCTACTTGTGCATATTGCAAAAGGGCTGAACATGAAGAACATTTTTGTTATAAGAAGTATATTGATGAATTGAAACATCTTCTCAAGAAGAATAACATTGATCTCCCTTCTAGAATGTCTGAGTTAGCTTCTTCTTCTTCACATTCTAAATAGTCAGGATCTGGTAAGGAAAAAGGCCATACAGGTTTTGATTTTGAGTCACAGAAAAATAAAGGAAAGTCTCTTTGTGCTTCTACAGGTCTTGGATCAAGGAGATGGCTTCTTGATTCTAGATCTTCTCACCATATGGCTTCTTCACAGTCCATGTTCTCATCTTTTGAGCCTTCTTTTATGCCACCTATTCTGATGGGCAACAATACTTACATGAATGTAATTTGGAGGGGATCCGTTGATATTAGGGATGGTACCTTCAATGATGTTTTGTGTGTACCTCATTTGTCAAACAATCTCATTTCCATTTATTAGATCACCCATGGTGGGGCAAGGAAGACTGTGGAATTTACACTCGATTCAGTTGTCAATCGAGACTTGGAGAGTAGACAGATTATTGCTACTAGGATGGTTGATCATGCATCTCGATTATACTCCTTTTTAGACTTTGTACCTAATGATGACTCTGATCCTTTGGCTATTGGTCACACTCCTTGTGTGACATTTGATTTTGAGGAGAATTTTGGTTACTTGAACTTGGGTATTCTCACATCTAATCTAGTTCTTGAGCCTTGTATTTCTTCTCCTCCTCCTGCTTGTTCCACGCTCAACATTGTAGTGACACAGGAGGTTCACATTGGTCTTCCTAATTCATTTGCTTGGGACATATTTGTACCAGACATCTCATCTTTGTTTTTAGAGTCCCACATTTTGGATTTGGGCGACACCCTTGATTGCATTCATCTTCTCTTTGATGGAGTTGATTCTTCAAATGATATGAGGGCACATTCAAACCCTCCTATTCTTTCTTTGCTTACATCTACTTCTACATTGATAGTTTTTGTAAATATTCATGAGTCATATCTAATTCAGTCATCATTCATGTTGACATCCTCTACAAAAGTACCATCATCTTCTATGGTACCTGATCCATCATATCAGCATTTGTCACAATTTGGCATTGGCTTAGAGATCCTTGAGTAGCATTTGGAGGAGGCATCTTTGTATTCAAAGGAGATATCTTCATCTTTGGATCCTATTCTATTTCAGTTTCCACTTGGTTTTGATTTGTCGCTTTTATCAGTTAGGCCTGATACTCTTGATTTGTTCGTGCCATCTATCAGCATCGACATGGAGACACATGAGCAGTTTTCAAAGACATTATACATCTTGAGCTTTCTTCCATCATATTTCTTTTAGGAATGGGAAGACATTCAACATTCACCTTTGGTTTTGTTTCTTCCTAAGGGGAGGAACATTGTTTGATGATCGTGGACCATCTTCTACATCTAGTTTTGAGCATCAAACATTGACACAGTTGCTTTTTTTCAGGGGGGCTTCTTAGTCCTTCTCTTACTCTTTCTACTATGGGGGGTGTTCTCTCTCTATTTGTGGGAGGCTTCTATTCCTTTGTTTTGGGGAAGGGGGCTTCTTCTCTTTTGAGGGGGGAAATCTTTGTACATTGGTACCTCATCAAACTTCATTTTCCAGGACCCATCTTTTCACCCACCTAAGCTACACTTATGGGGGTGTTAGTGTAGGTTTTTTATTCCTTTTCCTAAGCTTTTTCCTGCACATATTATTAAGCTTTCTTAGGTTAATAAAGTGAGTTTAATTAGGTGAATGGGTAGTTTGAGGTGTCACCATCCTACAAGGGAGGTGCATTTGCTATCTTGGGAAGATGCTTTTGCTATCTTTGGCCCGCTTGGTGGTCACTCCCTATTTGCTGGTTTTGTTGTCCTTAGTTGTTGTCCTTGGTGTCAAAGACACAATCTCTCTTAATTGGATGTTGTTGGAGATAGTGACCTTGAAATGTATGGTATCTTGACACACAGTATCTGTATCTTGACGGTGCGGCATTTCACACAGTATTTTTCTCTTGATCATCAATGTTTATGGCTATGTCACTCTGGTTCACATATATGGATGTTATCTCGTTTCATGATGTTCAAGGTGGAAAAGTGATTTATTGATGACAAACCTCATAATCCTTGTATTGCTTATGCTCTTGACATTGGTGGTATGATGTTATACTTGCATTAATGAGTTTTGACAGTGCACATTGAGTTGCCAGTACAGTGGCATTGGATTGATAGTGGTTTTGGATGATCTTTTTAGAAGGATTAGATCCTGGTTGTTATCTTTCTTTGTTGGCATGAGTTCAGCTGGCACTATACTCACATGATCTGGTAATAGTGCCTTGATGACAAATACACTCTCTTGTGGTAGTTGATCTTCATAACTATGACATATGTCAGTTGGTATTCACAGTGGTTGGCTTGGGCTTCATGATGTTGAGAATAATCTTGATGTTTAGCCTTTGGTGCATGATGTGTTTCATGATGTACTTATGTTCTTGACAGTGTTAGAGTTCTATCATGTTCTTTCCTCCCATGTTGATTTTTGACATGCTCTACAGGACAATTTTTCAATTAAGTTGTAATCACTTTTCAAAGGGACGCTAAAGGTTTTTTATTTGTTCAAAAGGAGATACTTGATTTCAAGGTTAACATTTAATAAGTTTGATAAAGTGACTAAGGGTCACTATTGGTCTCAAGGTCATTATTACTATCTCTCTAAGCAAAATGCAAGGTTCTACCAAATATCTCAAAAAGTCTTCTTTTGCCAATTGACTACAGTCACTAGAGGGGAATTATGTTGAGTAAAAGTTTTTTTTATTTCATATGGTTTGAAAATCTTTGAAAGACACCATATAATAAAGGTTGTTGGGTTTTTAAGTGATTAACCTGTTAAGCATGTTTCGGGAGATGCAATAGGTAAAGAGGGCTCAAATTTGTTATTGGCTTTCACTGGTCCTTTTAGGGAAACAGGGAGCACAGGTCACATGTTATACTCATCAAGTTTGGTTATTGTTTTTTTTCCAAAATTGAAGCTTGGGTTATGTAGTCTCCAAGCTAGGGTTTCATGTTTCAGTTGTAATCATGGATATTCATGGGAACATCAGCAGGTATCTTGGCATGTTTCAGAAGAATCTGGAAGAAGTGACAATGTTGAGTTGTTTGGCTTTTTTGGTCATCTTTTGGCTTCATCTTCAGCTATTATAATCATGGCCATCAGGTGATATTATTACTTGAACTCTTCATTTAGTTTCTTGCTTTATTGTTTGAACTCAAGCAGCGACAGTTATGGGTATCAATTTTCTAATATGGGTTGAGTATGTTTTACTGTGGTAGTTATATGTGCTCCTCCCTTCGTCCTTTTTTTATAAGGGGTTTATACTCTACATTGTTTGTTAAGGTTTCAAACTGAAAGACATTTCCTTGACAGAGGATGTAAATAGACTGTTAAGATTCTGAAATATCTTTAAAACAAAAGAGTTATAACTACCTCAGATGAGCTCTCAACCAGCAAACTGATCACATGGTGTTATGACAGGGTTTTCAATCTATAACCCTGGTTAGGGTTTGAACAAAACATTGTTGGTTTTGGTATTTCAATGATCTCATAAGGTCATTTGACGTTAAACTATTTTGATTAGTTCATTCAAACTGCACTATGGCATGACAAACATGGTCATTCGACCTAACTGTTCTGACAGTTAAGAAAACTTCCTAAAATAGTTTTATGGAAATGGTTATCTCTTCAAAATGTTTTATGAGAAGAGGAAGACATTATGAAATGTATAAAAAGGGCTTTGAACAGAAATTGTAAAAGTGTTGTGTATACACCTGTTGTAATGTTGAGGATAGATGACCAAGTGCATTATCATTGATGTTAGATCAGAGTTGTTGTACTAGACAAAGAGAAATAGAGTAACCCTTTGTATTTGTATTTATCTTTTTCTATGCAGAGAGTGGGTCCTCCTGCAAACCATTTTTAGTTGAATGTATGTTATATGCCAATGAGGCAATGTTGTTAGCTAGTGAGACCTGTAATCAATGAAATTCTTTTTGATAAGCCAGTGAGGCATTTTTCAAGTGGTTTTCTGCCCCAGAGGGTTTCCACTTAGAACAATATTTGTGTTATGGGTTGTTGCTATCACTGATGTGTTTTATCCTCATGTTCTTTCACTCATCATGTGTCATTTAGTTTTATAGTTATTCTAAGTCAATTTGATCTGCATGAACACATATTCATCATATATTTTTGTTTGAAATGATGTCCTCTGTTCATTCTCATTATGGTCAATCAAAAGTATACAAGTTACATGATTGAGTGTCTAATATGCAAACATCTTTACTCCTAAGTTTGATGTTCTTGTTTGTTTCATAATACTGTTGATGTATTCTTGACATTAGTCTGCCATGCCAAAGCGGTTGTGATTTTTCAAATTCTTAAGGTGTTGTTCAAATTAGTATACCACTGATTCACCCCCCCTCTCAGTGGTATTGTACTCCAACAAGTGGTATCAGAGCGTAGGTTCCCTATTTGAAGTCTAACTGACTTGGGTAGGTACTGATAGCAGAGTACCATGGGAAAGGGTAGAAGAATTAAGGCCTCAAATAGAGAAAAGAAGAATGCTGATCAAAAAGTTGAAAAACAAGCCTTAGTTAAGTCCAACAATGAGTTGTTGCATGAGTCAACAACGAATGTAGATACAAAATGTCATAATGAGATCAGTCCTAAATTTAAGAGTGTTGACAATATGAATATTAGTAGACAAGAAATTGATGATTTTGTAGTTGAAATTGATGATGCAGAAGAAGATTTCTTTGAGGATGAAGACGGACAGGAGTTTGATGAAGATGATTGTGAAGTTGATGTTGAAGGAGAACTTCTATGTGCCCTAGATACAATCAATCAACTTAGTAAAGAAAATAGGAGTTTAAAAGACCAGCTTCAACAAGAGAAAGAATCTAAGGACAAGGTATGTTTAAATTTTGAAAAATTTTCTTTAGAGTTTGGGATTGTAAGAAATTAGATTGCAGAATTAAAGAGTCATGTTGATAAATCTGATAAATTGATTATCAGCCTAAAAATAGAAATTGAAGAAGTTAAAAGAATAGTTGACCCTACAAAATCTGATCTTGAAGTAAAAAGAATAGAATGTTTGAAGTTAGAAAAAGAAATAGTCTCTTTGAGAAAGGATTTGGATGAAGCATCTTCAAAATTGCAAAAGAATATTCAATTTGAAAAGAGTACTGACTGTCTGAATGACATGTTGAGTAAGCAAAGATATTACAGAGACACTACTAGCTTGGGTTATAAAAAAGGGGAATGTTCCAAGTCAAGAGATGCTCCTAGAAAGAAGATAGACCTGAATACTTACTCTACTGCCCTTGAGAATGAAGCTAAGAAGGAAGAAAAAGGTAAAGTTGCTGATAAAAGCAGTATAAATAGGCACTCAAGACCTTCATCTACCAGGCAATATCATTCAATGAGGTATAACTATTCTCAGTTCCATGGTTACTACTATTCATGCCATGTTTATGGTCATAGAGATAGAAATTGTGAAAGAAATGTCTTAGGTTGGAAAAAGAAGAAAAGCTTTAATAATTTGTCAAATTAGGATTATAGTGTTGTGTTACAACTACAATAAAGTTGGACATCTAGCAAGAAATTGTTAGGTGCATGAAAAATATGATTATAGAAGCTTTCTAAGATTACCTAAAAGAAGTTACTTTTCTTTTGGTCAATACAACAATATGATATGTTATAGGTGTAGTAGTTATGGACACAAAGGAAGGTGATGTTAGAACAATTTGATAAAACCATCCAGAAATAATATGACAAAGTAGAAGCAAGATAGTACCTTAAATAAGAAGAAAGAAACTATACAAGTTTGGAGAAGAAAACAAGTGAAAGAAAAGATTGAGCTTAATCTTGTCCATGTTGCACAAGAAACATGCATAACAGCTTAACAGAGAAGCATAAAGATAGTGGGAGTTGTAAAAATGTTTCATCTTTTAAAACCCCTAAGAAGTTTAGTAGATGTGTTGTCTGGTTGCATAATCATATTGTCTCCACCTCTTCACATCTTGTGCTTAAATTAAGTTGTTGATGTGGTCCTTATTTTTGGTCAAGAATAATCAGGAAGAATTGTGTTGTGATGCATCATGTTTTGGATCATTTGTCAAGCTAGAAGTTGTTCTTCCTGTGTTTGATGTTTCAAGAGGATAGTGGTTTGAGCTCTGTAAACATCTTGGTTTGTTAGTACAACATAGTGGTTTGAGGGGTTGTTGTTGGCAGTACCTTGTGTGATTGTGTTCTTCATATCTCAAGTTCACATGTGTGTAGCAGGTTCAAGAGCAAGGTTGATAGTCTTATTTAGAGAAGTTCATTGATATGGTGTTTGAGTAGTATATTGCAAAGAGTATCTCTAGATGTTTTGTATGGCAGGAGCAAGTGCATGCATCATGACTTGATAATAGCAGACATGTTTGAGGTAGGTGCAGACATGTTTAGCAAACTTGGGGGTCAGTCTTGATGGTCTAGGACTTGATGGCAGCAAACCTTTGATTGTTTGATGCTCTGGTAGAATTTTTGTTACAGGGTTATGTTGCAGTGATACCTCTGTTGATTTGTTGTAGTGTTGCTTACTATAGGACAGACTTTCTTCTGATGTTGGTGATACATAGATACCAAAGTTAGATGAATAATGGGTGGTTCATGTCTGGTTTTGTCATTGGACCTTCATACTTGAACTACATGAGATATTATTACTTTTGATTATGTTATATGGTCTACAGTATTGATATCTCCATGAGCAACAAAGGTTCATAAAGTCAAAGGAATGTGTTGAGATTAGGAGAAAAGTAGAATCAAAGTTCTTATCATCTTAATTCAGGATGTTCATGTGTTCATCATGATTTATGTTTGGACATCAGGATATCATAGTTTAGAACTTCATACTTAAAAGATGCATGCTTGTGTTTGCTCATAGGCTCACCTTGATGTCTTTGATGGAGTTGACAGTGTGTTATGACTCATGCACAGATTTAAGAAATGTGGCAATATTATTGTTTTGTGATAGTTCAGTGCTTTCTTTGATATGGCTTGTCACTTGTTAGCATTTATCAAAATAAATTTGTGAAGATAAACTTGCAACAAATATAGATAGAAGACTCTTGTTGCAGATATATGATGCTTGCAGGGGTATGGTAACAGTGTTAGTATACTAACAAGTGATCCGCATAACATCATATTGTCAGTAATATGCATGATGCTCTAATGACAGTAATACTTTGTTTCAATGATAGGCTGATGGTGCTTTGACAATGTTCCAATGCTATTTCAGTCAAAATTTGTAGGTGCAGTCAATTTTTTATTGACACTTGTCTGCTATCATAATTGCCAAGTTGACATGTTGATAAGTCTTTGGGGAAAATAGTTCGTTTAGGTATGTATATCAGAAAATTCTCTCACAATATAGCATCAGTCATGTGGACAATACTCTTGGACAGAGGTCAGTGACTAGTAGTGATTAGTGGTATGTGGAAAACGGTGCCCATTGTAGATATAAAGAAATGACATCACTTTGTGTTGATTTAATATAGTTTTTGAAGGACATATGTTATTGACTAATAGATATCTATATTCTAATCAAAGTATAACATGAAGAATGTTGCATTTTGTATAAAGGCTGACTAGTCAAATGAAAGTGAGATTCCTAATGTAGGTGTTGCAATGTGTAGTTGCAATTGTGCATGCCTCAATATCTATCTCAGTGATAACTTAGGTTGTGTCAGGTGGTATATTCAGGTGCTGCTGTGCATTTTTGGTAACAAGAATAGGTTGTTTGTTTTTCTTTTAGTATTGTTGTCATATGGGAGGCAAACTTAGTTATTTGTATTCTCTGATCTATTGTTATGTTTTGGTGATTGATCTTTGATATAGTTGTGATAGTGTTATGTTATCAGCATATTCAGTTATTGTCCTTTTTGATACATGTTCATGCTCATCATGGTGCTAACAGTACAATTTATGTTACAGATGGTCTGGATGCTTCTTCTTTATGGGACACTCATGTTATATTTGGTATGCTTTATATTCTGAGTTTTACTTTTTTCATTTCAGATCTTGGATTTATGTTATTACCTAGAGGCATTGGCACACTTTCCTTACTCCCTTTGTCTTTGATGACAAAAAGGGGGAGAGAGAGTTATGTTTTTCCATCATGGACAAAGGGGGAGTTTGTTGTCCTCAGTTGTTGTCCTTGATGTCAAAGACACAATCTCTCTTAGTTGCATGTGGTTGGATATAGTGACCTTGAAATGTATGGTACCTTGACACACAGTATCTATATCTTGACGGTGTGGCATTTCACACAATATTTTTCTCTTGATCAACAATGTGTATAGCTTTGTGGCTCTGGTTCACATATATGGATGTTATCTTGTTTCATGACGTTCAAGGTGGCAAAGTGATTTATTGATAACAAACCTCATAATCCTTGTATTTCTTATGCTCTTGACATTGGTGGTATGATGTTATACTTGCATTAATGAGTTTTGATAGTGCACATTGAGTTGCCAGTACAATGGCATTGGATTGATAGTGGTTTTGGATGATCTTGTCAGAAGGATTAGATCCTGGTTGTTATCTTTCTTTATTGGCATGAGTTCAGCTGGCACTATACTCACATGATTTGGTAATAGTGCCTTGATGACAAATACACTCTCTTGTGGCAGTTGATCTTCATAACTATGACATATGTCAGTTGGTATTCACATTGGTTGGCTTGAGCTTCATGATGTTGAGAATATTCTTGATGTTTAGTCTTTGGTGCATGATGTGCTTCATGATGTACTTATGTTCTTGATAGTGTTAGAGTTCTATCTTGTTGTTTCCTCCCATGTTGATTTTTGACATGCTTTACAGGACAATTTTTCAATTAAGTTGTAATCACTTTTCAAAGGGACACTAAAGGTTTTTTATTTGTTCAAAAGGAGATACTTGATTTCAAGGTTAACATTTAATAAGTTTGATAAAGTAACTAAGGGTCACTATTGGTCTCAAGGTCATTATTGCTATCTCTCTAAGAAAAATGCAAGGTTCTGCCAAATATCTCAAAAACTCTTCTTTTTCCAAGTGACTAAAGTCACTAGAGGGGAATTATGTTGAGTATAAGTTTTTTTTATTTCATATGGTTTGAAAATCTTTGAAAGACACCATATAATAAACGTTGTCAGGTTTTTAAGTGATTAACCTGTTAAGCAAGTTTCGGGAGATGCAACAGGTAAAGAGGGCTCAAAATTGTTATTGGCTTTCACTAGTCCTTTTAGGGCAATTGGGAGCACAGGCCACATGTTATACTCATCAAGTTTGGTTATTGTCTTTTTTTTTACAAAATTGAAGGTTGGGTTATGTAGTCTCCAAGCTAGAGTTTCATGTTTTAGTTGTAATCATGGATATTTGTGGGAACATTAGCAGGTATCTTCGCATGTTTGAGAAGAATCTAGAAGAAGTGACAATGCTGAGTTTGTTTGGCTTTTTCGATCATCTTTTGACTTCATCTTCAGCTATTATAATCATGGCCATCAGGTGATATTGTTACTTGAACTCTTCATTCAGTTTCTTGCTTTATTGTTTGAACTCAAGCAATGACAGTTATGGGTATTGATTTTCTGATATGGGTTGAGTATGTTTTGCTGTGGTAGTTATATGTGCTCCTTCCTTCGTCCTTTTTTTATAAGGGGTTTATACTCTACATTGTTTGTTAGGGTATCAAACTGAAAGAGATTTGTTTGATAGAGGATGTAAATAGATTGTTAAGATTCTACAATATCTTTAAAACAAAACAATTATAACTAGATTAGATGAGCTCTCAACCAGCAAACTTATCACATGGTGTTATGACAGGGTTTTGGGTCTATAACCCTAGTTAGGGTTTGAACAAAACATTGTTGGTTTTGGTATTTCAATGATCTCATAAGGCCATTCGACCTTAAAATATTTTGATTAGTTCATTCAAACTGCACTATGGCATGATAAACATGGTCATTCGACCTAACTATTCTAATAGTTAAGAAAATTTCCTGAAACTGTATTATGGAATTGGTTATCTCTTCAAACTGTTTTATGAGAAGAGGAAGACATTATGAAATGTATAAAAAGGGCTTTGAATAGGAATTGTAAAAGTGTTGTGTATACACCTGTTGTAATGTTGAGGATAGATGACCAAGTGCATTATCATTGATGTTAGATCAGAGTTGTTGTACTAGATAAAGAGAAACAGAGTAACCCTGTGTATTTGTATTTATCTTTCTATATGCAGAGAGTGGGTTCTCCAGCAAACCATTTTTTGTGGGAAGTATGTTATATGCCAGTGACGAGATTTTATATGCTAGTGAGGCAATGTTATATGCCAATGAGGCAATGTTGTTAGATAGTGAGGCCTGTAATCAGTGAGATTCTTTTTGATAAGCTAGTGAGGCATTTTTTGAGTGGTTTTCTACCCCAGAGGGTTTCCACTCAGGACAATATTTATGCTATGGGTTGTTGCTATCACTGATGTGTTTTATCCTCATGTTCTTTCACTCATCATGTGTCATTCAGTTTTATAGTTATTCTAAGTCAATTTGATCTGCATGAATGCATATTCATCATATATTTTTGTTTGAGATTATGTCCTCCGATCATTCTCATTATGGTCAATCAAAATTATATAAGTTACATGATTAAGTGTCTAATATGCAAACATCTTTACTCCTAAGTTTGATGTTCTTGTTTGTTTCATAATATTGTTGATCTATTCTTGACATTAGTCTGCCATGCCAAAGTGGTTGTGGTTTTTGAAGTTCTTAAGGTATTGTTCAAATTAGTATACCACTGATTCACCCCCCTCTCAGTGGTATTGTACTCCAACAAGTGGTATCAGAGTGTAGGTTCCCTATTTGAATTCTAACTGACTTGGGTAGGTCCTGATAGCGGAGTACCATGGGAAAGGGTAGAAGAATTAAGGACTCAAATAGAGAAATGAAGAATTCTGATCAAAAAGTTGAAAAGCAAGCCTCAGTTAAGTCCAACAATGAGTTGTTCCATGAGTCAACCATGAATGTAGATACAAAATGTCATAATGAGATTAGTCCTGAAGTTAAGAGTCTTGACAATGTGAATATTAGTAGACAAGAACTTGATGATTTTGTAGTTGAAATTGATGATGCAGAAGAAGATTTCTTTAAGGATGAAGATGGACAAGAGTTTGATGAAGATGATTGTGAAGTTGATGTTGAAGGAGAACTTCTATGTGCCCTAGATACAATCAATCAACTTAGTAAAGAAAATAGGAGTTTAAAAGACCAGCTTCAACAAGAGAAAGAATCCAAGGACAAGGTATGTTTAGATTTTGAAAAAGTTTCTTTAGAGTTTGGAACTACAAGAAATCAGATTGCTGAATTAAATAGTCATGTTGATAAATCTGATAAATTGATTATCAGCCTAAAAATAGAAATTGAAGAAGTTAAAAGAATAGTTGACCTTGCAAAATCTAATCTTGAACTAAAAAGATTAGAGTGTTTGAAGTTAGAAAAAGAAATAGTCTCTTTGAGAAAGGATTTGGAAGAAGCATCTTCAAAATTGCAAAAGAATATTCAATTTGAAAAGAGTACTGACTGCCTGAATGACATGTTGAGTAAGCAAAGATATTACAGAGACACTACTGGCTTGGGTTAATGTTCCAAGTCAAGAGATGCTCCTAGAAAGAAGATAGACCTGAATACTTACTCTACTACCCCTGAGAATGAAGCCAAGAAGGAAGAAAAAGGTAAAGTTGCTGATAAAACCAGTACAAATAGGAACTCAAGACCTTCATCTACCAGGTAATATCATTCAATGAGGTATAACTATTCTCAGTTCCATGGTTACTGCTATTCATGCCATGTTTATGGTCATAGAGCTAGAAATTGTGAAAGAAATGTCTTGGCTTGGAACACGAAGAAAAGATTTAATAATTTGTCAAATTAGGATTATAGTGATGTGTGTTACAACTGCAATAAAGTTGGGCATATAGAAAGAAATTGTTGGGTGCATGAAAAATATGATTATAGAATATTTCTAAGATTACCAAGAAGAAGTTACTTTTCTTTAGGTCAATACAACAATATGATATGTTATAGGTGTAGTAGTTATGGACATAAAGCAAGGTGTTGTAAGAACAATTTGATAAAACCATCCAGAAATAATATGACTAAGAAGAAGAAAGATAGTACCTTAAATAAGAAGAAAGAAACTATACAAGTTTGGAGAAGAAAACAAGTGAAAGAAAAGATTGAGCCTAATCTTGTGCATGTTGCACAAGAAACATGCATAATAGCTTAATAGAGAAGCATAAAGATAGGGGGACTTGTAAAAATGTTTCATCTTATAAAACCCCTAAGAAGTTTAGTAGATGTGTTGTCTGGTTGCATAATCATATTGTCTCCTCCTCTTCACATCTTGTGCTTGAATTAAGTTGATGATGTGGTCCTTATTTTTGGTCAAGAATAATCAGGAAGAATTGTGTTGTGATGCATCATGTTTTGGATCATTTGTTAAGATAGAAGTTGTTCTTCATGTGTTTGATGTTTCAAGAGGATAGTGGTTTGAGCTCTATAAACATCTTGGTTTGTTAGTACAACACAGTGGTTTCAGGGGTTGTTGTTGGCAGTACCTTGTGTGATTGTGTTCTTCATATCTCAAGTTCACATGTGTGTAGTAGGTTCAAGAGCAAGGTTGACAGTCTTATTTAGAGAAGTTCATTGATATGGTGTTTGAGTAGTATATTGCAAAGAGTATCTCTAGATATTTTGTATGGCAGGAGTAGGTACATGCATCATGACTTGATGATAGCAGACATGTTTGAGGCAGGTGCAGACATGTTTAAAAAACTTGGGGGTCAATCTTGTTGGTCTAGGACTTGATGGCAGCAAACTTTTGATTGTTTGATGCTCTAGTAGAATTTTTGTTGCAGACTTATGTTGCAGTGATACCGCTATTGCTTTGTTGTAGTGTTGCTGACTACAGGACAGAGTTTCTTCTGATGTTGGTGATACATAAATACCAAAGTTAGATGAATAATGGGTGATTCATGTCGGGTTCTGTCATTGGACCTTCATACTTGATCTATATGAGATATCGTTACTTCTGATTATGTTATATGGTTTGCAGTATTGATATCTCCATGAGCTACAAAGGTTCATAAAGTCAAAGGGATGTGTTGAGATCAGGAGAAGAGAAGAATCAAAGTTCTTATCATCTTAATTCAGGATGCTCATGTGTTCATCATGATTTGTGTTTGGACATTAGGATATCATAGTTTAGAACTTCATGCTTAAAAGATGCATGCTTGAGTTTGCTCATAGGCTCACCTTGATGTCTTTGATGGAGTTGACAATGTGTTATGACTCACGCAAAGATTTAAGAAATGTGGCAATATTATTGTTTTGTGATAGTTCAGTGCTTTCTTTGATATGGCATGTGGCTTGTTAGCATTTATCAAAATAAATTTGTGAAGATAAACTTGCAACAAATATAGATAGAAGACTCTTGTTACAAATTTATGATGCTTGCAGGGGTATGGTAACAGTGTTAGTACACTGACAAGTGATCTGCATAACATCATATTGTCAGTAATATGCATGATGCTCTAATGACAATAATACTTTGTTTCAGTGATAGGATGATGGTACTTTGACAATGTTCCAATGCTATTTCAGTCAAAATTTGTAGGTGCAGTCAGTTTTTTACTGACACTTGTCTGCTATCATAATTGCCAAGTTGACATGTTGATAAGTCTTTGGGGGAGATAGTTCTTTCAGGTATGTATATCAGAAAATTATCTCACAATGTAGCATTAGTCATGTGGACAATACTCTTAGACAGAGGTCAGTGACTAGTAGTGATCAGTGGTATGTGGAAAATGGTGCCCATTATAAAGATAAAGAAATGACATCACTTTGTGTTGATTTAGTGTAGTTTTTGAAGGACATATGTTATTGACTGATAGATATGTATATTCTAATCAAAGTATAACATGAAAGATGTTGCATTTTGTATAAAGTTTGACTTGTCAAATGAAAGTGAGATTCTTGATGTAGGTGTTGCAATGTGTAGTTGCAATTGTGCATGCCTCAATATCTATCTCAGTGACTACTTAGGTTGTGTCAGGTGGTATATTCAGGTGCTGCTATGCATTTTTGGCAACAAGAATAGGTTTTTTGTTTTGCTTTTGGTATTGTTGTCATATGGGAGGTAGACTCAGTTATTTGTATTCTCTACTCTGCTGTTATGTTTTCATTATTGATCTTTGATAGAGTTGTGATAGTGTTATGTTATCAACATATTCAGTTGTTGTCCTTTTTGATACATGCTCATGCTCATCATGGTGCTAATAGTACAGTTTCTGTTACAGATGGTCTGGATGCTTCTTCTTCATGGGACACTCATGGTATATTTTGTATGCTTTATATTCTGAGTTTTACTTTTTTCATTTCAGATCTTGGATTTATGTTATTACCTGGAGGCATTGGCACACTGTCCTTCCTCCCTTTTTCTTTTATGACAAAAAGGGGGAGAGAGAGTTGTGTTTTTCCATCATGGACATAGGGGGAGTTTGTTGTCCTCAGTTTTTGTCCTTGATGTCAAAGACACAATCTCTCTTAGTTGGATGTGGGTGGATACAGTGACCTTGAAATGTATGGTACCTTGACACATAGTATTTGTATCTTGATGGTGTGGCATTTCACACAGTATTTTTCTCTTGATCATCAATGTGTATGGCTCTATGGCTCTGGTTCACATATATGGATTTTATCTTGTTTCATGACGTTCAAGGTGGCAGAGTGATTTATTGATGACAAACCTCATAATCCTTGTATTTCTTATGCTCTTGACATTGGTGGTATGATGTTATACTTGCATTAATGGGTTTTGACAGTGCACATTGAGTTTCCAGTACAGTGGCATTGGATTAATAGTGGTTTTGGATGATCTTTTCAGAAGGATTAGATACCGGTTGCTATCTTTCTTTGTTGGCATGAGTTCAGCTGGCACTATACTCACATGATCTGGTAATAGTGCCTTGATGACAAATACACTCTCTTGTGGCAGTTGATCTTCATAACTATGACATATGTCAATTGGTATTCACAGTGGTTGGCTTGGGCTTCATGATGTTGAGAATATTATTGATGTTTAGCCTTTGGTGCATGATGTGCTTCATGATGTACTTATGTTCTTGACAGTGTTAAAGTTCTGTCTTGTTCTTTCCTCCCATGTTGATTTTCGACATGCTCTATAGGAAAAATTTTCAATTAAGTTGTAATCACTTTTCAAAGGGACACTAAAGGTTTTTTATTTGTTCAAAAAGAGATACTTGATTGCAAGGTTAACATTGAATAAGTTTGATAAAGTGACTAAGGTCACTATTGGTCTCAAGGTCATTATTGCTATCTCTCTAAGCAAAATGCAAGATTCTGCCAAATATCTCAAAAAGTCTTCTTTTGCCAAGTGACTAAAGTCACTAGAGGGGAATTATGTTGAGTAGAAGTTTTTTTTGTTTCATATGGTTTGAAAATCTTTGAAAGACACAATATAATAAAGGTTGTCGGGTTTTTAAGTGATTAACCTGTTAAGCAGGTTTCGAGAGATGCAACAAGTAAAGAGGGCTCAAACTTGTTATTGGCTTTCACCAGTCCTTTTAGGGCAATCGAGAGCACAGGTCACATGTTATACTCATCAAGTTTGGTTATTATTTTTTTTACAAAATTGAAGCTTGGGTTATGTAGTCTCCAAGCTAGGGTTTCATGTTTCAGTTGTAATCATGGATATTCGTGGGAACATCAGCAGGTATCTTCGCATGTTTGAGAAGAATCTGGAAGAAGTGGAAATGCTGAGTTTGTTTGGCTTTTTCAATCATCTTTTGACTTCATCTTCAGCTATTATAATCATGGCCATCAGGTGATATTGTTACTTGAACTCTTCATTCAATTTCTTGGTTTATTGTTTGAACTCGGGAAGCGACAGTTATGGGTATTGATTTTCTGATATGGGTTGAGTATGTTTTGTTGTGGCAGTTATATGTGTTCCTTCCTTCATCCTTTTTTTATAAGGGGTTTATACTCTACATTATTTGGTAGGGTTTCAAACTGAAAGACATTTCTTTGATAGAGGATGCAAATAGATTGTTAAGATTTTGTAATATCTTTAAAATAAAATAGTTATAACTACCTCATATGAGCTCTCAACCAGCAAACTTTTCACATAGTGTTATGACAGGGTTTTGGGTCTATAACCTTGGTTAGGGTTTTGAACAAAACATTGTTGGTTTTGGTATTTCAATGATCTCATAACGTCATTTGACCTTAAACTATTTTGATTAGTTCATTCAAACTGCACTATGGCATGACAAACATGGTCATTCGACCTAACTATTCTGACAATTAAGAAAACTTCCTGAAACAGTTTTATGGGAACGGTTATCTCTTCAAACTATTTTATGAGAAGAGGAAGAAATTATGAAATGTATAAAAAGGGCTTTGAACAAGAATTGTAAAAGTGTTGTGTATACACCTATTGTAATGTTGAGGATAGATGACTAAGTGCATTATCATTGATGTTAGATCAGAGTTGTTGTATTGGACAAAGAGAAACAAAGTAACCCTCTGTATTTGTATTTATCTTTCTATGCAGAGAGTGGGTACTCCTGCAAAACCATTTTCAGTGGAATGCATGTTATATCCCAGTGAGGCAATGTTGTTAGCCAGTGAGGCCTGTAATCAGTGAGATTCTTTTTGGTAATCCAGTGAGGCATTTTTCGAGTGGATTTCTGCTCCAGAGGGTTTCCACTCAGGAAAATATTTGTGTTATGGGTTGTTTCTATCACTAATGTGTTTTATCCTCATGTTCTTTCACTCATCATGTGTCATTCAGTTTTATAGTTATTCTAAGTCAATTTGATCTGCATGAACGCATATTCATCATATATTTTTGTTTGAAATGATGTCCTCTATTCATTCTCATTATGGTCAATCAAAATTATACAAGTTACATGATTGAGTGTCTAATATGCAAAAATCTTTAATCCTAAGTTTGATGTTCTTGTTTGTTTCATAATATTGTTGATGCATTCTTGACATTGGTCTGCCATGCCAAAGCGGTTGTGATTTTTCAAGTCCTTAAGGTGTTGTTCAAATTAGTATACCACTGATTCACCCCCCCTCTTAGTGGTATTGTACTCCAACAGGTTTTGCCGCCTCCAACCTCTTCTTGAGTCTATATAAACTTACTACCTAGATTGTATTTGATATCTCTTGCATGTATTTTTATTATTGTGAGAAATTGATTTAGTATTATTCTAATATGATCTCTTTTGCATTCTTCATTTTGATATTCTCTTTGTGCTTGCCTTTAGCTTTCTAGATTTTGGGTTGCTATTTTCATAACAAAATCTAACACTTGAAAGGTTAGATTGAGGTTCAAAATGAAAATATCTGAGGTAGCAATTAATCACTTGATTGCTAAACTTTAATTTTGAGTTGATCTAGTGAACTTCATGTTACAAAAATCCTACACTTTGATTTTTTTTTTTGTGGCCCATGGGTGCCTAACCAAGGTTTATTACCAATAAAATATATTATTTATTATACCTAAATTTATAGGTGTAAGTGGACAATTAAGATTTACTTTATCCTATAAATATATTAAATTATAGTGGAAATATTAAAATATAATCCTTTCAAAACATAATATTTCTACATTACCATTTTTTAAATATTTTTAGTTCCTATGATAAGCAGGGTTACTAATGCATCCATTGGATTTTCAAATTTTCAATACAACTACTAATGAAAAGCATTTTGACCAAATAGTCTAATGTTAACTTTTGTCATTTTTTCATTAATTATAATTTATCAATTTATTAATTATCTTATTAACTACTTTAGGTGAACAATATTATTGTTCAAATTTTGATGTATTGTTTATATATAAACTATTTCATTATATAGAAAAAATAAATAATTGTACAAAATGACTATATAGTAATAATAATCATGCATCATGATTATGTAGCACATTTACATCACACTAATTGATAATTACTCATAACCCTACACAATTGTTTTGCTTTATTCATTGCACCACACAATTTCTTGATTATTCTATTTTATTTCTTATGGCCTTGCTCATATTTTATTTTACTACCTGCATATTAGGAAAGATGACCAGGTACCTGCACACCCTAGCTTCGTGTGTCAATCTCCTAAACGATACATAAATTTTTTTATGAAAATTTCAACATATCCCTATTTCTGAGTTAAGAGTTTAAAGCTATTGTTTGGGGTTATGGGTATTAACGATGTAACCTAATTAGCTACGTCTTCACTGAGTTGTCCAAAATCACCCAAAAAAAGTTAGACCGAAACATGTGCATTGAGGCATGTACTATCAATCACCTTATGTGTCATCATATGATTGGTTTCTTTGATATGATTGGTTTCTTTGATATGACTTGTGAAGTGTATAGTTACATATGTATTTAACTGGGGATCTAAGTGCACAACACCATAGCGGCTATTGGGGCATGGTTATCTATTGGGTCCTCTCCCCTATATGCAATTATATTCGATTATATTCTTTAAAAAAATCATATGTAATTTAACAAGCATGAAATTTTTTTATACTTATCTCTTATGCTTTTCCTTTATAATTTCTAGGTAAACTTATCGTTCCCTTTCATTTTGTTTCTTTTTCCACTTTTTATTTTATTGTGTTTTTAGTTTTAAATTTAGATAAATAAATAAGTTTATTTCAAATATTCATTTGGAATTCACTAAAGTTGCACAAATTTACAAATGTGAAAGGTGCAGATTCAAACCAACGAGTTTGGAGTGCATTTCATGGATCTTAGAGTGCATGTACATCGTCCTACAATATTTCTGACTTACATCCATTAATTCCACCTAATTCACTAATTCTCTAAAAAAAGGATTACACTAAATATAGTTATGTGATTAATACAACCCAATTATCAAAATCTAATTTCAATCACCAATTCACCAACAAATAACTATATGTTTGCAAAAATTGATGGCGATTTTATATTCAATATCTAATCTTGCTTCATCACTTTTATGCACAATGACTAGCAAAAATTTAAGTTGTCTATGATTAATGACTCACACCTATTATAACAATGTGCTATTATCTAATATCACTTCATCACTTTTATATAAAAAAAAATGACTACTTACTATAATAGTGCAATATTTATGCAATCCAATAACCACTAACCTCCACTCCAAATACAATTTCTGTCAAAATTCACCAATAAGAACCAAATGCAATGCATCCTTGTTTTAAAATGTTATCCTTATATGAGGAAATGGGAGCAATGCGGATTTCACATATGAACTCTCACTCACTTTTAAAAAATCTATGTCATACTCATTGAGGTCGGACAGCCCACTCTAATGCTACTACATAGCCCTCCACAAACAAACAAAATGGGTTAGCATACCTAACGCCACTTGATCAAAACTTTTGCAACACTTTCACGCCCACCATTCCTTTTGCGAATCTGCAAGTCATTCAAAGGAAAGGATAGCAAATTCAATTGTAAAGTCTCCGCCCTTTACACCAAAGGCCAAATTTGTACGGCCATCCATGAAAAAAAGAACAATCTGCTTGACTTACAATGTTTTGACTTACATTTTTAACAATTTTCGGTGGAGATAAGGTTCAAAGTAAGTCCATTAAAATTTGTTTTCTATCACTAGTGCTTTTGCACTGAACTGTCTCCACAACACGACTTTGAATGTAAGTAACAATCAAGTGCCACTAGAGCGCTCCGCAAACAAACAAAATACTCTTACCATAATTTCAATGATAATACCTCGAGATAATCTAGGGGACTAAATATATGTTTGGCAATGTTTTTTTTTTAAACATAAATTCATGAGGGTCAAACAAATAGTCCTATTACATCATTTGTGATATACTAAGGTCAAAATATGGCATGTTTTGCGGGGGAAGATTTTGTTTTCATTATGGAAGGATAAAAATTATGTTATTTTTGCTCATCATACTATAGCAACAGATATCTCTATGTTTACTAAAGCTTGCATTTGCAATAATGTGCTTCTTCAGATTTAGGTTCAAGCCAACAAAGTGGCTTTGGAGGTTTCTCACCTCTAGGAGGTCTTAGACCACTGGGGCAATGCCCCTTGCATTGTGGCCCAGGTCCCTCCTGATGCTTCCACTTCTCAGGGTTATTCCCCCTCTCGGGTACAAAGACGTGGCAGGAGTTCTCTCGACCATCGTTCTCAGAACCCCCGCTCCCAGTCCCAACGCCACTCCGGCGGCGGTGGTATTCCTAGGCGGCGCTCTACCTCTCCCCCGTGGGGTGGAGCTACTCAGCGGCGCTTTGCCTCCCCTCCACGTGGCGGTTCTACGTGGGGTTCTGGAAGGGATGAGAAGCATATTGGAGGTGCAAGTAGCTGGCAGGACTCTGGTTGGCCGGGTTCTTCCAAAGTGTTTCCCACTTTGGCCCTGGGTATTTCCCCGACACATGATGGCAAAAAAGAAGGAGAAGCAAAGGATGGCTGGTTCATTTCTGAGCATACTTGGACCCCACTGATATCTGGGGCAATTCGGAGGATAAGTATCCTCCACTGCCGCCCGCTGGGATTGCTCTTGCCGCTTAGTCGACTTCTTATGTTGTTTTAAGTTGCTTTTGTTTCTCTTTGGGCTTTGCCCATGTGACGATGGACTTTGTGGGGTGACCTTGTGTCCTTCAGCGTTTTTTTTGTGAATATGTATTTTATTTAAATACTTTTATAGTAATAGACATGCATATTCATAAAATAAAAATAAAAAAAAATTCATAATAATTTAAGTACAGATGTATTATCACATTAAAAAATAATGATATTAATGTTTAAGAAAGATTAAAATTGGTTTATTGGATTGAAAATGTATAATAAAAACAACGAATAGGGAGTTCAAGCACAAGTTTGGACAATAAATTTAAATAAGAACAAAAATAAGCATAAAATATAAATATATAAAAGAAAAAGCATATTCTTTGATACCTCATAGGTCTCCTCATATCTAAAACCCTGGCATGAGGGTATTTCCTACTAAATGCTTAACAAGAAACAATGTTAATGGAAGAGGAGATCCTCTAAGTACAAAGCCTTGTGAAAATGAAGCCTCTAACCACCAGACATTGGCAAAGATCTAACATTTATCACAAGAGTAGTGCCAAGCATCTCTAATTCTCATAAGCCATGAAGGTTTGAAGAGAGAGATACGAGTCTCTATAAGAAGCGCCCCCTAATCTCATAGTAAGAGAACACAACATCAACCACTAAATGGATATGTAAATGGTGCAAGATTAAAACATTACCATGAAGGGGTATAAGAACTAAAATTTGGAAAAGGGTATTATACTCTGTATTATATTGTAACATAAACATAAAAACATATGACATAAATTACTCCAACAGAAAGACTAGCGGGAAGGATTGGGTAGGTGAAAAGAAATAAATACAAAAAAAACGCTATTGAACATCTATAAAAATAGTGTAGAATGAAGGAAGAACTCACTTGTAGAAATTTGCTAAGTGTGCATCATTAAGAAAATAAAGCAATTTGTGAGATATCAGTTGAAAGAAAAAGTATATGAAGGAAGAAAAGTTATAGAGATGGCCACTCCAATTCTCATCAATACTATGTAGAACGCATGCCCTAAATACAAAGGTACATGTTCAAAGCCATGGAGGTAGATGTAGATGACACATTTTGTTCCAATCAATGTCCTATATGTAGAAGATGTGAGGAAGTATATTCATACTCTGCTTACTGAAATAGATCAAACATCCTTCGAATCTCTTCGCAAGACACTATTAAAACTAGGGCAAGAAGAATATCTTCCATAATATCAACAAATTATAAACTTGAAGCTAAATGTGTGGAAGGATTTCCCAGACTCCACGTCAAAGCACTAATGGGTACAAATAATCCTCAGCCATATCCGTGATGACTATATATATTTGGACAAACCCTACAGAATTACGAAGGAGGTGATACATGAATAAAAAGGTTATACAATAAGGGAGATTTACCTTCAAAGAAGAATATCAACAATGCAAAAGTCTCTAGGATAACCAGCACCATAGTAGATGGGTGAAATCTAGTTGTATCAAAAATAAAAAACTTTGTTTTACAATATTTGTTAGTGTAAACGGGTTTTTACCCTTACACTATTTTCTTAATTTTAACTTAGGATTAATAGGTAGTTGATTATCGGGTAGTTTCACCTGTTAGTAGCTTTCACTGTTATGCATTTACCTTGCCTTTAAATAGGTGCTTGTACACTATGTAAAATATCTCATCTCATCTCATTTTTCTCAATATCAAACCATTGATATTTGGTGGAAGAGTATTTTTCTTCTCTCGTCTGTGAGGGTGTTTTGTTTTGCAGGTTGAGGATCCTGGGAAGGAGTTGATCACTCCTACATGGTATCAGAGCTCCTCTTTTTGCTCACCTTCTTGGAGACTTTCTACCGCATTGAAGAGATCAAGGCAATCTGATCTTGCCTGCATTTTTTTAATAGAACAATATTTTGGCATTTGAAATTTTATAAATTTCTATTTTGCCTTTTCGATATATTTCTAGTTTGAACCTGTGCAATTTGATCTGTGGAGATTTGGAAAATGAAGAACTCCTGTGAAAGTGAAGGCATTCATTCAAGGCGGTTACAGAGGAGGCATATATATTTCTACACTCATTCCTTCTCTGGATTTTTTCTGTGTTTGCATTCTTTGGCTTGTTGAAGGTGCAGGGTCTAAGTTTGTTGTTTGACGTGAATGATTTGGAGGCTGTGCGAGTAGTGTGAGGGAATGCGCAAGAGTTTGTTGTGTTGTAAATTCTTCCATCTGAGGCAAATGTGAATGGTTCAATTTGAAGGCGTGAAGGGCGACCTTGATGGTCAAATGCAGGCCATCGATTTTGATATATAGCCCTGTGGGTCTCCGAACCAGACCGCTTGCCCTTTGATCAGGGCGTGCAACCCCTCTATAGTGCTCTCCTTGCTATGGCATGGAGTTTGCTCCCATTATGGCATAGACAAAAGATGTGGGCAGGGTGCCTTGAACCAGAAATCGACCTCCTCTACTGCAATCTAGCCGCCAATACAAACTTTATTTTTTCTAAAGTCTTGTTGAAATATTTATTTAGGGTTTTTACCTCTCTATGCTGCATGGTGGGTGCATTTGGAGGGAAATTGAGCATTTTGCTGGGACTTTAGTCCCACATTGGAGGTGCGTGCAGTTTGCTATTGAAATAGCCTCTCAACTCCTTCCTTTGTTGTGAGCAAGTTTCACGAAGGTGTGAAGAGTCTATCACATGTGGGCAATTTTTGCATGCTTGTGGTGGTGCTCAATGATTGTGCCTAGACAAAGATTAGTTTGCCTTGGTGGAAGCTACATAGCATGGGAACCCACCACCAATTGCCCCTTAGGGGCTTATTTTTTGCCTTCGTGCACTTTTCCTCAGGTACATGTTTTTTGCATCTTGAGCTTTTTTGGATCTTGGAAAGGTGAAATCAATTTCAAGAGGCTTCATTTGCAGTTATCTGTGATATCTTGGAGGTTTCAGACCTTGATTGTATCAGTTTGGTGTCTATTTTGCTTGCTTTTGGTGCATTTATTGACATGGCTACTCCTAATTCATTTGAGCTTTTAACTCCTCATAACTATCATACCTGGAAGATTAAAATGCGTAGGTTGCTCCAATCTAAGGGTTTGTGGTCCACATTGCATGATAAACAACCCACTCTTACTAAGGAGTATGAGATATTTGCTCACAGGAACAAGTGGGATGAAGCTATGGGTTTGATGGCTTTGCATGTTTCTGACAGTTTGCTTTTCCATATTGAGGAATGTAATAGACCCAAGGAAGTATGGGATAAGTACAATAACTTGTTTGGTCAGATTAGTGAGTTTCGTGCTTTGCAATTAGAGGTAGAATTTACTTCTCTTTCCCCTAATGCATTTCCTTCCATTGATGATTTTCTAGTCAAGTTTAAATCTATGAGGTCATAATTGGCAGGATGTGGGAAGGATAAAACTGATAAGGAGTCTATTTTCTTGATTCTGTGTAAGCTAAGAGGTCCATTTGTTGTTTTCTCTTCTAGTTTTTACTCCACCATGGATGCTTTGGGTAATGCTTTCAAAATGTCTTCTTTGAGACATTTTGTGACTGTTTGACTAGGGAGAAAGCCAAACTTGCTCAGTTAGATGGGGTCTCTAAGAGTCATGCATTAGTTACACAAGCATCTTAGAGCAAAGGGAAGAAGAAAACTAAGGCTAAGACAGAGTATAATGAGTCCTCCACCTCTTCAAAAGAGGATAAACCTAAAAAGGAGAAGTTTAGTTGTGTGTATTGCAAGAAGAAAGGTCATGATGAACACCATTGCTATACTAAGAAGATTGATGAACTTTTACACCTTTAGAAAAACAACATTCAATTACCCTCATCTGTGACTCCTTCTTCTACAACTTCTCCATCTGTAGAAGTACCTTCATCTTCATCTTCCTCTAAACCTACATAGTCAGGGAATGTAGGATTTGCAAATGGGATGAAAGATCAAGAAGGCAAGCTCAAAGGACATGCATTGGTTACTTCTACAGTTCACTCTGGTTGTGATATATGGTTTTTGGATTCAAGAGCATCACATCACATGGGTTTTTCACCCTATCCTTTTTTGGGTCTTCATCCTACAAATACTTCTAAGATCTTGTTGGGGGATAGTAAGTTTTTGGATGTTGCAGGGATAGGCAATGTTGAGATTGGTGATGGTTGTTTTCGAGATGTACTTTGTATTCTTGATTTGTACACAAATCTTCTTTCTATCTATCAGATTACTCATGGCGAGGTACCTAAGACTGTAGAGTTCACTGTAGATTCTATTTTCATTAGAGGGGCTGATACTGGCAAAGTCATTGCAGTTGGTGAAGCTAGTCATGAGTCTCATCTCTATGCTTTTTCTCATTTTGTTGACAATGATGATTATGAGCCTCGTACTCCACTTGCTAGTGTTGGTAGCAATTCCTCGGGAGAGATTGGTCATTTGAACTTTGGAGTTCTTCACACCTGTGTTGATTCTTCTCCTACTTTAGATCCTGTTGCTTCAGAGGTTGGTTCTTCAGCACAACAGAATGTTCTTGATCCTTCAGATCTTGCTTTGTGGGATAGTCACTTGATAGGTCTTTCAGAGTTGTTTTTTGAATCTCACATTGCTGATTTGGATGATGTATTTGAGGGTATATCCTTTCTTTTTTATGGCAATATCAACACTGTTGTCACACCACATGTGTCTTTGGAGATTGTTGTAGTGCCCCTCCATTTTCACTTTGGTTGTGCAGGTAGTCTGGCGAAGGAACCTGAAGATGAAGATGGAACATGAGCTTTTGTTAGTACTTTCGTGTGTATGATGCATATTGTTATGTTATTATTATTATACAGAGATTTGTTTGGATAGTTAGGTGATGCAGTAGTATGTTGATAGGATAGGTGGAAAGGGCAACATCGTAACATTGAACGTATGGGGGACATATGGGAATTTATCCCTCTCTCTCTCTCTCATTATGCTTGGAGGGATGTCCATTATATATGGTTTATGGTGGTTATTTTTGGATAGAGCAAGGTGAAGCCAAAACGGTCCAGGTTTGGAACAGGAAACGAGAAGAGCAAGGTGAAACCCAAACGGTCTAGGTTTGGAACACATTCTTACCATTTTTTTGGCTTTTCCCCAAGGTAAGGTCATCCTTTAATCATCATTTGTTGAGATATTGATGAAAATTTGTAAGATTGATATATATGTGCTTTCATCTTTAGAAAAAAAATTCTAGATTTGAATTAGTATTTAGACTTAAAAATTTCTGATTTGTTGAATCAATGTCTATATATAATGGATTGGGTTTTCATCATTTCATATACTTATCTATGATAAATCCTCTTTGTGGCCCTGTCAAATAAATTTGCTTGTTGTTGATATTTCCACATCTTTAATTCACTGAGTTTTGAAACGTCTAATTTGTTTTGTGCTTATGCTGTAATCTTTCCATATCTTGAGGTAATATCATGCTTTGTCCATGCTCCCACATGCTTGTCAACTTAGACATTTGTGCTTGGATGGCTGATCATACCCTATTCCAAAACTCCCAAAAAAGTCATACACCTATCAATCCCATTGGATTGAAAGTTTTTAAAGCCCTTTTAATTAATCCTTTTCATGTTGAACATGAGACTATTACATTCCATGAGGTGACATCTCATTAAGACATTTTGCCGAACAGTTCGCATGCCTTGTTGAAAGTTTCTTACCATGCATATTTCTCATACATGTCTTCTAGAGCATTTCCTTGAAAGTTTCTAATTGCATAGTTAGGCTTACACCTATCGATTGCAATTGCTTGGAAGTTACTTAAGCCATTTCAATAAATCCATTTTTGTTGCATATTATGTGATCATTGTACTTTGAGAAATGATATCTCCATGAGGTTGCATTTCCTTTAGACAAACATTTAATCTTCCCTTGCGCCATTAGGGATACCTATATCCTTGTAGGGTTTTATAAGATTATTTTAATCATTTGTAATTATATCGATTCTTGTTCTCTTATGACACCTTGGTTGTGTTAGATCTAGGGCACACAACTGAGAGGGGGGGGTGAATCAGTTGTGCAAAAACTTGCTTCTACTTCAAACACTTGATTCTTCTTGTTAGTTAATAGCATATCAATTAACCATCCATGAAAGCATAATGCATAAACACAAGAGCAAATAAACATCAACACATTGGACACCAAGATTTTGACGTGGAAAACCCAGTTAAGGGAAAAACCATGGGGTGATTAACCCAAAGATTATTCTCTGTTAGAAGAATAAGAAAAATGACTGGCACATGCCAATTAGGGCTCACTACCTGAGCACACAGCTCACAAAGAGGCACACTGCCTACAAGAGACACACTGTCTACAAAGTGATAAGAATCACAAACTTGAACTGGAGATTGACATCTTTACCATGTCTAGATCAGTTCCATTTAAGCCTGAGATACTTCTGCTCTGCCCTTCGCTCTTTCACTATACCACTCTCATCCACTCCACGACACACTTTGAAATGAACTCACAAACCTTCATTTATACAAGACATCGACTTAGGAACAATCATCTAAGTCGGCAATCAACCATAAGGACATTCGCAAGATGATTAATACATCCGGTCGGCCACCACAAGAACATTCACAAGATGAACAACTCATCCGGTCAGCTAGTCTGAACAAGAACTTCATCTGGAAGAATATCTTCAATTCTGGGCTCTACCACCAATGCGGACCGACAACATAACCTCAACATGATCCAAGAACCTTCACAAGCTTGCCTGATTAACCAGGTACATCCACACTTCCTCTACTCACTGGAATCTCTTCTCCTCTTCATCTGAAACTTCAAGAACATAGTCTGCCGCCGCTGTCATACTGAAGAAGGTGCTTCCGGACCTCCAAACCACGTACCAATTGAGATGACACATCACAAAGACATCCCAAACACTCCTTCCAATCTGCAGAGTCTAACAATTCTCCTCCAGATCTCACCGGACCTTTTTGCAACACTCTGTCACTCCGGAATAGCTCCCGAAACTGGTTCTACTTGACCGATCACAACTTTTTCATATCTTCATGCGAACCTCTGAAATCTTAACTGGATCATCTCAAGACTCATATCTACAAACCTTTTAATCCGCATCCTCTGATTCTCAACCTATTGAGTACATTTGCCTTCTTCTTATCACTGTTCTTCACTGTTCCTGATTGAGACTACTTTTCTCAATATCCTCAACACACAGCTCATCCAAACCTTCTTACCAATGCAATATGAGTATGTTGACATCAATGACAACACTGGCTAACCTCATACTTGCAACAATCTCCCCCTTTGTCATTGATGGCAACATATGATATGAAAAACCATCAAGACAAGAACTTCTCTTTTCTGTCACAGCTCCCCCTATCAGCAACAACTCTTCACATGTCTTCTCTTCCTTTACTGCTCCCCCTTTGATCATCAACCACTTGTTTTTCACGTCTTCTCTCCCCCTTTGACATCAATGGCAAAGGGCTCATACTTGAACTTGTAACATATCAGAATCATACCAGCTGCTCCCCCTTAGTAGCAGCTCCCCATCATCAATCCAGATCACAAGATATGACTGTGATATCCATCAGACTGATGCACATCAGTGCATCCTAGTTCATCACTGGAGGGGCCATGACCCCTAACTTCTCTCGGAGATACTCAAAAGTGTCCTTGGGAAGAGGTTTAGTAAAAATATCTGCAATCTGATCCTTGGAGGGTACATACTCCAATCTGACTTCATCCGTGTTCACTTGTTCTCTCAGAAAGTGAAACTTGATAGATATGTGCTTGGTCTTAGAATGCAACACCGAATTCTTAGAAATGTTTATTGCACTTGAATTATCACAGAAAATTATGATAGGCTTCTCATATTCTACTTTCATGTCTCTTAACATCTGCTTCATCCATAAAATTTGAGTGCAACTACTTGCTGCTGCAATATATTCTACTTCAATTGTAGACAGAGATATTGCCTCTTGTTTCTTGCTTAGCCAAGAAACCAATCTCTTTCCCAAAAAGAATGCTCCACCACTGGTGCTCTTCCGGTCATCCACATCTCCTGCCCAATCTGCATTTGTATATGCATGAAGAGAGAAATCCAGATCTCTAGGGTACCATAGACCATACTCAACTGTTCCTTTCAAGTACCTAAAAATTCTTTTGATTGCCATAACATGAGATTCTCTAGGATTAGCCTGGAATCTTGCCACAAGACCAACAGCATGCATTATATCTGGTCTAGTCTGAGTGAGATACAACAATCCACCAATCATTAATCTATACTTTATCTGATCTGCCTTTGGAGAGTCATCATCTTTGCTCAACTTACATCCAGTTGCCATAGGAGTGTTCATTAGCTTAGAATCTTCCATACCGAATTTCCTCAACAATTCTTTCACATATTTGGTCTGAGAAATGAAGATCCCTTTCTTTGTTTGAGTAATTTGCAGACCCAAGAAGAAATTCATTTCACCAAGTATAGACATTTCAAACTCACTTTTCATCTGATTTGCAAAAGTTTTGCACATACTATCTCTTCCTCCAAAAATGATATCATCCACAAACACTTCAACAATCAAAATATTTTCATGATCAATTTTGAAATATAAGTTACTGTCAGCAGTACCTTTGTTGAATCCAATCTGCACAAGATGCTTATCCAACCTTTCATACCATGCTCTTGGGGCTTGCTTCAATCCATACAATGCTTTCTTCAACTTGCAAACCATATCATCATTATCAGACAATTGAAATCCATTCGGTTGTTCAATGTATACTTCTTCTTCCAAATCACCATTTAAGAAGGCAGACTTGACATCCATCTGATATACCTTGAAGTCTTTGAAGGGAGCATATGCAAGAAATAATCTGACTACTTCAATTCTTGCTACCGGAGCAAAGGTTTCTTCAAAATCAATTCTTTCTATTTGAGAGTAGCCTTTGCAGACCAATTTGGCTTTGTTTCTGATAACTTCACCAACCTCATTTAGTTTGTTCTGGAAGACCCATTTGGTTTCAATCACATTCTTGTTTCTAGGTCTGGGAACAAGATCCCAAGTGTGATTTTTCTCAATTTGCATCAACTCTTCTTCCATTGCTTTTGTCTAATTTTCATCATTGCATGCTTCATTTATTGTCTTAGGTTCAATCTTTGAAATCAAACAAAATTCATCTAAATTTTGAGCAATTTTCCTCCTTGTTTGTACCCCTTTGCTTTTGTCACCTATGATCTGATCTTCAGAGTGATTTAAAGTTACATACCTTGGAACTTTGGGAGTCTCTTGCACTGCTGTTTCTTGATCAGGTTCATTCAGACAAACTTCTTCCTGATTTACCGGATCAGTCTGGATCTGAATTTCAAAGGAGGATGGAGCTCCTTGCACCAGAGGATCATTCTGATCATCTTCATCATATTCATAGAATCTTGAGGGCTTCTCAATTCCTTCATCAACCTTCACATTTGTACTTTCTATCATCTTTCTCAATCTCTTATTGTAACACTGGTATGCTTTGCTTTGAGTGGGGTAACCCAAGAAAATTCCTTCATCACTTCTACCATCAAACTTTCCTAAGTCTTCATCTCTTTTGATGTAACACTTGCTACCAAATACTCTGAAATATCTCACAGTGGGAGTTATACCAAACCAAAGTTCATAAGGAGTCTTACCGGTATTGCTTCTGAATTGAACTCGATTGAGGGTGTAGACTGCAATGCTGATAGCTTCTCTCCAAAACACCTGAGGAACATTTGCTTCCAACATCATTGTCCTGGCAGCTTCCTTGATGGTCCGGTTCTTTCTTTCAACTACTTCATTCTGCTATGGAGTCCTAGGAGCAGACAACTGTCTCTTTATACCATGCTTCTCACAGAAGTCTATGAATTCACCGGATGTGAATTCACCACCTCTATCAGACCTTAGACACTTCAATTTTAATCCGGTCTGATTCTCTACCATAGCCTTGAAGATTTTGAACTTCTCAAAGGCTTCTGATTTCTCTTTCAGAAAGGTAAGCCACATCATCTGGGAATGATCATCAATCAGTAACATGAAATATCTATCACCTTGCATACTCTTGATTCTTGTCGGACCACATAGATCAGTATGAACTAATTCCAATAATCCGGTAGAGGACTGATCTTTGCTTTTGAAAGAGACTCTGCTATGTTTACCTAGATGACATTCTTTGTACAAACTATTTGTAGGTTTCACCAATTTTGGAAGATCTCTTACAGCCTGAATATTGCTTATTTTGATGATGTTATCAAAATTTACATGACACATCCTTCTATGCCATAGCCAACTCTGATCAACTTGAACAAATAGACAACTTTTATTTGAACCAACCAGATGGAAGATATTACCTTTAGCTTGAGTACCGGATGCAATCTCAGTTCCAGAGCTTGTAAAGATTCTGCATCTTCCATTCTTGAACCGGAGATCATAGCCTTCATCCACTAACTGACCAACACTGAGAAGATTGTGCTTCAATCCTTCAACATATAGTACATTACTGGTTTTGCTCTTTCCATCAAAAGAAATAGTTCCCCTACCTCTGATTCTGCCAGCAGAATTGTCACCAAACTTTACCATTCCTCCTTCATACTTTTCCAAATCTAAGAACTTGTTCTTGTCACCAGTCATATGGTGAGAGCATCCACTGTCAATAACCCAATCATCCTTTTCTTCAATTTGGGCAGCCAAAGCTCTTTCTACAACCTTATGATTGACAGATTCAGAGGATATTGAATCTTCTTCCTTGATGGCAATAAACACCCATTCATTTCTGGATTTGCTTCCTATTTCTGATTCATCATCTGTTACTCCTTCATTGTCATCTTCTTCATGAACATAATAGCAGTTCTTTTGAAACCTTTGTCTGTTAGTATTAGACCTTGCAGATCTTTCCGGACATCTTGAAGCAAAATGACCAATCTTATTGCAGTTGAAGCTCTTAAAGGGTAGTTTTCCTTCATACTTATCGGACCCTCTTGGCAGTCTATTTGCAATGAGGGCTTCAAGTTGAGCTGTTTCTGCTTCTTCCTCTTCCATGTCTTTCCTTGCTTGATCATACCATGGCAGCTTCCTTGAAGAGTTCTCTCTCGGATCAAATCTTTGTTTGCCTTTCACATAGGCACTGGCTTTGAATGCAGATTCAGTCTTGGGGGAATCATCTCCAAACTCAGTCATTTCAAATGTAGCCAATTTGCCAGCCAGTTGCTCTCTTGTGACAGTTGTATGGGCTCTGAATTCATCAATGGCAGCAACCTTGATTTTGTAGGCAGCAGGAAGGGATCTAAGAATTTTGCAAACAATTTCATTTTCATCCAGAACTCCACCAGCATTCCTGATTCCACACACTAGTTCATTCACTCTTGGCATAAAGGTAGTGATATTTTCATCATCTCTCATCTTCAATCTTTCAAATTTCCCTTTCAGACTTTGCAACCTTGCACTCTTGACAAACTCATCTCCTTCATATAGAAGTTCCAGTTTAGTCCAGATCTCATATGTAGTTGGTAGGTCAATAACATTTGAGAGATCTGAGTCATTCAATGCACTTAGAAGAGCTTCCTTGGTCCGCAGATTGTTTTCAGCATCTGTGATTTCATTCAGAGTTGTCAGACCACCCTGTGGAGGAACATATGGTTTTGAGACCATGGCCAAGTATGCTTTTCCCATACATTCCAAGTGACATTTCATGCGACCTTTCTAGAGAGTGAAGTTGGTTCCATCGAACTTCAGACTATCCTTCTTGTATGACGACATCCTGGATCTCCTTAAGCGGTTAAGCTCCTTTCAGAGAAACTTGGCTCTAATACCAATTGTTAGATCTAGGGCACACAACTGAGAGGGGGGGTGAATCAGTTGTGCAAAAACTTGCTTCTACTTCAAACACTTGATTCTTCTTGTTAGTTAATAGCATATCAATTAACCATCCATGAAAGCATAATGCATAAACACAAGAGCAGATAAACATCAACACATTGGACACCAAGATTTTGACGTGGAAAAGCCGGTTAAGGGAAAAACCACGGGGTGATTAACCCAAGGATTATTCTCTGTTAGAAGAATAAGAAAAATGACTGGCACATGCCAATTAGGGCTCACTGCCCGAGCACACTGCTCACAAAGAGGCACACTGCCTACAAGAGACACATTGTCTACAAAGTGATAAGAATCACAAACTTGAACTGGAGATTGACATCTTTACCATGTCTGGATCAGTTCCATTTAAGCTCGAGATACTTCTACTCTACCCTTCACTCTTTCGCTATACCACTCTCATCCGCTCCACGACACACTTTGAAATGAACTCACAAACCTTCATTTATACAAGACATCGACTTAGGAACAATCATCTAAGTCGGCAATCAACCATAAGGACATTCGCAAGATGATTATTACATCCGGTCAGCCACCACAAGAACATTTGCAAGATGAACAACTCATCCGGTCAGCTTGTCTGAACAAGAACTTCATTTGGAAGAATATCTTCAATTATGGGCTCTACCACTAATGCGGACCGACAACATAACCTCAACATGATCCAAGAACCTTCACAAGCTTGCCTAATTAACCAGGTACATCCGCACTTCCTCTACTCACTGGAATCTCTTCTCCTCTTCATCCAGAACTTCAAGAACACAGTCTGCCACCACTGTCATACTGAAGAAGGTGCTTCCCGACCTCCAAACCACATACCAATCAAGATGACACATCACAAAGACATCCCAAACACTCCTTCCAATCTGCAGAGTCTGACAATTCTCCTCCAGATCTCATTGGACCTTTTTGCAACACTCTGTCACTCCAGAACAGCTCCCGAAACTGGTTCTACTTGACTGATCATAACTTTTTCATATCTTCATGCGGACCTCTGAAATCTTAACTGGATCATCTCAAGACTCATATCTACAAGCTCTTTAATCCGTATTCTCTGATTCTCAACCTATTGAGTACATTTTCCTTCTTCTTATCACTGTTCTTCACTGTTCCTGATTGAGACTACTTTTCTCAATATCCTCAACACACAGCTCATCCAAACCTTCTTACCAATGCAATATGAGTATGTTGACATCAATGACAACACTGGTTAACCTCATACTTGCAACAGGTTGCACCTCTACATGTGCGACATGTTTGAAGACTCATAACACTGGTAATGGCATCTTACCTAAGGCCATTTCAACAATCAATCTACCTACAATCATTATAGTTTTTTGGGACTGGATAGGATTTCACACCTTGTCTATATTTTTCATGCATGTATATCTGAGAATTTCCAACTATTTTTCTTGCTTAATGTTGGAAAAGGATGTAGTATGTAGTTTTACGCTATCAGCTACATTCATGGTATGATGAAAATGGAACATGTGCGACATGGTATGTTCTCTTATGACACCTTGGTTGCACCTCTACATGTGAGACATGTTTGAAGACTCATAACACTGGTAATGGCATCTTACCTAAGGCCATTTCAGAAATTGATCTACCTACAATCATTATAGTTTTTTGGGACTGCATAGGATTTCACACCTTGTCTATATTTTTCATGCATGTCTATCTGAGAATTTCCAACTATTTTTCTTGCCTAATGTTGGAAAAGGATGTAGTATCTAGTTTTACGCTACCAGCTACATTCATGGTATTGTTGGTAAGAGACACTGTGTGGCTTCATGAGTGTTTTCATTGATGGAAACAAAGTCTATCCCGCACATCCGTAGTACATAGTATGCTTGTATTGGAAGTCAGATTGAAGATTGTTTTAGTCCGGTAAACAAGAACAGAGTATGCAACAAGGTCTAACAATCAGGTCTGGATCTCTCAGATGGTGTAAGTCAGCAAGTTGCGGACTTGGACAAGTCAAGAGGAGTATCATGACTACTATATTACAGAGATTGAGCTTCCAGTGATAAAACATGGAAAAGATATGAGCATCTGAGTGTTGGGTTCCAGATAGGCAGAGTAGACTGAGGAAGAACTGACCGACAGAGTATTAGACTTCAATCCGGATGAGTAATTGATGTTGATCAAGCTATTTGAGGGATCATACAATGTTGGCCGACATGATTGATGACTTCAATGCCTATGTTTTTGATACGCATCACAAATCAAGCATGGATTCAGCTGACAGATCAATAATTTGTAAATATCTTGAGTGTTCTGGTTTCTGACTAGAAAGTTGTTGAAATCCTTGGTACGGATATATATACCAGATGGATTCCAGTATGAAGGAGTGTGTGTGTACAAATATGATAAAATAAAGTGTGAAGAAAGGTAGAGATAAGTGAGAAAGCAGCAATACAAGTCTGGTATGTGACAGAGCAGCATCACTAGAGCAGAGGAAGAATGAAATAAATTAGATCAGTATATTGTGCCTAACCAGAACTGAACTCTAGCATTTGTAGATGCCTCTCATTAGTTCAAACACCTGGTTACCTTCTGTAAGTTCTGTAGACAGTAAGTCTCTTGTAGGTAGTGTGCCTCTTGTGAGCAGTGTGCTCGGGCAGTGAGCCCTAATTGGCAAGTGCCATTTTGTACTTCTTATTATTTTAATAGAGAATACAATCTTGGGTTAGTCACCCCGTGGTTTTTCCCTTAATAGGGTTTTCCACATAAAAATCCTTGTGTCATGTGTGTTGATTTTATTTCTGTTCTCATGATTATATATGCTTATATGTTTTGATGCTGCACAAATTATAAAAGAAGACAAGAAAGTAAAGATAATAGAGATAACCGATTCACCCCCCCTCTCAATTATCTACCTTGTTTCCAACAGTATCCAGTTTTATGCTACTAGCTACATTCTCTTGAAAGTTTCTAATGCCTCTTCAACAAATCCCTTTTGTACATATCCTACAATCATTGCATTCCAAGAAATAGCATCTCTTTGAGGCATTCTGTCAAATAATTTGCATGCCTTGATTCCTCTTTTTGCATGTATGTCAACCAGAGCATTTCCAACTTTGATATCTGACAAAAGCTGCCAGGCATGGAAACTTCCTTTATCTTATTGTGGTGAAAACTGAGATGGACATTATCCTCATTCAACCACCAATAGCCTAGGAATTTGGTTTGTTACATGATATTAGTTAATAAAATAAATCTATAGCATCTGTTTGAAAACTATAGCAATCTTCTTCAATCTACCACTATTTTGCAAGATAGAATAATTTCTATTTTAAGTTTTATCATGAATAGGAAGAAAGTTTCTAACTCTGTGGGTGTGATGGGTGGCATAAAGATCTTTTCTTTTGATTAGAAAGTAATTATATCATTGCCATTTGTAGATGAAGAATGAATATGATTATATGTGTATATCTAATTATTTTGAATGTTAATTGTATTGATTTATTGTTAGCTAAATAATCATGAAAGTCTAGAATTATGGTAAAGGACCCTATACGATGGTTTTGATCATCATCATGAGCATAGTCTCTCTTAATATTAGTTTTAGATTGTAGAATTCTAAATATTTGGTAGGAAGTATTAGTGGAAATAGGTAGTATTTATATTTCTAATATAGAAGTAGATAAGTAAAATTGTTTTCATTTAATTTAATATTTATTTATAAGCGGAAGTGCATAGTATCATAGATAGATGCTTGGTGAATGATATTTGTATTTATAATGTTAAGATATCATTTTAAGTTGATTAAATCATTCTTAGATAAATATGTGGTAGATATTACGTTATTAGAAATAATTCATCTATTAGAGAATTCAAGAATAGAAAAAGATGTCATAAATGGAAAGAGTATGATTTTTTATAATTTTTTCTTGATAAAATTATTTTGTTTAAATATATTTTTCTAAATCATGGATTAATTATTATTTTTATCATTAATGTACTTTAACTCCAATTCGAAAGAAGTGAAATTTATGAGTAAATAAAGATATAACGTTTTTTAGTTTGTTTACTAGTTGCAAGTAGGGGAAGTGGCTTTCAATTGGGGGCCAGAACCCAAAGGGGTGTCTAGGATAACCACAGATGGGGGCTTGGGTCTCGTGAGAGACTACTAGGACAACCCATGCTAGTACCATGCAATGACACTCCTCCCTATTGTAGTCTAGCACTCCCTAGTTGTATTTCCTCCTTCTGTTGTGTGAGTGCCTCTGGAAGCCAAGTGTTGTAAGTGAGGTTGGTGAGGTCAGCAGAGTTGTATTGGAGCCATGTATAACCTTTGTTTATGTTATCTTGTTACTTTCCTAACTACCTGTTAGATGTGGGACCTAGTGTTATCTCCTAGCATAGGGGGTGGACCTCAGGGTTCCACATGGTCGGGTGGTTGGTGCTTTTCTCCATTGGGTATTCTTGTTGCATGTTTGTGTGAATGGAGATTGGTCATTGCACTGTGGACTCCAGTTCTTGTTCCTATTTGAGAAGGTTTCCTAGCATGTAATTGCATATTGGATTGTGCGTTTGTTGTATCAATCATTGTAATCTGATGTAATCTTTCCCATGCACTGGGGAAAGCAATGTTGTAAATATTGTAATGATGTAACAACGATTGATGATTTCATCTTGTAAAGAGTATTGTAAAGTGATGCATCTTTCATATGATGTTTAGCTAGAAAGTGATTTGAAATGTTAAATAGACCATGTTATCCTTTATGATATGTTTGAGTAACCTGGATGCTAGCTTTGTGAGTAGCGCAGTCAAGGAATCTCAGAAGACCTAGGTTTAGTTGATTATGTTTTGTTGTGCATTCGATTGTTATTTGTTTAAAAAAAAATTTGTTCCAATAATTTGGCCTAGTTTAGAGCTGTCCTCTGGGATTCCTTGGTGGGGTTTTACAATTGTTGCTTTAGAGTTTCCACATGGTCTTGTTGATCCACCCTCTTCAATTGAGGTAGCACCTGATCATGATGTGACATTTGGTTACGTGGAGGCACTAGGACAGTTTTCAGAGGCATCTTTCATGCTAATCCTTCCTCTCCCTTCTCTTGTTTCAGAGTTGGAGTGGCTTCTTCATTCAGTGAACTTGTTTCTTCCTAAGGGGAGAGGTGTTGCTTATAGGCATTAGATCATCTTTTGTTTCTAGGGATTCTTCATTGACATTGGAGCTTCTTCCTTATGGGGGGATATCATATCTCTCTTTTTCTTTCCTATGGGGGGATTCTTGATTGTATATACATGATGTATGTAGTCCTTGGGGGGTATTAGTGAGTCCTCCATGCATCATTTTGTTTTCTTTTCTCTCTTTTGGAGAGGAGTTTTCTCCCACTAGGTTTTTCTCCTTTTCTCCAGTTGTGAGAGATTGCATTGCATTGCATTATAAATGGGTACCTAACATGGTTGTGTAGCCGGGACCCATCTTGCATCTCATCTTGTATAATAATCTCCCTAAGTTTGCACTTAAGGGGGGGTGTTAGTGTAAATGGGTTTTTACCCTTTGATGAGTGCTAGTAGCACCCATGAAATACACTTTTTTACCTCTTTTTCCTTCCTTCTTATTCCATTGCCCTGATGACTACACCAAAATAGATTAACAAGATTGTTCTAATTATGATTAATAAGAGATGAATTACTTAAAATCATCATTTCTAACTGAGGGACTAATGTGCACTGAATTAATGGAAATATGCAGAATTTATCTCTTTTTGAATCTACAGGTGCAGATGTTCAGGCAAAGACAATTTTGGTCATCTCTGGAGGTGGTCCTAATAATCTCCGGAGCTGACAGATGGATCCCATACCAATCTCCAATATTTTCCAATATGATTGGAGAGATTTTGAGATAATGGGGGAGAATCATCTCTGGAGCTGGACTAAAGTCAAAAGCATATCTCCGAAGTTGAACAAAAGGTCATAAAGCATATCTCCAGAGCTGAACAGAAGATCATAAAGCATATCTCTAGAGCTGCAAATAGAAGTACACACCTCCAGAGTCTCCCCAACATAGATGTAGATTTCCAGCACATTGCCAGTCAACACTTCCAGTAGTAATTGGGGTATTATGGATATTACTCAATCAACACCCGAGTAATCGGATGAAGACCATAGTTAACTGTTGGAAGTTTATCTTTCTTTTAATTTTGCATGAGTTCTTGACAAACTGATTTAAGTACCTATATTTCAGGGCCTTGTTGCCCAGTTGTATTTGAAACTAAGACTCAGGTTTAGTGAGGCTGCTATTCCACTAAACCTATTTTAATTGCATGAATGTTTACTCTGTAGTTAAACAGTTAGTAGAATAAGAGATTGGTATTATCTCATAGATGAACTAGTAGTTAAGGTAAGTAATATCTCATCATTGGATTAGATATAAACTTACAAAAGGTAGCAGCAGAACACAACAAATTATTGTTATTGTAATCTCATTTTGATATAGACATTTTCTGAATACAAAAGCTAATGGAATTGGACTGAAAGCAAATTGCGATATTACTTTCTTGTGTTGATTCTTTACTTTAGTCTTTAACCCTAAGGGTGTGGAGCAAGGGCCCACTCTCACCACCAAGGAAGAAGGCTAGTACTATTGTTTTGTTATTTTAGATTCTGTTTAAGGAGATAGTTACTATTTTCATAGATAAATGCATGTTTCAGTTGAAAGGAATAGTATAGATTTACTTTAGCAATTCATTGTTCAATTTCATTTTTAATATTCTTGGAATTCATTTTCATAGCAGATAGATCAGTAATATTAGTTTCTTTTATTAGTAAAGATCATTAGAGTTAGTAAATAAACTAGCGACTATAGGATTCCTAATTGCAGATAGCCATGGACATAGCCCTAGATTTGACAAAATGAAATATGGAGAAATGCCAAGGACCAACAAACCTTTTCATTTTTGGTGCCATTGCCAGGGATTTCTATGTTAATTAGGAAAACTTAGTTAAAAAGTTTTAGGATAGATTGAATCTATATGGTTAGAGCTAGGGATTCAAAAGGAAGATACATAAAACAAACACCCCATCAACAGACTATAGGAGAAAGCAGTGGGGTGGCACAAGATCTTATTGAAGAGAGACACCTAGAACCTACCTTGGAAGCTACACCTTAATTCAATAATCCCTTAAATCCTCCAAATCGTCCAATTGCTGACTATATCCAAGAATTGCAACAGAGATTCTAGGTAGATCATTTGACAAAAGCTAATTCCTCAAAAACTAATCCTTCAAAAACTCACACTGAATCTCAAGGAGAAGAACTTGTATCAGACATGGATGATAATCATGATAATCATGAAGATGAGGATAATCAAGCCCCAAGAACCTTCTCATATCCCATTGTTCTGGCTGATGGAGATAATGCCCCTATAAAAAATATTTCACCTACACACTTGCCAAATTTTAGGGGTCTTGCTTCTGAGGATCTAGATCAGTTTTTGTTTGAATTCAAAGTGGTATGCTAGACTTATGATTATGGATCAGATAATCAAAAACTCAAACTGTTTCCCTCAACCCTGAAGGATTCTACAATGAGATGGTTTATGGGTTTGCCACAAACTCCATCCATTCCTAGGATCAGATGGAGACAGAATTCTTGGGAAAATACCAGAACAGCTGTAGAGTCAATGATAAGAATGAGGAATTATTCAAAATTAAATAGAGAGAGGAAGAGACCTTAGAGGATTATGTGGATAGGTTCAACTTTGCTTTGAGAAGGTATGGCAACCCTGTAAATCATTCTTTGGCCAGAACCCTATTTGTAAAAGGATTAGACAAAGAATCAAAACAAGCACTGGATCTAATGGGAAAAGGGAATATCAACAAAATGGATATGCCTACTATAGAAGAACTCTGTAGGAACTATTCCAGAACCCAAGATGGAGTGAGAACACCCAAATCTTTCAAAGGGAAGAATGAAATAGGATAGTTAATAGAGGAAATTGCTAATTTTAAAATAGATATTCCAGTCCAATTGAATACCAAATTAGATGGGATTTAGGCAAAAAATAGAACAAATGATCAAGACAGAACAACTAAAGCACTCTCCATTTATTGTCCTAGGTGTAGAAACAAACATCTGTTGAGAGAATGCCCTTTGGATAAATCAAAAATATGGCAAATCTGTGATAGGGAACATCCTACTAGTTGGTGTGATCATCTCCCAACCTTAAAAAGGCTAAGTAAAAAGAATGTCATTATAGAGGAGGAGTTGCACTATGTAGGACAAAAACAAGCTAGGAATTTTCCTTATAAAGGCTTCTTATAGGGGTCCTTCTAATTGGGGAAATAGTCAATGGAATCCCACTTGGCATGGGCCTCAGAATAATCCTCCTTGGGGACCACAAGATTGGCCAAACCAACAATGGTAGAACCAACATTAGCAAAATCAGTCCTAGGGAATCAACAATGGCCACAACAATTTGGATCACAAAACATGCAACCTCATTGGGGTCCTCAACAAGGATATAATCAACAATACCAAGGACAACCTAGATGTTTCCAACCTCAACAACAAGAAATGCTAACTGGACCCCCCAACACATAAGGTCAGTCACAAAACAAACCAGTTAGCCAACCACCCTTACCATCTCAACCTATACCAAACCCACGGAATAAGCAAGGAGAAACTATTTACATAACAAAACAAGAAAACATGGCTGGTATTAATGCTATATATTCCAATAATCTCTAGCTGTGTTCTGGGAAAACACTTCCAAGACCATCTCCTCCAACTATAGTTGAAATAACCAATGATGAGGAACCTAAAAATCCATCCACTCAGCCTCCAGAGGAGATTACTATCGAAATAGTGCTAAAAGAATCATCCTTGGATAACTCTGGAGATCCTCCTAAAAGAATAACTCTAAAGAACACCCCTGGAAACATTTTTGATAAGAACTCCAGAGATAGAAAAAATAGCACCATACCCAGAATGGCTCAAACAACATGTTCCCTAGAAAAAGGTCTTACAAAAACAAGTCCAATCTACCCTGGAATCAGAACTTTTACAAGAAATTAGGCAACTGAACATTGAAATTCTACTCCTACAAGCAATCTGAGATGTACCTGAAATTAACCAATTCATTAAACAACATTGTGTTAAGACCCAGGGAAGAAAGAAAAACTTCCCCTCCACCATCCAGATGGAAGGAAAAGTAGTAGACCTCCTAATGGGAGAAATGCTCCTCCCAAAATATGGAGATCCTAGAAATCCTGTCATAACTATTTACATCTCAGGGGTAGAAATTTCAAATGTTTTGGTTGATTTGGGAGCAACAATAAATGTAATGACAGTTCATACAATGGACTAATTAGCCCTAATAAGTATCCAATCCACATCTACAATCCTTCAACTTGCTGACCAATCGGTAGCTATTCCAAAAGGGGTGATCATTGATGTTCTAGTTGTGGTAGAATCATGGGAATTTCCAGTAGACTTCCTGATATTAGATCCTAGAAACCAAAGAAATTCTTATCCATTGATATTAGGAAGACCATGGCTAGCTATAGCAGCATCATCTATTGATTGTCGAACTAGGGATATGGTCATTTCTAATAGAATAGATTTAAAGAAAATATATTTGTACCCTCCAACTAAACCATCAATACACTATTTAGGAAGAGTATGGATAGATGAGCCAGATAACATGGAAAATAGTGCCTCAGTAGCTATGGTTACCATCAAAGAACATTTGGGTGAGTTAGAGGAAGATATCCACTATGATACAATAGAAGATATCACCCACATTCTTATTAATGAGGATATAATGGAGCTAGCCCAAGATTCAAGGAGAGAACTCACTTCTGCTCATTGTACCCTAGCAAATATCATTCCTTGTGGAGAAACTTTTTACAGAGACTTAGCCACATTCCACATGTTGCTTCCACATTCTTGCCCCCTCAATACCATGACTCCAAGATATGGATTGAACACATCTATGGATCAGATCACAAAATAGGTTATGATTTTACCTGGGAAAACACTGAATATCAATATCTAGTTAGCAGAAAAATAGGAAGAAGAACTTATCAAACTCTTAATTTCCCATTCAATAGCTTTTGCTTAGGAATACCAAGATATGAAGGGAATCCCTCTCGAGATCTATACTCATCATATATACACTGAAGATGTCAAACCTATCAGACAACCCCAGAGAAGATTGAATCCTACTTTAAAAGACATTGTTAAGACTAAAATAGAAAAGTTGTTGCAAGCAGGGTTTATATATCCAATCTCTGACAGTCAATGGGTCTCACCCCTAGTCATAGTGCCTAAAAAGAATGGGAAGTGGAGAGTGTGTATTGACTATAGAGAGCTAAACAAAGCCACAAAGAAGGACTACTTTCCCTTACCATTCATTGACCAAGTGTTGGACAACCTTGCAGGGAGGAAGTATTTTTCTTTCCTAGATGGATTCAGTGGATATAACCAAATCCAATTAGCACTTGAAGATCATGATAAAACCACTTTCACTTGTTCTTGGGGAACTTTTGCCTACAAAGTTCTTCCATTTGGACTATGTAATTCTCTAGCTACATTTCAGAGGCTTGTTTTAGCCATTTTTGCTGAACTAGCTAATGAGTGCATGGAAGTCTATATGGATGACTTTACTATGTATGGGGTTAACTTTAAAGAAGCTCTCATAAACTTAGAAAAGGTATTAAAATACTGTGAAAAAAATTGACTATAACCGAGCCATGAGAAATGCTTCATGATGGTAGAAGAATGAATTGTATTGGGACACCACATTTCAGCAAATGGGATCAAAGTGGACCAAAACAAAATAGAAGTGATCAAATAGTTACCTTCACCTAAAAATCAAACAAATGTTAGAAGTTTTCTAGGTCATGCAGGCTACTATAGGAGATTTATAGAAAATTTCAGTAGAATAACTGCTCCTCTGTTTACCCTGCTTAACAAAGACACAAAATTCTTATGGACAGAGGATTGTCAATCAGCATTTGAAACTTATTGTCACACCTATTTTAAGAGGACCTAATTGGACTCTACCATTTAACATACAAACTGATGCTTCAAATGAGTCCATTGGAGCAGTCTTAGGACAAAAAGAGAAGGGAGAAAGTATGCATGCCATCTATTACATCAATAAAAACCTCACCTCTGCAGAAAGAAATTATACCACAACTAAAAAAGAATTCTTGGCAGTCATATATGCTATAAACAAATTTAGGCATTATATCACTAGGTATAAAATATTTGTACATACTGATCATGCAGCCATCAAATACTTAATGAATAAGCCAGTAGTGGGTGCAAGGATAATCAGGTGGTTATTGCTATTGCAGGAATTTGACATTACCATAGTTGATAATCTAGGCAAATTTAATTTGGTTGCTGACTTTATGTCAAGATTGCATACAGATGGAGAGAACCAGCCAGTGGAGGACATATTTCCATATGAACATCTTTTTGCTATCTCCTCTACTGCACCTTGGTTTGCAGACATAGCTAATCTCTTAGCTACAGGCTTGTTTCCATCCCATTTTACCTCAAAACAAAGGAAACACTTACTTAAGGAAAGCTTATCTTACAAATGGTTAAATGGTTTACTATTTAAATGTGGTCCTAATTTTAATTTACACAGGTGTCTAAAAGATGATGAAATTTTTGATGTCTTAAGGGCATGTCATGATGAACCATCTAGTGGACACTATTCTTCACATAGAACCATCCATAAGATTCTGGGAGCCAGTTACTACTGGCTTCTATTCATAAGGATACCAAGAAGTATGTGCAGTCGTGTGATTAGTACCAAAGGATGGGACAACCAACTTTCACCTAGGAAATATCACTTCATCCTCAAGTAATGCTGGAACCATTTGAGAAATGGGGTCTAGACTTTGTGGGACCAATTTCTCCACCATCATCAGGCAAAGAGTACATTCTAGTATGCATAAACTATGTGACTAAATGGGCTGAAGTTTAGGCATTGCAATTTGCAAGAGAAGAGAAAGTTGCTGATTTCCTCTATAACAAAATTTTCTTAAGGTTTGGAGCTCCAAGATCAATAGTTTCAGATAGAGGACCTCAATACACTTCATAGGTAATCAAAGCATTCACAGACTTATATCAAGTTAAGCACAGGAAATCTTCACCTTACCATCCCCAAGCCAATGGGCAAGTACAAGTGACTAATAGAGAACTGGAGAATATTCTGACAAGGACAATGGCCATGAACATAAAGGATTGGGCTAATAGATTATCTAAAGTAGTTTGGGCTTACAATACCACTTGGAAATCCACAACCAAATTCTCACCATATGAATTGGTTTATGGAAAGAAACCCATCATGTCTATAGAATTTGAATTGCAGACACTCAAAACTTCATTAGATATTGGTTTGTCATTGTCTATAGCATAACAAAACAAGATTCTTCAGCTTAATAAGTTGGATGAAATCCGTATAGAGGCCATACAACAAATAAAACTTGTTCAATATCAAAGGAAGCAATGGCATGACCAGCACATCAAAAGGAGGACATTTCAGCAAGGTGATTGGGTTCTTCTATATGATTCTAAGTTCAAGGAGTTCAAAGAGAAGATACAAACTCATTGGATGGGCCCTTATCAGATAAAAGAAGTTTTTGAGAATGGAACAGTTTTGCTAGAACCCATTGATGGAAGCACATATACATTCTTAGTGAATGGCCACATAATTCAACTCTATAAAAGGCCATCAACAAAAGAAGAGTTCATCAAAGATTTGTGCTTGGTTACAGAGGACACATCCTCTATCATAGATTTGGATTGGAAAAATAAAATAAAAAAAAGAGAAGGTTGAAAACCAGCAAATGGCGGCCTTCTTAACAAAAAATAAGAGAAAGTTGAAAACTAGCAAATCGTGGCCTTCTTACAAAAAAAAGAGAGATAGAAAACTAGTAAATGACTGTCTTTCTCATACAAGGGGATTGAAAACCATAACTTTGGCACTCACAAATTAGGAGCATCTCTGGCGCTTCACAAACTTGGAGCACCTCTGACACTTCACGAACTAGGAGCACCTATGGCGCTCCACCAATAAAGAACCACTCTTAAATAGAGTAAATAAGGAGGGTACCCACATCTGTAGGTAATTAAGTGGAGATGTTACTTGATGAGGTTAGCATGACTCATCCTCCACGTTATGATAAAAACAAAGATGATGTCAACATGCATGCCGTCAGCAGTCGAAAAACCCATCACTTCCGCATGCCTAGGCCATCACGAATCGCTGCACTAACGTCACTTGACAACATGGAATTCCCAGACCACTCAGTGGGAATAATTGTAGAATATGTGACACTAGGGATGCTGATGCCATTTTAAACCCGCACAGGTGCTGCTCATGTGCCTAGTCACATCAAGTCGCATCATAGTCACAGTCTTGCAGCCAAGTACATCAGATTGTCATCATTAAGAATGATTCAGGTAATTCTCATTAATTAACTTATTTAGTAATTGTCTTGTCATTTCTATTTTTGGGTGTTGTTATCATGCCACATTTCCCTGCCATTATTTCCCTTTTCATCTCATGCATGCTGCCATATTTGCCACACTGTCAACCTGTCTACGGAGTGTCCCATCACTTTGTTGCAATTATTACTACTTAAGCATGCTAAACCACTTTCAACCTCCTTTCCCATAATATGAGCAGTAAAACAAAATGACAGACCAACCTTTACTCAAACTTGTAGAATTTCTCTAAGAATCTTTGGCTGTAAAATTTAAGTCTACTGACACAGTCCTCTAGAGTAAAAAGAGAAATAGACTACAGAGAGAAGCAATAAGAATTTTAGCTATAGAGGGTGGAATAAGATATCGAGATGGGTGTCAAGAAGAAATTAGAGCTAGAGAATATATCAGGCTTGCTGAAGGATGAAGTTGTGGCAGACATTCTAAGGAATGCAGGGTGGTTAGAGTTCCTAGAGAAATTTGAAGGTTTTCAAGAGGATATTGTTGATAACTTCCTACGAAACCTGAGAGATAATCAAACAACTATCAGAGGGGTTCAGGTCAATATCTTTGCAACCATCATCAGTCATATCTCCAGATTACCAGAACAAGGAGTGAGGTTTTACCATTTGAAAACCCTATATGCTGATTTAATTAAAAATTTCTCTGGAGATGGTGAACCTACAATACAATTACATTTAAGCAAAAATGAGGTCAAAGGAATTGTTAGGTCTTCACTTCCAAACCCCTAGTAGTTTGTAACATTATGGTTTATGAAATACTTTACATGTTGTTGGTTGCCAAATCTGCAGAGGGTTTGCCAATTCCAATGCACGGGCGGATTCAGCCAACAGATTATGGGAGGTTGCGTGAGCTGCCTCCCCTTCACTTTTGGTTTTGCCGCACCAAGGGGGGTATCCCTATGACAAAAGATGTAACATTGACTAGCTCAATGACAGAAAGATTTAGCTTTACAATAACAGGCAGAATACTCTCATGTGTGGACCAAGATCTGCATGATAGATCACAAGGTTGGCAACACTCTTGGACATATATGTTTGGTTGGGTATGAGAGTATGCAGGGGGTCCTAATCCTACTCCTACAACTAACAGGTGGAAGTGATGAGATGGGTGGACATAATGTCCTGGATGTAAGACAAGGGGTTTTGGCTCATAACTACTAACCCAGGAGCAGACTGGTGCCTATCCATTGAGCAAGGAGTCAACTAGACATATACATTAGATGGTTTGCAACTTTCACTCAAGTTTCAGGGGGTTGGACTTGATGCTTGCCTTACAAACATCACCCAAGAAAGGGTATCTAACTGCCTCTACTTATAGATATCCCTGCACACATACAACCTTCTCCATACATTGACCTAAAATAGTTTAATCCACTCCTTGAATGGAAGTTACAGATCAAGCATGCAGTATAGATATCTATACCCTAGAATCTATGAAACCCTTAGCAACCAGATTCAAAAGAAAGATGACATGCAGCAAATGGAGACAAGCAGATAGACACATGCAACAAGCATTTTTCATATAAAATCAATACTGAAACTGAAATATGTGCAAAATACAATCATGCTGCAACTCATAAACTCCACAATGGGATAGAACAACCAAGATCATGCCCTATTCTTCATTATTTACACAAAAAATGTGCCCAGGCCTTCCACCACCACAAATGGGTCACACAGTCCCTTATATATAGCGAGGAAGGTGCACTCAGCATTAATTACATGGTTGACTCAAAAAAATTGCCAGATACATGCATCAGAAAAATGGCGCTCAAAACAGAAAATGCTGCAGCAAGAAACAGAGGACAGAGCAGGTGAGATCGGGATCTAGGCCACCGCCTGAAGATTTGCATCATAAAAATGGTGGTTGACCTGTCCATCATCGTCCCATACCTCTGCAAAAATCACCATTAAAGTTTCATCTACCCGCAGCCTCAGGAAAGCAGCCACAACAAGTTTCTCCTGCCAAAAATAGTCGCAGATACTCAAGAAAAAACCCACGATGCAACTTTAAAACCTGGCTGTCGATGATTTCCTAGTCATTGAGATCCATGGCCCCCAAAAAGTTGAAAAGTCACCCACCAACCAAATCGTGCCATGTAGGCACTTGCAGTTTCTATCGCTGATTCATTTCACTTACCTTCCCCGCCGAGAGCTTATTGCTAGAACCTCACACGGAAGCCACCACGTGGCAAGCCCTGCGGCACCCTTGAAACCCATAGAAACTCCCTTGGAAGCTTGGTGGATGTAGACACATGGCAGGCTCCACGCCCTCTTGAAACACACAAAGAAACTTTAAAGAAACTCAGCGGAAGCAGCCACGTGGTGGCTTCCGCAAAAATCTTGAGAAACATAAAGGGGTCCTTCGGAAGCTTGGCGGAGATTGACACTTGGCACTGTCCGTGGGGCATTAGTCGCTTCACTAGGACCCACCACCACTTCGCTACAATCAGAAACAAAATAGAAACAATCTCGGAAGCCGACACTTGTCGGCTTCCGCAGCAACCTCAAGGGGTACGTGGCATCTTCCGCCCCTGCTTAGAAACTTTTTAAGGGGCTGCATCCGCTGCTGACACGTGGCGCTTTCTGCGCACTTGCAACACTTGAGACTTGCGCCACTTGAAACTCACTGGGGCCCACCTTCGCGGGGATTTTTTGAAACACAAAGGAAACACCAAAAGGGGCAATGAAACACAAGCAGATATTGACACATGTCAAGTTCCGCGGCCCTCTCATGAAACATAAAAGAAACAGCCTTTGGCACGTGGTGCCTTCCACGTTGAAGTTACCTATTAGAAACAAAAGCCCGGCATGAACAGGGGCTCGACACTTGGCAGACCCGCAACACTTAGAACAATTAGACCCCTCTAGCCACACTTAGAAACATTCAGACACAGAAAACTGTGACCTGAAACAGTGACCCGATATGCATTTTTTATGCATATAACTCAATTTTTAACATTTTCAGGGGCCGATAGGATCTCTCAAACCGCCACTGCCATTTCGACCCTGCACACAACTGATTTCTTGCATTTTTGATAATTATAGGGGCCAAAAATATTAAAACTTTTTGGATTTTCAGGGAAGAGACCTGACTCAAAACCCCATACATAAATTATTACTAACACATGTGATGGCCAATTTTCCATAGTTCTAAGACTAATAATGAAAATATTGATTTTTCTGAGGCATAGAAATGCACACCCAAAATTTAGCATAAACCTTCCAAACTTTCTGTACTCTACAATTAAATCATCTGCAAACAGATATCAACAAGGGAAGGGTCCTATGAAACACCATGGCCTCATTTTTCTGATTGTAAAACATCACTTTTTGTCTCAAGCTGATGGGGAAACATTATGGCAAACATTTTTAGACAATAAACCCCAAGACAGAACACCAAAGAGGGCACAAAGAATGGAAGAAGCTTTCTCTACCCCTTAGGAAGAGGAGGCAAAATCTTCAACTTCCTCTCCAGCTACTAAGAGAGGTAAATGTCAAAAGCCCTCACTGGAGGCAAAAAGAGAAAAGGGAAAGAAGTTGTGGAACCTGTTATAAAACAAACTCCATATTTGACTCGCTCAGCAAGGAGGAAGATGACCTTGGCTAAGGAGTCTACTCTAGTTAAACAAATAGGGGAAACAATTGTCATAGAGCAGACCTCCACCTAGACTTCTGACCCCAAGAAGCAAAAGAAGAAGACAAGGCAGGGTCAGAAAATAAAACAGCTTCAAAGAAAAATGATTCCACAATACACTACTAGGCTAAGGAAGCATCTCATGATTCAGATGAAATTCCTCTTGTAAGAAAGAAGAAACTAAGAGAAGCTTCCCCAAAAACATTTGTTCAACTAGGTTCTCATAGTCCAACTTCACAACATTCCCCTGCTCTGGAGATAGAACAAAAAGAAACTTTTACTATTTCCTCAGACTCTAAGGATGATATACCTACTACAGAGGCACCTACTCCACCTGTACTATGGAGAAGCAAAAGGAAAAGGTAGCTTACCCAAGCTAAAAAAGACACTGCTCTCCTGGTTGAAGTTCTCTTGGGCTTCAGAGCTTCTGTAGATGAGGTTGGGCCTTCATCAACACTAATAATTGCACAGAGAAGTCAAGAGGAAGCTCAAGGCAAGGAGACTGTAGGGGAAGGTGAGACAAAGCAAGTGGGTACAATAGGCAGTGAAGATCAAATAGATGTGGAAAACCCTAATGTACAACAAACAAAAGAAGAAACAAGAACTTATTCTCATCCCTCTAATCAGGAGGATATTGAGATTTCAAGGGAACAACAGATGCTATAGGAAATTGATAATCTGAAAAGATTATTGTGGGGGAAGAATCTGATTATTACTAACCTCAAGAAGGTCATGAAAGAAAAACAAATGGAGCAAAAATAGGTGATTGAAGGGATGCAGGCAAAGCTCTAGAATAAATAGCAAATAATTCAGGAGAAAGATGCAGAATTGAGAGACCAAGAAACAAAGGTAGCCCAAAGCATCAAGGAAAAGGAGACAGAGACAACTCAAATCATCAAGGAAAAGGAGGTAGAGGTAGTACAAAATATTTCTAATATTACCAAGGCCAGAGACAATAGTCTCATAATAAATGTTGCACTTGTTGAGAAAGTACAAAGTCAAGACAAACAATTGACATAGGCCAACAATAAAATAGATGATCAAGAAGAGTACATTTAGGAGTTAATTGGCCCAGGGGCAACCATGGAACATGAGGTGCAAACAAATCCATATGTAGGCCCAATTCCAATAGATATTCCTAAAGCCCTGTTCCATTGGGAAAGAAGATGTAGGGAATATGAGGCTTCTAAGCCCATGCTGCAATTACAGAGGGCAGTAACTCCCATGTCAAAAAGAGTACAAACCTTGGGAGAAAAAGTCTTTTAGATAGCTTCCATTTCATCTGAGATCCTATCTTGCAGGCCCCCAAGTGGAAGTTATGCTCTGTTCTTACAAGAAAGAATCTTGCAGATAAAACTATCTTTGGTTCTGTATGATTTGACTAAAGACACAAAAATAGGGGAAGGGTTTATGGAAGCATACATGAGAAGTTCTAATGAAGACAAAAATTTTCTGTGAGTCATATTTGCATGGCTTCTGTGTTGATGATATGACCTTCATTATCAATTATTTTGTAGGAGAATGTCAACTCAAGGCATTCATGTCACTGATGAGAAATCATCAGATTTGGAATGAAAGGATGGAGGCTTGTCTAAAGAAGGATGCATAAACAAGCCTTTTTATCAGAAAAGAATGTCCAAATCCCCATGCTTTTAAGGTCCAATTCACGGCATATGTTTACTACCCAGACAACAAGACCAAGATTTTACCATTGTATGTAAAGCATTTGTAGGAATGTTCCATTGATTTTGGTCTCCTCATGAACAGTTCATCTAATGAAATGCTTGCAGTGGCAAAGAAAAGGTGGAACATTTTAATTGTAGAATAGAAGATGAGGGAAGTGGTGTCCCCTGCCAACCTCAGGTTGTTTATGAGCAAGGCCAGGTTAGTATCCAAAATGATGGATAAATACCAACAGGAGTGGGTAGGTGGTCGTTTCAGACCCCCTCACATCATTGAGCCACTACCTATTTGGGCTAAACACATGGAAGATGATAAATTGTAGGAATGTGATACAGGAGCATCCTTGGTTTGAGAGCAATCTTGCATCAACCAAAAACATTTGCATTTCAGTTTGTTTGCATTTTAGTTCTTTCATTTTCTAGTTCAGTTCAGGCAATTCAATTAGTAGCAGCTTTCAGCTTGTGGTTCGGTTTTGGCATTTCACATCTTGCAGATCTAGACTTAGCATCTACATTCATTCATATACATCATATCAAGAATTTAGAGCATTTGGATCAGTTACCAGAAAGATATCACTATAAGAAGGTCAACTATTTTCTCAGAGTAGAGCAATCTAACAGTTCCTGATAATCAGCTGAAGGAGAAGGCTTGCAGATCATTCCTTGACTTGTGGATCTTAATGACACATCATTCAATGTCTTGTGGTTTGTGGCCAACCTTCCCCAAGGGTCTGTACGTTGTTCCATTCACCTGAGGAAGTGTTCTATGCATTTAGGTCTGACCTATCTGTGAACACATTATAGATCTTCATTAGAGTTTGTAACCTTCCTTGGCCGACGTGGAGGAATCTATTGGTCTAGAAATGATATATAAAGATGTAATAGATCCTTAGGAAAGTAGTTAGCAATTATTTTCATAATTCTTAGTTTAGATCTTGTGCGAAGGAGCCTCAAAGCTTTATCTTGCATATATGTGTAGTTAGGCCTTTGAGCCCTATTTGTAAGCCCGCATATTGCCGGCGGATCTCTGTTTTGAATTCTATGATATACTGAATGACTGAATCTGCATTTTGTTTCATTTTCTTGAGTGTTTCCATTGTGTTTACTCTTGCTGCATAGTTCAGACAATTCATTCTGTGAACCCTCCTACCATGACTACACCAAGTGGTATCAGAGTGAAAGTTTGATTCTTTGGAGTGAATTGGTGAAGGGGATTCCGTAAGATCTTGTTGTGAGAAGATCACTGATCCAAGGCAGGTTACTTGTGCACAATCGATCACTGATTGAGAGGCAATTATCACTTGTAGCCCGACCGCTAAATTTCAGGCAGTTTGCACCTAGTCCTAGGAAGATGCCACCACAAAGAGTTCCTCCTGTTGGTACAATGGCTAATAGAATAGATGAGATGATGGAATTGATGACAACAATGCAAATTCATTTGGATGCTGTTGAAGAAGATAGGTGAATAGGATTGACACCGAGACCTAATGTTGAAAGCGAGATGAGGAAGAATTTCAATCTGCTAAACAAATTGGTGAAACCCTAGAAGGTAATGAAGAAGAAGAATCAGATCAGATAAATATGTTGCAAGCTATTTCAAAGATTGGAAAGAGACCTAGAGTTGATGTGCCAAACTATACTGGTAATTTGAACCTTGAAGAAATGATTGACTAGATAAATGATATGGAAGAATACTTTGAATATGAGGAGATTGAAGATCTGGAGAAGGTGAAATTTGCAAAGACAAAGTTGAAAGGACATGCTGCTATATGGTGGAAAGAAGTTTAGTTGGAAAGAAACAAAAGAGGAAAAGAAAAGATTACAAAGTGGGACCGGATGGTGACAAAGTTGAAGAATCAGTTTATACCTGCTGACTATGAGTTGGAGCTGTTGAAGAGATTGCAAATCCTGAGACAAAAGGAGAAATCTGTGAAGGAGTAAACTAAAGAATTTCATAAGATGATCATAAGGACAGGACATAGTGAAGCAAGTAAGGAGAAAGTGGCTAGATACATTAATGGACTGAGATTGAACATTCAAGAAGAACTAAGTTTGGTAAGGATGACATCTTTGGAAGAAGCATATCAGTTTGCCTTGAAAGTTGAAGAGAAGCTGAATAAGAAGCATGATTAGAGATAGAGAGGTAGAGGAGGTAAATTTTAGAGAGGTAGAGCATTTTCTAGATATGATAGATCATTTGTGGAGCAAAACAAGCTTGACAGCCCATTTAAGAAGGATGACAGGGATAACAATGCTTACCAGAGAGATGACAAAAAATTTTACCAGAGAGGAAACCCTAGTGCATACCGGAATGAAGGATACAAAAGAGAAGGAAGAGGATTTGATAAGAGGACATTGAGAGGTACTTGTTTCAAGTGTGGAGGTGAAGGACATAGAGCATTTGAATGTAATCAAGGTAGTACAAGCAAGAAGACAGAGAACAGTGGGAGAGTAGCCTGTGCTGAAGAAGAACTTGTTGAATCACCCAGTTCTGTTGGCAAACTGGAGAAAGGAGAATCATTAGTGATGAGGAGAGCACTGTTTCAAATAGAGGCAAATGAGGAACCATCATAGAGGAAAAGTCTGTTCAGAACTAGATGCAAATCTGGAGGTAAGTATTGTAAAGTTGTAATTGATAGTGGTAGTTCAAATAACCTAGTTTTAGAGGAGATGGTGACTAAGCTGAAGTTGGAAAAATTGAAACACCCTAAGCCCTATTAGATAGCATGGATTCAGGATGATCATAAGGTACTGGTGAGTGAACAATGTTTGGTGAAATTTCATATTGGATCTTATTATGATGAGGTCTTGTGTAATATTATGCCTATGGATGTATGTCATATCTTGTTGGGTAGACCTTGGCAATATGATAGAAAAGCTATGCTTGATGGGAGAAAGAATACTTATACTATAACAATAAATGGAAAGAGAATTACTTTGATTCCTTTGGAAGATGATCCTAAAGATGTGGTATGTGGGAATGCTAGAATTTGTTTGGTAGATGGAAGGAAATTTTTGGATGGTTTGAAACAAGAAAGTATGTTTTATGTCGTGATTCCTAAGAAGCCTAAAATATTGAAGAAAGAAACTGAACCAGAGGAGATAAGAGAGTTACTGACAGAGTATGAAGACATCATATCAGATAATGTACCTAAAGGATTACCACCTATAAGGAGTATCAATCATCACATGGATCTTATACCGGGAGCAAGTTTGCCTAACAAAGTAGCACATAGAATGACACCGACAAAGAATGAAGAATTGAATAGATAGATACAAGAGTTATTGAGGAAAGGTTTGATCAGAGAAAGTTTGAGTCCTTGTGTAGTACCTGCAATTTTAGCACTGAAGAAAGATGGGGAATGGAGAATGTGTACTGATTCCAGAGCAATAAACAAGATCACAATTAAGTATAGATTTCGTTTACCTAGGATAGATGATATCATGGATTGTTTGAGTGGAGCAAGATATTTCACAAAGATAGATTTGAAGAGTGGATACCATTAGATCAGAATCAGAGAAGGAGATGAATGGAAGACTGCTTTTAAGACAAATGAAGGACTATATGAGTTGTTAGTGATGCCTTTTGGATTGACAAATGCACCGAGTACTTTCATGAGATTGATGAATGAAGTTCTAAAGAAATTCTTGGGTAAGTTTGTGATTGTGTATTTGGATGATATTCTAATTTTTAGTAAGACAAAAGAAGAACATTTGTGGCCTATTAGTCAAGTTTTGCAGAGGTTGAGAGAAGAGAAATTGCTGATAAACATAAAAAAGTGTAGTTTCATGAAAGAAGAGTTGGTATATTTGGGATTTGTGATTTTTGTAGAAGGATTGAAGATCGACCCTAAGAAAGTGAGAGCAATTATTGAATGGCCTACACTAGAGAGCATTGGAGAGGTTAGATCATTTCATGGATTGGCTAGTTTCTACCAGAAGTTCATTAGAAATTTCAGTTCAGTTGTAACCCTATGACAGAGATAATGAGAGGTGATAGGAAAGATTTCAAGTGGACATCAGGAGCAGATAAAAGTTTTGAGTTGAAGCAGAAAGTGACAGAGCAACCTGTTTTGGTATTACTAGATTTCAATAAGGTATTTCAAGTTGATTGTGATGCAAGTGGAAATGCAATTGGAGCAGTGTTAAGTCAAGAAGGTAGACCTGTAGCATATTTCAGAAAGAAGTTGAATGATGCAAGGAGAAGATATTCAGTTTATGATCAAGAGTTCTATGCCATAATTCAAGCCTTGAAGAAGTGGAGACATTACTTGTTGCCTAAGGAGTTTATGTTGTATACAGATCATCAAGTTTTGCAGTATTTGAACAGTCAAGGTAAGTTGAAACAGAGACATATGAGATGGGTAGAGTTCATACAGAGTTATACTTTTGTGTTGAAGCATAGGAGTGGTAAATCAAACAAAGTTGCTGATGCCTTGAGTAGAAGAAGAAACTTGTTGATGGAGATGAGAGTTGAAGTGTTGGGTTTTGATGAATTGAAGAACATGTATGAGGGAGACACTAGTTTTGCAGAACCTTTGAAAGCATGTAAGGAACCTGTTGTGATAGATAGGAGTAAGTGGTTGGACTATTTCATTCAAGAGGATATGTTATTCAAAGGGAGTCAATTATGCATACCTAGAAGTTCAATGAGGGATAATTTGATCAAGGAGAAGCATAGTGGTGGATTGGTAGGATATTTTGGCATTGATAAGACAGTAGCTTTGGTAAGTGAAAATTACTTTTGGCCTTAGATACATAAGGATGTTCAGAGATTTGTGCAGAGTTACAGAGTTTGTCAAGTTGCAAAAGGGAGTAGTCAGAACATTGGATTGTATAAACCTTTGACAGTACCGGAGAGACCTTGGGAAGACATAAGCATGGATTTTGTGATGGGATTACCTAAGACACAGAGAGGACATGATTCAATATTTACAGCGGTTGATAGATTTTCAAAGATGACACATATCATACCTTGTAAAAAGACAACTGATGCAGTGCATGTAGCTGACCTATTTTTCAAGGAGATTGTGAGATTGCATGGATTACCTAGGAGTATAGTTTCAGATAGGGATACAAAGTTTGTTGGATACTTTTGAAGGACACTTTGGAAGAAAATGAAGATAGATTTGAAGTTTAGTTCTACTTTTCATCCACAGACAGATGGGCAAACAGAGGTAGTGAATAGGAGTTTGGGAAACTTGTTGAGATGTTTGGTTGAAGAGAAAGCTGGAAGTTGGGATTTGATTCTTTCACAAGCATAGTTTGCATACAATAATTCAGTAAATAGGAGTATCGGAAGAACACCTTTTGAGATTGTTACCGAAGTGAATCCTAGAGGAGTTGCAGAATTGAGAGACATCAGTATAGAAGAAAAGAGGAGTACAGAAGCAAAATAATTTGTAGATCATATGAAGACAGTGCATAATCAGGTGAAGAAACATTTGGATGATATGAATAGTAAGTATAAGGAAAGGGCAGATGAGAAGAGAAGACATAAGGAATTTGAAGTGGGAGGTGAAGTAATGGTATACCTAAGAAAAGAAAGATTTCTAGTTGGGACTTATAATAAGTTGAAGATGAAGAAGTTCAGACCTTGTAAGATAATCAGGAAATTTGATTCAGGAAATGCATATGAAGTAGAGTTACCAAAGACATTGAGTATATCACCAATTTTCAACATTGTAGATCTTTATTAGTATCATGAAGAAGAGTTCAGTGACAGCATGGAAGAAGACTTGAAGAAGCAGTTACCACAACAAGCACCAGATCAGATAGAAGACATCTTGGACATCAGAGTTAGATGCGGCACTAGAGGAAAACAATACAAAGAATACCTTGTGAAGTGGAAAGGAAGACCAGAAGAAGATTCATCATGGATTTCTTAGGTTGAGGTGGACTGTCTTGGTTCTCCCCTAGCCCCAGCAAAGTGAGGGACTCACTTTTTCAATAACCCCAGATGTCTGATGCAGGAGCATCCCTGGTTCAAGAGCAATCTTGTATCAACCAAAAACATTTGCATTTCAGTTTGTTTGCATTTCAGTTCTTTCATTCTCCAGTTTAGTTTAGGCAATTTAGTTAGTAGCAGCTTTCAGCTTGTGGTCTAGTTTTGGCATTTCACATCTTACAGATCTGGACTTAGCATCTACATTCATTCATATACATCATATCAAGAATATAGAGCATTTGGATCAGTTACCAAAAAGATATCGCTATCAGAAGGTCAACTATTTTCTCAGAGCAAAGCATTTTAACGGTCCCTAATAATCAACTGAAGGAGAAGGCTTGCAGATCATTCCTTGACTTGTGGATCTCAATGACACATCATTTGATGTCGTATGGTTTGTGTATGACCTTCCCCAAGGGTCCACACATTGTTCCATTCATCTGAGGAAGTGTTCTATGCATTTAGGTCTGACCTATTTGTGAACACATTACAGCTCTTCATTGGAGTTTGTAACCTTCCTTGGCTGATTCAGAGGAATCCATTTGTCTGAAAATGATATATAAAGATGTAATAGATCCTTAGGAAAGAAGTTATCAATTATTTTCATAATTCTTAGTTTAGATCTTGTGCAAAGGAACCTCAAAGCTTTATCTTGCGCATATGTGTAGTCAGGGCTTTGACCCCTAGTTGTAAGCCTGCATATTGCCGGTGGATCTTTGTTTTGAATTCTATGATATATTGAATGACTGATTCTGCATTTTCTTTCATTTTCTTGAGTGTTTCCGTTGTGTTTACTCTTGTAGCACGGTCCAGATAGTTTATTCTTTGAACCCTCCTACTGTGACTGCGCCAGAATGGATGAAGTAGGTTGATCAGTTTAGAGGAAATGGTAATACAGACCGCACCACTTGGACCACTTATGCAAAGGACTACAACTTGACTGATAGAATATTCCACCTGAATAAGTCCAGATTATGAGAAGCAGGAGGACCTGCTAACCTTTAAGTATGGGGGGGATGATGAGTGCCAGGTAGCACCCATGAAATACACCTTTTTACCTCTCTTTTTCCTTCCTTCTTATTCCATTGTCCTAATGATTGCACCAAATAGATTAACAAGATTGTTCTAATTATGATTAATAAGAGATGAATTACTTAAAATCATGATTTCTGATTGAGGGACTAATGTGCACTGAATTAATGGAAATATGCAGAATTTATCTCTTTTTGAATCTACAGGTGCAGATGTTTGAGCAAAGACAATATTGGTTGTCTCTGGAGGTGGTCCTAATAATCTCTAGAGCTGATAGATGGATCCCGCACCAGTCTCCAATATTTTCCAATATGATTGGAGAGATTTTGAGATAAAGGGGGAGAATCATCTCCGGAGCTGGACTGAAGTCAAAAGCATATCTCTAGAGCTAAACAGAAGGTTGTAAAGCATATCTCCTAAGCTAAACAAAAGGTCGTAAAGCATATCTCTAGAGCTGTAGATAGAAGTACACACCTCCAAAGTCTCCCCAACATAGATACAGATTTCTAGCATGCTGCCAGTCAACACTTCTAGTAGTAATTGGAGTATTCCAGATATTACTCAATTAGCACCCGAGTAATTGGATGAAGACCGTAGTTAACTGTTGGAAGTTTATCTTTCTTTTGATTTTGCATGAGTTCTTGACAAACTAATTTAAGTACTTATATTTCAGGGCCTCGTTGCCTAGTTGTATTTGAAACTAAGACTCAAGTTTAGTGAGACTGTTGTTCCACTAAACCTATTTTAATTGCATGAATGTTTACTCTGTAGTTAAACAGTTAGTAGAATAAGAGATTGGTATTATCTCATAGATGAACTAGTAGTTAAGGTAAGTAATATCTTATACTGGATTAGATATAAACTTACAAAAGGTAGTAGCATAACACAGTGAATTGTTGTTATTGTAATCTCATTTTGATATAGACATTTTCTGAATACAAAAGCTGATGGAATTGGACTGGAAGTAAATTGTGATATTACTTTCTTGTGATGATTCTTTACTTTAGTCTTCAGCCCTAAGGGTGTGGAGCAAGGGCCCACTCTCACCACCAAGGCAGAAGGCTAGTACTGTTGTTTTGTTATTTTAGATTATGTTTAAGAGATAGTTACTGTTTTCATAGATAAATGCATGTTTCAGTTGAAAGGAATAGTATAGATTTACTTTAGCAATTCATTGTTCAGTTTCATTTTTAATATTCTTGGAATTCATTTTCATAGCAGATAGATCAATAATATTAGTTTCTTTAATCAGTAAAGATCATTAGAGTTAGTTAAATAAACTAGTGACTATAGGATTCCTAATTGCAGACAACCATGGATACAACCCTAGATTTGACAAAATGAAATATGTCTAAATTCCAAGGACCAAGGACCCTTGTCACCCTTACACTATTTTCTTAAGTTTAACTTAGGATTAGTAGGTAGTTAATTATCGGGTAGTTTCACCCGTTAGTAGTTTCCAACGTTATGCATTCACCTTGCCTCTAAATAGGCACTTGTACACTATGTAAAATATCTCATCTCATCTCATTTTTCTCAATATCAAACCATTGATATTTGGTGGAAGAATATTTTGCTTTTCTCGTCTGTGAGGGTGTTTTGTTTTGCAGGTTGTGGATCCTGGGAAGGAGTTGATCACTCCTACAATATTCAACCCTAGGAATTGCACACAAGACCTACTACACCTATAAGAGGGGATCTACAGTTGGCAACTTGGCATTGCCATCTTCAACACCCATCAAATCATTGTCCAAGGAAATGGTAGACTTGTGGAGGTGTTGATAGACCAACTGCTAGAGAACATCTAATGCACAAAGAACACTAATAGATACCCATTTCAGTATGGTTCACTCATTATCTTCCTTGCATTTTACTTTATGAATAGATTACCTAGATTGTCAGTAAAAGATGGAGTCAAGACACCACTATGGCCACCCAAATCAATGATTATATAAAACAATTCAAAGACAATACCTCCTACATTGAAGTCTTTTGGGGATTTTTTAAACCATTCTAGAAAGAGATGCAGGATAGAGATAGAATGTCATATAGGAAGTATATGAAGCAAATAACTTTTGTTGTGGACAAAGACCATGTGTTTATAAAGGAAATGGAACCTAGGACCTCATGGCTGCCTCCTCTCCCATATGAAGTAGATGATGAAGTTGTAGAACCAAACATAAAAGCACTTCTAGCTTGCCCAATATATCCAAAGGTAGAAAGGTTCAGAACATACAAGGAGTTCATAAACAAACAAAGCAAGTAGAAGACAAGAGAGCAATTTGAAAATAAGAAGGGCAAATTACATAAGAGTTGGAGTTTGCAACAAGATCCTATAACATCAGAGGTCACAACAATTTATGATTCTCCCACCACAGATGAAGAAAGGCCATTGCAAGTACATTGATCTAGATTTTTCAAAATGGAATCACCTAAGTTTGAAATCAAGGATTCACAAACATATAAAATATTAGGAAAGGATGCATTGGACAATTGATCACCACCAATCACAACAAGAAGGCAACTATTGATATCTTTAGCACAACCATAGATAGAAGAACCTAAGTCACCAAAAAGGGAGGCCACAAAGGAAGGTTTCTACAAATGAGCAATGAAAAGAGAAAAGGTGAGATCTCTCACCCAAAGAAAAAATAAAAATCTAAGAGAAAGTATACTGCTACACAATCTAAAGACACAGAGGAGACTAAACAAATAGAGGTAGTAGAAATAGAATAAGAGGTAGGGACAAAGCAACCACCTTTGAAGAAAATAAGAGTAAATAGAGGAAAAGGCCACTGAAGAAGAGAAAGAAAAGGCACAAAAAGAAGAGGAACCTCTAACGGTTCAAATGCAATTATACAAATCACTTTTTACACAAGGAATGCCACTCATAACTACCCAAATGTACGCACAAGTTGGTGCAACAAATAAGAAAGTCATGAAGCAAGCAATACTAGACTTTATTTTTAGAACTTCTCACACATTAGCATAAACAATAGAGAGATTTATGGAAGAATTTGCATCACTATTGAAGTAAAAATAGGATGAAGCAATCAAAAGAGAAAGAAATAAGGAAAGCAACATTCAATGAAGTTGTAGTGAACTTGTCACCAGACAAAAGAGTAAAATTAATTCAACTTCAAAACCAAGAGTTGCGATCAAAACATAGAATATGTAGACTCTTATCCCAAGCAAAGGAAGTAATAGAAATGGAGAAACAAGAAACCATCCAAGGTACCTATAAAGCCTACACCACATTGTTTCAAGAAGAAAAAGAAGTAGTACAACAGGAAGAAATACCAGCACAAGAGGAGCAACAAGAAGAACCATTACAATAAAGGGAAGAGAAAATAGAATAGAAACTATCAGAGCAAGAGCCTCCTTCACCAAAACAACCTCCACCAACCACACCTACATCTCCATCACAGGATTTGAAGTAGGAAATTAAGAAATTTTTGGCAGAACAAAAGAAACTACAACATCTACCATCTCCTTCAATTTTACGACTTTCAATTACAAGCCTATCATAAATATCCCCACTACAAAAGTTTCAATTGGGAGATGTGCCACAATCAAAAAGGATGGATTTTCTCAAACAATAAGTGGATAGTGGATATTATGGAAAATATGTTGAACACACTACAAGCAATATCCCCACAAATTACTAGGGACACCTCAGCTCCATTGGGACAACAATTGAAGCAATGTATAGATGACATGCTACAACAAATGGAAAATCAAGAGGTGGTAGTTAAATAGAATGTGATGGAGGAAATAAAAAGAAAAAATTGAAGACATAAGGAAGAACTATGCCACCACACACACCAAATTAGAGGTTGAAATAAATAATATGTAGACTACTCAAACAAACATAAACACCTTGTACCAATTTTGTCTTGGATAGCCTACAAAAATGAAGGCTTTGAAGGTGCAAATAGAAATTATTGAGAACCAAACAATGCAGCAAGAAACTACTTATGATGTACAAAAAGACCAAGATGGTAGCTGACAGACCGTGTATATTGAAACTCTTCACAACTAGCACCAAAAAGTACAAGACCAGAGGGAAGGGCTAAGAGCACAAATCAAACAACTTTAGGAAGAAATTATCCTCTACCTTGCACATATCACAACCTTGCTAACAGAAAATAATAAGGTAACAATGAGAATTTAGATACTAGATACTCTAGACGAGAGCACACCCTTCTCAACAACAATGGAAAAATATTGTTACGATAGGAAGGAATCATACAATGGGACAGTACATACACCCAACTGAACATGATTTACAAACATATCTTTCCTTGAACAACAGTTGCTTCCTAAGTTTTTTGTACATAATTTTGCAACTTTTTCCAAAACAAAGCCAAGATGTCTTGGGTAAAAGACATCATTTCAAAGGGGGGGATGATGTTGGTAGGGTAGAGCTAAATTTACAACAACACTCATCCACCACAAAAGAAATATGACACTGACACATTCAAAATCTATCATATAAAAAAAGACACACCCCTTGAGATACTTATACTATGGTATAAGAAAGGCTCAAACAAATGTAATAGAATGTATATAGTATGAGAAAGATATGGCCTAAAATATAATAGAAAATACAATTTTTGATCAAATGTAATGAGATCAAGTATGTAAGAACCATCTCAATCACACTAGATTAAAATAGTATTACTCTCAATAAAATAAGGCAGAAAAGGGAAGAATTAAAATTTTCCCATAAATAACACAACTCATGAAAAACACTTCTTCAATATAATCAAATAATATTCAATACATCAGCTATTCAAAGAGATTAATAAAAATGACTATTCCTTTACAACATCTAGCCATATAGGCTCATACAAAAGAACATTGCAACAAACAATGTCTTTGATACCATACTATATCTTTGACACTGAATGTGGCAGAGAGAGAACATCATCAAGGTGATTTACCGCCCAGCCATGAGGTTCACACCTCCCCAGTCTTCATCCTGAATGGAGAAGTCCAACCCTTCACGCGGGGTCTAGCAAACTGAAGTCGACATGCGTGAAGGAATCTGATGCAACTGGGTACACTAGAAATGGATTAGGGGTATACAAAATAAAATAAATTAAATGGATCATTGAACACGAATAATAATAAGATCCAAGCTCTACATTGATTTTACATTCAAAAAGAGTATATTGGTTCACAGGTTTTCGAGTCCAGAAGATGTTCGGTGTATTGAGACTTATTTGAAAGCCAAGCTTAGCGAGATTTGTAATACAAGAAAAAGAATAAAGGAATTGTAGATAAAATGCAAATGATTTAAAATCCTCAATCAAAAAGAAATGAAATGAATCTCAATTTTTAGAATGAACCAAATTTTAAACCCTTATATCAAATAGAATTTGCAGGAGTAATACCATGCAAAACTCATTCAAAATAACCAGAGAATTTTCATATTAAATTTTAAAAATTTTCATGCAACAAACATACTTAGATTTTTTTTATTTTCTCAATTCTTGCTTTTTTCCTTGATTCTGCTTTTTACCCCGAAGTCTACTTTTTTGGATTCCCTAACTCTTCTCTTTCCATTTTCCTTCCCTATTTAAAATATTTTTCCTTATGCACAAAGCATATGTTCAGAAAAAAAAATAGAAAAAGCAATTAATTCCAAATTATCCACCTTTCCCACTCTTTTCCTTTTTCTAAATTTAATTTTCCTAAACTTAGAAAATTGATAAAGAATCCAAGATTCCTTCTAAAAATAAAATGCCTTTATGACAAGAAACTGCCACTTCAAAATTAGATAGAAGCAAGTAAAATCATATAATGCGTAAATATATTTTCCAAAAGATATTAAAATATCAAAAATATTTATTTAAAAACATTGCATTTAATTGATTTATTTATGCGACCAAATATTTAATGTAGTCCATCCATTAGAATAATTACTCTAATTGCAATTAAAAATAAATGCTTGATATTTTTCTGGCACACTCATTCATATTAATGCAAATTTAATCTATATGTCATAAATGTGGTGTGTGCATATTCACTACAACACAATTCACTTTTCAGTTAAACTCACTCTGCCTCAATGATACTCTCTCTCCATCGAGAGAGTAAGAGAGTGTTCTTGTCACACACACACAAGTCAAAATTGGTCGATAGCCATTTAAATAATAATATTTAATTTATAATTAATTATTAAAAATAAGGGTTGTGACATCCTTTCTCCCTTAAAAGAATCATCATCCCAATGATCAAGTTAACTAAATTCATAAGAAAGTTTCATACCTCTTTCTAATTGGTTTTACCTCAATGTTATAATCTGCCCACCTTTCAAGAATGTCGATTACTTCAAAGTACCTCTTTTCTCATAATAGCAAAATCTATCTCTAACACTCGCACACATCGTTAGCACATTAATAGTCAAATTATATAATCCTTTGAACAAGCTAGTCATTATCTAACTATAAGCTTAATCAAGGTTTCATCACATTACAAAGAGAGATTCATTAATCTATATTTCATCTTATTCACTCTATTTCCATATTTTCAAACAAGCTAGATATACATGCCATAGTCTACTCCAACTAGAGAATGTGTTTAGACATCTCAACTTGATTGAAAGGAAGTAATGGTATTCCAAGTCTATAAGCAATGATTCTTTGCAAAGGTATTGACAACTAATTCATACCTTTTCTAAAATTTTCTAGTCTCCTACCCTTCTTATTAATGAAATAGTTTTGAAAAAGTCTTATCATATTCTAAAACACTTTGCATACAGGAAGCTTTAACATATAGCCCTACTCAAGAGGTACAACACTTGCAAGCACACTCATACTCATAAGATAGCAAAAACTTCAAGTTCATCTCATCAATCATGCTCTTTTGCATGAGAGCCCTGAACATTTTCTAAGAAGGTAAAATTTCCAACACCTAACTAAGGGAAAGAGTTTCAACATTAAACTCAATATTAACACTAAATATCAAGAGTGTTTTCAATTAATAAGTAAGATCATCAAGGTTCATAACACTAGTTGAAAGAAGCATTTCAACAATCATAATAAGACTTTTAAGTCAAGAATCTAGTCAAATCTCAAAATAAATGAAGTCACATCGTTTCAATTGATTGAAAAATGTCAACAATATAAAGAATGACCTCAACAATAAGCTATTACATCAACACAAAAATTCACCATCAATAGTGAAAAAAAGATTACAACAATAGTCTTCAGGATTCAACAACAAAGAATGGAAGCCATAATATCTTCAACACTAAGCTGACAAAGTTTTGCAATGTAGGTGTTAATGGTGTTTTTAGCACACAACAATGCAGGTGAAATACAGAGACATCACCCCTCTTGAAAAAGGTATCCTATCCAAGATAGGACTGCCCCAAGGATAATATAGCTAGGTCTTAACTTACATGGAATAACTTCAGTGGAATGTATCAGCTGTACCAACAAGGGGACTTACATATAACATGGGGTTTGTGAAAAGATGGCAACAATGTAAATGCAGAAACCCTAGGTGGTTCAGACTGTAAAGTCTAAAATTCTCTAGTATATAATCAATGTAATGTTGCTCAAACCCTAAATCTACCAAACTTTATGTAAAGAAAATGCAAAAGGAAAAGGGGGAGAGAGGAGGGGTAAGAGATCCTATAGACAATTACATAAATGATCAATAACCAGATAGATAGATTCCCAATAATAAATAGATTTCTGCTTAACTAGGTAGCCCACAATGCCACAAAGACTGTGAAATCTTCTAAGGGAATGTAATGATTCTCAAATTGTGGAGGGTTCATCAACCACCCAATTCTTGGTGCAGCCTAATGAATTCACACAATCGAACTCAGCTCATATGAAATATGCCCAGACTAACCATGCACAATGACATACAATCAACAAGCCATCAATGGTATGGACAGGAAATCCATCAAATATCTGAATGATTAATCACAAATGCAACTGAATATCCACTAATTTCAGATTAACATGAACCATGAAATCTAAAATGAGACAACACAGAAACACAAATTCCCAGCAACCTGCAAAACTTGCTTTGTATTGACTGAATTTTGGCAGAGTCTTAGTAATTCACTATCAAATCTTACTTGTTACAATGAGAGAATGATGGCCCTTTTATAGACAAGGAACCATACCAAGTTTTTCAATGGACATTGGAGATTAACTCAACACCAATGGTCCAGATTACGTGGCATTTAATGGGATACATTAGTTTGTTGCATTTTTAGATTTGCATTTGTCCTTTAGGAAAAAGACAAAATATAGCTTCCAAATACATTGAATCTAGATAAAATGGATACCCATTTGGTTGTACATGATAAAGGGCCACTTTCCAAGGTGGAAAGAAGTCAAAATGAAGTCACATGACATGTGAAAACTTGAGCTGATGTGGACTGACGGGATTGCTCATGTTGATTGTATCATCTTGTTGCTTACCACCTTTGAGTCATCCATAGGATAAATGACTTCTCCAATGAGATGACTGGTAAAGGAGAGTTTGTAGCACATCTTTGATGAAGACATATCCAATTGGATGCTTGTTGGATCAATTCTTGATGACTTGAACTACTTGAACATGTGCAGGCAGCTGTGAACATGTCCTGGTCATTAGATTGGATCTGCAAGAATAGAAGTGGAGTAGACCTGATCTCTTGTGTCTTCAAGCTCCTGGGACTCATCTCCACCATCTTGGACATTATACTAACTTTATCTTGTAGGTGCAATAGTAATTTGGTTGATAGAGTGTCGATTCTGCATTTCTGGGTCAGCAGGGTACCTCTGTGTGTTCATCCTTCCAAGACAGCTCCAACAAGCCCCTGTGTCCTCCAAGACCTTCAATTCATAATGAAAAGCATCAATTTCATCATAAACAATCATTTTCCATCAATTTGGATCAAAATATGTCCATTTGTGGCCTTAGATTCATCTGGAATAGCTCATTGTCAATGTCACTTTCTCTATAAACAACTTCTTAAATTTAGTGATTTTCACATGATTTTCTGCATTTTTTACCATTTTCAAGTACCCATTTGGCCAATATAATGAATATGAGAAGTTTTTATGGCCATTTGAATCCATTTGGAGGCTTTTATTTCATGGTTTATATCTTTTTTTGCAAAAAGCAGGATTTTTGGGGGGTACTGACTTTTCATGTGCAGTAGCATTAATTGTTGAAAAACGTGACCAAAATCCACACAAACTTGGTAAAAATGTTGGTCATGATGTGATAGATTGATATGCAATTCAAATTCATCAAGAAAATCCAAATTTCCCCTTCAAAAAATATGTTTTTTGGCCCAAATTGGCAAAAAGCATTGATTTTGGGGTGTACCGACTTAGCACTGATTTTGGCTCCAACTGACCTAGCACTGATTTTGGGGTCTACCAACCAAAGGCAGTATGTTCCATTTTTCATGCAAGTCAGTACCCTTAGTGTTTAGCACTAGACCTTTCGGCGGGGATTTGGGGTGCTACTGACCTAGCGGGGTTTTTAGGACCTACTGACAAAAGGCAGTGGAAGCGATTTTTAGAACAAGTTGGTAAGGTCTGTTTTTAGCACTAGGCGATAGAACTAATTTTTAGCGCTAAGTGTAGTAGGGGCTATTTTTGGCACCAAGTGCAGTAGGGGTTGTTTTTAGCATCAAATTTGGAAATGTCCAGAGTGATAGTATATTTCAAAATATATTTAAGTATAGAATTTCCTATACTTTAAATATTTTGAAATATACTGTCAGGATGTTTGAGATAGGTTCCAGATCCATAGGATTTAATATGCAGATTCTAGATTTTTGAGGTTCCACTAGATTTCAGACAGCCAAATCAGGGTGCCAGGAACATGTATCAGAGTGAAAGTATAAGGATCCCATAGTGAAACCTTGTGGAATTTGACGTGATTTTGCAATTCTAAGGTCTAGAAGCTAGGAATTTCAACAAGACACATCCTGCAAAAGTAGTTTTCAAGGACAATATCCAGTGACATAGGATTTTTGAGCTAAATGTAATAACACCCAGTTTCAGCGCAAAAGGTAACAAATGACTACTTCTTAAGCACAAACCTACTCAAGACACCTCCAAATCAATCATGAAAGATATCAAATGACTTCAAACATGTGCAATACTCAAATTTGAAGCAAATCCTGTATTCTAAGCACAAATCCACCTTCTCATTGTCAGAAAGAGGAAAGATGAGACTCCAAGACAAAGCAAAAGAGAGGGTCTCCATTTGGTAAAATGGGGTGTATGTGCAAGGCACAACAGTAGGCAAGTAGGTCAACTCAATCAATATCAAGGAAATTAAGAGATCATCAAAATTAAGACCGAACAACATTAAATCATGAACATTAAATAAAAGATTAGTAGGTCATCGAAGGTCACCAAGTTCCATCACTAAATCAAATAAGATGGTCAATAATAATCACAAAACTAAAATCTTCAAGAAACGTTTGTCATATGTTTGAAACATTGAATAAAAGGATTTCACCAACATTAAAGAAAGGATTGTTGTTATATGCAGCCTAATCAGACTCAAAGGTTAAATTTACCCCACTTTTATCGGTGTGGTTTCCCCCCAAATTATTTAACGGGGTCAAGGGGCAATGCCCCCAAAACCTCCAACAATTTTTTATTATTTTATTAAGGCGTCAGGAGTTATTTTTCTATTGGCCAACATAAAAAACCCTATTTTTGTAACTGACATAAGGCTTGATAAAAATGGCTAAGGGTTAGGGTTTCTGTTGATGTATTGTAGCATTTTGTAACAGTATTGAGTTGCAAGGATTGCTGGTTGTAATCGGTTTGATTTACTGGATAATAATATTGGACTCTCTATTGGTGGATGTAGCCCAAGTTTGGGTGAACCACGTTCAAACTTGTCTCTCGCTGTTATTATTTCTATGTATTTTCATTCCTCTGTTTAATCTTTATTTGCATTTAATTGATATCTTCTACCAGCTAACCCTAACAAGGATGATATAAAAACCATCAATAACATAAGAGGATCATTGTGGCCCTGAAAGATCAATAATAAAGTTAAGTAGATTATCTTGATTGTACCTCACTAAATCATAGATAGTTAAAATCATCATTCTATAAAATGATTAATGATTAAATTGCCAGAAAAGTCTTTTCAAATCTTCTTAAAGTAAAACTCAGATTCATTTGCATAAAAGCACACTACATAGCATTAATGATTAATAAGTTTTCAAATGATACTTTAATAGGAACTTTGATTTATCAAAATATTTCCAAATAAGGATATGCAAAATTCAAACTGGAAAATTTCCTCTCCTATCTAACTCATGTGAGCATTCATTATTCCTAATGCATCACTTGCATACTTAGTTATGAAGTAAACACATTATGACAAGTATAATACAATCATTACACACTCAATGCAATAGTCACACAAGGTGTGAATACATATTTTTCATAATTCTACAAATAGAGAACATCACTTGCACAAAGTATAGAAACTATTGAAATTAAGGCAAACAACTGAGAGGGGGACGGGGTGAATCAGTTGTCACAGAACTTTTATCTTTTGCTCCATTTAATCTTCTTTACCACTTATTAATAGATTAATGATATAACCATGAAAACATGAATCAACAACATGAGCAGAATCATAATCAACACACATAACACCAGGATTTTTACGTGGAAACCCGGTTAAGGGAAAAACCATGGTGGGGGTTAACCCACAAGATTTATTCTCTATTAAAAGAATAGAAAAATGGGGAAGGCACTTGCCTTTGGGCACACTGCCCATAGCTCATTGCTCAAAGGAGGCTCACTGCCTACAAGAACATTCACAATGTTAACACTGAAAGGTTGAACTGAGAAACGACATCTTCTTCATGCAAGGTTCAGTTCCATTAAAGCACACAACACCTCTGCTCTGCCCCTACTCACTTCCTCACTACATTTGTATCTTCTCTCACCTCCACACTTTTCCACAACTTCACAACACTTATTTATACATGTCATCAACTTTGGAATGAACATCAAAGTCGGCCAAACAATCATCTATTTGGAACATTCTCCAAGATAGGCATTACAAGTAATTACAATCACAAGACTTGACTTAATACAAAATGATACATGCGAACCACTCCTCTGTCGGTCAAGCATAGCTAAGACTCAAATCTTCCTCAAACAACAAGACATGCTCCATAGAACTTCTCTTAGATCATCCGCAACATGCACCAAGCATTCGGTCAACCAAGACTAGAAAGAACAACACCCAAGGAGAAATCTTCAACTACAAGCTCAATCCTCAATGTGGACCACCAACACAATAGGCACATGATCCAAAGACCACTACAAGCACAATGAAATCAACCAGAATAACCGCACCACCTCAAATCACCAGAAACACTTGCACCTTCATCTGGAAACTCAAGAACACTAACTGTCATGACTGTCACACTAGAAATATTGCTTGCGGACCTCCAAAACATGAACAACTTTAGTTGAGGATACACACCAACATCTCAATCATACCACCAGAACTGTAGACCATAATATTCCAATGCGGAGCAATCTGGACCAAATTCCTGTCACTTTGTTGCCTCTGAACACTGCAAAACCCAGTTCTACTTAGATGGCCATAACTTCACAAATTCTCCATGTGGACCTCTCAAATCTTGACTGGAGCAACTTCAGACATTCCTCTACAAACCCTTTAATCTGTAGACTCTGATCTTCATCTCACTGGGAATACGGATCAATCTACTTCACTGAACTGCACTATCTTCACTGTTTCTGACAGAGAGATATGTAACTCACTTGTTTCTTCTAGAGAGGCTAATTTTCTCAATATTCTCAGCATACAAGTCTTCTAAAAAAGTAATAGAATAAGATACAGTTGACACCAATGACAACAAGGATATGTTGACATCAATGACAACACCGATTAGGCACATATTTGCAATAATCTCCCCCTTTGTCATTGATGGCAACATATGATGTGAAAAACTGTTTCAACCATCAAGACAAGAACTTCTCCCCTTTCTCTTATCACATCTGTAACCACTTTCTTCATTGTTCCCCCTTTCACCAACAACTACTCACTTCCATCCAAGTTTTTCACATGACTTCTCTCCCCCTTTGACATCAATGGCAAAGGGCACACATTTGCAATCACCTCTCACCCTTTTTGTTTTTGAATTCAGAGCATACTGACTACTCCCCTTGAGTAGCATCCCCTTAACACCAATCCAAATCACAAGATATGACTGTGAGTTCCACCAGACTGATGCACACTAGTGCACCTTAGTTCTGAACAGGAGGGGTAATTACCCCTAGCTTCCCTCTGAGATACTCAAAAGTGTCCTTAGGTAGAGGCTTAGTGAAGATATCCGCAATCTGATCCTTTGAAGGAACAAACTCCAATCTAACTTCATTCTCATTTACCTTCTCTCCAAAAAGTGAAACTTGATGGATATGTTCTTTTTCTTTAAGTGCAACACTAGATTCTTTGAGATGTTTATTGCACTTGAATTATCATAGAAGATTGTAATAGGCTCTTCAAACACAATTCTAATATCCTTCAACATTTGCTTCATCCACAAAACTTGAGTACAATTGCTTGCTTCTGCTATATACTCCACCTTTGCAGTAGACATAGATATTGCCTCCTATTTTTTGCTTAACCAAGAAACCAATCTCTTTCCCAAGAAAAATGCACCACTACTGGTACTTTTCCTATCATCCATATCTCCTACCCAATCAACATATGTATATGCATGAAGAGTGAATTCATCATCCTTAGGATACCATAAGCCATAATCAGATGCTCCCTTCAGATATCTGAAAATTCTTTTGATTTCTACAACATGAGATTCTCTAGAATTAGCTTGAAATCTAGAAGCAAGGCCAACTGCATTCATAATATCTGATCTGGTATGAGTCAGTTAAAGTAGTCCTCCAATCATTGATCTATACCTTTTCTGATCTGCCTTAGGGGAATCATCATCTTTACTCAACTTGCATCCTAGTTATCATAGGAGTGCTCACTAGTTTTGAATCCTCCATTCCAAACTTTTTCAACAACTCTTTTACATACTTGGACTAAGATATGAAGTTGCCCTTATCTGACTGAATGATTTGCATACCTAAGAAGAAATTGATTTCACCAAGCATGGATATCTCAAATTCACTTTGCATCTGATCAGCAATTTTTTTACACATTCTCTCATTTCCACCAAAGATGATATCATCAACAAATACCTCAACAATTAAGATGTGTTCGTGATTAATCTTGAAATAAAGATTACTGTCAACTGTGCCTTTGCTAAAACCTAACTTTAGCAGATACTTATCTAATCTTGCATACCAAACTCTTGGGGCTTGTTTAAGTGCATACAATGCTTTCCTCAATCTACAGATCATATCTCCATGATTAGACAACTGGAATCCTTTTGGTTGCTCAATGTAGACTTCTTCTTCCAAATCTCCATTCAAGAATGTTGACTTGACATCCATCTGGTAAACTTTGAAATCTTTGTAAGAAGCAAAGGCAAGAAATAATTTGATTGCTTCGATTCTTGCCACCGGAGAAAAAGTTTCTTCAAAATCAATTCCCTCTACCTGAGAATATCCTTTGCACACCAATCTTGCTTTGTTTATCACAACTTCACCATTTTCGTTCAATTTATTCTAGAAGACCCATTTAGTTCCAATTACATTTTTATTTTTAGGTCTAGGAACAAGATCCCAAGTATGATTCTTCTCAATTTGCATTAATTCTTCTTCCATTGCTTTTACCCATCTTTCATCATTACAAGCTCCATTCACTAATTTTGGTTCAATCTTTGAAATCAATCAATACTCTTCTTTTTCTTCAACAATTTTTCTTCTAGTTTGAACACCTTTATTTCTATCTCCTATAATCTGATCTTCTGAATGATTCAACCTTACATACCTAGGAGTTTTGGGATTTTCTTGGACTTCCGATTCTTGAAATTGTTCCTCAACATTTGCACTAGCTTCTTGAACTTGATTTCCTTTATTTGGACTTTCATCTTGATCATTTGATTCATATCCACAAGACCTAGAAGGTCTCTCCTTTCTTTCATCAACCTTGACATTAGCACATTCAACAATCTTTTTCAATCTCTTGTTAAAGCACCGGTATGCCTTACTTTGGTTAGAGTAACCCAGAAAACTTCCTTCATCACATCTTGCCTCAAACTTGCCTAGATCTTCATCTCTTTTGATATAGCATTTACTACCAAAAACTCTGAAGTATTTCACAGTAGGAGCATTACCAAACCACAGTTCATAAGGTGTTTTACCAATATTACCTTTGATCTACACTTGGTTAAGAGTGTAGACAGTAGTAATCATAGCCTCTCTCTAATAGACATGTGGAACATTTTCTTCCATCATCATGGTTCTAGCAGGTTCTTGAATAGTTCAGTTCTTCCTTTCCACAACTCCATTCTGTTGGGGAGTCCTAGGAGCAGATAATTGTCTTCTTATTCCATGCTTTTCACAAAATGCAGTAAACTCACCGAAGGTAAACTCTCCACGTCTGTCGGATCTTAGACACTTTATCTTCACACCAATCTCATTTTCCACGCTAGCCTTGAACACCTTGAATCTATCAAGAGCCTATGATTTCTCTCTGAAGAAAGTGACCCACATGATCCAGGAGTAATCATCAATCAACAACATAAAGTATCTATCTCCTTGCAAACTCCTAACTCTGGCAGGACCACACAAATCAGTGTGCACAAGTTCAAACAATCCACTTGAAAATTGTTCTTTACTTTTGAATGTAGTTCTGCTCTGTTTGCCCAACTAACATTCCTTACACATGCTATTAGTAGGTTTCACAAGCTTTGGAAGATCTCTCACATCCTGAGTAGTACTTATCTTGACGATATTATCAAAGTTTACATGACACATTCTCCTATACCATAACCAACTTTGATCAATCTAAGAAATCAAACAACTCTTACCAGTACCACTTAAATGAAAGATATTACCTCTAGTCTATGTACCAGATGCAATCTCAGTTCTAGAGATTTTCAAGATTATGCATTTTCCATCCTTGAATCAGAGATCATACCCTTTGTCAACCAACTATCCAACACTGAGAAGATTATGCTTCAACCCTTCTACATATAAAACATCATTAGTGTTATTCTTACCATCAAGAGAGATGGATCCTCTGCCATAGATTCTACTAGCTGAATTGTCTCCAAACTTCACAATTCCACCTTCATAGTTTTCCATACTTACAAACTTACTCTTATCACCTGTCATATGATGAGAACATCCACTATGAATTACCCATTCATCCTTTTCTTCAACCTAAGCAGCCAAGGCACTTTCCACATTCACACAGCTAGCAGATCTAGTAGGCACCAGATCTTCTTTGATAGCAATGAACACCCATTCATTTCTAGAGGTACTTCCCATATCAGATTCATCATCTGTGACTCCTTCATCAGCAGCTTCTTGGACATAGTAACACTTCTTCTTAACCCTAGGTCTGTTAGGGTTTGGCTTTGAAACCCTCTCTGGACATCTTGAAGCAAAATGACCAATCTTATTGCAAGCAAAACATTTGAAAGGCAACTTTTCTTCATACTTACCAGATCCTCTTGGTAATCTTTTGGCAAAAAGGGCTTCAAGTTCTTCAAGTTTAGATTCATCTTCTTCAAGTTCCTTCCTTGCCTTCTCATATCTGGTTAATCTTCTTGAAGAGATTTAACCTGGATCAAATCTTTGCTTCTCGAAAACACTGGCCTTAAAAGTAGATTCTGATTTAGGAAGAGAATCACCAAATTCACTCATTTCAAATGCTGAAAGCTTGCCAACCAATTGATCCCTTGTGACATCTATCATAGTCCTGATCTCTTCAATAGTAGGAACTCTATGCTTGTATGAAGCAGGTAAGGATCTGAGCACCTTGCCAACAATCTTTGATTCTTCCAGTTTTCCACCAGCACATCTGATATTGCACACTAGTTCATTCACTTTCTGCATGTAAGAAGTGATGTTTTCATCTTCACTCATCCTCAAACTTTCATATCTACCCTTTAGGCTCTGTAACTTAGCACATTTGACATATACATCACCTTCATACAGAGTTTCCAACTTCTTCCAGATTTCATGAGCAGTTTTCAATTCCAAGACATTTGTCATTTCTGTATCAATTAGGGAGCTCAATAATGCTTCTTTAGCCCGAATGTTGTTTTCAATGTCTTTGATTTCATCTAGAGTTGAAGGACCATTCTGCGGAGGTTTATACTCATTCTTAGTTATCAACCAATAAGGATTACCCATGCATTGTAAATTACATTCCATGTGATTCTTCCAAAGAGAGTAATTTGTTCCATCAAATCTCAGACTATCCTTCTTGCATGTCAACATCCTAGATCTCCTAAAGCGGTCAAGCTTCTTTTAGAGGAACCGGCTCTGATACCAATTGTTTAAATTAGGGTAGACAACTGAGAGGGGGGTGAATCAGTTGTCACAAAACCTTTATCTTTTACTACATTTAATCTTCTTTACCACTTATTAATAGATTAATGATATAACCATGAAAGCATGAATCAACAACACATGAGCAGAAACATAATCAACACACATAACACCAGGATTTTTACGTCAAAACCCAGTTAAGGGAAAAACCACAATGGGGGTTAACCCACAAGATTTATTCTCTGTTAAAAGAATAGAAAAATGGGAAGGCACTTGCCTTCGGGCACACTGCCTAGAGCTCACTGCTCAAAGGAGGCTCACTGCCTACAAGAACATTCACAATGTTAACACTGAAAGGTTGAACTAAGAAACATCATCTTCTTCATGCAAGGTTTAGTTCCATTGAAGCACACAACACCTCTGCTCTGCCCCTACTTACTTCCTCACTACATCCACATCTTCACTCAACTTCCCACTTTTTCATGACTTTACAACACTCATTTATACATGTCATCGACTTTGGAATGAACATCAAAGTTAGCCAAACAATCATCTATCTGGAACATTCTCCAAGATAGGCATTACAAGAAATTACAATCACAAGACTTGACTTAATACAAAATGCTACATGCGAACCACTCCTCTATCGGCCAAGCATAGTTAGGATTCAAATCTTCCTCAAACAACACACCACGCTCCATATAACTTCTCTTAGATAATCTGTAACATGCACCAAGCATCCGGTCGACCAAGACTAGAAAGAACAACAACACCCAAGGAGAAATCTTCAACTATGAGCCCAATCCTCAATGCGGACCACCAACACAATAGGCACACGATCTAGAGACCACCACAAGCACAATGAAATCAACCAGAACAACCATACCACCTCAAATCACTAGAAACACTTGCACCTTCTTCCAGAAACTCAAGAACACTAACTGTCATGACTGTCACACTAGAAAATTGCTTGTGGACCTCTAAACCATGAACCACTTGAGTTGAGGATACACACCAACATCCCAATCATACCACCAAAACCACAAACCATACTATTCCAATGTGGAGCAATCCGAACCAAATTCTTATCACTCTGTTGCCTCTAAACACTGCAAAACCCGGTTCTACTCAGATGGCCATAACTTCACAAATTCTCCATGTGGACCTCTCAAATCTTGACTGGAGTAATTTTAGACAATCCTCTACAAACTCTTTAATCCACAAACTCTAATCTTCATCTCACTAGGAATGTGGAGCAATCTACTTCACTGAACTACACTATCTTCACTATTTCTAACAAAGAGATATGTAACTCACTTGTTTCTTCTAGAGAGGCTAATTTTCTCAATACCCTCAACATACAAGTCTTCTAAACAAGTAATAGAATAAGATACAGTTGACACCAATGACAACACCAATTAGGCACATATTTGCAATAGAAACAATATTCAAAGTGTATGAATACACAATCATGTAGTGCACAAAGCATGAATAAATAATAGTCATGTGTTCAAGAACCCTAAGTGCATAACTCTCACAAGTTAAGAATACAAAAAGGTACTCATAGTGCATCACATGCATCATTCACAAAAAGTGTATCACTCACATTAAAATTCATTGCTTGTAGTGTATCACTTGCATAAAACATGAAATATGCATTGCTTACAGTGAACATTACTCATTCAAGTATAAGTACAATAAATATGATAAGTGCATCTTACACACAAGTGCATTACTTGCATAAAATATGAAATATGCATCACTTGCATTAGTTTAAAACAATAAATATAATAATTGCATTACTCGCACAAAACATGAGAAGTGCATCATTGCACACGTACATTATTTACACAAGATAATGTATCATTCTTATATAGTACAAATTTACGAGTACTATCACTAATAGAAATCAAGCATACAGGACTCTTAAGATCCTTTTAAACACAACATCAATCATTCATGTCTTGACTATAAAACAAATCAAGATGACTTATCCATCCAACTCCTAATCCTAGGTCAACAACGAAGACCTTTAAGGCATGTTAACTTTGTATTCTCCAAAGATCTCACATGTATTCTACCAGATCCATGCTCACATCCTGAAAAAGAATAGGGTGTTGCTCAAAAATTAGCTTTGTCATAGTCTAGTACTATCATCATTGCAGATATCCTTTCCCTTAAAACATCCATCATTCTTAGTTTTATTTATAGGTGATTGTCCTTTTTCCTCTTTTTGCCTCTTACAAATCTTTTTTCCTTATAACTTATCCCTTTCGCAATCAAATGTTTCATCCTTTACGTCATCAGAGAGATACCTCTTATTGGTTTATTCTTATTTCTACATCATCACTCATGGGTTGTCACCATATCTTAGCCATCTCAACTTAGGTAAATCCATTTCATCTATCTTGTTATCCACTTCTTAATTCTAAATGGTCACCAATCCTTGTTAAAAACCAAGACATCATTATTACTGGGTGCTGCCACAATAATGGGTTACACTTTTTGAGACATCCTTATTTTTGTTGAAATCACATATTTTTAGAAAATATAATTACTTAAGCCTTGAAAGGTTCCATTTAAAGGATTTTAATTGAAGAGGGTTTGATCAAACCCTCTTAGATTCAAATCCCCTTGGATAGAACCCCGCTAGTTTTAAACCATACCTATAATGGAGTCTCCTCTACACCTATCAAAATGCTGATAAAAACCCACTTTTAATTTACCTTTTGGGGGATCAAATGAATTCATTTAAAATTTATGTTTTGTACGTATGTAAACCTTATTATAAGCTTCCCAAAAAGTATAATTTTAAATATATTTAATTTGATTATTATATTTATTTCTTGTGAATGTAGGTTTTTCAATGAACATCAAGGTCTTTGTTTCACACATATAAAAAATAGGAAAATAGAGAAAAAATTTCTAAAAAATACATGTCCTCTAGGTATTGATGTCCTTATTCCAACAAAAAAAAATTTGAAATCTAATACATACAAAAAAAGTTATGTTGGACAGAATACGCCTATGTCTAAATTATAATTGGTTTGACTTCAAAACTTAATTAAAAAAAATTCAACAAAACATTATGAAACCAAATGCATCCTCTAGATATCGGTGTTACCAATCTAAATTCAAAAGAATCAAAATTTTATCCTTTGTAGAAAAAAAGTTATGTGCGACAGAATACACATCACTTTAAAAAAAGTGTTGTTTACTATTAAAAACTAGTTATCAAAGGAGATGCAAAAAAATTTACAATTTAACTCCAATTTTTTTTTTAAATATATTTAGAATCTACAGACAAAATCTCACAAATCACTAGTTCACATCATCTTCAAATTCCTAACGATTTAGTGGTTATAGGTATTAGAAAGTGAAGATTTAGTTTAAAATGTTGATTTCAATGTCAAGTTTGGCCAAAAAGTGTAACCCATTATTGTGGGATGACCCTACTAGAGAGTCCTATGAAAATGCATCTAAAGAGATGAGGACTCACGATTAATTCAGTCAATCAACATTCGATCTTCTTCTTGGTTCCAAACTGAACCATCTAGAATCGACAAGATTAAACCAACTCATCAAAAGAATCTTAGACCCAAAAATAGGGTCCTCAAAATACTCGCTATACCATCAATTAGGTTCATATTACTGCAATGGAACCTAAAGCGTAGAAGACTCGAGGCCCAAGTGTTGAACCTAGAATTCTTTAATACCACATGTAAGAACCATCTCAATCACACTAGAATAAAATGATATTATTCTCAATAAATAGGGCAAAAAAGGGAAGAACTAAAACTTTCCCATAAATAACACAAATCATGAAAAATACTTTCTTCAATATAATCAAATAATATTCAATACATCATCTATTCAAATAGCTTAATAAAAATGACTATTCCTTTACAATATCTAGCCATATAGGCTCATACAAAAGACAATCGCAACAAAGAATGTCTTTGATACCATACCATATCTTCGACACTAAATCTAGCGAAGAGAAAGCATCATCAAGGTGATTTACTGACTAGCTACGAGGCTCACTCCTCTCCAGTCTTCATCCTGAATGGAGAAGCTTGACCCTTCGTGAGGGGTCTAGCAAATTGAAGCTAACATGTGTGAAGGAATCTGGTGCAGTTGGGTACACCAGAAATGGATTAGGGGTATACAAAATAAATTAAATTAAATAGATCATTGAACACGAATAATAGTAAGATCCAGGCTCTACATTGATTTTACTTCAAAAAGAGTATATTGGTTCATAGGTCTTTGAGTCTAGAAGATGTTTGGTGTAAAGAGACTTATTTGAAAGCCAAGCTCAACGAGATTTGTAATACAATAAAAAGAATAGGGGAGTTGCAGATAAAATGCAAATGATTTAAAATCTTCAATCAAAAAGCAATGAAACGAATCTCAATTTTTGGAATGAACCAATTTTTAAACCCTAATATCAAATAGAATTTGTAGGAGTAATACTATGCAAAGCTCATTCAAAATAACCAGAGAATTTTCATGCAACAAACATATCCAGATTTTTTCTATTTTATCAATTCTTGCTTTTCTCCTTGATTTTGCTTTTTACCCCCAAGTCTATTTTTTTGGATTCCCTAACTCTTCTCTTTCCATTTTCCTTCCCTATTTAAAAGATTTTTCCTTATGCACAAAGCATACGTTCAGAACATAAAATAGAAAAAGCAATTAATTCTAACTTCTCCACCTTTCCCACTCTTTTCCTTTTTCTAAATTTAATTTTCCTAAACTTAGAAAACTGATAAAGAATCCAAGATTCCCTCTAAAAATAAAATGTCTTTATGACAAGAAACTGCCATTTCAAAATTAGATAGAAGCAAGTAAAATCATTTAATGTGTAAATATCTTTTCCAAAAGATATTAAAATATTAGAAATATTTATTTAAAAACATTGCATTTAATTGATTTATTTATGCGACCAAATATTTAATTTAGTCCATCCATTAGAATAATCACTCTAATTGCAATTAGCTTGGTGTAAACTAGACAACTTCAATGAGTTGACTATTCACTGAGTTGATTGTTAACACACCTCTTTCGAGACTGACATTCCATCTAAGCTAAGTTATTTAAACATGGTAAACTAGACAACTTCATAGGATAAAGACTGGTCAATTTGTGACCATGCATTGAGCCCATCTTTGCGTTCTCACAATCTTGGGCCTATGACAACTGTCGACTTCTCAATGGCCAACAAACTTGTCTTTCTAACTTAAAACATAGTTAAATAGTTTATATAGACATTTTAACAAAATCTAACTAATTCCATTATCTCAATTCTAGACAGTGGTGTATGAGCATACAACTCTTAGAAGGACTCAAACCAAGGTAAATGAGTCTTATCTTAAACTCTTAGCACATTTTCTAACCTCTTGATAACCACTATACTCAAGGGTCTATCGATATTTAAAAAACATAAGTTAGAAGACATACATGGTGAGCTATTCCTTTTGTTCTACTTAAACACAAGAGATTACATCTCTGCTTTTTGCATTGAAGAGAATATTTATCAGCTCTTATTGAGGTACTCAAGATCTATACCAAAGATAGTTCTCACTTTCTATAAAAGATTTACATAAGGCTCTTACTTATGGCCTCCATGTTGGTAAAGACTCATACACAAGTTTCCAAGGCAAGTTTATCATTTATCACTACATAAGTAATATAACTACTATAAGCTATTCATATTACATCATACCCATGATATAATCTCTCTCAAGCCCAGCCATATTCAAAGTACAAGTGATATTCATAGCACTGGTTGAGCCTTATTCAACACACAGGTGATATAATTTTCTTTTACATTCCCATCTGTATATGAATGCTTACAGAACTATTGGCTTTATACCAAGCTATTAACTTCATACAGAGAACTTATCAAACTTAACTCATCCAGTATAAAGATATAAGCTTATGGTAATCGACTTGAATCACAATCAAGATAAAATATTTTTTTATAATTCATGGTCGTATCTCTTTCTATACAAAAGAATAAGCGTTTATATCTATTGGCTTTATCCCAACCAAAACAAAGTAAGCAGGAATAAATATAAACTGGCCATTTCCTAGCCAATACATAGGAAGTGTATAAATATATCTACCAGTCAGTACAAGAGTAAGCATGATTATCTGTTAGTCATACCACAGCCTACACAAGGTAATTATATATGTCTATTGGCCATGTCAAGACCAACACAGAGATAATCTAACTTTTCTTGTAGCTGATTTCTAGCAACCAAGGTATATATAATATATGTTAAGCTATTGGCTATTCATAGCCAAGATAATGATTAAATAGGTATCTATTAGATTTATTCATAACCAAAATATAGATGAAAGATACACCTATTGGCCTTATAGGCATATGATTGTATACAAGGTTTTCAGCCTTTAGAGGCACAAGAGAGAACACCTTGCTATCGGTGTTACAAGTCCAAGAGTAAACATGTAGTTATGGCCCCTATAGGCACATCTAGAATACATATATATCAGACAAGGCAGGTATAAAGGAATACTTATATATGTTAGCCTCAAATTGAACTGGACCAGAGTATGAGTCATTTCGAAGAATGAGTTATATATACATTACAGTGTCATCATTGTTTCATTTTGACACTTATCAAAGTATCACTTCAGATATGTTGCCAATATCTTCAAATAGCTCGTATTAGCGGTAGAAATAAAAGTGTTCAAGGACTATTCTTTATATATAACACCATTACCTTAGTATAGAAAGTAGTTTATCCAACCTAAGTTGAAAGAAACAATTCACTGGATATTTAAATGTGATACTAATCCAATTTAAAATCTTTCCTTATGCATACAAAAATAACATGCTATTTTTTAAAGCTAAGCACATGCCTCCACCTGAGGATTATGCCTTTGCAACTCAAATTGTCAACCTCTACTCTTTGTGCTCACTGCTTCCTTCCTCCAACAAATGAAAGCTTCCTTTCTTTTTAACTATCTAGTTCGTGTCTTCTCTTCCCCCTTAAAAAGAGTGAAACTTTTCTTTAAATAAAACTTCTTTGTTTTGCAACTACCCACAGCTCTCTTCTGACATGCCTTAATTCAGGCAAGATGGAGTTGCCGCTCCTTCCTCCACTCCCCGTAGAATCTAAAGTGGCATGATGGAGATAAGGCCTCGTAAAACATTTTAAAGTTTATCCTATACTAGCGAACTAGACATGGGAATTAATCTTTTTCTATGTTTTAAAAATAATTGGGAATAAAATAATTAGTTCACATACTCATAGACATCAATAATGCATTTAAATGCTTAGATATGCATTCAATGGGAAAAGTATCGATGATGGTGCCCCATCAAACTAACTTACGCAACTAGATTCATGACCAGATTGATGCCAAAATGACAAAAGGAGATAATATGAAAATCAAATGGCATACCAACACAATACAACTACTAGGTGCATGTGTGGTTCTCAAATGGCACAATGATCATTATATTCTCATGATCTATCATCTTATCCCTGGTGATGCTCTCACTCCTCATTCGAGAGGGGGAAACACTATCCCTACATCCACCTCAGTTGCAAAATAGTAGTTAGTCCATATCATCATTTAACCACGTGCATAATAATAATGCCACATACAATATTCATTGCATATAAATTAATATAAATCAAATGTATTTTCTAATCTAGCACAACATTAATTTAATCATAATAATTTCACTAACTATCTGTTTGTTTGAAATAAAATGATAAGTATGTTTGCTTTAGAATGGAGTGTGATATATCTCCCCCCTTAGAAATCACCATCCTCGATGATTGTGTCTATATCAAAACAAAATTAAATAAATAAGTTCTTTTACATCATGCTTTCATAAAAAGATGTGAAAACTTTTGATAAAAATCATTGTAGTCCTCCTAGGTAGCATTGTCCTCTGAGTACTGGTCCCACTAGACCTTGCATTGGGTAACCTCTCTGTTATGCAAGCAAAGCTTGTGTAGCTCAATAACTTTGAGAGGCTCAATCATGACCACTCTTGGGTCCTATACCTGCAGAGCATTCCAATCAAGTATATGATTAAATCCTGGTATATGTTTCTTCAAATATGACACATGGAAAACATCATGCATTCTAGCAAGAGCTAGTGGTAGAGCTATCCTATAAGAAACTGGATTAACCACTTCTAGGACTTCAAAGGGTCCTACAAATCTAGGTGCTAGTTTGGAAAAATTTCCAAACTTTATAGGGATCTTATGCAATTTGACTCGCAAGAGAACTTTATCGCCTACTAAAAATTGTCAGGGTGTACGCTTGGCATCAGCATAGCTTTTCTACCTATCATTTGCTTCTACCAATATTTTCCTAATAAGTGTTAAGAAAAGTGTATCGACCTTTCAACTTTGAAAGATTACTATTCTTCCCAGTTTTGATCTTTTTGAATACCCTTTATCTTGGAGAATGGTTTGGAACCTTCAAAGTTTCCAAAAGTTTCCAAATGAGCTAAAAATAGTGAGACTTACTATTTTTAGTAAGTCCTTTGATTGAGCTCAGATTGACCTAAAAGTTTTCCCAGAAGGTGCAGAACAGCTAAGTGAACATCTCAGGTGAGTTTTATCTCAAGATCATATCAGGATTGCGAGATATTAAAGTTTCTATTTTTTGAAACTACTAGAAAAAGTCTTTGAACTCAATTATCAGAATCAAAACTTCTCTAAACATCCCAAAAATGGTGATAACTGGCGTAGTATGTTACAGGGTGATAGATCTCTTCACAAGCTTTCCGACGCATTAAACGGTTTGTCAATTAGACACCCGGATCAAAAGTTACAACCTCTGAAAGTTGGACCTTCTATTTTGGGAAATGTAAAAACGTGTTGGACACATAAAATAGCTGTAAAGGGGAGAGTTACATGTGTTGGTGTGTGGTATGGCATATCACAAAGCATCTTTGATTGGAGATAATTGGGCGCTACTTTTGGGTGGTTTTAGCTCATTTTTTAGTAATTAGTGTTGGTGGTGTACTGTATTGTATCTCCTATATATCAGGAATTTGAGATGGAGGTTGTATGTAAGAATCTTATAGATGTTGAGTTACCTCCTAGATCTCTGGTTGGATATACTCCTATAAAAGCTTGCTCTGCAAATATATTGTAATCTTTGTGATTCCTGAATAATATATTTGGTGGCTTTGGAGTGTGGGGTTTTTAACCTGAAAGGGTTTTTTCCACGTATATCTTGTGTTGTGAGTTGTGTGTTTGCATTTGGAAGTTGTTATTATCTTTCTGTTAATGTACATCGTAATCTATAACTGTAAAAGTTAAATTTTGCATAAATCTTTCCTCAGTAGATTAGTGTAGGAAGTGTTTTCCACGTACCTTGCTTCCTTTTAGTTGGTATCAGAGCCTGATCACCTTTGGTTCTAGTTGTTGGGTACAGGGTTTTTTGAGCTGATCTTTGTTTGAGTGGGAGCTTGTGCAAAGGATTTTGAAATCTTTGTTGCAGGTAAGAGATGGCGAGCACATCTGGGAGGTTTGAGATAGAGAAGTTTAATGGCAGTAATTTTAAGTTGTGGAAACTCAAAATGGAGGACATGCTTGTAGATCAGGATTTATGGGAAGCTGTATCTGGTACAAAACCAACGGCAATGTCTCAAGAAGACTTGGATCTCAAAGATCGAAAAGATAAGGGTTTGATAAGACTTTGTTTGGCTAATTCAGTGCTCCTAAATATCCATGAAGAGAAGACTGCAAAGGAACTTTGGAAGAAGCTTGGGGATGTTTATTAGGCTAAATCCCTGGTGAACAAGTTATTCCTAAGAAAGAAATTGTATTCTCTGAGGATGGAAGATGGAGGATCTATTGTTGATCACCTGAATACATTCAATATGCTTGTTGCCTAGTTGACTTCTGTTGGTGTGAAGATGGAGGAGGAGGATTGATGTATGACATTACTATGTTTCTTACTAGATTTGTGGGACCACCTTGTTATGGCCATTGGGAGTACCACTACCACCTTCAAGATGGATCAAGTGGTTTCTTCATTGTTGTCTGAAGAGATGTGGAGAAAATCTTCCAAATTGGCTAAGGAGGCTCTTGTGGTTCGTGGTAGATCTAAAGAGAAGGGAAAGAAAAAGGATAAGAAGGAAGAAAAGGGAAGATCTAAATCTTGTGGGAGATCTAAGTCTCCTAGAAAGTCCAAGGTCTTGTACTGGAACTGTGACAAACTTGGTCACTTCTGTAAGGAGTGCAAGGAGGAGAAAAAGAAAAAGAAGAATTATGATTTAGATTTTGACAAGTCCTCTCAAAATGAAGGAGAGGCATTTGTCATTGCCTTGGCAATGCATGCATCTGAGGATGTGTGGCTTATTGACTCTGGTGCATCTTTTCACATGACCTCACATCGGGGCTGATTTTTGAAGTATGAAGAATACAATGGTGGAAAGGTGTACTTGGGTGATGATTCTCAACTAGATATTATTGGCCGTGGAAGAGTCTTGATTCGATTCCCTGATGGACGAGTAAAGGGAATCAATGGTGTTCTACATATCCCTGGTTTGACACAGAACCTTCTTTCTGTAAGTAAATCAAATGATGTGGGTGTGCAGGTTGTTTTCTCGAATGGAGGATGCAAGATGACTAGAGGATCTATGGTGTTGGCTAAGGATGTTTGGATTAGCACTCTGTTTCATCTTGATGCATGCACAATTTAGTGCAATAATGCCTCTATTTTGAAGAAGAGAGCTTCAAAGTCTTCATCCTCACCATTGGAACCAACAGTGAAAAACACTGATGCATCTACTTCTGATGGTCATGCTTTTTGGGTACCTAAGGGTGCTCATTCTATGGAGATGAAACTTCCAGCTGAGAAGAGAATGTTATGGCACCAAAGGCTTGGTCACATTGATGAAAAGGGTTTGAGGACCCTGAAAATAAAAATCTTGTTGAGGGTATGAATGACTGTAATCTTGAGTTTGATTTTTGTGAACATTGCATTTATGGAAAACAAAACCATGATCAATTTTATTCTAGTTCTCACAAATCTTCTGAGGTGTTGGACTTGATTCATTCTAATGTGTTTGGTCTTGTTAATGTTCCTTCGATTTCAAAATTTATTTACTTTGTTTCATTTATTGACGATTACAGTAGAAGGACATGGGTGTATTTCCTTAGAAGTAAATCTGAAGTCTTTAATAGATTCAAAGAGTTCAAAGCTCTTGTAGAGAATCAAAAGGATAGAATAAGTATTTAAGGATTGACAATGGTGGTGAGTTCTGTTCAACAGATTTTGACAAGTTCTGTAAAGAACAAGGGATTGAGAGGCACAAGACAACTCTGTATACCCCTCAACAGAATGGAGTTGCAGTAAGTATGAATAGAACATTGATGGAGAGGGCAAGGAGTATGCTGACTGGAGTCTGTCTTGAACAAAAGTTCTGGACTGAAGCTGTTGCTACCACTTGTTACCTGGTTAACAGGTCTCTTACATTAGCGCTCATTGATAAGACACCTATGGAGGTATGGTCTGGTAAAAATCCTTCATTAAGACACATTTGAGTATTTGGTTGTGAGGCATATGCACATGTGCCTAAGGATAAAAGGTCTAAGTTGGAGAACAAGGTTGTAAGTGTATCTTCATTGGTTATGGTATCGGTGTGAAAGGGTACAAGCTTTGGGATCCAGTGGCTGAGAGAGTTCTATATAGCAGAAGTGTGATCTTTAGAGAACTCAATCCTTCTTCTATTGTCTTACAACTAGAGAAAGAAGAGAAGAAAGATGATGTGGTTCAGCTTCCTTCCACCCCTGAGAAAGTTGAACCAAAAACATCTATTGGACCTGATAATGAGGAGAGCTCTAGTAGCTCTGAAAGTTTAGAAGAAGATGAAGAACCTTAACCTCAACCTTTGAGGAGGTCCACGAGGATAAGGAAGCAACCTGATAGGTTTGGTTATTCATTGCATGATTCCAGTTGTATTTTTTCTTTGATTTCTAACACTGATGAGCCTAGAACTGTGAAAGAGGCTATGGGTATGAAAGATGTAGGTTCTTGGAAGGAGACCATGGAAGAGGAGATGGCTTCTTTGGAAAAAAATAATACTTGGGACTTTGTGCCTTTGCCTGAAGGATGAAAACCTGTTGGATACAAATGGGTGTTCAAAAAGAAATTCGGTGTAGATGGCAGTGTTGAGAAATATAAGGCTAGATTGGTTGCAAAGGGGTATTCTCAGGTGGAGGGAATTAACTATGGTGAGATTTTCTCTCCCATTGCAAAGCTAACATTTCAATTCCTCTTATCTCTTGCAGCAGCATATGATCTAGAAGTGGAACAGATGGATGTGAAGACAACATTCCTTCATGGTGACTCAGAGGAGGAAATCTATATGTCACAACCAGAGCACTATGTGGTGAAAGGTAAAGAAAATTTGGTTTGCAAGTTGAAAAAGTCTTTGTATGGTTTGAAATAGTCTCCTAGGATGTGGTACTAGAAGTTTGATGCCTTTGTGTTGAGTATTGGATTTCAGAGATTGAAATCAGATCATTGTGTTTACTACAAGTTTGACAATGATCACATTCTCATTATTGCATTGTATGTCGATGAGATGTTACTCATTGGGAATGGTAAAAGTTTGATTTCTGATTTGAAGTCTTAGTTGTCAACACAATTTGAGATGAAAAATCTAGGGGCAACTCAGTACATTCTAGGAATGGAAATCAGAAGAGATAGAGCAAACATAAAACTTTGGTTAGGCTAGAGTAAGTATGTTAACATTGTGTTGGAGAGATTCAACATGATGGATTGCAGACCTTTGGTTGTTCCTATTACAATGGGGACAAACTTATCTATTGAAGATTGTCCAAAGTCTCCTTCTGAGATAGAGGATATGAGCAGAGTTCCTTATGCTAGTGTGGTTGGCAGTTTGATGTATGCGATGGTCTACACAAGACTAGACATTGCCCAAGCAGTGGGAGTCCTTAGATGATTTATGGCTAATCCTAGACAAGTGCATTGGGATACAGTGAAGAGAGTGTTTAGATATTTGTGGGGTACTCCTAAGTATTCCTTATGTTATCATGGTTATCCTACAGAACCTTAGCATTCACTTTGTATTTGTGGATTTGTGGATTCAGATTGGGCAGGTGACATTGACAGTAGGAGATCCACCAGTGCTTATGTGTTCACTATGTTTGGTGGTTCTATTAGTTGGATGAGTAAGCGGTAACCTGTGGTTGCTTTGTCCACTATTGAAGCTGAGTACATGGAAGAAACTCATGCTTGTAAAGAATCCATTTGGCTTAAGAGACTATGTTTTGATGTTGGGTTTGATGCAGGGAAGATTACTATTTGTTGTGACAGTCAGAGTGCCATATGTTTGGCAAAGAATCCTACTTTCCACACAAGGAGTAAGCATATTGATGTCTAGTACCATTTTGTTCATGACATGGTAGAGGATGGGAAGGTAAACTTGGAAAAAGTTGAAACTTTGATGAATGTTGCAGATTCCTTGACAAAACCTATGAGCACAGAGAAGTTCAGATGGTGTTCAAAGTCTATGGGCCTCACGGCCCCTAGCAATTAAATCATGGTGTTGATTCTCCCTTTGCTCTTGCAAGGTGTTTGACAAGTGGGAGAATGTTAAGAAAAGTGTTTCAACCTTGTAACTTCGAAAGATTACTATTCTTCCTAGTTTTGGTCTTTTTGAATACCCTTTATCGTGGAGAATGGTTTGGAACCTTCAAAGTTTCTAAAAGTTTCCAAAAGTTTCCAAATGAGCTAAAAATAGTGAGACTTACTATTTTTAGTAAGTCCTTTGATTGAGCTCAGATTGACCTAAAACTTTTCCCAGAAGGTGCAAAAAAGCTATGTGAATATCTCAAGTGAGTTTCATTCAAGATCATAATAGGATTGCAAGATATTAAAGTTTCTATTTTTTTAAACTACCGAAAAAAGTCTTTGAACTTAATTACTGGAATTGAAACTTCTCTAAACATCCCAAAAATGGTGATAACCGACGTAGCATGTTATAGGGTGATATATCTCTTCACGAGCTTTCCAACACATTAAACGGTTCGTCAATCGGACACCCAGATCAAATGTTATGACCTCCAGAAGTTGGACCTTCTATTTTGGGAAATGTAAAAATGTGTTGGACACATAAAAGAGCTGTAAAAGGGAGAGTTACATGTGTTGGTGTCTAGTTTGGCATATCACAAGGCATCTTTGATTGGAGATAATTGGGTACCACTTTTGGGTGGTTTTAGCTCATGGTTTTGTAATTACCATTGGTAGTGTACTATATTGTATCTCCTATATATCAGGAACTTGAGATGGAGATTGTATGTAAGAATCTTATAGATGTCAAGTTACCTCCTGGATCTCTAGTTGGATATACTCTTGTAAAATCTTTCTCTGCAAGTATATTGTAATCTTCGTGATTCCTAAATAATATATTGGGTAGCTTTAGAGTGTGGGGTTTTTTACCTGAAAGGGTTTTCCCCATGTATATCTTTTGTTGTGAGTAATGTGTTTGCATTTGGAAGTTGTTATTATCTTTCTATTAATGTGCATCTTAATCTGTAACTGTAAAAGTTGATTTTTGCATAAATCTTTCCTCAGTAGATCAGTGTAGGAAGCGTTTTCCATGTACCTTTCTTCCTTTCAATAAGCTTTACTTGCTCTTCCATTTTTGCTAGCATTTCTAGCCCAAGGCAAATCCTATCTTCCAACTTGTCCCCGATTATAGGAGTTTGGCACTTGCTACCATACAATGCTTCGAATGGAGTGTTAAGAAAAGTATCTCAACCTTGCAACTACGAAAGGTTACTATTCTTCCCAGTTTTGGTCTTTTTGAATACCCTTGAGGGAGAGCCAAACTATAGGGGTTTTTGTCCCTTTGTTGTATAGAGGAGAATCAACTAAATCCAACCAAAGTTAGCCAACCAAACTAGGGAAAAATATGAAACCCTAATTGAGCAAGATTGGAGAATAATAGAATGTCAAAAATAGATATATAGATTCTAAAAGTACAATAGAGATCAAGAAATAGAGGAAAACCTAGATCTGACTTCGGGAATAGTAAGGTACCAGGGCATTGGGTGCCCTAGACCCTAATTAGGGTTTTGCAAGATCTCTAGATCTGAGTGTCTTCACCTATGTGTCTTCCTTTCTCCTGTAACTTGTTATCTTCATATTCCTCTAGATGCGACTTGCACACAAAAAAAAGGAAAGAGGGTTGGTGTTATTTAGGAGCTTGCCTAAGTCAAGCTCTATGAATGGTGTTTCCACCTCCACAATAGAATTATGAGAGATAAAGAGGGTGTGCCCTAGGAGGGCAGAGGCAAATTTGAAGTAGAATGGAATGCTATAAAAAATCATAAAGGGAGTCACCGTGAGCATGGAAACCCTAGCTTGCTTGATGTGGTGTCACAACTTGACTCAAGAAGTTGGTGTAGCCCGAAGAAGTAGAGAGATCTTCACAAGACCTGCAAGAAGTTAGTGTAACAACAATAATCCACCATAGAGAGCTTTAGAGAAGAATAGAGAGCATGAGTTCAAGAACAACTTTGGACAATAAATTTAAATAAGAACAAAAATAAACATAAAATATAAAGTATATAAAAGCAAAAGCATATTCTTTGATACCTCATAGGTCTCCTCATATCTAAAAACCTAGTAGGAGGGTATTTCCTATTAAATGCTTAACAAGAAACAATGTTAATGGAAGATGAGATCCTATAAGTACAAAGCATTGTGAAAGTGAAGCCTCTAACCACCAGACATTGGCAAAGATCTACATTTCTCATAAGAGTAGTGTCAAGCATCTCTAATTCTCATAAGCCATGAAGGTTTGAAGAGAGAGATAAGAGTCTCTATAATAAGTGTTCCCTAATCTCATAGTAAGAGAACACAACATCAACCATTAAATGGATATGTAATTGGTGCAAGATTAAAACATTACCATGAGGGGTGTACGAACTGAAATTCAAAAAAAAGGTATTATACTCTATATTAAATTGTAACATAAACATAAAAACATGACATAAAGTACTCCAACAGAAAGACTAGCAAGAAGGATTGGGTAAGTGAAAATAAATAAATATAAAAACACACCATTGAACATATATAAAACTAGTGTAGATTGAAGGAAAAACTCACTTGTAGAAATTTATTGTTTGTCATTAAGAAAATAAAGCAATTCATGAGATATTAGTTGAAAGAAAAAGTATATGAAGGAAGAAAAGTTATAGAGATGGCCACTCCAATTCTCATCAATACTACATAGAACTCATGCCCTAAATACAAAGGGACCCATTCAAAGCCATGAAGGTAGATCTAGATGACACATTTTGTTCCAGTCAATGTCCTATATGTAGAAGACGTGAGGAAGTATATTCATACTCTACTTACTGAAATAGATCAAACATCTTTCGGATCACTTCACAAGACACTATTAAAATTAGGGCAAGAAGAATATCTTCCATAGTATCAACAAATTTTGAACTTGAAGCTAAATGTGTGGAAGGATTTCCCAGACTTTACGTCAAAGCATGCATGGGTACAAATAATCCTCAGCCATATCCGTGATGAATATATATATATTTGGACAAACCCTATAGAATTACGAATGAGGTGATACATTAATAAAAAGGTTATACAATAAGGGAGATTTACTTTCAAAGAATAATATCAACAATGCAAAAGTCTCTAGTCTAACCAACACCATAGTAGATGGGTGAAATCTACTTGTATCAAAAATTACAAACTTTATCGTACAATATTCATCCCTAGGAATCACACTATAAGGAGGGCTCTATAGCTGGCATTGTCATCTTCATCACCTATCAAATCATTGTCTAAGGAAAGGAGATAGACTTGTGTGAGGTGTTGATAGACCAACTGCTAGAGAACATCTAATGCACAAAGAACACCAATAGATACCCATTTCGGTATGGTTCACTCATTATCTTCCTTGCATTTTACTTTATGAATAGATTATTTGTCAACAAAATTTGGAGTCAAGACACAATTGTGGCCACCCAAATCAATGATTATATAAAACACTTCAAAGATAATGCCTCCTACCTTGAAGTTTTTTGGGGATTTCAAACCATTCTAGAAAAACATGTAGGAGAGAGATAAAATGTCATATAAAATAGTTAGGAAGTATGTGAAGCAAATAATTTTTGTTGTGGACAAAGACCATGTGTTTATATAAAGGAAATGGAACCTAGGACCTCATGGATGCCTCCTCTCCCATATGAAGTAGATGATGAAGTTGTGGAAGTAAACATAAAAGAACTTCTAGCTTGCCCAATAGATTCAAAGGTAGAAAGGTTCATAACATACAAGGAGTTAATAGACAAACAAAGCAAGTAGAAGGCTAAAGAGGAATTTGGAAAGAAGGAAAAATTACATAAGAGTTGGAGTTTGCAACAAGATCCTAAAACACCAAAGGTCATGGTAATTTATGATTCTCCAACCATAGATGAAGAAAGGCCATCATAAGTGCGTTGATCTAGATGTGTCAAAATAGAATCACCTGATTTTGAAATCAAGGATTCACAAACATATAAAATATTAGGAAAGGATGCATTGGAAAATTGATCACCACCAATCACAACAATGAGGAAATTATCAATATCTTCAGCACAACCATAGATAGAAGTGTTGGAAAAAAGGTAGATAACTAAGAGGGGGGGTGAATCAATTATCTCTAAATTTCTTTAACTTTCTTTTCTTTTGTTAACTTTAAATTCAATGCAGCATCAGATTACATAAGCATATGTGATCATAAGAACATAAATAAAATCAACACACATAACACAAGGATTTTTACGTGGAAAACCCTGTTAAGGGAAAAACCACGAGGTGACTAACCCAAGATTGTATTCTTTGTTAAAAGAATAAAGAAGTACAAAATGGCACTTGCCAATTAGGACTCACTTCTCGAGAACACTGCTCACAAGAGGCACACTGCCTACAAGAACTTAGAGAAGGTAATCATATGTTTGAACTGATGAGAAGCATCTACAAATGCAAGAGTTCAGTTCTGGTTAGGCACAACACTAATTTGATGCACTTCATTCTTCCTCTGCTTTAATACTGTTGCTATGTCACATACCAGACTTGATTGATATCTTTCACACTTGTCCTACTTTTCTTCACACTTTATTTCATCCTACTTCACACCACACACTTACATACTAAAATCCATTTGGTATATATATCCGCATAAAGAATTTCTATCAACTTGCTAGTCGACATCAGGAACACTGCAAGTAATTACTCTGTCGACTAAATCCAAGCTTGATTTGTGATGTGTATCAAAAACATAGATAGAGAAGTCATTAATCATATTGGCCAACAATGTATGATCCCACAAATTATTTGATCAACATCATTTACTCATCCAGATTGAAGTCTGACACTCTACCGGTCAGTTCTTCCTCTGTCTGCTCTGCCTGTCTGGAACGCAACTTAGATGCTCATATCTTTTTCATGCTTTATCACCAGAGGCTAAATCTTTAGAATATAGTAGTAATGATACCCTTCTTGACTTTCCCAAGTCCATAACTTACTGAGTTACACCATCTGAGAGATCCAGACCTGATTGTCAGACCTTGTTGCATACTCTGTTCTTGTTCATCGGACCAAAACAATCTTCAATCTGACTTCTGGTATAGGCATATTATGTACTGCGGATGTGTGGGATAGACTTTGTTTCCATCAATGACAACACTCATGAAGCCACACAGTGTCTTTTCCCAACAATCTCCCCCTTTGGCATTGATGGCAACACTTAGTGAAAAATGGCTAAGTGTCGCAATAACTCCCCCTTGGCTGATGCTCTGTCTTTTGCACTATTCTACCGAAACTCCCCCTTAGCTGGATTCCACATTTTTCACTTCTCTTCACTCCCCCTTTGACATCAATGACAAAGGGCAGGATCCGCATACCAAAATTTGCAAAAATTATTCTAGACATGGCCGCATAAGTATATATGAATTGTATGTTATACTTACATATACTTAAGTATATCTGTAAAGGTGGCCTTCAACTGTACAAATTCTGTGGCCCAGCTCTGCTTCATCCTGTCCAAAATGGAGATGTGACCACTCAACAAAAATGCATATGCTTCTGCCCTTTTTAAATCTGCCAGATCACTGGTCTAGGCTATGGTTTGGGCATCTGTCAAGGCCTCGTGCATTGCCTCTAACTTAGGCATAATTATCCCTCTGAGTTCACTCATCCTGTTTATTATATCCTTCTTTTCTTTGTTTAGCCTCTTTATTTCATTTATGATGATAATGGCCTGGCATTCTTGATTCATTAAGGATGTAGTGAGGGGATCAAAATTATGAGATAAACTTGACAGTTTACCTTCTTGTTCTTTCACCTTCTTTTCAATATCCTCTATCACTTTTGGCCAAGATAGGCAAAATTTGTACAAGTCCCCACCATATTTAAGAGCATTTTCAAGGCTCTTTATTCCAATGTCTAAGGTCCTCCTATCATTAGTAATCAGTCCTTGCACCTCAGATAATCTCTTTCCCAAAAATTCCTTCTGGACCTTTGCTTTTGCCGATTTCTCTAAAGATTCAAAATGAGTGCCAATAGAATTGACCAAAGATTTTAATTTACCAGATGGAGAGGCTAAAGGATCCTTTTGAAATGATGGTATGATCTTCTCCAGCATCCCAGATGCAATCTCCAACAGCTCACAGTCTTCCATGTGAGATTTCAAAAGTTTTTCTTTTTCTTTGGCTTGAGTAAAAGATGCTATTTTCATTGTCTGGACCAAAGAGAGTCAAAATTTAGTGGTCCTTGAAATAGCTTAGGTTCATCTATTTCCATCATTTCTTTGTTCAAGAAATTCTTCACTGCCTCTGTAGTGTCTCTTGCTAGAGATTGAGTATTTTTTTCCTTTTGGATCTCAAAACTATCATCATAGGTCTTCTCTACTTGTTATTCTTCTTTTCTCTTGACCTCCTCTTCTTGACTCACTTTCTCCTCTTTTCTTCCTTCTCCTTCAGCTCCTGAATCTGGAATGTCTATAGTGGGATCCGGAGGAGAGATGTTACCTATGTTTGGAAATTCCCCTTCCTGAATGGAGAAATCCATGTCCTTAGACTTCTCTTCATCTATTTCTTTTGATCCTTCTACATTTTTGTCAGAAGATTCTTCATTGGTTACATTTAATCCTTCAACATCCATGGTAGAAGGTTCTTCATCTGTTTCCTCTACAATAGGAAGATTGAATCTTTTGAAGGCATTCTGGAGGATGTCTTTTGTTTCTCTTGCTACTTGGTCAGTTTCTCCAAGCATAAGTTTATTCATTCTTGCTTTACTCCAGAATTCATCCTTACAATCCTTAAAGATCATGTCCATTTTCTTTGGAGTAATAGAAGGATAGAGCTGAATTGCAATTTGTTCTCGGATCTCTAAGTCTTTTGCCTTTGCATTCTCCTTTCTTAGTTCAAGTACCTTCTCTAGACTTTTGGGAATTAATGATATAATTTCAATGAATGTTTTATTATAAATATTCAGGTACTTGACAGTAGCTTCTAAAATCCTCTTGTCTGTGTCACTGTATTCATCATAGAACTTTGTTACTGGCTGCAAGTTCCCATCCACAGTGACTACCTTGATGATGTCATCAATGGAAAGAGTAGGCTTTATAACAAATTCTTCTGCCTTTTCTTCCTTATTTTTACTGGCAGAGTATTCTTTGGATGTTTTCTTCTTCTTCATTTTCTTGATTTCCTCATCAGATTCTATTTCTTCATCATCTTTGAGGCTTGTGTATGACCTTGTGGCTTTGGTTTTTGTCCTCTTTTCTCCTTTTCTGATTGTCTTGACTTTCGGTTTGGTGGCCCTTGAGCTTTTAGGAGTGGCAGGTGCAGAGCTCTTGGAGGATCTAGTCCAGGAGGAGGCTTGTACCGGAACACTTCCTTTGCTTCTTTGTTCTCTTTCTCAACATTCTCCATTTTCTCTCTGTTTGCATCTACTACCTCTTTTGATATGCCAAATCTTTTGGCAATTTCCTCAACTTCCCTTCTAACTTTCCTCTTTATCTCCGGTTGTCTTAGCTCAACATGTATTTTTACACTTAGTTCTTGAAAGGTTCCAAACCTTTCTACCTCAGGGTCCTTGGGCTAGCTCAACAGGTCTTGAATATGTAGTTCTAGGATTTTCTCATTGACCTCGTATCCCATTGGCATTATCCGCACTGTTCTGGGCTTAACTGCGTCCATTAGACATTGGTCAGTGTCAACCATGAAGCACACTATATCCTTGTATTTTTCAACTATGGATTGAGATATTCTCTTTGGCTTGCAACATGTTTTGGAAGTTCTTAAAATAACCCCATAGAGCTATGTTTTGAGCTTTAGTATCACCAAGTCCATACATATACTCTCTAATCTTGATTGCAATTGGTTTATCATTTTGCCATACCCAACCACTTGATCTAGGTAGCTCAATCATGTAATAGAAGAATAAACACAATATTATACAACCATACTTAAAGGAGTTCTTATCCTTCTTGATCTTCTGCAGGTTTTCTAACAGTTGATTTAAGAGAAGATTGTTGATAACTGAGAGGGGGGGGTGAATCAGTTATCCTAATTATTTCTTCTTTTGAACTTTCTTATTAATCAATGCAGCATTGAATCAAACAAACAAACATTACCATGAAATGAAAAACACATGACAGTTTTTTTGACGTGGAAACCCTGTTAAGGGAGAAAACCACGGGGTGATTAACCCAAAGATTATTCTCTGTTAGAAGAATAAGGAATTACAAAATGGCACTTGCCAATTAGGGCTCACTACCCGAGCACACTGCTCACAAAGAGGCCCACTGCCTACAAGGAGACACTGTTGAGTACTAGTGACTCAAATTACAGGTTCATTGGTTCCTTGGTTATCCTTTGTTATCGGCTTGACTCCTTGTATCGGTGGGAGTAAGAGGTCTTCGGCCGATCTGCTAGGTTACACCGATGGAGGGCTAGCTATCGGCATGAGGATTACTATTGGCAGGAGTTCGGTGTCTTATGCCGATCTCCAAGGTCTTACCGATGGTAGTGAGACATCGGCATGAGGTTGACCATCGGCAAAGCTGGTGGTAGGAGCTCCGACAGTGTTGGGTCACACCGACGATGGATGAAGGGTTAGCAATCTTGTCGGCGTGAGTCACTCCGATGAAAGATCATCGGAGTGAGTAGTGTTATCGGCGTAGCTGGAAGAAGTCTCCCCGTTACTTCATGTTATACCGATGAAGGGTTGGCGTCGGCGTGAGAATCACTGTTGGCCAAGCCTTGAGTTCTCTCTCCGATGGACGACATTGGCTTTGGCATCGGTGAGACATTAGTCTTGACGATTGTTGGTGTCTCTCTGATGGAACAGTCATCGGCTTGACAATCCTTGTCGGGCTGACGTTTGGAAGTTTCTCCGATGGGCATTGGTCACCCCGATGGAAGTTGGTGATTGGCGTCGGCGTGAGAACTTCTATCGGCCCAGCCTTGAATTGTCACTCCGATGGCAGAAGTCACTCCGATGAAGAGTTGGCGTTGTGTTGGCATCGGTGAGACATGGGACTATCGGAGTGCATGGTTGTGGTTGTGCTGACAGTTTGAGTTGTGCTGATGGGGATAGATTGGAGTCATCGGTGGCAAAAGTGCCGACAGTTATCTTACGTGTGTTCGGGCATTTAAACCCGGATGTCCAACTAGAACTTGTGCATGTGGGACTAAAGTTTCCTATGAGAAAGTGAACGGTTTGACAGTTATACGAATGGTTAGAAGTGACGGTTTGGACAGTTGGATGATAGCATGCTGGGCAGTTGGAACGAAATGTCAGTTACATGAGGTGTCGATTGGATTGCAAAAAGCAATGGGGGAATTGATGGGGTCGGTATGAGTGTGAGAGAGTTCAATCTGATGGAGCTCTGGTTTTTCTTCTTCTGTGAAGTCTTATGCTGTATGCTGTATGCAGCATGTGAACAGCATGTGAAGGGACTGAGAAGAGGATGAAAACAGAGTTCAAATGAAATTGTTCTGGCTGAGAAGATGTAGTTCTGTACTGTGTGCTGTTTGTGGCATGATCACAGTATGAAGAACCAACCAAGTGCTGGAGAACTTTGTGCAGGGTTACTGTCAGTTATTCTTCTGAAGGAACAAGATGTAAATCTTCATGAAAGGCTTATTGCCAGTTTTGTATTGTAACTATTTTTCTGTTGCTGAATAATACAATGGTGATCCGGGCTTTTGGAGTGTGGGGTTTTTTACCCGTAAGGGTTTTCCCCACGTAAATCTGTGTTCTTGTTCTGTCTTTCATGTTTAATGTCTCTGCTGTTGAAACTAGATATTGTTCTCTTGTGCTTTCCTCTAAGGGTCAATGTAGGAAATGTTCTATGTTAGTTTCCGCTTTAAAGGCATAGTTGTGCGTGTTTTTGAAGCATTTGGAAAGAATTTAAATTTGTCGAAGACACCACTTTTCTTAGAAATACGTTCTGAGATGCCCTCATTTCCTTACAAGTGGTATCAGAGCCTTCTTCTGGGATATGCTTTGTTGCTCACACATGTACATTTGTGTGCTGCATGTGTTTGCATGTAAGAGTTCCTGGTGTATAAGGTCTGGGTATTCCTTCTGTGATGATTTCTTAGTGTGACAGGCTTGAGGAAATCTGAAGGAAATGTCTGTTTGTTTGATCCTTGTTTGAGTGAAAGTCTGGCAATTGATCTTGTGTTTCTGTTTCAGCAGTGCTTGAAGGATGGTGAAGAGACTGGAGCTGGTCATGATGTGGCCTGAGGCTCTTAATTGACAGTATTTAATCTTGTTACATGGGGTTTGCTTTGAGGCTGTGTTGCTGCAGTAACTTTCATATTGGGTGTCTGTGTGAGAGGCTCTCTGATGATATGAAGGAGTTTGTGTTACTGCTCAGCCATGGAGTATTGTGCCTATGCTGGGTGTTCTGTTCTTGGTATTGGAAGGCATAATTTTTCTGTTACCCTGATTGCATGCAGGCTTTGGAGTTGATCATTGGATGATCTAAGAGCTTCTGTAATAGCCTGATTCCCTCAGATACATGTGCATGTTGGTGGTTGAGGGATTGGTCTACAAGTGGGCTTGAAGCTCTTGAACTGCTGTTTCCTTAACTGGATATTTTGTACTTGCACGACTCGGATTCATGATTATTGGATTTGAGGGGTTTTATAGTTTTTCCTTAAAATCTATGGTTATGCATATTCATGATGATCCATTATTCTGGTTTAACTGTTATGGAGTTTTGTTGCAGACTTTTTGGGTTTTCCAGATGTGAAGTGGGTATGGATGTGCATGGGTGTGTTTCAAACACAGTGGTTTTGCAGGTTTACATGGTCAAAAGAAAAACTTGTGGTTTTGTGAAGCTGCAGTTAAGCTATTTCTAGACCCTAGCTTTTGGGATGTTATTGGATGATATAGTTGTAGTTTTGCATGCATGCTCTGTGCATGGTGTGAGGAGGTGAAATGCTTTCTCTGCATGGGAGTGCTGGTATGTGATATGACACTCAGCATTTCTATGGTAATGCTTCTAGTTTCTTGACTATGGTGCTCTGGTTGTGGACATGTTGGGCGAATCAGTGAAAAGTAAGTTTTCTGATGCTTGAGTCTTGTTGTCTACATTGTTGTTTATTCCTTGAAATCTCAGTTTTGTAGTTTCCAGTGTGATAGTGAGTTTGCATGATACATTGGTTGGATCTATGAGTTATGTAGTTTTGTGGGCTGATCACCTATTAAGCTACAGTGAGATGACTCGGATGTGGACTGTCTTTATCCACAAGGTTGTTTCAGTGCTTATGCAGATTTGTTAGCTGGCCTCGTCTGTGGTCACTTGTGCATTGGTGTGACTGTTTTGGGATGAGAGGATGGATGTTGTAGAGTATCTGAATAGTTGGTTATGGAGACTTGTAGTAAGTGTATCATGGTGTCATGTACAGCTTGAATACACAGGTTTGTGTAAGCTATTGACAGTGATAGTTTATTTCCTTGGTTTGGAGATCTTGGTGTCACTTGGTTTTATAGTCACATGGACATATTAATTTGTGGACCTGGAAGATTTTCAGATTAGGAGATGTTTGGTCAGGATGCTTGGAAAGCTCTGTTGTTACAGTTCAGTGGGAGCTTTAGCATTGACTGTGTGTTTCATCACTTAGTGGTGAATGATCTTCTTTAGTGTTGCAGATGTTACTAGGAGGAGCTCTTTGATCCTGTTGCTGCAGAAGGGTTCTTTCGCATTTGCAGGGGCACTATTTGAGGATGAGTAACATCTTGGAGTCATGGAGGATTCATGAAATTCTTGGCTGAGGTGTTGGTGGCGCTTGACAGGTGATGTTGGTTTAGAATTTTGGTTTGTTTCATATCATGATTTCTATTTTTTGAATTTTGGTATGATACATTGATCTAGAGACAATGGTTATGTTCACCTGGAGCATGGTATCTCCTAAGGGAGATGGTAAGATCATGATGTCATGATAAGTTCCTGATTCAGATGATTGGAGTTTTGACAGTGGTCTGGTTACTTCTCTATGTTTGGGTACATTTATCTTTTGCTTGATTACTTCATAATGTTGTAGTGATGCAGTTGGAGTTCAGCATGAGGTGATTGTTCAAAGGTACTCATGGATACATGAAGAATAAGGTGAGGCTGTATATGCTGTGTTTTCAGAGTTTACAGCTGGAAGTTCGAGGAGTCTTTACCTTGGTTGAATGTGAATTCAACAAAAGATCTAGAGGAGATTGTTCTTGGAGAAAGTCATTGGGACTTGGGTATCTTGGAAGAACATTCTCTTTCCCCACTCTTGGTCTACTCGACAAGTTTCACTTGAGAGGTATAGCCCATTGTTTCTCTCAGGTGTTTTATGCTTTCTTTCATAGATATGGTTCTGGTGGATTCATTGTGAGAAATGAATAGCATGATTATCTCCTTGTGCATTTGAGTTTAGAGATATCATTCATTGATGAGGACTGTTAGGAGATGGTTAATGGGCTGATTTCCTGAAATGGGAAATGAATTAGTTTGATCTTCTTTGGTTTGTGAAGCTTACATCCATGTTAGTTGATCTTGGAGATTGAATGTTTGTTTGGATGTTGTTATGCTGGTTCACTCTGGGGTGTTTTGAAGGAGATCATACTCGACACAGTTGGCATTCAGAGGTGTATGTAAAAGGATTGTCTACAGGTATATGATGTGCAGTGTTCCTCTTGGTCTCAGTTAGTTTCTCTGATGGTGTGTTTCACACTACATTGTTTTGAGATTTGATTGGAGCTGAAGTGATCACTAGTTTGTGGTCATGTGCTTTCACTTATGTTGTTGGGTGACAGCATGAAGGTTCTGTTCTATTATCTCTTTCTTTGTTGGATGTGGAGAACTTGGGAGAACTTTGGACTGGTGGTGAGGAGTTGTTCTTGCAGGTTATTTGCTTACAGTTTTTGCATATCATGGTGGATGTTTCCCTGGTACTACATAATTATTTACACGTTCTATGTAATGCCATTGGTGGATTTTTTGTATGCCATGATCTTTTTCAGATCTGCATTACCCATGCAGTGGGAGTTCTTGAAGTGTTTGGTCTTCTTCGACTGGTTCACACTTTGAGCATGTATTTGCAGTTGATGGGTGTATATGTAGGTGGCATGAGTCTACTGATGTTCATACCTTTAAGGTATGAGTGATTGGATGTTTTAGCACTGGCTGTGTGTGCTATTTTCAGTCAAGTGGGTTTTTTGTTTTAGTTGGATGGGAGCAGTCAGCTTTCTGATTGTTGTTCTAGCTGATGTTCTATCTTGTTTCTGAAGGATGTTTCTCATGGCTATGTTCTGGAAGCTTTGAAGTTGTTTTTGTTAAAACTTCTGTGGAGCTTGTGAGCACAGTGGAGTGGTGGCAGTATCAGCTTTGGTTTTGTGATATGGAGCATTGATGGTTTCCTGTAATTCCTTCGTCAAGTGGGAGAATGTTGAGTACTAGTGACTCAAATTACAGGTTCATTGGTTCCTTGGTTATCCTTTGTTATCGGCTTGACTCCTTGTATCAGTGGGAGTAAGAGGTCTTCGGCCGATCTGCTAGGTTACACCGATGGAGGGCTAGCTATCGGCATGAGGATTACTATCGGCAGGAGTTCGATGTCTTATGCCGATCTCCAAGGTCTTACCGATGGTAGTGAGACATCGGCATGAGGTTGACCATCGGCAAAGCTGGTGGTAGGAGCTCCGACAGTGTTGGGTCACACCGACGATGGATGAAGGGTTAGCAATCTTGTCGGCGTGAGTCACTCCGATGAAAGATCATCGGAGTGAGTAGTGTTATCGGCGTAGCTGGAAGAAGTCTCCCCGTTACTTCATGTTATACCGATGAAGGGTTGGCGTCGGCGTGAGAATCACTGTTGGCCAAGCCTTGAGTTCTCTCTCCGATGGACGACATTGGCTTTGGCATCGGTGAGACATTAGTCTTGACGATTGTTGGTGTCTCTCTGATGGAACAGTCATCGGCTTGACAATCCTTGTCGGGCTGACGTTTGGAAGTTTCTCTGATGGGCATTGGTCACCCCGATGGAAGTTGGTGATTGGCGTCGGTGTGAGAACTTCTATCGGCCCAGCCTTGAATTGTCACTCCGATGGCAGAAGTCACTCCGATGAAGAGTTGGCGTTGTGTTGGCATCGGTGAGACATGGGACTATCGGAGTGCATGGTTGTGGTTGTGCTGACAGTTTGAGTTGTGCTGATGGGGATAGATTGGAGTCATCGGTGGCAAAAGTGCCGACAGTTATCTTACGTGTGTTCGGGCATTTAAACCCGGATGTCCAACTAGAACTTGTGCATGTGGGACTAAAGTTTCCTATGAGAAAGTGAACGGTTTGACAGTTATGCGAATGGTTAGAAGTGACGGTTTGGACAGTTGGATGATAGCATGCTGGGCAGTTGGAACGAAATGTCAGTTACATGAGGTGTCGATTGGATTGCAAAAAGCAATGGGGGAATTGATGGGGTCGGTATGAGTGTGAGAGAGTTCAATCTGATGGAGCTCTGGTTTTTCTTCTTCTGTGAAGTCTTATGCTGTATGCTGTATGCAGCATGTGAACAGCATGTGAAGGGACTGAGAAGAGGATGAAAACAAAGTTCAAATGAAATTGTTCTGGCTGAGAAGATGTAGTTCTGTACTGTGTGCTGTTTGTGGCATGATCACAGTATGAAGAACCAACCAAGTGCTGGAGAACTTTGTGCAGGGTTACTGTCAGTTATTCTTCTGAAGGAACAAGATGTAAATCTTCATGAAAGGCTTATTGCCAGTTTTGTATTGTAACTATTTTTCTGTTGCTGAATAATACAATGGTGATCCGGGCTTTTGGAGTGTGGGGTTTTTTACCCGTAAGGGTTTTCCCCACGTAAATCTGTGTTCTTGTTCTGTCTTTCATGTTTAATGTCTCTGCTGTTGAAACTAGATATTTTTCGCTTGTGCTTTCCTCTAAGGGTCAATGTAGGAAATGTTCTATGTTAGTTTCCGCTTTAAAGGCATAGTTGTGCGTGTTTTTGAAGCATTTGGAAAGAATTTAAATTTGTCGAAGACACCACTTTTCTTAGAAATACGTTCTGAGATGCCCTCATTTCCTTACAGACACACTGTCTACAAAGTGATAAGAATCACAGTCTTGAACTGATTGGAAGCATCTATATATGCTGGAGTTCAGTTCCGGTTAGGCTCAGTACACTGATCTGCTGCACTTCATCTTTCCTCTGTTCTTTATTCTGCTATCCTTTCACATACCAGATCTTTCTTACTACTTCTGCTCTGTTCTACACTTATTCGCATACACCATCACACAATTACACACTTTACAACTAAATCCATCCTCTATATATATCCGCACAAGTAATTTCATCACCTTTCTAGTCGACATCCGGAACAGTCTAGTTTCTTACAAACTCTGTTCTGTCGGCTGAATCCTTGCTCACCAAGCAATGCGGATCAAGTATATACTTGTAGATATCATTAATCATGTCGGCCAAACATGATTCATGCCTTCACAACCTTTACCATCAACAGTAACACATCCGGAAAATAGTCTGATACTCTGTCAGTCAGTTCTTCCTCTGTTCTCACTGTCTCTCAGGAATCCGGTACTCAACTATTCTTATCTTTTTCTTTGTTCATCACCGGAGGCTAAATCCTTGGAATATACTACTCAAGGTAGTCCTCTTGACTTCCCCAAATCCGCACTGCACCAAGACACTTCCTCTAAGAGATCCGGACCAATCTGTCAGACCTTGCCACATGCTCTGTTCTTGTTCACCGGACCACAACAATCTTCATTCTGACTTCCGGTAGAGACACACCATGACTTGCGGATATGTGGGATGACTTTTGTTGCCATCAATGACAACAACCATGAATCCATATAGTGTCTCTTGCCAACAATCTCCCCCTTTGGCATTGATGGCAACACTTAGTGAAAAATGACTAAGTGTTTATACTACGCTCCCCCTTGGCTGATGCTCTATATACAATTTCCAGAACTCCCCCTTAGTTGGATTCCTCATTTTTCACTGCTCCTCACTCCCCCTTTGACATCAATGGCAAAGGGTAGGGTCCGCACACCAAAATTTTCAAAAATTTTCTATACATAGCTGCATATTTACATACTCACATATACTGAAGAATGTCTGGAAAAGATGTCTTCAGTTGGATCAGTTCTGTAGCCCAACTTTGCTTCATTCTATCCAAAATTGAAATGTGACCACTCAACAAAAATGCAAATGCATCTGCCCTTTTTAGATCTTTCGGATCACTTGTCTGGGCTGTGATTTGAGCTTCTGCTATGGCCTCATGCATGGCCTCTAGCTTAGGGACAATTAACCCCCTGAGCTCACTCAACCTGCTTATTCTATTTTTCCTTTCCTTCTCCAATTTCTTGATTTCACTCAAGACTGCAATAGTCTGACATTCTTGATTTGTTATAGAGGAAGAAAGAGGATCAAAACTTTGAGACAAGCTTAGTAGTGTGTCCTCTTGCGCTTTTATTTTCTTCTCAATGTCCACTGTTACCTTGGACCAGGAGATACAAAATTTGTATATTTCACCGCCATCCTTAAGAGCATTTTCTAAGCTCTTTATCCCAATGTTCATGTTTCTCCTATCATTAATGATCAAACCCTGAACCTCGGAGAACCTTTTATCCAAAAACTCCTTCCGGACCTTTTCTTCAGCTGATTTTTCTAAAGATTCAAAATGTGTATTAACACTACTGACTAAGGTTTTGAGATTACCGGAAGAGGAGGCTGCCGGATCTATCTGGACCGATGGCATAATCTTCTCAAGCACTCCGGAAGCAGCCTCTATCAACTCACAGTCTTCCATATGAGACTTTAGGAGCTTTTCATTTGCCTTAGCATTTGCAAATGAGGCTATCTTCATTGTCTGCACCGGAGAGAGGGAATCAAAGTTGAATGGGCCTTGTAGTAGCTCCGGTTCATCGATCTCTATTGTTTCTTTGCTAAAAAATTGTTGAACAGTTTGTGCAGTGTCTCTTGCCGGAGACAGATGTTTCTTTTCTTCTGCAGTCTTGGAACTCTCCTTTGGGATTTTCTCTCCTTCCACATTCTTGCCACTATCAGTCATGGTCTTCTCTGATGGAGTCTTCTCTTTCTCTGCACCCTTGGTACTGTCAACCTCTTTATCTTTCACCACTGCTTCCTTCTCCTATAATTTCTCTTCTTCTTTGGATCCAGAGACTGTAGGGGAAACCGGAGGAGAGATGCTAGCCTGTTCATAGGCCACTTCTTCTGGAGCAGAGGATTCCAAGTCCACAGCTGTTTCTGCACCTAAGTCCTCTACAACAGGAAGATTGAACCTTTTGAAGGCCTTCCGGAGGATCTCTTCTGTCTCTTTGGCCACCTTGTCAGTCTCACCAAGCATGAGTTGATTCATCATGGCTTTACTTCTGAACTCATCTTTGTAGTCTTTGAATATTATGTTCATTGTCTTGGGATCAATTTGAGGATATAGCTGAATAGCTATCTGCTCCCGGATCTCAAGATCTTTTGCCTGAGCATTATTCTTTCTTATTTCTAATTCCTTTTCTAGGCTTTTAGGGATTTCAGAGATAATCTCAATAAAAGCTTTATTGTAGATGTTCAAGTACCTTATTATAGCTTCTTGTAGGATCTTTTGATCTGCCTCGTTGTAGTCATCATAAAATTCAGCCACCGGTTGAAGGTTCCCATCCACAGTGACTGATTTGACTACACTGTCTAGGGATAGAGTGGGCTTTTCAGCAAATTCTTCTGCCATTTCTTCCTTGTCTTGGCCTGTGGAGGGTTTCCCGGATCCTTTCTTCTTCTGCTTCTTTATTTCTTTTACTCCCTCATCTAACTCAGTTTCCTCTTCATCCTTTTGGCTTTCATAAGCCCTTGTGGCTTTTGTCTTAGATCTTTTACCGGATGCCTGGACTTCCAGTTTTGAACTTTTGGTTGTGGGAGGTGCAGATCTTTTTGATGATCTAGTCCGGGTGGAAGTTTCAACCGGAACACTTTCTTTACTTTTCTTTTCTGCCTCTTTCTTTTCTTCCTCAGATTTTCTTCTCTTTTCCCGGCTGGCATCAAGTGCCTCTTTTGAGATGCCTAGGCCTTGAGCAATGTGCTCTACTTCTTTTCTCACCTTCCTCTTTATCTCAGGTTCCCTGAGTTCTACATGGATCTTTACACTCAGCTCCTCAAAGGTTCCAAACCTTTCTGCCTTTGGATCTTTGGGCTGACTTAGCATGTGTTGAACATGCAGCTCCACTATCTGTTCATCCACTTCATACCCCATGGGCATGATCCAGACAGTCCTTGGCTCCACTGCCTCCATTAGGCACTGATCAGTGTCCACCATAAAGCACACTGAGTCTTTGTATTTTTCAACAAGAGACTGGGGAATTCTTTCTCTTGCTTGCATCATGCTTTGGAAGTTTTTGAAGTATCCCCATAGGGCTGTATTTCTTGCTTTGGCATCCCCAAGCCCATGTAGATAGTCTCTTATTTGGACTGCAACAGGTTTGTCATTCTGCCATGCCCATCCACTTGATCCGGGCAGCTCATTCATGAAGTAGAAGAATAGACATAATATAAGAGTACCATACTTAAAGGAATTCTTCTTGTCCTTCTTGATTTTCTATATATTTTCCATTAATTGGCTTAAGAGCAGTTCACAGAGATCATATTCTGCATTCTTCCTTAGCATTTCATAGGCAGTATATACTGCAGTTCCGGATACAGAATTCTCCCTACTGGAGTGATAGATCTTGTATCCTATTATCATGGACGCATACTTGATATCAGGATTAGAAATATCTTCAATGGTCATTGCCCTCTTATCAAATTTTGATCCGGTGGCCTCAATTACAATGTTATTTTTGACAGATTTGAGGATAGGTATCCCTCCGGAAGAGTATAGACCAGTTACTGCTCTAATTGCCTCTTTTGTGATCTTGCAGGGTTTATCCAGCCATAGGAAGTTGTCATGCATCCTGCTCAATACATACCGGACCCATTCATCTTCTTCAAAGCAGGGGAAATGAATGAATTGATCAAATTGTTTCTTCTGGATACCCTTATACTCTGGTTTAAGCTCAAAAGCATTGTCTATCAGTTGTTTGTGATAGAGATCTCTCAATTTGAATTCCCCAAATTCCTTAATGCTTGCATGTATGTAAACCCTAATGTCTTCTGTGTGTAAAACTCCGTGAGGAACACTGGAAAATGCTCCTAAGGGATCTACTTCCAATGACTTGTATGGATGTTTCTTAAATTCAGGTCGGGGCCTATCTGAGATTTTTACTATATTTGGAGTAGCCATTTCTTCAACAGATTTGTAGCAAGATATCGAAAGTGGAAAATACCTTTTGCGTCTTCGGTTGCATGGAGTAGCTGGATTGATTTCTGTATGTAATGACTTCGGTAGGAGATCTTCGGTGAACTTGATGAATTTTGTTGCAGAGCTCTGCTTTTCGCTTCTTCTTGGATGTGGAATGATCAAGTGATTGTTGAGAAATCCCTTATATCATTTCACAAACCCTAATATCTGTTTGCAATAAATGCTTCACCTATATTATTCTGGTTTGCCTTGTCCGGATAGCTTGGAGTATCCCGAATCAGTCCTGATCTATGAACATCATGCAGATCTTTCAATCATGAATAAGTCGAGATGACACATTACAAGAACATCCCAAACATTTTGTCTAGTCCGCAGAGTAAAATAATGTACTTCCGGATCTCTCCGGACCCTTTTGTAGTCATCTGTCATTCCGGAGCATCTCTCGGAACAGGTCTTTACTTGATCGATCACAACTTCTTTATATCTTCATGCGGACCTCTGAAATCTTGTCTGGATCATCTCAGGACTGGTATCTTCAAACCCTTTACTCTGCATCTTGTGTCACATCCAGCACCACTTGATTGGCTGGGGGAACAGGTTTTTCTTTGAGTCTCCCCCTGAGCCAGAGCTCACCTTTTAATTTCTGGAAGAAATATCAGCACCAGAGTCTGGTGCGGATCCAACCTCTACATTCTCTAAACTTTTCTTCACCCAAATCTTGTTCATCTGATTCCTAACTTCATCCGCATTCATCTTTTGTTTACCCTTGTCTTGATTCTGATTATACACCAGACCTCTTTTGTCCTGATTCTTGCTTCTGCAGACTTTAGCATTATGACCGGACCTATTACAGATTTGGCAAATAACATTTCTTTGCATATTTGACTGATAACCTCTTGATCTGCATTGATTAGCCATATGACCTACTCTATTGCATGTAAAACATCTACCATTGAATGATTTGTTTACTTGCATATTTCTGCATTCATGAGACTTGTGTCCATACCTTTTGCAGTTAAAGCACTGTCCGGAGAAGGATGGATTAGTTTGATTCATCCTTTTTTTGCACTGATTAGCTTTGTGACCAAAGTGATTGCAGCTGTGGCAGTATCCATTGAAAGATGGATATCTTTGAGCATTGGGCTGTCTTACCGGAGGTCTTCTAGGCCTATTCCTTGGATTTTCTGATCCAAAATTCTTTTGACCGGATCCGGAGCTTTCTCCTTTCTCATATCCCAAACCATACTTGTCATCTGTCCTCTTTTGACTACCAAGAAGAACTTCAAGTTGAGCAGAACTTATCTTGAATTTCTCTTTATATTCATTTGCTGTTTGAAGGTCTCTTTTGAGAGAGACAATTTGATCCTCAAGTTTTTCTTCATTATCTTTGGCATCTTCAAGATCAGATTCAAGATGTCTAATAATTCTGTCCATCTGAAGGCATTCTTCTGATTTCTCCTTAAGAGATTGTCTTAGATTGTCTTCAGTTTTTCTTTTCTCTTCAATCTCTTGAGTAAACTTTATAGTTCCTGATTCCATTTCATGTCTTAACATAATGGCTTCTTTTGATAACTTTTCACATAACTTGGTTTTCTCAGTCAATTCTTCATTTGTATTGCTTTCTTCACTTTGTCTTGCCAATTGTTGGAGCAGCTCCTTTCTCTTTTTCATAGAGAGACTTAATTTGTCCTTTAATTCTCTCATGAATTCATCAGCCTGTTTGAGTCTTTCCTTTAATTCATTGACTTCAGAATTTGACTGTTCAAGATCCTCAAGGGCAGTCTTGAGTTGGTCTCTTAAACCATATGCATCCATTTGAACTCCCAGATCTTCCTCAAGCTGTTAGGCTCTATTAGGAGGAACTTAGCTCTGATACCAATTGTTGATAACTGAGAGGGGGGGGGGTGAATCAGTTATCCTAATTATTTCTTCTTTTGAACTTTCTTATTAATCAATGCAGCATTGAATCAAACAAACAAACATTACCATGAAATGAAAAACACATGACACAGTTTTTTTGACGTGGAAACCCTGTTAAGGGAGAAAACCACAGGGTGATTAACCCAAAGATTATTCTCTGTTAGAAGAATAAGGAATTACAAAATGGCACTTGCCAATTAGGGCTCACTGCCCGAGCACACTGCTCACAAAGAGGCCCACTGCCTACAAGGAGACACACTGTCTATAAAGTGATAAGAATCACAGTCTTGAACTGATTGGAAGCATCTATATATGCTGGAGTTCAGTTCCGGTTAGGCTCAGTACACTGATCTGCTGCACTTCATCTTTCCTCTGTTCTTTATTCTGCTATCCTTTCACATACCGGATCTTTCTTACTACTTCTGCTCTGTTCTGCACTTATTCACATACACCATCACACAATTACACACTTCACAACTAAATCCATCCTCTATATATATCTGCACAAGTAATTTCATCACCTTTCTAGTCGGCATCCGGAACAGTCTAGTTTCTTACAAACTCTGTTCTGTCGGCTGAATCCTTGCTCACCAAGCAATGCGGATCAAGCATATACTTGTAGATATCATTAATCATGTCGGCCAAACATGATTCATGCCTTCACAACCTTTACCATCAACAGTAACACATCCAGAAAATAGTCTGATACTCTGTCAGTCAGTTCTTCCTCTGTTCTCACTGTCTCTCAGGAATCCGGTACTCAACTATTCATATCTTTTTCTTTGTTCATCACCGGAGGCTAAATCCTTGGAATATACTACTCAAGGTAGTCCTCTTGACTTCCCCAAATCCGCACTGCACCAAGACACTTCCTCTGAGAGATCCAGACCAATCTGTCAGACCTTGCCACATGCTCTGTTCTTGTTCACCGGACTACAACAATCTTCATTCTGACTTCCGGTAGAGACACACCATGACTTGCGGATATGTGGGATGACTTTTGTTGCCATCAATGACAACAACCATGAATCCATATAGTGTCTCTTGCCAACAAAGATCACATAGGTCATAATCTGTATTCTCCCTCAACATCTGATATGCTGCATATATTATAGTCCCAGACACAGAATTCTCCTAGCTAGAATGATTGATCTTATACCCAATTATCATTGAGGCAAATTTGACATTTGGATCTGTGATGTCATCTATGGTCATTGCTCTCTTGTCAAACTTAGATCCGGTGGCTTCAGTTACTCTCTAGTTTTTGATTGATTTGAGTGCAGATAACCCACCGGATGAGTGCAATCCAGTTATTTCCCTGATGGCATCTTTTGTTATCTTGAAGGGCCTCATTAACCACATGAAATTATCATACATCTTTCTTAGGACATACCAAACCCAATCATCTTCTGCAAAACAAGGAAAGTGTATGCAATGTCTGAAATGTTTATCCCGGAGAGCCTTGTATTGAGGTTTGAGTTCAAAACTATCATCTATTAGTTGTTTGTGATAGATGTCCATCAATTTAGAGTCTCCAAATTCCTCAATATTGGCATGAATATAGACCCTAACATCTTCTACATGCAATACCCCATGCAGAATGCTAGAAAATATGCCTAAAGGATCAACTTCTAGAGATTTATAAGGATGTTTCTTGAATTTAGGGTGCAACCTATCAGTAATCTTAACAACCATTGGAGTAGCCATCTTGCAAAAGATTCAGAGAGAGATTTTTAGAATAGAGGTACTTTTTTACACTTTAGGGTTTGAAATAGGAGCCGGAACAAATCGCTAGTTGAGTTTGCAGTTTGATCTTCGAGTGAGTTATAGAAACTTTGATGCAGAGCACTTCTTTTCTTCTTCTCCAATGAAAATGTGCAAATAATGAGTGAATGAACACTTTTAACCTTGCACAAACCCTAATTTCCTTTTGCAATAAATGCACAATATAAGTTATCCGATTGCCCTGTTTTGAGAGAGATCTTCTTGAATCACTGTGATAAACTTGGAATCATTGTCAGTGAGGATTGACAATGTATCTTCTTTTCTTCAATCATGCCATGGATCCGTAGATCAAAGCATTTCAATTTTGAATCATACCGGATCTGTCTGTGAAAATCCTGCTTTACCGAATGGTTGTTAAACTAGATCAATCTTGAACAATTAAACTCTTGCAAAACTCCATGCGGATATTTCATATTTTTACTGAGGGTTATTTAGATATTTTTCTGAGAACCCTTTAATTCACAGCATTCCTTGTGCCAATTTAGGCACTAATTGACTGGATGGAGGAATTTATTTTTCTCTGTGACTCCCCTTGAGCCAGAGTTCATCTGTTTAGTTTCCAGAAGGAATATCAACACCGGATTCTGGTGCGGATCCATCCCCAATATTTTTTGTACGCTTCTTCACCCAAATCTTGCTCATCTCCCTTTGAACTTCATCCGCATTCACTTTGCCTTTTCCCTTATCTTGTTTTTTATTATGATGCACCAGACCCTTTTTATTCTGATTTTTACTTCTACAGAATTTGGCAATATGACTAGATCTATTGCAATTGTAACAAACAACATTTCTTTGCATATTTGATTGATATCCTTTTGATCTGCATTGATTAGCCATATGTCCCATTCTATTGCATGCAAAGCATCTACCATTGAATGAATTGTTTATTTGCATATTTCTACATTCATGAGATTTGTGACCATACTTTTTGTAGTTGAAACATTGTCCGGAGAATGATGGATTAGTCTGATTCATTCTCCTTCTGCATGGAGTTGCTTTATGACCGAAATTGGTGCAATTGAAGTAGTATCCATTGAAGGATGGATATCTTTGAGCATTTGGTTGCCTAACCAAAGGTCTTCTAGACCTATTTCTTTGATTTCCTGATCCAAAGTTCTTTTGACCAGATCCAGAGCTTTCACCTTTCTCATATCCCAAGCCATGCTTATCATCTACCCTATTTTGGCTTTCAAGAAGAACTTCAAGTTCAGATGAGCTTTTCTTGAATTTCTCTTTGTATTCATTTGTTGTTTGAAGATTTTGTTTAAGAATGTCTATCTGATTCTCAAGTTGTTCTTCATTATCTCTAGCTTCTTCAAGATCAGATTCAAGATGCCTGATTATTCTGTCCATTTTGTGGTAGTCCACTATCTTCTCCTTAAGGGATTGTTTTAGATTATCTTCACTTTTCCTTTTTTCTTCAATTTCTTGGGTGAATCTCATAACCCCTGATTCCATTTCATGCCTTACCATAATGACCTCTTTTGACAGTTTTTTCACATAGTTTATTTTTCTCATTCAGAGCTTCATTAGTATCATTGTCTTCACTCTAATTGGCTAATTTTTGAAGTAGTTCCTTTCTCTTTTTCACAAAGATACTAAGTTTTTCTTTCAGCTCATTTATGAAATTATCAGTTTCTTTGAGTCTTTCTCTTAAATTATTGACTTCAGAACAAGATTGTTCAATATCATCTAGGGCAGACTGAAGTTGTTCCTTCATACCATATATATCCATTGAGATTCCGAGATCTTCCTCAAGCTGCTAGACTTTGTTTGGAGGAACTTAGCTCTGATACCAATTGTTGGAAACAAGGTAGATAATTGAGAGGGAGGGTGAATCAGTTATCTCTAAATTTCTTTAACTTTCTTTTCTTTTGTTAACTTTAAATTCAGTGTAGCATCAGATTACATAAGCATATGTGATCATAAGAACAAAAATAAAATCAACACACATAACACAAGGATTTTTACGTGGAAAACCCTGTTAAGGGAAAAACCACGTGGTGACTAACCCAAGATTGTATTCTCTGTTAAAAGAATAAAGAAGTACAAAATGACACTTGCCAATTAGGGCTCACTGCTCGAGCAGACTGCTCACAAGAGGCACATTACCTACAAGAACTTAGAGAAGGTAATCATATGTTTGAACTGATGAGAAGCATCTACAAATGCAAGAGTTCAGTTCTGGTTAGGCACAATACACTGATTTGATGCACTTCATTCTTCCTCTGCTTTAATATTGTTGCTCTGTCACATACCGGACTTGATTTATAGATTTCACACTTGTCCTTCTTTTATTCACACTTTATTTCATCCTAAATCACACCACACACTTACATACTAAAATCCATCTGGTATATATATCCACATAAAGAATTTCTATCAACTTGCTAGTCGGCATCAGGAACATTGCAAGTAATTACTCTGTCGGCTAAATCCAAGCTTGATTTGTGATGCATATCAAAAACATAGATAGAGAAGTCATTAATCATATTGGCCAACAATGTATGATCCCAAAAATTATTTAATCAACATCATTTACTCATCCGGATTGAAGTCTGACACTTTGCCAGTCAGTGCTTCCTCTGTCTGCTCTGCCTGTCTGGAACCCAACACTCAGATGCTCATATCTTTTTCATGCTTTATCACCAAAGGCTAAATCTCTAGAATATAGTAGTCATGATACCCTTCTTGACTTCCCAAGTCCGCAACTTACTGAGTTACACCATCTGAGAGATCCAGACCTGATTGTCAGACCTTGTTGCATACTCTGTTCTTGTTCACTAGACCAAAACAATCTTCAATCTGACTTCCGGTATAGACATATTATGTACTGTGGATGTGTGGGATAGACTTTGTTGCCATCAATGACAACACTCATGAAGCTACACATTGTCTTTTGCCAACAAGAAGAACCTAAGTCACCAAAAAGGGAGGCCATGAAGGTAGGTTGCTACAAATGAGCAATGAAAAGAGGAAAGGTGAGACCTCTCACCCAAAGAAGAAATAAAAATCTAAGAGAAAGTATACTACTACACAATCTAAAGACATAGGGGAGACTAAGCAAATAAAGGTAGCAAAAATAGAAGAAGAGGTAGGGACAAAACAACCACCTCTAAAGAAAATAAGAGTAAATAGAGGAAAAATCCATTGCAGAAGAGAAAGCTATTGGAATAAACAAACAATCTCTAATCCAATTTTTAATCATCAAATTACCAAGATATGATACCAATTGGTGAGATACAAGGATTTGACTACTACAATATAGAAATCTGAAAATTGTATGCAAATGTGAAAATTAAGTTTGCTTAATCCTTGAAATACCATGAAGAGGTTCAACTTCTTTATGATGCTAAAATTAGCCACTTTAACATGCTTGATAAAACCACCTTAGATGAACTTATAACAACAATAATATCACCATAAGATAGCAACAACAAAGAGGCACAAATCAGCAACATAAGAATGCAAGATCTCATAACACAAGGTAACAATGGAGCAGAAGATCAAACACATAACACAGTGTTTACGTGGAGAAACCCTTGCAAGAAAAAACTCCACCAAGAAGAGAGGCCCAAGTTGTATTTTCATCAAAACAATATTACAATACATCCACTTCCAATCTCCTCTTCAGTTCAATCCATTAGCACCTGTGTATAGAAAAAACTCTCTCATGCAGCCTGTTACCTGCAAACAAGTTTTCCTCTTCCTGTTACTCAACCAAACTTCATTCTCAAGTCTCATATTTATACAAAATGAGTACCCACCAAAGAAATTCGTGGGAGATGGAAAAAATCAAATATTTCTATCTTGGGATACACCAAAACCATCTTATTACAGATTCTCTTACACTTGTCATAGGCATCTTCCCAATATAGGCACCTAGAACCAATAATAGGAACTTACAAGACAATAATTACTATCATATGTTGTCATAGAATCTCTTACACCTTATGACAATTGTAAGTTGTCATAAATGCTCTTGCAAACTTATGACATGCATCATAACAGCCCAAAAATACATTTCCCTAAGATAGGCACCAAGATTCTCCACCTCACCTCATTTACTATTTACTGAGATTCCTTGAGCAGTAAAAGTAACTCTGTAACAACTTGCTGGTAACTAATTAATTATTGAGGATAATAAATAATTATTTACCATACCAGTAAAAATAATTTACCACTGATGGTGAAACCTTCATCCCTTATGAATAAATTTACAAAATTAACACCCTATCTCCAAGGATGTTGGAACTCTCCAAGAACCTTGGAACTTTCCAAGAATAGTGGAAACTATGCAGTAAGATTTACAAGGTTGATGGAACCTTAATCCCAACAAAAGAAAAGGTACAAAAAGAAGAGGAACCTCTAATAGATCAGATGTAATTATACAAATCACTTTTTACACAAGGAATGCCACTCATAATTGCCCAAATATACGCACAAGTTGGTGCAGCAAATAAGAAAGTCATGAAGCAAGCAATGCTCTTTATTTTTGGAACTTCTCACTCATTGGCAGAAACAATAGAGGGATTTATGGAAGAATTGGTATCACTATTGAAGTAAAAATAGGATGAAGTAGTCAAAAGAGAGAAAGAAATAAGAAAAGTAACATTAAATGAAGTTGCAGTGAACCTGTCACTAGACAAAAGAGCAAAATTAATTCAACTTCAAAACCAAGAGTTGCAATCAAAACATAGAATATGGACTCTTATCCCAAGTAAAGGAAGCAATAGAAATGGTGAAACAAGAAACCATTGAGGCTACCTATAAATCCTACATGGCATTGTTGCAAGAAGAAGAAGTAGTAATACAATAGGAAGAAATACTAGCACAAGAGGAGCAACAAGAAAAACAATTACAACAAAAGGAAGAGAAAATAGAATAGGAGCTATCATAGCAAGAGCCTCCTTCACCAAAACAACCTCCAACAACCACACCTACATCACTATCATATGATTTGATGTAGAAAATAAAGAATTTTTTGGCGAAACAAAAGTAACTACAACATCTACCATCTCCTTCAATTTTACAACTTCCAATTACAAGCCTATCGCAAATATCCCAACTACAAAATTTTCAATTGGGAGATATGCTACAATCAACAAGGAAAGATTTGCTCAAACAATAAGGACAATGGATATTGTAGAAAATATATTAAACACACTACAGGCAATATCCCCACAAATTATTAGGGACACCTCAGTTCCCTTGGGACAACAACTGAAGCAATTTATAGATGACATGCTACAACAAATGCAAAATCAAGTGGAGGTAATTAAATAGAAGTTGATGGAGGAAATAAAAAGAAAAATGAAGACATAAGGAACAATTGTGCCACCACACACACCAAATTAGAGGTTGAAATAAATAATATGCAAACTACTCAAACAAACATAAACACCTTGTACCAATTTTGTCTTGGATGGCCTACAAAAATGAAGGATTTGAAGGTGAAACTAGAAACTATTGAGAACCAAGTAATGCAGCAAGCAACTACTTATGATGTATAAAAAGACCAAGATGGTAGTCGACGGGTGTATATTGAAACTCTTCACAACTAGTACCAAAAAGTACAAGACCAAAGGGAAGGGCTAAGAGAACAAATCAAACAACTCTGGGAAGCAATTAGCCTCCACCTTGCATGTATATCACAACCTTGCTAACAGAATCCAATAAGGTAACAATGACAATTTAGATATTGGATACTCTAGAAGATGGAGAGCACACCCTTCTTAACATCAATGAACAGATATTGTTTCTATAGGAAGGAATCATATAATGGGAGAGTACATACACCCAACTGAACATGATTTACAAACATATCTTTTCTTGAACAATAGTTGCTTCCTAAGTTTTGTTGTACACAATTTTGCAACTTTTTCCAAAACAGGGCCAGGATGTCTTCAAGAAAAGACATTATTTCAAAGGGAGGATGATGTTGGTAGGGTAGAGCTGAATTTGCAGCAAGATTCATCCACCACAAAAGACATGTGGCACTAACATATTCAAAATCTATAACATATAAAAAAGACACGACCCTTGAGATACCTATACTATGGTATAAGAAAGGCTCAAACAGATGCAATAGAATGTATATAGTATGCGAAAGATGTTGGCAACATGGGGGAGATTTTTGGGGAGATTGTTGGTTGCATAAGTATGCATGATGTGGCAGAGAATGTTAATCATGATGTTAAGAAGTGTTGTCATTGATGGCAACAAAGTTTGTAGTATGATGGCAACAAAGATTGTAGTATTGTCATTGTTGGCAGCAAAGGGTGAAGATACACTTGTTTGGAAAAATAGCATCACAGGTCAAAGATGGTGACAACAAAGGATAAAGGTCGAGTGTTCCAGAAAGTGTTAACCAAACATAAGGAGACAATTGTGTAGAACAGTTTGATTGGTAATTTTACAAGAGGGTTTGATCCTCTTCCTTACAAGATGATTTTATCCTCCATAGAAGACTATTATGCAAGAAGATATGATCCAGTAAGGAGATATGTTATGAAATTTGGCTAAGTGTCAATCTAGTAAAACTAAGCTATAGAGTTCCAGTAATTTGGTCTGCATTAGTCTGCTATTGAAGATCTTGCTATGTGGTTATATTATGTGGTTATTGGTCATTAGATACATCTAAATCCATAATTTTGTTTACTAATGATCTCCGGTGTGAAAGATGTGAAAAACAAAAGTTCAGCCTAACAGAGTACAGTTGGTTCTGGTATAGAGTATGTAAGTAAATGGATCCACATTTCTCCAGCATGAAATATTTTTCTTTGTGGTTGTATGGTATTGCTAGTGAATATTTAGAGAGTCCAAATCCAAAGTTTTAGGTCCTGAAGTTCTCCAGAATGAGAGTTAGAGTTGACAGAGTATCGCACTTTGTATTGACAGTGTATTGATAGTGCCAGTTACAATTTGAGATACTCTACATTTCACCGAAAGTGAATGGTTTGCTGTACAGATTTGAGGATAAGATTATGAATGTTTATAGAATGTATATTCCAAGTTTTAAGAAATTTGGAGGTCTACATACCGATTTGTGAAATAATAGATAGTTCATATTGTTGTTATCTAGCCAGTGGAGCCGACCTGAAGGAGTTGATGTTGTGCAAAGCTATGAAATGAATGTTGTTATAAGAGTTTCTATAGGTTGTGCCGACCTATATGAGTTTGCTACACATTTTGGTTCTCTCTGCAAAGTATTTTGGATTGAAGTTTTGGCCGAAAAGTTCTATATGGCATGTTTTGCACATTACATCCAATTAGGCTGACCTAATTAATGTTGTGAAATAAGTGGATATATATGAAGGATTTTTTTTAGTGTCTTGAGGTATGTATAAATGGATATGATCTGTAGTATGCGACAAGAGCCTATGAATGCAAAGTGAGTGAATAAAGAGCAGTGTGACAACATTGTGGATGAGCAAATATAGAGCAAAGTAGTATGGTATTTCAGAACAGTGTGCTGAGTATTGTTTTGTAACTTGAGCTTCATTGGAACTATACTCCATGCATGTGTTACATGCAATTATAATAGTTCAAATTCTAGTAGTGAGCCACTTCTTCTATCTCTTTCTTTTATGAAAGTGAGTCCTTTTGAAGTGAACCACATGTAGTGAGCATTCTTGGACAGTGAGTCCACCAATTGTATCAACCTTAACCGGTTGCCTTATTAATATATATTGTGAGCTAATCCTCACTGTGGTTTTTCCCTTTTTGGCTTTTCCATGTAAAATCCTGGTGTTCGTGTGTTATGATTTATGGTTGTATGTTTTATGCCTAGTTTCCTTTACTGCAATTGTATATGCTAAATGGACTGAATATTTAAAGTGTAAATGGTTTAAGAGAATACTGATTCACCCCCCCCATCTCAGTATTTTGGGTGTTCAACAAAAGATATGGCCTAAAATATAATAGATAATACAATTTATGATCAAATGTAATGAGATCAAGTATAATGAGAAAAGGGGAATGAATTGTAATAGAATGAACTAATATTGTAACAAGTTATCCATGATAAATATAATATATAGTACAAGTTGGTTAGATTCATTTATAATGTGTTATGTTGTATGTTGTGCATGTTAGTAGCTACATTTTATTTATTGCCACAACTTTTTATAATTCATTGCACTCGCTCTTATCCTCTTCTTATCATTGACACTGGGGTATAAATATGACACTTTAAGTAACTAAAACTGAGATCTTTGATCCACGCCCATTTTTTCCAACATTCCCTTACCTTGGTACCTTTTCCCTCTATTCCTCATACCCTAATCCCCCACTTCTCATTACTATAAGAGTTTTAGGTTTTCTTCTATCATTATCCCTTTCATCATTTTTCCTCCAAGTCCCCATTTCCCCTGAGTCTTGATTCCACAGGCTGTTGGGACTTCTTCTATCAACATCCCTTTCCCTTGACTTCTAATCCCTGATCACTTGTTTTCCTCAAGCCTTCAAAATTCCCTTTCTCCTTTACTTTTATCCTAAAGGATTTAATATCATGAGTCTTGACAAGGTTTCATGCCTTCCTTCTCTACTTTTATTGGTATTAGGTATTCCAAAGCCCCAACCCCAAATCCCTTTCCCTGTTGGCATCGATTATGCAAAAAAATTAATCCCTACTTCCCCTTTTTTTGGTAGTGGATATTCTTGGGCATCGATTCCCATTTCCCTTTCAAAGTCATTCTTGGACTTTTAAACTTATTTTTTCCCCTGTACAACTTCCACAAAGTTTCCTTGAACCTAGAACCTCAACAAAGTTTCAAGATTTCCTTTTCTCTAGTGTTGTTGTATCAAGTATTCCAAAGTCTTAAACCCTAACCCCTCTTAGTGCAAATTATTCCTCGGCTTAAGGATTTTCTTCTTCCTTTAACCTTTGTTTCCCCATGGTACTTGGTATCTTAAATCCTAATTCCTTAGTCCCCTCTTACATCTTGCACCCTTTGGTATACAATTCTCCAAACCCTAAGTTTAGACCTCTGAAGTTTGTTTTCCCTATTCACTCCCTTTGGTACGTGAAACCTTGAACCCTCGATGTTTGGAATCAAAAACCCTACCTACAACCTTACACTTCATAATATGACATTAATGCTCAAAATTTGTTGCAATGGAGTTATACACTAGTCTAGATCCTACCAAATGCCATAAAGCCCCTTAAAGGCACGATTCCACACACAAGGCCATGGATTGATGATGAAAATGCATATGGGCCCTAAACACCATAAATAACACCTTATTGTTTGTAGGTCTACAAATAGGTACCAAGCTACTCATTTGAGTGCAGGAGGAATGTTTTTTCAACTCCATGTCATCTAGCACCAAACCTAAGAAGGATTTTCGTGCAGATTGTTATTCTAGTGCATTCAATACTTTAACTAGCAATGAAATCATGTGACCCCTGACAAGACAAGTAAAGTGTAATGTAATTGAGTGTTGTAAATACAAGAATGAAAGGTAGTGTAAGGGTTGGTCACTAAACCAATTTTCTACCCTGGTTGCCAAGAATATATTCTATGGGATCAATCGCTATATGTGCAACACTATAAGAGAATGATATTGTTTATATGGGCTATAGGAATGTGCAGTCAAGCTGGAGAATTTCATGTTCACATGTCTCCATGGTAGCCTATAGTATTTTAGAGGAATCTTCAAACCTAGTTGTTCGATCTCTCTTGCCATATTTTCTATCTTGGTGTTATAAAATGTTTATTACTGTCACAATATTATAATGCATTACAAACAACTTTGTAAAAGGTCTTCTTTTATTGCATGTGGGGTATTGCTTATATAATATAGATTATTAAGTATGCATAATTATGCAATGTTTCCTTGTTTTTATGATTCTATTGCAATCCCATGTGGCTATCTTTCCTCGTACATTTTGTGATTTTGTAAATCCCAATGGATTTGGCACCGATCAACTACAATCATTTATATTTCATAAAATTTCTTGTACTCCTATTTTAGTTTAGTTTCTTGTTTTTCCTACACACACTAATCATTTTTATTACTCATGTCATATCTTAATGGATTAATAATTGAAATATATGTTTAGAGGTTTGTGCATATAGGAGTCTTGCTTACCACATAGCCCATTGCTTTAGCAAGTTACAACTTTAGTGAGCTTGTGTGAGATGGATGTATAGATGGCTATGTTAGTAAGATGGAAGATGCATATGTGTAAGAAAAGATAAGGGGATTCATCTTAAGAAATATAATAAATTTATATCCTTGGGCGCATATACATGCTTATGTGCATCTATTGTTAGTGAGGTTGATTAGGCTTGTTCCTAATTGCCATTAGGGCATGGTAATTAAAACCCTATTACTATTTCTTCATTTCTCTTTAATTGTCTTATGTTAAGACCTCAAGGGATTATTCCTATGTCATGATGAGTTTTTCTAATGTATATTATTTCATTCTTGTTGTGTTTTGTTATGTATCAATGATCCTTGTTGATCATGGTGAAGTGTTGTTGTCCCGTGTTCCTTTTAGTCAGTTTCTATGTTTTGACTTGCTCCTTGTAAGTGTGTTTTGGTATGCTCCCAGAGATCTCTTCTAGATTCTTAATACATCCATCTTGGATGCACACCCCTAACTAGAGCCAATGTTAGTTTGCATCCAAATTTTAACCAAATCTGGTGTTTTAACTTGTAACTACCTCTATATTAACCTATATACATGTTCTCAGTCTTAAATTGTCTTTTTGTGCATTGTAGGTCTTGTCATTGAGTTACCTTCCTTGTGTGGTGTTGTTTATGGATCCTTACCCCCTCCCTCTATTGTGTGGTGCTTTATTTTTAACTATAGTATCTCCTTATCCCTTGTTGGTCACTTTGTTGATCTCCCCTACTTATAAGTTATCATCACAACATTCCTTAATGTTGTTATCATCACTACAAAGGACTTTATTGTGCCTGTCAACCATGTTTCTTCACTTGCGGTGGTATTTCTTCTATCTAGTGATTGTTTAAATTTACAATGGACCCCCATGATGTTTATATTCTCATCCTTTCTATTTGTAGTGGATTTGCTCTCTTTTGGTAGTTGGTTAACTTTGAGGTTACGTGTAGTCTCCTTAATCTACTTCATGACTCATTTTCTTCTTCTTGGTGATGAATTCCTTGCTTTGTAATGGCTTACCTTTAGTATGTAATAATTTTATGAATGCATGGTGGTCAATGTTTCTGGTGGTTTCTTGTAAAGTACTCGCTCCATCATAAAAGTTACATGAAGTAAATAATCCACTTAAATTACATCATCTCAAGTAAAAGATAAATCTCATAAATATGAATCAATAAAAGTCATTAAATCTTACAAATCACGTGCTTAATCCAGGTGTTAACACTATAAAATAATATGCAAAGGCCATTGTCTTCATGCTATAAATCATCCAATGATAAATACAAGATACAATAATCATGTCCAATATAAGAATAATAAATCAAACAAACTCTCTAATTGCCACGAACCCACATGGTCCTCATGCAAACTGAGAGACGAGAACATGGGTCAAGTGCTTTTCCATCAAACCATGAAGCAATTACACTTCCCTGGATACCTTCATGACACGAAGGAATCCTGGCCCTGCATGAAATGTCTAGCTACTTGGAAACAATCGGCAGGAGGGAACACCCGATGCAACCTGAAGTCTAATGTGCAAATCTAAATAATGATATGCAAATTGTCTCACACCAGGATGTGGCAGAGATATATATAAATAAAGTTTGCTAGACAAATATTCATCTTTTTCAATGAATTCCCAGCTTAGGCTTAAGCATTTAAAATAGTTTTAGGTTCAATTCCTGAAAAGAGGAAAATCCATCTCCGATAATCCACATTCGACATGCTAGCCCAAAAGTAATCCCAAACACTCATAACTAATAATCTACTTTCTTTTCAAAATAAATAACAACCCATATTTGCCTATAACAATCTCAAATCCCTTTCCATGGCATCATTCATGAAAACACACTTTTAAGCAAGTAGTAAAAAACATCATACATTCATTTAAATGTAAATATAAATTTAGATTCTATAATCTAATTATATTCTCTATTTGTATTTCATTGTTTTAAAAAGTTTGTAGAAAACTAATGTTAACTACTTCCTATCCAATGTTGTTTTGTGATTCAAGCAATTCATTGAAATAAAGTCTTAATAAGTGTATATAACTAGTTTCAACATCAATAAGCATAGGTAAAATAAGAAAAACACATTGTCTCTGTTCTGGGAATAATATAACTGTTTCAGAGAGTTTTAAATGAAACTACAGGAGCATAACAGTCAAGCTACAAGAGATATTAATCAGGCTATAGGAACTTATAAACAAGCTACAAAAAATAGAGCATGTCTGTGATAGGAAAAATCAATATGGCAACAGGGATAACATAATGCTACAGGAGCTTTGCAAGAAGTCTGGTGCAAAAATAATAGATTGCAACTGTATTGCAAATAAACTATGACAGTGGTAAATTAATAACAGCTACAGGAATAAATTATATTCAGTTAGACTAACTGCCCTCGACACCATTGGAACAATGATTAAAATTCTCTATTACAAGAGGGTAAATATGTTATGACAAGAACAAGAAAATGGAGAGTGATAGAGTTTTAAAAAACAAAAAACAAGAATAAGGAAAGCTACAACAGGAACCTAAGTCAACCAACTAGAGTTTTAATAGGTCATTGCCCACATCCAGGCTGAACAAATCAGGTCGTTAAGAGCTAAGGTCGATACCAACCTGAAGAGGAGGTTGAATCTAAGGTAAACATAAAAAAATAAAATGCAGGCATGAGATAATCTAATCAGCGGCTACATAATATATATACAAGTTCATAACTAATTTTTCAAGCTAACATTAGTAGGCCACCAAAACATGAAACAATCCAAACGATAGTATCATCATGATTTTAAAGGCTAATTCTCAAGCAAGAATACATAGGAAAGAATAGCAGGCCAACCACCAAAAGACAAGAAGGTCGATCCCAAAATCTAAAGGCAGAGGGAAAAGATGGCTGGCGACAAGGAGTTCTAATGCATAAGGCACACAAGGAAAATGTATTCTAGACGCCCCAGGTAAAACACAAACCAGAAAATAAACAAGATACAAGCCGTAATTAAATGTGGCTTTTACAATATATTCTAATGTAACTTAGCAAACCAAAAACAAGGAAACATACCTGATTTATATGCTTGCTAGAGGGTTGATTCTATTTCTATCGGTAATTCCTTCTCTCCTTTCTATCACTTCCAAAATAGTGAAAAATCTCCCCTCTTTTGTCCTTTCGTCGTACATAATAATGGTGTCTTTTCTTTCTGTTGTGTCCTATTTTATTAAAAATCCCCCTCTCCTAAACTTGGTGTTCATAATATTAGATTGGAGTTCCTTGTTATTACTGCCAGTTTAACTTCTGATTGCATGCCTCCTTGGCATCCAAAGCCTCCCATTTCTTTTGAAAATAAAATAAAATAAACTTATTTACTTGCATGACTGATTTATTATTAATATTTTTATATTTCTATATATAATAATATAATATCTATTTTAAATAAAACATAATTGTTTTTAAGTCTAACTAAGATATTATTCTTCAAACAATAATATATATTATATAGATAGGAAACACTTTTTTAATTTATTTTTAATTTAAATAATATAATATATATCATTTCAATATAAATCGAAGGAACAATAATATTTTCATGACTAATTCACACATTCAAATAGACTTATTGTAGCAACTCAAACACATATTTATCTACTCACAAAACATCAATCACATTTATTATCCGTACAATAATGCATATTAAAGCCATTCAAAATGCAACATGAGACAATGTGAGTGTGTGAGTGCATTAGGTTATCCATCCTATTAGTTCTTGCCAAGTGGCTAGAACATCTCTACCTCAACCATGTTCTCGTCTTCGACGAGTACCTGCATTCAGTTACACTCAACTCCACATCAATAGGTTAGCTCCCCAAAATCATAGCCAAAGAAAATCATAATGTATATCCATAATCGTACCAATAATATTCAATTATTAAATCGACTTTAAAAATCACGCATTTTTAATATTACAAAAATTACTTTCACCTACATGGAATCACTCATAGTAAAACTATCATAGCAAATGTTTAATAATCTAGAATTAATAATATAGCCCATAAAACAAGATGTGACATTGCTCCTATCTTGGTCACAACATTTATCATGATGTATTTCATCTTGCAATGGATTTGGTGGTTCGCTAAAGTAGTGTGTTGATGGTGATTTCTTGGTGCGTTAACTGTTTGATCTTCAAAGGTAGTTGTTCATCATTGGGACATGCTTGGTTTGTTTCAGGTGCTTGTGGACTGTTAATGTTCTTTATTTCCACCTGGATGAATATCATATAAATGGGGTTCAAAATATTCACCTATCCCATTGTCCATTGTTCATTTCACCTACCATGATCTGTGCTCTAGGTTCATGGGTTGATTTTCAAATATTCAAATGTCTATGTTTGGCCTAGTGGGTGGTTGGTGGTCTTCTCTCCATTCAATGGTTTGTCCTTGATTTCTCTTGGGAGATAGTGCATGTTGTAGGATATGGAGTAGATATCTTCTTAAGTGTTGTGTATGATCTTGGTGGGTGTGTTTATTTTAAGTTTTCATTCTTTATCCTAATAATGTGCTTAATGTTGTGCAATGTGGCTAGTGAAATTGGAGGACATTTTGCTTGGTGCTTCATGGTTTTCCTTTGGCCGTGGTCATCATGGGAGTTAGAATCATGATGGCAAGCACTAAGATCTTCTCTAGAATAATTCTTACATGATGCTAGACAATCTCTCTTATAGGTTGTTGTATGTGTCTAGTTAGTGATGACATGATGACAAAATTTGAATTTTTCCCTCTAATGTCTACATCGGAGTGTTATATATACATGAGTTTGAGATGGAAGAAGGATTGAGTGGTCATTGGTTGGGATGTGATGTATTAGCATAAGAATAGTGAGAGAAGAGAGAACATGAGTTGTCTCATGTTTCATATGAGATGAATGTGTTGTTGAATGTATAAGTCTAGGTTTCATTGTATCAATGCCTCATTATTCTTGTAAATCCTTTGATGAGTGGTTATAATGTGTAGATCCATTCATTTGAATGTCTCCCTAGGTGTTTTTATACTTTTGATATCTTAACAACCTATCTTAATTACATTTGTTGGTTTAAGTATTGTTATTGATTGGTTTGCTTTCACACAGGCTCTAAAACACCTTGTAAATGTTTATATGAGGTCTCCTTTCAATACTATTTAATAGTAAAAAGAGGAGAGAGATGAATGCATGCATGTGAGTATACTAGATCAAACCCTCCTTTCACTACAATATTCAAGGACAAAACCTAGCCAAGTCACTGTACAAGATGGAGGAGGACTCAGCTACTGATTTTGTGCTCTTGTTTGTCAAGGAAAGATGTGATTCAATCAAGCCTTTTATCAAACCCTAGGTTAAGTATGAGTAAAACCCTAGTTATGAGATAATCAGCTTGAAAGGGAAAAATGGCAATAGCAACCTAGAATCTAAAAGTATAGAGATGATTAGTAAGATGTTGATACTTGTCTCCCAAAAGCAGAGGTGTCGGAGGACAAATTCGGTAATTGCCCAAGTCCAGAAGTCAGAATCTTCCAAAGGTCAAAACTGAGAAGATGTTGCAAATGATGCTAAAAAACCAAATCCAGAACTTGGAAGCCCAGTAGACTAGGGTGCTAATTGTCCAAGTATTTTCAGAGAAATACTTTAGAACTATTTTTGGATCCTGAAACCTCAATTCCTGCACTACCTTCCTATAGCTCCACTTTTCCCAAAACATGTACCTGTAACCTACACACAAGATGACAAGAAAGGGGTTTAGGGGTTGTGGTGTTTAGGGACTTGCCTCAGTCAAATCCTAGGTTAGTATTCAAGCTTTCCTAACATCATTCTTAGAGAGAGTGTGCCCTTGTTGTTGGCAAGAGACACTGCTATGTAAGATAGGTGTTGTCATTGATGGCAACTAAGTCCATCTTACATATCCGCATTACATAATTTGTTCATGCTGGAAGTCAGAGTGAAGATTTGTCCAAGTCCAAGTAGTAAAAAATAGAGCATGTGATAGGGTCCAATATCTGGGTCTAGATCTCTCCGGTGGTAAATCACAGTATGTTGCAGATCTGAGGGAGTAATAAGGATTGTCAAGACTATCTAAATCCAGGAATTTAGCCTCTGGTGATGAAGGATTCAAAAGTTATAAGCATCTGAGTATCAGGTTCTAGTTAGTCAGTACAATCAGAAGAAGAACAGGTTGACCTAACATTTGATCTGGATGATAAAAAGTTGTTGGTTAAGCAATTTGTGATAATCAGTGGGATTGGTCGACATGATTGATGATTTGAGAACACAAGATTTTGGTCTGCATTGTTGTTTGTGTATGGATTCAGCTGACAGATCAGAGTTCTTAATAAATGTTCTAAGTTTTCTTGATGCTGACTATAGTTGATTGAATCTCTTGATGCAGATATATATAGCTGATGGATTTGAGTGTTTTGGAGAGTGTGCGTGGTGTGTAGTGATGGAGTAAGTGCAAATAAGGGCAAGAAGAAGTACGAAGGTGAAGATCTAAGCTTAGATTATGGCAGAAGAGTAAAACAAGGCAAAGTAAGGATGAAGTGTGTAAGATCAGTATTATGTGCTTAACCAGAATTAAATTTCTGCATTAGTAGATGCTATTCATCAGTTCAAACAATCTGTAATCTTCTTGTAATCATCTCTATAGGTAATAAGCCTCTTGGAGTAGTGAGCTCTAGGTAGTGCACCATGAAAGCATGTGCCTTCCCCATTTGTAATACTTTTAACAGAGTATAATTTATTGTGGGTTAACCCCCACCGTGGTTTTTCCCTTAACCGGGTTTCCACGTAAAAATTCTGGTGTTATGTGTTTTGATTATGTTTCTGCTCATGTGTTGTTGATTTATGCTTTCATGCTTATATCATTAATTTGTTAATAAGTGATAAAGAAGGTAAATTGCTGCAAGCGATAATTTTTTTTGAGACAATTGATTCACCTGCCCTCTCAGTTGTTTTCTCTTATTTCAACAATTGGTATCAGAGCAAGGTTACTTGGAAGAAGCCTAACAGCTTGAGGAAGATCTAGGAAAGAGTTTCAATGGGTTCACTCAGAGAACAACTTCAATTGGCTTTAGAAGATCTTGATCAATCCAAAGCAGAAGTAAATGAACTGAAAGTGAACCTTAAAGATGATGATGATTGCATTAAAATGTTAAAAGAAAAACTAAAAAATGTAAGGAAAAGAGGAAGGAGCTACTTCAGCAGCTAGCTAGTCTTACTGAAGAAAATGGCATGAATGAGGCTTTGGAAGAAAAGACAAAGGAATGTGAGAAGCTGACAAAAGAAGTTTTTGTTCTAAAACATGAGATGGAATCTGGGGTGATGAGGCTAACCAAAGAAATTGAGGAAAGGAAATAGACTAAAGAAAACCTGAATTAAACTCTAAAGGAAAGAACAGAAGAATGCTGCAGAATGGATAGAGCAATTGGTCACCTAAAATCTGATCTACAAGAATGTAGATATAATGAGGAGGAACTTGAAAGGCAAATTGTCATCCTCAGACATGACCTAGAAGTTGCAAATGATTACAAGGAGAAGTTCAAAATAAGCTCAACTAAACTTGAAGTGTTGCTTGCGAGTGAGAAGAAGGCTGATGATAAGCATGGTCTTGGGTATGAGAAAGGTGAAAGCTCTGGATCCAGACAAAGAAATTCTCAATCAAGGAATGGGAGAAATAGACCTAGAAGACCTCCAGTAAGATAGCCTAATGCTCAAAGGTATCCATCTTTCAATGGCAATTGTTTCAATTGCAATAAATTTGGTCATAGAGCTACTTAATGTAGAAGTAGAGTGAATCAAAGTGGTCCATTCTTCTCTGGTCAATGCTTTAATTGTAAAAGGTATGGTCATAAATCTAATGATTACAAAAGTATGATGATAAACCACTCTAACAGCAGAAGAAATATCAATTCTTTCAATGGCTACTATTTTGCATGCAATGGATTTGGACACATGGCTAATCAGTGTTGATCAAGAAGAAATCAAGTAAATAAGTAGAGAAATGTTGTGTGCTTTAATTCCAATAGATCTGGTCATAGTGCAAGATTCTACAGAAGCAAGAATAATGAAAGAAGAGGTCTGGTAAACAGAAAACCAGATGAGCAGAGACAAGACAAAGGTAAGGGCAAAGTTGATGTAAATAAGATCTAGAATGAAATGGACAAGACATGGGTGAAGAAAAGTGTACGAAATGATTGTGATGGGTCTGCACCGGAATTTAGTGCTGAGAATTCCTTAGGAAACTAAAATGAGAACTCTGGCTCAGGGGGAACTACATTGAAAATCAAATTCCCCTAGCCAGTAAGTGGGTGCCTAAATCTGGCACGATGAAAGAAGACAATTTAGGTTATTACAGGTCATTTGAAAGGATTTCTGGAAGAAAAGAAGTGGATATGGTGATTTGCGGAGTGTTTCATGAGAAACTACATCAAGAAATAGAGTAACTAGATGAAGTTAGGGCAACACATTTATTACAATGGAGAATTAGGTTTTGCGGAGCATAAAAGGTCATCCTTTCATCATTTGGATCACTTTGCATTTGAAGAGAGCAAGTAGAAGAGCACCTGAGCAAGATTTCTAGGATTTGAAGTGCGACTGACAAATTCATCAACTAACCCTAATTCTGTGAAAGAGGTATTTTTCTGTGAAGCTTTGAACTTGTAATATTTTGCAATGGCTACACCTTTGATTTTTGATATCACTAAAAGGCCTCGACCCAAATTCAAGAAGCATCCACATAAATTAGTAGAAGTCAACCCATTAGGTGTATTTTCAAGTGTTATGTATGGTGTATTGCATGTTGAAGATATTAGGGTCTATATTCATGTGAGCATAGATGAATTTAGGGACTCAAGGCTTGTTGATTTGTTCAAGAATCATATGAGGGATGAAATTCATGGTCTTAAACCTGAATATAAGGCACTACACGATAAACATTTCATTCAGATTATAGGGTTTCCATCCTTTGATGAAGATGAGTGGGTCTGGTATGTGCTGAGCCAAATACATGATGAATTTATATGACTAATGAAACTCTTCAAGGTCACCAAGGATGCCATCAAGGCTGTGATAGGGTTAAACTCATCTGGTGGATTGCCAATGTTGAAAGTAGTAAAGAATCAAACAGTAACTGATGCTACTGGTTCAAAGTTTGAAAAAGGGAAATGATAATCAATGAAATTAAAGATACAGATGTTAAGTTTGCTTTAATGGTAATTGGTTACAAAATTTATCAATCCAGCAGGGAGAACTCTGTTTCTGGAATGGCCATATATGCTACATACAAAATGTTAAGAGAGAATGTTGATTATGACTTGTGTGAGTTGTTGCAAAACTAGCTGATGGAAAATTTGAATAAGGTAAAGAAGGATAAGAAGAACACCTTCAAATATGGTACACTGATCTTATGTTTGTTCTTCTATTTCATGAATGAGTTACCCGACAAGAAAAGCATGTGTTGGACAAATGATAAACCTGTTGCTATATAGATAAGAGAGCACTTGAATAGCATTGGTGACTCTAAAGCACAGAAAACTACAATTTGGGGTTACTTCAAGAATTTTTAGAATTTGATGCATTCTAGGGAAAGAATTCCTAAATTAGTTGTTGAGAAATACCAGAATGAGATTTGCTTCATGGTGGATACTGATTAGTGCTTAATGGAAGCAATAGAACCCAAAACTATTTGGATCATGCCCATGGGGTATGAGGTAGATGAGAAAATTTTGGATATGTATGCTCAACATCTCTTGAGCAAACCCAAGGATGATTCTATGGAGAGATTTGGGACATATAAGGAGCTCAGTTTGAAACTACATGTTGAGCTCAAAAAACCTAAAACCAAGAGGAAAGTTCAAAAGAAAGTAGAAATGTATGCTGAAAGCATTGGCATAACCAAGGAAGTTGTGAAGCAGAACAGAGAAAGGATAGAAAAAGTTGAGAAGGAGATGCACGATAAGAAACAAGGAAGTGCTCCAGAAGTCTCCACCAACCAACCTAGAAATACAAGGAGCTCTGTTGCTCCCTCTGTTCACACAAAACTTGTTAGAATAGAGAAACCAGAAGACAAACCATCCAGTAAAGATGGTAAAAGAATGAAGACTAAAGCATCCAAAACATATGAGAGCATTAAAGATGCTGAGGAAACAAAATTAGATGAAGCAGTAAAGGAAATAAAGACAAAGAAAGAATAAGCTTCAAAGACTGCAAAAGATAAGCCTTTCAGAAGTATGAAGGTAAGTAAAAGACAAAAGACTAAAACCCAAACTAGAAAATCCACTTTGTCTGTAGAAGAAATTTTGAATACTGTGACAATTCATGGGAATCTTAAACCCATAGTAAAATACAATGACACTTTTGAAGGTGCAAACAAGAGAATTTTGGAGGATGCCACTATAAAATACTTGAATACATTCAATAGAGTTCTTGTGGAAATTTTATCTGAAATTCCTAAGAGTCTGAGAAACATTTTGGAAATGAGGAAAGAGGCTACTAAAGCTAAAGATTTGGAGCTAAGGGAACATGTATTATCTAGTTTGTGTCCCATGATCTCCAACAAAGAAGTAGATAAGTTTTTTAAAGAGGTCAAGAATGAATTCAGAAGCAAAACAAGGATGAATAAGCTGATGATTGGAGATATTGATGAAGTTATTAAAGAAACAAAATAGATTCTAAAGAAAGCACTGGACAAGAACAAGTTCTATGTGGTTATAGAAGAACTAGTTGATACTAAGGATGCATCAATTCTAAATGATGAAGAGTAGCAGAGAGATGAGCAGCAAACTGAGATAGATGACTCCTCTATTCCGAAAGAGGAAGCAATAAACAAAGAAGATGAAAAGATGACAGCTATAACTGATGATGCAGGAGGTATTCAAACTCCTCTAGATCAATCCGGCAAAGAAGATACACAGAAGAATGTTGATCCAGATGCTCAAATTGAAGATGATTCATTGAAGAATAAAAATCATGAAACAGAAGAAGCTAAGGACCTAGAAGTAGAAAAAGCCAAGGACAAAAATGAAAAAGAAGAAGAGATTGCAAAGGTTGATGAAGAGCCCAAGTAGGTCAATCCGGTTGACAATACCAATAAGGATTAAATAGATACATCTGCATCTTGGGCAAGAGACACTGCAGAAGCAGTGAAGGAAATTTTGGAAAAAGATAGACAAATTGAAGAAGATTAGGGCATAATACAAGGTCCAATAAATTTTGATACCTTATGTCTGGTGTAGAAGATAAAATTGGCCTCCATTGCTCAAGCCAAGGCTAGAGAACATATTCTGAAGTCTCACATAGAAGACAGTGAGCTACTTGGTCTTGCATCTAGGATTCTGGAGAAAATCATGCCAATATTCCAGAAGGATTTATCTGCATCTCCCTCCGGCCAATTGAAAATTCTAATAAACTCGGTAAGTTCTCATTTTGAATCTCTAAAGAAGTCTACAGAGGTCAAGGTTCAAAATGAATTCAATGATAAAAGATTTGATGCTCTAAAAGGGAAGATTGGAGTAGATAGAATTGTGCTGGATACCAGTATAAAGAGTATTCAAAATGCTCTTATAGAAGGAGGGAATGCATATAATTTTTGCTTATCTTGTCCTAAAGTAATAGAGGATATTGAAGATAAAATAAAGGAGTCTAAGGAAAAACTATCAAGTGTATCCAAATCTTTTGATCCTATGACAGCATCTGTGGCAAGTAAGGAGTGTCAAGCAATCAGCTTGATTGAAGAAATAAAGAAATTGACAAAAGAGAAGGAGAGCATTGAGGCAAGGATGAATGAGCTCTGGGAACTAATTTCTCCCAAATTAGAAGCAATATTCAATGCTTTGATTGAAGCCCAAACTCCTGCTAAGTCAAGTGATCCTACTGACTTGCGGAAAGTAGAGTCTCAAGTATTCTTATTCAGTGGTCACATCTCAGTTTTGAACAACATGAAGAAGAGTTGGGACAATGAGTTGGTGTTGTTGAGGAATGTTTTTGGTGATGTGTTCAAACTTATGTATACAAGTCATAGGGCTATTTTTATATATACCCATGTACATAAAATTTTGGTATATGGATTTTGTCGAGTTTGATGCTCATTTACAAAAATTGGAACTACTGGACCATAAGGCAATATTCACTCATGGCTATAAAGATGTATTGCATATACACTCCATTGTGGAAGAATGTGAGATTATGGAATTGTTACATCAAGTCCAGCATTTTCCATTGATGTCAAAGGGGGAGTGAAGAGCAGTGAAAAATGAGGAATCCAATAAAGGGGGAGCATTGGAGAACAATGAAAAGCATAAGTGTACATGGTAAGGGGGAGTCGTTCTGACACTTAGTCATTTTTCACTAAGTGTTGCCATCAATGCCAAAGGGGGAGATTGTTGGCAAGAGAGACTATTATGCATGATAGGTGTTGTCATTGATGGCAACTAAGTCCATCTTACATATCTGTATTACATAATTTGTTCATGCCAGAAGTCAAAGTGCAGATTTGTCCAAGTCTGGGTAGTTAGAAACAGAGCATGTGACAAGGTCCAATATCTAGGTCCGGATCTATCCGATGGTAAATCATAGTATGTTGTGGATCTGAGGGAGTAATAAGGATTGTTAGGACTATCTAAATCTAGGAATTTAGCCTCCTGTGATCAAGGATTCAAAAGTTATAAGCATCTGAGTATTGGGTTCCAGTTAGTCAATACAGTCAAAAGAAGAACAGGCCGACCTAGCATTTAATCTTGGTCCAGATGAAGAAAAGCTATTGGCTAAGCAATTTGTGATTATCAATATTTTGGTCTGCATTGTTGTTTGTGTATGGATTCAGCTAACAAAGCAGAGTTCTTAATAAATGTTCTAAGTTTTCTTGATGCCGACTACAGTTGATTGAATCTCTTGATGCAGATATATATAGCCAATGGATTTCAGTGCTTTGGAGAGTGTGCATGGTGTGTAGTGATGGAGTAAGTGTGAATAAGGGTAGGAAGAAGTGCGAAGGTGAATATCTAAGCTTGAATTATGACAGAAGAGTAAAATAGGGCAGAGTAAGGATGAAGTGTGTAAGATTAGTATTTTGTGCTTAACCAGAACTGAATTTCTGCTTTAGTAGATGTTATTCATTAGTTCAAACAATCTATAATCTTCTTGTAATCATCTCTGTAGGCAGTGAGCTCTGGGTAGTGTGCCCTGAAGGCATGTGCCTTCCCCATTTGTAATACTTTTAACAGAGTATAATTTCTTGTGGGTTAACCCCCACCGTGGTTTTTCCCCTAACCAGGTTTCCATGTAAAATTCCTAGTGTTATGTGTGTTGATTATGTTTCTGCTCATGTGTTGTTGATTTATGCTTTCATGCTTATATCATTAATTTGTTAATAAGTGATAAAGAAGGTAAATTGCTGCATGTGATAAATTTTTTTGAGACAATTGATTCACCCCCCCTCTCAGTTGTCTGCTCTTATTTTAACACTTGTAGGGAAGAGGCTAAAAATAATCCAAATGGTGAAATGATTCAAATAGTAATGATGTCACCTTGGAGGTGAAGTCCTTAGGAGGATGAATCTCTTCAACTCATAAGGAGATGGATGATGATGCCAAATCTCCAACAAACACATGAATACAAACACAAATTTGCAACAATAACACAATGAATGCCTTGAATCTTCTTTGCTCCAATATCATAAGTTCACAATATCTATCAAGATTTAAAACGAAGTCAAAAAATCACTTATATATGCTTTCCCACTAACATTCACGAAATTAAATCACAAAACCTGACAAAGAGGAACATTTTTAAAGGTCCTAGGCCGACATAACATTTATTTCTCCTGAACAATTAGGGCAGACTTGGGCGGTTGTTGCCCAAGTCCAGGGGCCTAATTTGAGTTAGGGCTAAGCTAAATGAAGGGTTGAAGGTCTAAAATTTACATGGGTGTCAAGCTCTTTTCTTTGAGATGCTTAATTAGAATGTATAATGAAGTAAATAGGACCTAGAAGCTAAACTAGGAGGTAAAAAGGCATGTGTCCACTTTTTACTCCATAACATTTAGCCCCCACTTTAATGTGTGTATGATCTTACGATCCATACATGCATTGAAGTATGATCAAAGCACATCAGACACATCAAACACACCCTAAGTTTGAATACTATCGCTAGCCCCCAAGCTTAGGCAAACATAAGAAAACACTTAATAGTCACATAATCTACACAATGAATACATTAAAGAAGCACGCAATACACGAAGAAGACAGTGAAAGCATGCAATATGCAGAGAAGACATGAGTACAGTCATGCAATACATGAAGTATACATGAAGAGAAGACATGATTAAGCAATTACATATCTATATATAATGCTAACTAAAGTAAACAAAACACACATGTAAAGACACGCAAAACACATACAGCGTGGGGGGCTCATCACCACATGTCTTTAGACCACACCAAAAACATGTAAGACATGTAAAAAATACACGTAAAACACACAGAAGACACATGAAATACACGAGCGCCACATAGTGTGCCATAGACACACTATGTGTCTTATACACAACAAACATGAGCAATAAGAAGGATCTCATCACTACACTCCACTATCTAAGACATGCCAAACACACCTGACAATTGAGATACACTACCACAACCACCAAAGACACTCTTAAGGGTGAATGACTCAAGATCCAACCCTGCCTCACATTGAGGACTTTGTTTAAAAGGATGTGCACTAGCTCAAGAGAACCATCCCACCTCATGATGAAGGCTTTGTTTTAAAAGGATGCGCACTAGCTCAAGAGATACATCATCCTACCTTGCGATGAGGGATTTTACTTAAAAGGATGTGCACTAGTTCAAGAGATACACCATCCCACCTTGTGATGAGGGATTTCAAACACATTTTGTTAGTGTCAAAAGTAATTAGACAGATACCATTATATATGTCCCCACCTTAAGGTGGTTGATCCCGCTTGCCAGTATCAAGCACATTAAGGTAGAGTAAAAACACGTAAGGGAATAAGAGATTTCACAAAGCCCATGCCCCAAAGTGACTTGTACCATGACTGCCAAATGTTCCCACAAACACATCAAGATTAGTTGCTAAGATAAACAACAAGATATAAGCTTTGGTTAGAAAATCTTACTGTAAAGTAACAATCAAATCAATTCTTTAAAGCTATGTAGAAATCATATCACATGATAGATCAAGGCTACACTTGTGGGTTTGGAACCAAGTATAGCCATGAGTTTATACTACAGGTATCTTAGAACTAAGTGTAGCAACAAGGTGAGATACAAAACAATCCAAAGTGCATAGAAGTAGATTTAGAGTATTGCAAAAGTTTGTTACAATGAATATCACAACATAAATCAAAACACGAAGTGATTCTACTAGTCAAGCATCGGATATATATATATATATATATATCAACCCCATCTTCATATGTGGACTAGGTCCATTTTTTCTTTCATGCTGAAGGGACACATGGTCCTTATCAGTATTTTGTTCATTTTCATCATCCGCCAGCTAGTAGAGTCACTGAAGAATGTAAACAATAAAAATGAGAGAGGAGACAAGACTGACTTGGGTTTACAACACGGGAAGATGCCCCCAAGACATCCTCCAAAATTTTATGCCCCCAAGGCACAACACACAACAATAAAATAGAGGAGAGGAAAGATAGAATAATAGAGAAACAAATAGAAGAATGGTCACAATAGAGGCAGTCTCTTTGTATCCTTGACCTTACAAGAGTATCAAGGGTCATCCAAAGAGACCTAAACAACATATAACACAATATGGGAGAACACAACATGACATATATAAATATATTTATCTAAGAGGAAGTCAAACTTGCGATCATCTTAGAGAGGTGCTCCATCAAGTGTGGCAAATTATGTGAAGAATTTATACCTGATTGATGCTTATTTTGAAAATGGCCTTACAGAGCTTGTTTCTCAAGACCTTACATGTTTAAAATATTTTGTTTCTTATGAGGAGGGGAATCATTGCCATTTCCCACCGATGACGATCGCCTTGTTCTTTTCCTTTCTTTTGCTTTCTTATTCTACTTTGTGATCCTTTCATAATGAAATGGAATGCTTCTCATCAGTACCACTTTCTCTTGCTTCAAGGGATTGCATGTAGGCTATTCCAATTGTGTATCTTGTGCATATTGGTTATTGTTGCAAGTATGTGCTAACCGGTGTTATCATTGATGTCAACATGCTGAGGTTGTCATTGATGTCAACTGTGTCTTCTGATATTGTTGATTGTTGCTTGATTGAGTTGTCACATTAAAGTGATTTGAATGCCTTATAGAAGTGATTATGATGTTGGTATAGTGCTCTTGTTGCTGAGTTTCCAAGCACTTTTGAAAAAATTTGCTCTCTAAAGGAAATAGTGTGTTGTAGAGTATTCTGGCTTGCATGATACTGTCTGAGTTTTTGCTTCACATTTCTTCTATGTTGAAGACCGGAGTGTGAGATTTGGATATGTTTTAGAGAAGTATTTGAAGATACTAAATCCAAAATTTGGTGGTCTGGATCATTGTGTAGTAGAAGTTATGCTCACCAATTTGAAAACTGTAATTGACAAAGTTTCTAGGACGTTGTGCAGAGGTGTCTAGGAGAAAGTAATTTTCTTCGCATTTCTCTGCAAAGTGGTTTCAGGTGATGCAGTTTTGGACACATGTTTATAAGGTTCTTATCTATTTTCACTCCAAAGGATTTGTGATATGGTACTCCGGAAAGCAAGTTATTGAGTAGCAGAGCTTAGTAGTGTTGATTGTAAGTTGTCTTCAAGTGAGATTTGTTGTCTTCAAGTGAAACTTGTTGTAGCTGGATTTGTTGGCTCTCAAGTGATTTTATGTTGTTTGTGGATGTCTCCAGATCATGTGAAAGGCTTTTTCTTGGTCCACAAGTTATGGTTATGTTCTTGGAAGTGTGTGCCTAAAGATCCTAGTGTTAACACCAGTTTTGGCCGACCTGGTTGTTTACACTCTTTGTGGATGTGCTTCGTGGATTGTGGAAGCATGTTGAAGCATGTGAAGATGTATCTAGGTCCAAACTAAGCTATGAAATATTCTACCTTCATTCCTTTGCTTCGCAAGAATGTTTAGGTCTGGACCTAATTTGAATTGTGTATGTTTGTCAACCTTGAAGACTGTTCCAAAGGTTGTAGAATGTATTGCCAACCTTGATGTGTATTCTAAGGTTGATGATTGATATAAATAATTAAAAAGGATTTGTGTGTTTGTGACAAGTGCGAATATGTGAGGATAAAGATGTTTGTGTTGTAAGGTAGCAATGGTGATATGTATTGTGCTTCATTAGAACTGAACTCAGGCATGTGGTATATGCTATCATATTAGTTCATGGCAATGAGCCACCTCTTTGGGTAGTGAGCCTCTTTGGTAGTGAACCTCTTTGTAATTTGGTATTGATACTACTATATATTGTGAGCTAATCATCACCGTGGTCTTTCCCTTTTAGGGTTTTCCATGTAAATCTATTGTTCTCTTGTGCATGGTGTTGATGTGATTAAGTTTTTGTTATCTTCTTTTCATGCTTAATCATCATAATAGAATTAGGGTTTATGTGAATTGATGTGGATGTGATTATGTTTGTGAAGGCTTAAAGTTTTTAATACAATTGATTCAGCCCCCCTCTCAGTTGTCTTATGCATTCAACAATTGGTATTAGAGAGAGGGTTCCTTGGAAGAAAGCCTAACAGCTTAAGGTAGATTTGGGATGGTGCACAAGAAAGACATTCCTCAGTTTGATGGAAATGACTATGCCTTCTGGAAGGTATGAATGCAAAGCTATCTTATTTATCTTGGTTATCATGTGTGGAAAATGGTTGAAAATAAATACACTATACCTAAAGATGATCTGGAGACTGCAAGTGAGATAAGGGATTATGAGACAAATGGCAAAGCTAGAAATGCCTTACTGAATGCTCTATCTAACACTGAAATGGTGAAAGTTTTGGATCTAGAAATTGCTCATGAGATCTGGGAAAAATTGAAGAGTATCTTTGAAGGTGATAAATCTATTAAGAAAGCCAAGATGCAGAACTTGAAGTCAAGATATGAAACTATGTAGATGTCTGAAGATGAGAACATAACAATAGAAGGTTGATGAAGTTGTCAATGGCATCAAAGGTCTTGGTGGAACTCTGATTGATGAAGAAGTTATGAATAAGGTACTCAGAACACTTCCCAAATCTTATAGTCATAAAGTGTCTACCATTGAAGAATTGCTAGATACAGGCAAGCTTTCAAAAGATCAATTGCTTGGTAAACTGACTGCTTCTGAGATGAGAGAATTTGGTACTACTAATGGTCCTGTGAAAGTTGAGACTACTTTTAAGGCTAAATCAGAAAAGTCTATTAGATCATATAAGTATGATGTGGAATCAAATGAGGAAGACTTTGATGAAATTGAGGCAAACTTTGTAAATAGAATGAAGAAGGGAACTGGAAAGTTCAGAGGTGAGGTGCCTTTCAAATGTTTCAGTTGTGGTAAGATTGGCCATTATGCTTCAAGATGTCCTGATAGAACTTTGAAGATCAAGAACAGAGAAGGTAGAGGTAAGATGGTAAGGAAAAGCTACTATGTTAAAGATGATGAAGGTGTAACTGATGATGAATCTGATTTTGAAGATGGTAATGCTAGTGAATTCTTGTTTATTGCTATAATAGAAGAACCTGTTTCTGCAACCTTGCAAGCTATGTGAAGGAAGGAAGTCTGGAAGAAGAGAAGAAGATGTCTATATTTCATGCTAGAAAAGAGAAAGATGAATTGATCATTGACAATGGATGTTCAAATCACATGACAAGAGACAAGAGTAAGTTTGTTAAATTGGAAAAGTATGATGGAGGACTAGTTAGATTTGGTGATGATGCAGCTGGTAAGATTTGTGGAAAAGGGTAAATTACTTTTGATGCCAAGCATAATATAGATGATGTTCTTTATGTCAAAGGCTTAAAGCATAATCTTCTAAGTGTTGGATAGATGTGTAACAAAGAATACAATCTGATATTTAAGGACAATGGATGTGAGATAAGGAAAAGATCCGGAGCAATAATTGTTACTGGTAAGAAGACTCATAGTAATGTTTATCATTTGAAAGGTACTGATAATTTTTGTTTGTTGGCTCAGACAAATGAAAGTTGGTTATGGCATAGGAGAATGTGTCATATTAACTTTGAAAATCTAGTGAGAATAAGCTTAGTTCAAGTTGTAAGAGACCTACCTAAGATTGTGAAGCCTACTAATGCCATTTGCAAAGAATGTCAATTTGGGAAGCAAACAATGACAAGTTTCAAGAGCAAAGAACAAACTTCTACTAGCCTATTGGAGTTAGTACATACAGACTTATGTGGTCCTACAAGAATAAGAAGTCTACAAGGTGATAGGTATTTCATGCTACTCATTGATGATTATTCAAGAATGACTTGGGTTACTTTTCTTAAAGAAAAATTAGAAGTCCAAGACAAGTTCAAGGCATTTAAAGCAATGGTTGGAAATGAAATGGATTTGAGGATCAAGTGTCTAAGGTCTAACAGAGGTGGTGAGTTTACTTCAAATGAATTCAATACTTTTTGTGAAGAACATGGGATAAAGAGACAATTGTCTGCCCCCATAACTCCTTAGCAAAATGGAGTAGTTGAAAGGAAGAATAGAATAGTCCAGGAAGCTAATAGAACAGTGATCAAAGAAGTTGACCTTCTGGAAGTATATTGGAAAGAAGCTATTCATACTATTGTCTACATTCATAACAAAGTGTAAATCAAATCAAATGAAACAAAGACACCTTATGAGTTGTGGTATGGATGAACTCCTACTGTCAAGTATTTCAAAGTTTTTGGAAGCAAATGCTATATCAAAAGAGATGAATAGTTGGGAAAGTTTGATGCTAGATGTGATGAAGGCATATTTCTTGGGTACTTTACTAAAATCAAATCTTATCGGTGTTACAACAAAAGGTTGACGAAGAACATTGAAAGTGAAAATGTAAAGGTAGATGAAGATATTCAAAAAGTCTTAGAGCCTGATGGATATGAGTCAGAGGAGTTTGCTGATACAGAAATAGTTGAGGAAGACAAAGACAAGGAAGTTCAGATTGATGAAGAAGAATCTCTTGAAAGAGTTCCTAAAACCCCCAAGTATGTGCAAATGAATCACTCATAGGATCAAATCATTGGTGACAAAAACAAGGGATTTCTAACAAGAAGAAGGGTTACAGAAGAACAGGTAAATCTCTGCTTAATTTCAAAGGTTGAACCTAAGACTATCTCTTAAGCATGTAAAGATGAACACTAGGTCAAGGAAATGAATGAAGAACTGATGCAAATTGAAAGGAACAAAAATTAGGAACTTGTCCCTAGGCCTGTAGATAAGAATGTGATTGGAACAAAATGGGTTTTCATGAATAAGTTGAATGAGAATGGTGAAGTGGTAAGAAACAAAGCTAGACTTGTATGCAAAGGCTACTCACAAGTGGAAGGAATAGACTATGAGGAAAATTTTGCTCTGGTGGCAAGACTAGAAGCTATTAGGTTGTTTTTGGCTTATACAACACATAAAGATTTCAAGGTATATCAAATGGATGTAAAGTCTACTTTTCTTAATGGTGAGTTGGAAGAAGAAGTATATATAGAGAAACCAGATGGATTTCAATTATCAGACAAACTAGACATGTTATGCAGATTGAAAAAGGCATTGTATGGACTAAAGCAAGCTCCTAGAGTTTGGTATTCTAGATTGGACAGGTATTTGTTGCAGTAGGGATTCAGTAAAGGGTCTGCAAATAGTAATTTGTATATCAAGGTAAGCAAAGATCAAATTCTGATTATTGAGGTCTATGTAGATGATATAATCTTTGGTGGAAATGAAGGTATGTGTAAGAACTTTGCAGATGAGATGCAAAAAGAATTTGAGATGTCAATGTGTGGTGAGATGAACTTCTTTCTTGGACTGCAAATTAATCAGACAAACAAGGGCATTTTCACTTCACAATCAACGTATGTCAAGTAGTTATTGAAGAAGTTTGGAATGGAAGAATCTAAACCAGTTTGTACTCCCATGACAATTGGTTTCAAGCTGAGTAAAGATGATGAATCTCCTAAGGCTGATCAAAGCAAATATAGATCAATGATTGGAGGACTGTTATACCTAAATGCTACCAGTCTGGATATCATGCATGCAATCTATCTTGTGGCAAGATTTCAAGCAGATCCTAGAGAGTCAAATGTCATGGTAGTAAAGAGAATATTTAGGTATTTGAAGGGAACTTCAAATCATGGCTTGTGGTATCCTAAGAACAATGGCTTCAACCTAAGTGCCTACATAGATGTAGATTGGGCTGGATGTGTAGATGATAGGAAAAGTACAAGTGGTGGTGTGTTCTTTCTTGGAGACAGAGTTGTGTCATGGAAAAGCAAGAAGCAGGATTTAGTATCCTTATCTACTGTTGAGGCAGAGTATATTGCAGCAGCATCATGTTGCATACAAGTGCTATGGATGAGACAAACTCTAAAGGATATCAAAGTTGAGTATGAGGATCCAATTCCTATTTTTTGTGATAACACCAGTACCATTAACATTTCAAAGAACCTAGTGATGCATTCAAGGACAAAGCAGATTTCTATCAGATATCACTTTTTGAGAGAGAAGATTACAGAGAAAGAAGTGAAGCTTGAGTATATGCCTACAAAAGATTAGGTTGCTGACATATTCACCAAATCTCTTCCTAAGGATACATTTGTGTATCTCTGGGAGAAGTTAGGGGTTATTGCCCCTCCTTTGTTGAACTAGATGCATAAGGAAGTGCATCAATCCAGTGTGATTTAGGAGTCATTCTTATTTGGACTGATGATGGAGGCTACCTCTCAAGGGGAGCATCTAGTGACATTGGAGAGTGTTGCAGTTAGAAGAAAGTACTTAGAGCAATTAACAACAAGTGCAAGTATGTGCAGTATCATATTCAGGGGGAGAAAGTTTGAAGAAGGTGTATCACCCTTTACCATTGATGTCAAAGGGGGAGAGAGTTCATGTGAAAAACAAAGGGAGAGTAGGAAGTATAAAAGAAAGGGGGAGAATGATAATTGTGTCATGATGTTTTTTCACATCATATGTTTCCATCAATGATAAAGGGGGACATTGTTGCAAGTATGTGCTAACCGGTCTTGTCATTGATGTCAACATGCTTAGGTTGTTATTGATGTCAACTGTATCTTCTGATATTGCTGATTGTTGCCTGATTGAGTTGTCATGTTAAAGTGATTTGAATTCCTTATAGAAGTGTTGATGATGTTGGTATAGTGCTCTTGTTGCTAAGTTTCCAAGTTCTTTTGAGAAAATTTGCTCTCTAGAGGAAACAGTGTGTTGTAGAGTATTCTAGCTTGCAGGATATTGTTTGAGCTTTTGCTCCGCATTTCTTCTATGTTGATGACCAAAGTGTGAGATTTGGATATGTTTTAGAGAAGTATTTGAAGATGCTAAATTTAGAATTTGGTGGTCTGGATCACTGTGCAGTAGAAGTTATGTTCACCAGTTTGAAGACTGTAATTGATAGAGTTTCTGGGTTTTGCAGAGGTGTCTGGGAGAAAATATTTTGCTCCGCATTTCTCCACATAGTGGTTTCAGGTGATGCAGTTCTAGACATATGTTTATAAGGTCCTTATCTATCTTCATTCTAAAGGATTTGTAATTTGGTGCTTTGAAAAGCAAGTTATTGAGTAGTAGAGCTTAGTAGTGTTGATTGTAAGTTGTCTTCAAGTGAAATTTGTTGTCTTCAAGTGAAACTTGTTGTAACTAGATTTTTTGGCTCCCAGATGATTTTATGTTGTTTGTGGATGTCTCCAAATCATGTTAAAGGCTTGTTCTTAGTCCATAAGTTATGGTTATGTTTTTGGGAGCGTGTGCCTAAAGATCCTAGTGTTAACACCAGTTTTGGCCGACCTGGTTGTTTACACTCTTTGCGGATGTGCTTCATGGATTATGGAAGCATGTTGAAGCATGTGAAGATGTATTTAGGTCTGAACTAAGCTATGAAATGTTCTACCTTCATTCCTTTGCTTCACAATAATGTTTAGGTCCAAACTTAATTTGAATTGTGTATGTTTGCCAACCTTGAAGACTGTTCCAAAGGTTGTAGAATGTATTACTGACCTTGATGTGTATTCTAAGGTTGATGATTGATATAAATAAGTAAAAATGATTCATGTGTTTGTGACAAGTGAGAAGATGTGAAGATAAAGATGTTTGTGTTGTAAGGCAGTGAAGGTGATAGGTATTGTGCTTCAATGGAACTAAACTCAGGCATGTGGTAGATGCTATCATATCAGTTCATGGCAGTGAGCCACCTCTTTTGGTAGCGAGCTACCTCTCTTGGTAGTGAGCCACCTCTTTGGGTAATGAGCCCCTTTGGCAGTGAGTCTCTTTGTAATTCAGTATTGATACTACTATATATTGTGAGCTAATCCTCACCGTGGTTTTTCCATTTTAGGGTTTTCCACGTAAATCTAGTGTTCTCTTGTGCATGGTGTTGACGTGATTAAGTTTATGTTATCTGCTTTTCATATTTAATCATCATAACAGAATTATGGTTTATGTGAATTGATGTGGATGTGATTATGTTTGTGAAGGCTTAAAGTTTTTGATACAACTGATTCACCCCCCTCCCTCTCAGTTATCTTATGCATTCAATAGTTATCTCCCGATCTATAAAGGGATAACGGAGGAGGAACCTCAACATAGATACCATTTCCACGTGGGCGAGGTAAATCTTCATTTGTCATCTTATCCACTTCTAATATACCAACTATGTGATGAAGGGGGTAAATCTTAAAACACACAACAACAGAAATGGAACACAGAAAATAGAATATTTCTTTATTGATCTAGGCAACTCATTACATTACAAAAGTTCAAATACAATCAGAGGATGAATCCTCTACAGGCTGCATCACATTACAACTTCCTATCTCTAGACTCTGGAATCATCTACCTTATGTAAACCCCAAATCAGCTAGGGTTTCTATTTTCCTGCCTATTCTTGACTCTTCACTTTTCTCCCTTAACTCTACTACTACCCAGGGTTCCCAAAATAGTCATAAATAGCACTTTTTGGCGGCCTCTAGGTAAATTTTAAAATTTATAACTCCCTCCAAAAGTAGGTCAACTTCCGGGAAGCATAACTTTTTAATTTAGGTGTCCGGTTGATGAACTATTTTAAGCACCAGAAAGCTCGCGATGTGAACTATACCCCAAAAATTCATAAACAGATTTCTGTCAACTTTTTGGGACGTTATGGGATGTTTTAGTGCCTCATATCTCATTTCAAAAAATTTCAAGGGCTTTTCGAAAAACAAAAACTTTAATATCTTTCAGCTCACAAATGATCTTTGCCTGATTCCTTCACCAAAGGTCTTATATTTCCGTTATGTAACTTTCTGCAAGTTTTCACTTCAATCTGTGCCCAAATGCAAACTTTCCTAAAATAGCAAGTAAACTTTCCAAAATTGGTAGTTTGCTATTTTTGGCAGTTTGAAAAAAAACTGAAAGTCCTGCATCATTATTCAAGAGATTATGGAACCAAAAATACTAATTATGGAAAGAAATGAAACAACTATAATGATTTTGAAGCAACATCTTTTTGGGTGATGCAAGATTGCCCTTACACCACTGGATGCTCCTAGATCAGACACCCAGGGTAATTTGAGAAGTGACCCTGTCACGTCTCAGGTGTTTGTTTGAGGAAAACCCAAATGGTCAACCTCTGCCTTAGAAAACCAAGAAGAATCTTTAATAGCCCTTTCTTTCCATTTCACCAAATATTCTTCATATTGCCTCTTCCAAGTACTTCTTCTCACATGACTATCCAAGATCTCTTCTATCTCTTCCATTGAAGTAGATGCCAGAATACTCCACTATTCTTGTGTCGGTCCATCCTCTGTGCCACCTTCATGATATTTTGTTAAATCAGCAATATTGAACATAGGGGAAATATTGATCCCACTTGGTAGCTCTACCTCATATACATTTCCTAAATTATGCTTCTTTAGGATTCTGCACAGTCTAAATTTCTTCATTTTCAACTTATTATATGTTCCAACTAGGAACCTTTCTTTTCTCAAGTGAACCATGACTTCATCTCCTACCTAGAACTCCTTATATCTCCTCTTCTGATCTGCCTTAGCCTTGTATTGAATATTCATCTTATTAATGTGCTTCCTCACCTCTTCATGCAAATTCTTCAGATGTTCTGCAAAGTCTTCAGCTTGAGCACTTGTCTTTTCTCCTTTGTCTAGCTTCCTTAACTCATAAGCATTTCTTGGGCTATTGCCATATACAATCTGGAATTGTGATTTACCAGTACTCCTATTGACAGAATTGTTGTAAGCAAATTCTGCCTGTAGTAAAATCAAATCCCATCCCTTGGGCTTATCTCCTACTATGCATTGTAGCAGGTTACCCAAACTCCTATTCACCACTTCCATCTATCCATCAGTCTGTGGATGGTGTGCAGAACTGAACTTTAAATCTATCTTCAACTTCTTCCACAATGTCCTCTAGAAATAACCAACAAACTTGGTATCTCGATCTGAAACTATGCTGTTTGGTAGACCATGTAATCTCACCACCTCTCTGAAAAATAATTCAGCAATATGAACAACATCATTAGTCTTCTTGCAAGGAATGAAATGTGCCATCTTCGAGAATCTATCCACCACCACAAAAATAGAATCATGCCCTCTATGTGTCCTTGGTAAACCAAGAACAAAATCCATACTAATATCATCCCATGGCTTCTCTAGTACATGTAGTGGTTGATATAGCCCTGTATTCTGACTTGTTCCCTTTTCCATCTGACACACTCTACAACTTTGCACAAATTTTCTCACATCTTGCTGCAACTATGGCCAATAATAATTTTCACCAATAATAGCAATGGTCTTATCTCAACCAAAGTGTCCAGCCAATCCTCCACTATGCTTCTCCTTTATCAGGTTCTCTCTCATGGAACTCCTCGAAATGCACAATTGGCTTCCTCTAAACAACATGCCATCTTGGATTATGAAATCCAACCATTTTGTCCTATCCAAAGTAACAGGCTTCAGACAAGCTTTCCAAGCCTCTGCAAAATCTGGATCTTCAGGATACAAACTTTTGAGCTCATCGAACCCATCAACCTCTATCTTCATTTCTGTCAACAAATTTTGCCTTCTGCTCAAGGCATCTGCAACTCTGTTTGACTTCCCACTCCTGTGCTTCAAAACAAAAGTATAACTCTGCAAAAACTCAACCCATTTTAAATGTCTTTGGTTCAACTTTCCTTAACTATTAAGATATTGCAAAGCCTGATGATCAATATATAAAATAAATTCTTTTGGCAACAAATAATGTCTCCATTTCTTCAAAGCCTGAACTACTACATAAAATATATGATCATAAACAAAATACTTTTTCTTGGCATCATTAAGCTTCTCACTAAAATAGGCAATGGGTTTACCTTCTTGACTCAAAATAACTCCTATAGCACTACCACTAGCATCACAATCTACCTAAAATACCTTATTGAAATCTGGAAGTACCAAAATAGGTTGCTCTGTGACTTTCTGCTTCAATGCATCAAAGCTTTTGTCTAGTCCTTTAGTCCATCTAAAATCTTTTCTATCCGCCCTCATTGTCTTTGTTAGGGGTGCACAAATGCTACTAAAATTCCTGATAAACTTTCTATAGAAACTTGCCAAACCATGAAAATATATTACCTCAGAAGCACTCCTTGGCATAGGCCATTCAATGATAGCACTCACCTTATCTGGGTCCATCGTAAGGCCTTCCTCTGAGACAGCAAATACCAGGTATACCAACTCCTTTGCAAAGCTATATTTCTTCAAATTAATCAACAACTTCTCCTCCCTCAGCTTCTCTAGAACTCTTTTGATATGCATCGGATGCTCATCCCAAGTCTTACTAAAAATCAAAATATCATCCAAATAAAAAATAACAAAACTTCCCAAAAATTCTTTTAGTATCTCATTCATGAGCCACATGAATGTGCTTGGTGCATTGGTTAGCCCAAATGGCATGACTAACCACTCATACAAACCTTCCTTTGTCTTGAAGGCTATCTTCCATTCATCTCCTTCTCTAATTTGGATCTAGTGATACCCACTCTTCAGGTCAATCTTCGAGAAGTACTTGGCTCCACTCAAACAATCCATTATGTCATCCATTCTTGGCAATGCAAATCTGTATTTGATCGTGATCTTATATATGGCTCGAGAATCTGTACACATTCTCCACTCTCCATCTTTCTTTGGTGCTCTCCCATATCAGTCCCTTCCTTAACAACTCATGAACTTGTCTGTTCAACTCTTCATTCTCTATTAGAGTCATTCTGTGGGCTGCCTTATTTGGCAAACTAGCTCCTGGTATTAAATTCATTTGATGACTTATCTTCCTCACCGGTGGTAAACCTTCTGGTACATTATCAGAGATAATATCCTAAAATTCTTCCAACATATCTGAAACTTCTACTGGTATATCTTCACATTTCTCGACTAATCTTAGGAATCAATGCAAAGCAATGACGCTCAGGCTTCATACCCTCCAAAAATTTTCTACCATCTACCAAGAAAATTCTGGTAGTACTACATACCTTTTCTTCCACCTCCTTCAAGGGATTCATCTTGTGACAAACTCCATCCTTTGTTTAGGGAATATGTGTTTGCACGGCCATCATGGACAGCACTCCTATCATACTGCCACGGCATCCCCAACAACATATGACATGCATCTATCAGTATGATATCACACAACACCTCATCATGGTAGTCCCCAATCTTGAACTTCACTAAACACTGCTCATTGACCAAAGCTCTGTGGTCCTTCTGCAACCATGCAATCTGATATGGATGTGGATGCTTTCTTCTTGTCAACTTCAACTTGTCATCCATCTCCTCTAAAACAAGATTGTCAGTGCTTCCACTATTAATAATAATATCACAACGCTTACCTTCACATTTGCACCTTGTGTAGAATAAACTCTTCCTCTCATTGGGTTCTTTCTCCTCATTCAACAAAGTTCTTCTGACAACTAGGGTTTCTCCCCTTTCAACATCTTCAGAATGCTCAGACTATGCATCTTCATCTACATGTGCAACTCATGCATTACCTTCAGGTCTTCTATTTGTCCTTCCTGGATGTTGCGAACACTCGTATGCTTGATGCCCTTGTTCTCCACATTGGAAACAAGTTCCTTTGAAACTTCCTCTTCCAGGTCCTTGCCCAGGTCTGCCTCTTCCTCTTCCTCTTTGCTCACCATTGTTCTGGTCACAAGGGTGGTAGGCATTATCCCCTCTCTGATTTCAACTAGTGCCAGCTTCTTCACTTTTCTTTTGATCTTCATTATGGCCTCCATAGGGTCTGCCACCAATCCTTCCACTTTGACCTCTTCCCCTTTGCTTGCTATCAAATCTTTATTCAGCTTCTCTTCCACCTTCAGGGAAAACTGGTACGCATCTTCTATGGAGGTCATTTTGACTAGGCTCAGCTCCTCTTGAATACTTGGCCTCAACCCATTAATGTAATGGGCTACCTTCTCCTTGTTGGCCTCTGCATGGCCTATCCTAATAGTAATCTTATAAAACTCTTTTGTATACTCCTTAATAGACTTGTTACCTTGCTTCAGTCTTTGCAGCTTCTTTAGCAACTCCATTTCATAGTCCACAGGAATGAACTACTTCTTCAGTTTCTCCACCATCCGATCCCATCTGGTGATCTTTCCTTTTCCTCTTTTGTTCCTCTCTAATTGGACCTCCTTCCACCAAATACTGGTGTGGCCCTTCAACTTTGTTTTTGCAAACTTGACCCGATCTGGGTCCTCCACATCTTCATACTTGAAATACTCCTCCATGTTATTGATCCAATCAATAAGCTATTCCAGATTTAAATCTCTAGAATAGGTAGAAACTTTGATCCTGGGCCTCTTTCTGATCTTCGAAATGGCCCTCAACAACCTAACTTCTACAAAATCTCCTGTAGCTTCTTGTTCTTCTTTAGATAGCTCTTCTTCAGCTTCATCCTCGCTTTCTTCTCTTGTTCTCAGATCAAACCCTCTTCACAACTCCTCTTGCAATGCATCGATTTGCCTTTGCAGGGCTCTAAAACCCTCTTCCGTCAAAGCATTCCTCCCAATACGATTTCTTCGTGGAGGCATCTTGATCTCTGCAACAAATCCACAACCTCAGGTCCTAGCGCAAACTACCTCATGGTCGGTGATCTGTCTACACACTTAGGAACCCTTCGTCTGATACAACTTGATGAAGAGGGTAAATCTTAAAACACACAACAACAGAAATGGAACACAAAAAATAGAATATTTTTTTTATTGATCTAGGCAACTCATTACATTACAGAAGTTCAAATAGAATCAGAGGATGAATCTTCTATAGGCTACATCACATTATAGCTTCCTATCTCCAGACTCTAAAATAATCTACCTTCTATAAACCCCAAATTAGCTAGGGTTTCTATTTTCCTGCCTATTCTTGACTCTTCACTTTTCCGCCATAACTCTACTACCACCCAGGGTTCCCAAAATAGTCATAAATAGCACTTTTTGGTAGCCTCTAGCTAAATTTCAAAATTTACAACTCCCTCCAAAAGTAGGTCAACTTCCGGGAAGCATAACTTTTTAATTTGTGTGTCTGATTGATGAACTGTTTTAAGCGCTAGAAAGCTCGCGATGTGAACTATCACACTAAAAATTCATAAATGGATTTCCGTCAACTTTTTGAGACGTTATGGGATGTTTTAGTGCTTCATATCTTGTTTCAAAAAATTCCAGGGGCTTTTCGGAAAACAAAAACTTTAATATCTTTCAGCTCACAAATGATCTTTGCCTGATTCCTTCGCCAAAGGTCTTATATTTCCATTATGTAACTTTCTGCAAGTTTTCACTTTAATCCGTGCCCAATTGCAAACTTTCCTAAAATAGTAGGTAAACTTTCCAAAATTGGCAGTTTGCTATTTTTAGCGATTTGAAAAAAAAATTGAAAGTCCTGCATCATTATTCAAGATATTATGGAACCAAAAATACTAATTTTGGAAATAAATGAAAACAACTGTAATGATTTTGAAGCAACATCTTTTTGGGTGATGCGAGATTTCCCTTACACTACTAGATGCTCCTGCATCACTTTGCCATCATAGTCAAGATAGTCATCTTCAATCTCCATAGTATTATGTTCCACCATATTATTGTCATTATGCTTAGGAAAAGGATCAGTGAAGATTTGTAGATTCTGATTCAGAGGTGCTACCGACTTATTTCCATTGTCATTCACACCAGTAACTTGTTTCATATTAGAATCGATGAGGTCTTGAATTTCATGCTTAAGATGCATACACCTTTCAGTATCATGTCCTAGAGAGCGGTGATAGTGACAATAAGCATTAGCATTGAATGAAGGTCCTTGTGGCTTACTACTATCGAAAGGATGAGAAGGAGGAAGCTTCAAAAGATTATTGTTCACTACTTGAGTCATTACCGAGTGGAGAGAATTTGATAATGGAGTAAATTGTCTTTGTTCCTATTTGATTTTAAATGGTGCCTGAGGAGACTTTGAAATAGAAGACACTTGTGAGTGAAAATTTTATGAATGTTCTCCATTGATATTGATGAAATTCATGTTATTCTTCTTGAATGTATTTTGAGATGAACCAGCTATGGATTGACCAACAGGAGCTAATGAGGTATGATTCTCATACTGACTAGCCAAAAGTTGGTAATCACGAAGAGTTGTGCATAAGTATTGAAAAGAACAATACTTCACCAACAATATCTTATCGTGTATATTCGATTATAGATTTTTAATGAATACCTTCAGAAGATCCTCATCTTTAATCGGATATTGTATTTGCGAGATGAGACCTTCATATCAACTAATGAATTTTACCAATCTCTCTTTTGAGCCTTGTTTACAATGAACCAAATCAATCAAAGAGACAGTAGGTCCAATGTTTTCTTGGAAGTGTTGCAAGAATTGATCAACTAGATATGAGAAGGAATTGATTGAGTTAGAGCAAAACCAATCCAAAGCAGTATCTTTGAGAGATCAAGGAAAGAGTTTTGCTAATAATTTCTCATTAAAGAAGAAATCACTACACATTATTATGAATGCTGCCACATGAGTATTAAGATCACCTTTACCACCATACTTTTCAAAGCAAGTGGCCTCAAATTTGTCAGGCATTGGAGTTCTTATAATTGCATAGGATAAAGGACCACGAACATGATATGTTGGTAAAGTAGGTTGAGAAGAAGAATTAGTCAAGTTTGTTACTTTTTGTTGTAAGTGTTGGTATTTATTTCTGAATCAGTAGTGGGTTTGCCAGTTCTAATGCACAGGCAAATTCAGCCAACGAATACAGGAGGTTGCATGAGCTGCCTCCCCTTCACTTCTGGTTCTGCCGCACCAAGGGGGGTGTCCCTATTTGCTAAAGATGTAACATTGACTTGCCCTATGACAGAAAGATTTAGCTTTGTGATAATAGGCAGAATACTCTCATGTGTGGACCAAGATTTGTGTGACAAATCACAAGGTTAGCAACATTCTTGGACATATGTGTCTAGTTATGGATGAGAGTATGCAGGGGCTCCTAATCCTACTCCTACAACTAATGGGTTTTGGATGGTTTGAATTTGATGGTTTGGATGCAAGACAGGGGTTTTGGATCATAACTACTAATCTAGAAGCAGACCGGTGCCTATCTTAGGGCAAGGAGTCAACTAGACATATATAAGAGAATGGCTTGCAACTGTGATTCAAGTTTTAGGGGGTCAAATTTGATGCTTGCCTTACAAACACCACCCAAGAAAAGATATTTAACTATCCATACTTACAGATATCCAAGTTGACATACATTCTTCTCCATACCTTAACCTAAAACAATTTAATCCACTCCGTGAATGGAAGTGAGAGATCAAGTATGTGATACAACAAAACTATACCCTAGAATCTGAGAAACCCTTAGCAACCAGATTCAAAAGAAGAAAATGCATGCAACAAGTGGAGACAGACAGATAAATACATGCAATAATGCATTTTTCATATACAATTGCAAGAAACTAAACATATGTGCAAGATACATTATAGATGCAACACATAAACTCCACAAAGATAAAAAAAAATAGGAAATGCTCTATTTTTTGTTATTCACACAAAAAATTGCCCAAGTCTTCAATGACCACCATGAGTAACACAGTTTGGCTTTTATACCAAGACTGTGAACTCAGCAAAATTAATTACATGGCTGGTCAAAAAGTCACCAGATACACCGCATGAGAAATGGCACTCAAAAATAGTAAATGCGGTAGAGAGACAAAGAGGAATGAGCAGGTGAACTCAAGATTTGCACCACCGCCCAGGTATTTTCTTCATCAATCAGGTGGTTGACCTGTCAATTCCATCAATCATCCTCTACAAATCTGCCATTAATGCTTAGCTACCCGTAGCCATGCAGTTTTGTTTGTCTATGAAACTTTTCCCACTCAAATCAGTGTAGACACACAGAAATTCCTTCTTCGCGGGTTCAAAACATGGCCATCGATCTACTCCCATCGCTAAAATTGACAGCCCCAAAAATGCCCTGAAAATTGCCAACCAGTCAGATCATGCCATGTAGGCACCTCATGTTTTTATCATTGGCCTTCTTCCCTCTCATTTTTGCCTTTGTCACCCAGAGCACATACATTCATCTTTGTATATGCAAGAGCATATACAACCGCCCCCTTTAGCTTTTTAAAACCATTGTATATGCATTCAACATATACATGCGACTGTTTCAGGACACGTGGCGGTCATTGGTTGGTCCTCTGTCACCATGCATTTTCCTCCATCAGCCATCAGAATAACTCTTGAGGCATCCGTTGATGATAACTATCCCACCAATGACCCAATGCATATGCCCTTGCATATCGAGCCTTGTACATTTCTTCTTTGTATATTTGGAATATACAATCCCAAACATACAAAGGCAGATTTCAAAATATTTCTCAAATACTATTAATTATTTGGTCGCGTCCACCTTGTACCTGTCCATTTACATACTTCCTCTGATGCATGTGTAATCCACGGGCCCCACCAAATGTATATTCTACTACTTTGTATATTGTCGAATGTACAAGACCCCCTGCATTTTTTCATTGCATGTGCTGGTGATGAACCCTTGCACTGTTCACTTTGCATGTCATAGGCCCCACCAAATGTACATCGACCCTTGTATCCTTTGCTTGCATGTGACCATTGTATATCCGAACATACATTCACCCCTGCATACAAATAGCGAATCTTTCCTAGAATATGCCTACAATGTATCTTTTCTCTTGTACACAGCCATTGTATGTTTAAACATACAAACCAAATATACATGCAACCTGATATACAAATAGGGAATATTCCTGAGAATCCACGAAAGATTCCCCCTTTGTATATGCACTATCCTAAGCCCGATATGCATTCAGAAATGCATCTAACTAATTTTTTCAAAGGGCGATAGAGATTTCTAACCCACCAATGTACATTGACCTGTATGTATATACAAACACCCTTGTATATACAAAGTGACATGCATCTTAACTAATTTTTGCATTTTTTACTACTACAGAGGCCGAAAGACACATAATTTTTGGATTTTTTGAATTTTATGAAGGTGCCTGCAGATTTAAGCACTAACACAGGCTCTGTCTAGGGATGCATGCCTCTTGCAGGCATGGCGAGAACCTCAGAATCTCTAGTTTTGCAGATTGGGCCTTATCCATTGGGCCATAGAGTCTATCATACCAACCTGCACACAAACTATGTTTTCAGACATTATTTTGGTAGCCCCGGGCAGCCAAAAAGGAAGAACCACAACTTTATCCTATCAAATGCCTGATTCCAAACTAAATAATCCCAACCATAGCTGAAAACATTAAAACAATCTGCCCATAAGCTGATTTGATCAATTACATGCTTCACCATTTCTGAAAACTTGCCACTGTCAGTACTGCCTCTGTCACTCTGCACCTTACAACCAGACATATAACCATACACATTATAATATTCTTCAGCATTAGGTAACATATGTATGTTATGATCCTTAAGTAGTATATCCTCATATTGCATTTGGCAATATTCATTATCTACCTAGTTGTTGCATATAACCAAACACATATCCAGCTGATCCAAAAACTGAAAACACTCAAAAAATATGAGACCCTCAATATCATTTATATCACTCATTGACATTGAAAACAAATCTTGATCTACACACCCATTGCCATCACTGCACATGTCTGAAACAACTGATGCTAAGCATTTATCATCAACAGTTTGCAAATCAGTATTATCATTTTCAAACAGAGGGTTAATTATGCACCAATGAATGTCATAACTCACAATATCAAATGCGTCCACATGCTCATCATAAAGGGGATTCATACTCATTACAAAGGTCTCTGTTTCTTCTTCATGACAATCTATTTCTTTTTCATTATCAAATCTAAAGTCATAAGAAGAACAAACCTGATCCATGAATTGATCATGGATATCATCTTTATCATCTTTAATCTCCGATTGCCCCACATACAAAATTTTTGCTACTTCAATGCACTCTGAAGTTGAACTATCTACATCATTTTCCAGTCCTCTAATGCTTCCTGATGAAATTGATATTGACTCGTGATCCATATGATCACAACTTTGCACAACTGGATCATTTAAACATGAATGCTCTTTGTTTAGGTCTGGCATGCAAATATTACTTGGGAAATTATTGTTGTCAACTTCATTTGCTGGGCAAAATAGGACATCCTCCTCTATAATAGAAACACCATCAACTTGGAATGATGCAAAAACTAGGATAGCAGGGGTGTGAATACTTTGGCATTCATCTCCAACATTTAAACTATATCCCTTATCAACATTGGTGGCCCTAGGGCAGCAAATTTTTTTAGAGAAATACCCTTTTTGAATCCCATACCTCCAATTATTTTCAATGTCAATTACAAACTGATGTGCCTGATGTAATGTGGTGGGCTCCTTGTCCCTTAATCTATAGCTCATTTTCCTATCAAATGCTCCCAAATAGACAACTAGGCACAATGCATCATTAGGTCTCATGCATTTTGGTATTCTATTCAATACCCTCATAAATGTGAGGTTAAAAGATGGGATCGACTCATCTTCTTCAATATGGATATACATAAAATCACTGATAACTGCATATTCAGAAATTCTTTCACCATATTGTTCTAGAAATACAGATTTAAAATCATGCCAAGAACTGACAGAGTAAGCTGGAAGATAGGAGAACCAATCCCTTGCATCTTTATCTAGAGATTGAACAAATAATCTCATAACTACATCTTCATGGTCAATCTCAAAATCATCTACAACATTTATAAACTGCTGCAAGTGTTTCTCAACTGATTCATCCTTTGCACCATTAAATTTGGGCAAATATTTTCTGATTTTAGATGGAAAAGCATTTGGATAGCCACAAATGCCATCAAAATTTATGGGCTTATATCTATCAATGCTGAAACTTCTTTTATTACATGGTTGGGACTAATTATTATGCATCATTACATTTGACATCTCACAAGGGTGCATGGGCTGATAATACATCTTTTATGTTTTTGCAACCCTCTTTTCAACTTAGATTTTCAATCATAATAATGACCTTAGGCCTTTAAAATACAAACTGTTATTTCATCTTTCCTAAAGTCCTCCAAATGAGTCTTTTAAACAATATATCATACTCCTTTTGAAATGCAAACTAGGTCCTCACAAAAGTATGCAATCTAATCACCAATATTTCCCTTTTGACTAGTGCTATTTCACCAAATAGGGAATCTTTCAAAACTTATGAAAATACCTAGATATGTTGTAGCAACTACAAATTAAACACCTCTAGTGTCCTCTTATCAGGTTCTTTATATGCAGAGTCGCCACCTCTTTGGCAGAGGAACAAGCTTCAAATAGGCTGAAGCTAAAAATTGATTTCTTTCTAGGTTCTCCCACAGCAGAACCACACACATAACTTTTCAGATTTTGCTGTAACAAACACCTCCAGGTCTACTTTTTCAATCTTTTAGAGTCACACCTTCATGGATATGACATTGTCTCCCCAGCAGAGTCGTCATCTGTTGGTATTTATTTCCAAATCAGCAGTGGGTTTGTCAGTTCCAATGGACAAGCAGATTCGGCCAACGAATATAGGAGGTTGCGTGAGCTACCTCCCCTTCACTTCTAGTTCTACCGCACCAAGGGGGGGTGTCCCTATTTGCTAAAGATGTAACATTGACTTGCCCTATGATAGAAAGATTTATTTTTGTGATAATAGGCAGAATACTCTCATGTGTGGACCAAGATTTGTGTGACAAATCACAAGGTTAGCAACATTCTTGGACATATGTGTCTGGTTATGGATGAGAGTATGTAGGGGCTCCTAATCCTACTCCTACAACTAACGGGTTTTGGATGGTTTGAATTTGATGGTTTGGATGCAAGATAGAGGTTTTAGATCATAGCTACTAATCCAGAAGCAGACCGGTGCCTATCTCAAGGCAAGGAGTCAACTAGATGTATACAAGAGAATGGCTTGCAACTATGATTCAAGTTTCAGGGGCTCAAATTTGATGCTTGCCTTACAAACACCACCCAAGAAAAGGTATTTAACTATCCCTACTTATAGATATCCCAGTTGACATACATTCTTCTCCATACATTAACCTAAAACAATTTAATCCACTCCTTGAATGGAAGTTAGAGATCAAGTATGTGATACAGCAAAACTATACCCTAGAATCTGAGAAACCCTTAGCAACCAGATTCAAAAGAAGAAAATGCATACAACAAGTGGAGACAGACAGATAAATACATGCAATAATGCATTTTTCATATACAATTGCAAGAAACTGAACATATGTGCAAGATACATTACAGATGCAACACATAAACTCCACAGAGATAAAAAAATAGGAAATGCTCTATTTTTTGTTATTCACACAAAAAATTGCCCAAGTCTTCAACGACCACCATGAGTAACACAGTTTGGCTTTTATACCAAGACTGTGAACTCAGCAAAATTAATTACATGGTTGGTCAAAAAGTCGCCAGATACACCACATGAGAATAGCGTTCAAAAATAGTAAATGCAGCAGAGAGACAAAGAGGAATGAGTAGGTGAACTCAGGATTTGCACCGCCGTCCAGGGATTTTCTTCATCAATTGGGTGGTTGACCTGTCAATTCCATCAATCATCCTCTACAAGTCCGCCATTAATGCTCAGCTACCCGCAGCCATGCATTTCTGTTTGTCTATGAAGCTTTTCCCACTCAAATTGGTGTAGACACACAGAAAGTCCTTCTTCGTGGGTTCAAAACATGGTCGTCAATCTACTCCCATCGTTGAAATTGACGGCCCCAAAAATGCCCTAAAAATTGCCAACCAGTCAGATCGTGCCACGTAGGTACCTCATGTTTTTATCACTGGCCTTCTTCCCTCTCATTTTTGCCTTTGTCACCCAGAGCACATACATTTGTCTTTGTATATGCAAGAGCATATACAACCGCCCCCTTTAGCTTTTTAAAACCATTGTATATGCATTCAACATATAGATGCGACTATTTCGAGACACGTGGCAGTTATTGGTTGGTCCTCTTTCGCCATGAATTTTCCTCCATCAGCCATCAGAATAACTCTTGAGGCATCCGCCAATGATAACTATCCCACCGATGACCCAATGCATATGCCCTTGCATATTGGGCCTTGTACATTTCTTTTTTGTATATTTTGCTTGCACATTCAATTGTATATTTGGAATATACAATCCCAAACATACAAAGGCAGATTTCAAAATATTTCTCAAATACTATTAATTATTTGGCTGCGTCCACCTTGTACCTGTCCATTTGCATACTTCCTCCGATGCATGTGCAATCCGTGGGCCCCACCAAATGTATATTCTACTGCTTTGTATATTGTCAAATGTACAAGACCCCCTGCATTTTTTCATTGTATGTGCTGGCGATGAACCCTTGCACTGTTCACTTTCCATGTCGCGGGCCCCACCAAATGTACATCGACCCTTGTATCCTTTGCTCGCATGTGACCATTGTATATCCGAACATACATTCACCCCTGCATACAAACAACGAATCTTTCCTAGAATATGCCTGCAATGTATCTTTTCTCTTGTACATAGTCATTGTATGTCTGAACATACAAACCAAATATACATGCAACCCGATATACAAACAGGGAATATTCTTGAGAATCCATGAAAGATCCCCCCTTTGTATATGCACTATCCTAAGCCCGATATGCATTCAGAAATGCATCTAACAGATTTTTTCAAAGGGCGATAGAGATTTCTGACCTGCCAATGCACATTAATTTGTATGTATATACAAACACCCTTGTATATACAAAGTGACATGCATCTTAATTGATTTTTACATTTTTTACTACTGCAGAGGCTGAATGACATAGAACTTTTGGATTTTTTGAATTTTATGAAGGTGCTTGCAGATTTAAGCACTAATAGTAAGGAAGACATACTCTGCAAAAGTTGATTTAGGAGGGTATCATTGGATGAAGAGGTGTCTTGTGGATTTGAGAGAGGTGGATTTGATGTTGCAGTCATAAAATTATAGGGTTGATGGTAAGTGGAGGTAATAGGTGGTTGAGAATAGGTATGCATTGGTATGGAGACATGAGGTGTAGAGTTTTGATAATTAAATCCAACGGCTTTGTAATTTCTAGTAGATGTTCCCATGGTAGTGGTAGCATTACTACAAGCATGTGGATTGGTGGTGAGGATTGATGATGTAAAAGTGGATATTCCATTAGTCGGTATGGGTGTTGATATTGGGGAGCTTATATACCTCGGTGGTGACACATTTTCAATCTTATTCGCATGGCTAGCTATATGCATAATGTTATGATCCACTATGTGGGCTAATTCATGGAGCACGTCAACACCTTCTTGTCCTTCTTCTAACAATCCTTTTATACCTTCAACAATAGGTGCCTTGAGCTAGATGTGCTTGTTCCACAATTTATTAAAATTTAGCTAATTGTTTGTCCAATTTCTTAAGATATTCATCAGGGACATGTATATCTTTTTTACCCATATCTTCAAAAGTAGGAATTATTGGTTCTTCCAAGTTATCATTTAAGATGTCATGCAGAGGTGTTGATTCACCTTTCGTAAAGTAGTTATGTAATGGATTTTCTGATGTTTGCACACCATTTCTATCAACAAAATTAGAACCCATTAGTCTACAACTTCTCCTTACAAAGATGTTTCTAGTAGGTAAGTGGTTTATACAACTCATGCAAATGCCTATGACACTCAATGCACTAACCACTGGTATAACCAACAAGATTAAGGTAGTTATGTTTGTTGAAATACACAATGTGTAATTGCAAAATTTGAAATTTTAATGGAAGAACACACAATGAGGCAATACTAAAACTCAAAATCAGGTTTTAATGAGTATTTAAAGGAGCATAAAAATCTGAAATAAGATTTTGACTACCAACCCTAGCTTGTGCAAAAACTAGGTTATATGAAAAATGCAAGTTTTTAACAAAACCCTTATAAATGATATATGCCAATGCAAGTTGTGATATCATGAAGTGATTAATTGCTGTAATTTGTTTCATATCTGATGTAAAAATAAAAAATTAAATGTTTCCAATGATATGCAATGAAATAATACAAAAATATGCCTTTATGCAAGCCTAGAATGCTTTTTTTTTCCGATTTTTTCAAATTTAGGCAAGATTTTCCATTGTAGGATGATAGATATGATATGAATTAATGCAAAGACTGATTTCAACACCTAGCAATATGCAAATGTTCACTACTATGGGTTCACCAAAACGTTTAATAGTAAAAAGAGGAGAGAGATGAATGCATGCATGTGAGTATACTAGATCAAACCCTCCTTTCACTACAACATTCAAGTACAAAACCAAGGTAAGCCACTACAAGATGGAGGAGGACTCAACTATTGATTTTGTGCTCTTGTTTATCAAGGAAATATGTGATTCAATCAAGCCTTTTATCAAACCCTAAGTTAAGTATGAGTAGAACCCTAGTTATGAGATAATCAGCTTGAAACAAACAAATGACAACAACAACCTAGAATCTAAAAGTACTGAGATGATCAATAAGATGTCAGAACTTCTCTCTTGAAAGTAGAGGTGTTGGAGGACAAATTTGATAACTGCCCAAGTCCAAAAGTGAGAATCTCCCGAAGGTTAAAACTGAGAAGATGCTACAAATGATGCTCAAAAACCAGATCCAAAACCTGGAAGCCCAGTAGACTACGACGCCAACTACCCAAGTCTTTTTGGAGAGATAATTCTAAATTTTTTTTAGATCTTGAAACCTTAATTCCTACACTACCTTCCTATAGCTCCACTTGTCCCAAAACCTGTACCTATAACTTGCACACAAGATGACAAGAGAGGAGTTTGGGGGTTGTGGTGTTTAGGGACTTGCCTCAGTCAAATCTCAGGTTAGCATTCAAGCTTTCCCAACACCATTTTTGGAGAGAGAGTGTGCCCTTGTAGGGAAGAGGCTAAAGATAATCCAAATGGTGAAATGATTCAAATTATTCAAATAGCAATGATGTCACCTTGAAGATGAAGTCCTTAGGAGGACAAATCTCTTCAACTCATAAGGAGATGGATGATGATGCCAAATCTACAACAAACACATGAATACAAACACAAATCTGCAACAATAACAAAATGAATGCCTTGAATGCTCTTTGCTCCAATATCATAAGTTCACTATATCCATCTAGGTTTAAAATGAAGTCAAAAATTCACTTATATATGCTTTCCTGGTAACATTCATGAAATTAAATCACAAAAGCTGACAAAGAGGAACATTTTTAAAGGTCCTAGGCTGACATACCATTTATTCCTCCTGACCAATCAGGGAGGGCTTGGGTGGTTGGCGCCCAAATCCAGGGGCCTAATTTGAGTCAGGGCTAAGCTAAATGAAGGGTCCAAGGTCCCAAATTTACACGAGTGTCAGGCTCTGTTCTTCATGATGCTCAATTAAAATGTATAATGAAGCAAATAGGACCTAGGAGCTAAACTAGGAGGTAAAAAGGCATGTGTCCACTTTTTACTCCATAACAAATACAAGATAGGAAGTATAGGAATCTACTTATGGATATGTAAGATATGTTCATGTGAATGCTTGCAATATCATCTATTTGTCATCCTTGCATATAGAGTCTAGCTTAAATATGTGGTTTTGTTAAAATAATGCCATTTATGCCATCTTTTATGAGGTGTCATTCTATATTTTACTTCAATAATATTCATTGTTGATGGAGAATGGACTATGTTTCCCATATGAATAAAGGTGCATGTCTGCTATTAGTTTAACATGCTATCATCCCACAACACTTAACACAAAATACTAAACATCAACCATAGTAGTATTAGTTTAGTCAATTAACATACAACACTTGCTTGTTTCTCACTACCCTGTTAGTGCAAAGTGTTTGCAAACCTCCAAAAGGCCATTCACAATGAAACCTAGATTGCTCATACCATCACATTCATGTGTGATGTGAGATAAAGTACTACAAATATTTAGGGGATAAAGAGAATGCATCCTAGTATCCACATGTATATAACATCTTCTTATAGAGGTATTATACCCTTGGATCAAGGTAAACTAGCACTTTGATACTTAGTGACAAATTAATAAGAGTCTAATGTGTATGGATATGGTTTTCCTCAAGGTTTAATCTATCATTTGTTTTCCCCATTCTTAGTGCATACCTCAAGGAATACCCCTTGGTCTAGAAAACCCAAAAGAAGGAGGATATATCCATCCTTAGCCATTGGTCCTTTCCTATTGTAATAGGATCAGAAGCCTTGCTTTCACCTCTGATGACATACCCCTAGCCTTAGGTGATATCACAAGTCTTTAGGATATGTGGATTCGCATGTTCGAACACCAACACACCCATTGGCATAAATGGAGAAGGGAGAAGAGGTGTGAGCCATGGTATAGGTCAAGAAGAGTCAATGATAGGATAGAAGGCAATAATAGGTGGAAAATAGGCATTGGGTAAGTTTAATGAAGTGTTAGGGGAGCTAGAGTATGTAAAAAAGTAATGGGTCATGGTAAAGTAAGGTTATGGGTAAAGGAAAGGAGTCTTGTGAAGAGTTGAAGCCATTTAATTAATTGAAGGGTATAGAATCTTAAGAAAGAGGATAAGATAGATATATGAGAAAATAAAAGATGTATCATGGTGTTTTAACAAAGTGGAGGGGTCTTGTAAGAGATTGATAAAGTAAGGAAGGTAGGAGTAATGGTTAACTGAGTTTAGGTAGGATGGGCAGGGGTCTTGGGAAAGGAGAAAGAAATTTTGAATCAAAATTAGGGGTGGGAAAAAATAGTAGAATAGGTATAGTAAGTGTGGGAAGGGTAAGGTAGGCTTTTGAGTTATAGAATGAGGGTTTGGAAAGAGGTACAAAGGTGGCTTGGGTAGAAAATAGGGTATACAAATTTGATCTAAAGATGAAAAAAGAAAGAAAAGTGAGCACAAGTATATCATATTGTTTTGGAAAGGGAAAGAACAAAGAAAGAGAGATGAACATGAATAAGTGATGAGAGAAGAATGAAAAGAAATAGATATTTCACTAGTCTACACATAGGATATAAAGAAACAAGCATGGAAGTTATAATGTTCACTAAGTGTACAAAAAATAAGCTATATTTCTTGATGTTATGGTTTAAGATAGATTCTTTCTATTGTACAAACTAACCCTAAATCAAATACAAATCAAGCATTCAAACACACCACTTTTAGATCTAATATAAAGGAAGCAAAAACAAGGAGTTGGGACTAACAAAACATAAGGAAACACACTTGGGAATACAAACTTGGAAATAGAAACATGCAAAGACAAATTGTGGCTAGGAAATAGAAAATAGGAAAACAAAGAACCTAGATGCACCTATTAACTAAATATGAGTAACTACATAGCCTTCGAAAGTGCTCAAAAATCTATAATACAAATTTGGAAGCTATTGGAGATGTTTTGTGGTAAAGAGGTGCTAGAACTAGTACATGTGTTTAGACATATGTCCTAGGAAATAGGATGTGGCACTAGAAATAACATAGGCATCCAAGTAGGACATGCCAACCCTTGTGTGTAAATAATCTCTAATTGACCTTAAATTTTCACAAATGATCATCCTTCAGGTGTATAGGTTATACAATTAGAACGGTCTGTACCTATCACACACATAAATAGAAAAATAAATACAAAAGTATGGTATTCTATGCTTATGGAAAGAGAGAAAATGAATAAAAAGGAAAAAAATCACTTGATCAAAACTAGATGTGATAAAATATACATGACATAGAAGATTAGAGGAAGCTATCTATGAAATCTAGAACCTGTAGTTGTTGAAATGTGATAAATGGGTGTTGGGTCTAACATAGGTGTCTTGAAGGTGTGCTAGATGACATAAAACAATACCAGAAATGACACATGTTTTGAGGGGGCATGTTTGTCCACTACTTAGATACCTCCATATTTGTATGGAAGCTCTACATTGATCTTCCACTTACTTTTCTATTCTATTCCACCCACTAGAAATGCATGTATTCTTCCATAAATGACCTACAAACAAATTTAATAGGAGATGTTGCAAAATGGAAATGTTAAAGGGGATACTACTTTGATCAATCCCCTTATGGGCATTCCAACATAATCCACATGCATAAAATATATGGAAAAATGTGTAATTAAAGCTAGGCTATAGCAACAAGAGAGTACAACAATAGCGGCTATTAAAGAGACAAAATCCTAGGGAATGCAAAAGATAACAAAGAGGAGGTGGAAACACATAAGGAGATGGAAAATGAGGATAATAATGACATAAAAGTGGGTTGTAAGGGTTTGGACAAAGAAAGGGATATGTAGCATAAGGTGTATGCAAAAATGGACAAGGGAATTGAGGATCATAATGGCCATGGAAGATGGAAAATGGGAGGCATGGTATTATATAGGGAGAGAGAGAAATGAATCCACAAAAGGGATAGGGTAAAGCTCCAAAATACTCTAAATAAAAGTTCCAAAGGCTTCAAAGGAAAACTCCAACAAGACTCCAATAGCCCCAAAGCTCCAAGGGAGGATGCAAGATGATAACATGCAAGGACATCAATATCAACAAATCGATGTGATTGTGATAGATGAAAATGGGAGATAAGAGGGCTTATTTATAAGTCTTAAGAAGTACTTTGGGAAAGGGAAGGAAATAAATGTAGAAGGTGGTCATTAATGAGCCTCATATTAAATTTTGGTCAAAAAATAAACAAAAGATGGCCTTATGTATGAGTACTTTTGGATTTAACTGTGTATCTTTTTCCATTAATGTTTCATATCATACTCAGTGATCCATCATGAGGAAGAGGAGGGTTAGAAATTGGATTTCAGACTTTACCTTTAAAAGCAATATGGGAGGGTTAAAAGGGGAATGAAAAACAAAGGATAGGAGGGTACGGGAGGTAAGTTAAAAATAGATAACATACAACTAGAATTTAGAAAAGGGAGGGGCCTAATTTTGGTTAAAAATGTAAACTAGATATGTATATAAGTAAATAAATATCTATAATATATTTATACATAGATTTGAACATATATATATGGTTAAAAGATGACTTTGATATTTTTCTTTCTTCGTAGGTGTGCAAAAAACAAAATGAATGCCTTTTGATGATAGGAAGCTCATATTTATAGGGAAGGCTAAGTAGATAAATAAGAAGCATATGGAAGTGGTTTTATGTCTTTGTGATCCATGATGTATGATATATAAGGGGAACAAGTGGAAGGGTTCACAACACATGGAAGATGACACAAAAACATTAAATGATAGATGGGAGAAGATAAAGATCACATGGGAAAGGTAAACAAGACTTATACAAGGCATAAAAACACATGGTGAAGGGGACACATAAGCACATAGGGATAAACAAAGGAACACAAGGCTAAACTAGGTGTGAACAAAGAGGAAAAACACAAGTAAAAGGGAACACCTAAAATGAGTGCAAAACATAGTAAAATAAGTTGCAAGATACATAAAGTTTGTATTATTACAGAGGACATATATATCCTCCTCAATTAAACAACAAACACTTACACAATGGTTAAAGTGATCCTTCATGGAGTTGTACATTGTACACTATTGATAAAAGTATCTCTTCATAAGCCCAACAATATCTCTTTTAGTTAAAGTGACTTTACATAATTCCTATACCACTAATGGTTAATGTGATCCTACACTACTAAAGAATCATGAATTGTATCCTTCATGGGGGTAAATGCATCAACAATTTCATGATTGTCGTATACAACATTATCACCTCAAAATTCTACTACTCACTCCCACTCCATAGTGTCATAGCTCAGGCCACATTAGTTCTAACTCCATGATTATCACATACAACATGATCCAACAACTTAAAATGGAAGTGGCTTTTAGATTGTACAAAATTCAATATTTAAGATGTTTTCATGGTGTATGTTGATTTCTCTTATTGTGTGTGTTGTAGATCTGAAGATGATGTTTAAGTAAAAGACAAATGGCACTAAATGATTCTCTTTAGTATCCTTTTCTCTATATCATTTTTATAAGTGTCATGAAAATAATTTTATTTAGTTTTGCATACTTGATTAGCTCATAAATATGCTAAAGTGGGGGCAAAATATAAGGTAAAACAATGCAAACTCAACACCTTTCCTCTTACATTTTGCACTCTTTTTGTCACCCCCTTCTAATTAGCACAATTTGGAGCATTTTGACCCCCCTTTGAAGTGCCTATTGTTCCTAAACTATCATCTCTTACATGGACATGAATCATCACATACTAAAATTAGTAATTTCCCTTCCTTTCTTTGATTTTTTGTCAGTTTGGTCATTAGCATACCATACTCTTGTATCACGGATAAGGCTATATGTTCTGGAGTGTCCAATTAATTCAAACTCACCTTTTTCCACCTAAGTGTTTGCCTTATCATAAACCCTAAACCCTAATTCACCTTCAATTTTCAAATTTGGTCCATGATTGCTTATAAAAGTGGATGGACTAAAATAGAAAATCATCTAGCACTCAATGTACACACTCATCTACCTACACACTATCTCCAGACCTCTAGACCCTATTTTTAGGTACTAGGGATTCCTCCAATATTGTACACACCACACAACTTTATTGCTACAATTATATACACCACGCTTAAGGCCACATATACCTTAAAACCTATTCCATAGTACTTTTGTTGAGTCAAAAGGGAAGACATTGAAAAAATCACAAGAGAAACTGAAGAAATCACTCTTAAAGTGCTTGGTGAAGTAAGAGAAATAGGGGATGTGAAACAATCACATGTTTCACAACCACAATCACCTCATTATGCTGCTACATCCTCTCCAGAGAAAAAAGAACAAATTGAAAAGGAGAAGATTGATGAAAATATGCAAGATATTGATTCTATTCCTTGGGACAATCAAAAAGATGCACAGAGTGCTCCGGAGAACACTGAATAAGTGAATGATTAGACAAGTGTGCAAGATCAACGGGATGTTCCAGTGAATACAAAGCAATATGAAGAACCTGCCAAAGATGTGGTTGTTAGTGATAAAGAAAATACCCCAGAGAAAAGCCAAGATGGAGCAGAAGAGACTGGTCAAGGGTCAATTGATTCTATCACAAATTTATTAAACTTACAATTACAATTTCAACCAGTTGTCACTCCTCAACTGCTGCAGGTTCCAACCAATGAAGGACAGATTTACTTGACAAGCATCTCGCCTTTACACAAATTGCAACTCGATGATTTACTACATGGCTCAGCAAGAAAAAAGATCTTACAAGAAAATCAAAATAAATCCAGTGCAGTAGAGGATGTTGTGAGGTTGATACAAGAAGGGTTACCAGAGGTAACAATTGACTCCTCTCTGCCTCCAGAGAAAAAGATCAAGTTGTTAATGGACTCTTTTAAGGATAACTCCTCCCACATAGAGAAAAAAGTAGAACAAGAGGCAACAAGAATAATAAATGACAAAAGAATGGCTGAGATGGTTGACAAATGTGCTAATGCACATGACAAGCTTAAGGAAAACTTGAAGAAATTCAAATCTTGCATTGATGATGCCACAACGTTATATCTTTTCTACCTAAAATGGCCAAACTCTACAAAGTAGATCAAAGCTCAGATGGACTCCATTAAGTCACAAATTTCTAAACTGGCTAAGGTTTATGATTTGTCAAAGGACAAGATTGGTGCAAGAAGGACACAAGTTGAAAACCTACATGCATAATTATTTCAACTACAGGATCAAAGAAAAAACATAAAGAAACAATTTGGTCAGTTGAGAGAGGCAGTAAATCTAAGACTTGCCTCAATGTCTGGTTTACTAGGGAAAGCAGAAAAGGTAGAGCAAAAGATGAAGACCCCAAGCAATCTAGAGGAAGTTGAGGAGATATGCATGGAGTGTGAATGCCAAAACCATATACTAACATCAGAATGTGTCATCTGGACTGCAATTGTTCAACAACTCAAAGTAATCTACAAAGCCATCATACCATCCAAGTGAGTTGTTAGAGAAATGTAAATAAGACAATTTTTTATGTACATAATATTACAGAGGTATTGAGTAGATTGGAAGTACCTTTTTGGTTTTCAAGGGTACAATTTTGTAAATAAATAACACAGTCAGGGGGAGTACAGTTTAGAAGTATTTTTGTAAGGGGGAGTCTATACAATTTTTGGATAGATACCAACAAGGGATATTAATCCCTTTGTCCTTGATGTCAAAGGGGGAGAGAGAAATGTTTAAGGGGGAGTATATGTTGCCATCAATGACAAAGGGGGAGATTGTTGGCAATATGTGTTGTCATTGATGTCAACATAATAGATGGAAATGTATAGACAGACTTGTACAGAGGAAGAGTCAGTATGGTCAAGACAAACCAGTTTGGGAGAAGAGAAAATAGTCTAAGTATAGGGAGATGATTGTTTTGTGTTTGAGTATGACGCAAAGGTAAAAAATGATGTCCTTGCATGTTTCCTGTATCCACACATATATATCTAATCATTTGGGAGTACTGCACTTAATGATAAGAAGCAGAAATCTGACTAAGGCATTCACAGTGCACATCATAAGGCAGAGTAACATTGTTTTGGTCCACATTTCTCCGCAGAACAAGATATGGTCTTGTGATTTGAAAGACAAGTTTATTGAAGTATTGAAATGATATACCCAAGATTTTAGATTATCATGACTAGTGCAAAAAAAGTTACAAGGGTCAGAGTACTGGCTATCACTTTGACAGGGCAAAATAGTGATGGAGACTTAGAGGAATGCTCTGCATTCCTCTGGAAGAAACTATTTTGTCATGCAAGTCTAAGAATATGTTTAGGAATGTCTAAGGCAAGATATGATGAAATATCAGGTGTCTTGATGGTCAGCAAGATCAGAATTTAAGTGACAGAGGCAATGCAAATTGTTCCAAAAACATAAGTACATATGGTTGAATATTTGCGGTAGATGAAATGCATAAAGACCAGTCATAAAAGGTTGTGCGGAGGCTCTATATGGTTCATAACATCTCAAGTTTAGTCTGCATGCTAATATTTTCCATTTTTCTATACCGCAGTGTCTTATTCCAAGTTATGAAGTATTGCATAAGGTCTGGAATGCTCTGTGTCTTACTGTTCATCACATTTCTTAGTGTGCAGATGCATATATGGGTCTGATACTTCAGAAGAAAGGTGTTTGGAAGTTTTTGTGATGATACATGGTTGAATTCTTGATCCACATAGAGTTTTTGGCTTCTCCCCAGCTGTATGAAGATGATCAGTTAGTAGTATTGAGCAGTTTGAGCCGACTGGTTAAGTATCTAACATGTGTGGAGGATCCTAATTAGATTCCTTATCTTTAAAAGTATGGAGAGATGTGCATTGATACCCTTAATGAAGCCTTGGGGTCAGTAACAAGTTTTTTTCATCATATTGTATGTTTTGAGGATGACTTGTGAAGATGTACATGTTTCATCTAATGTTGTTTTGATGCTAACCTAATCAGTGTTTTGAAGTGATGTGGAGGATATTATAGTATTGAACATAATACTGAGAGGGGAGTGAATTAGTATTCTCTTAAATCATTCAGTAATTAAACCATTAATCCATTTTCCCATTCAACAACATTAAAGCAAGTTAAACATAGAATGATCAATCACAAAACATAACACAGACACTAGGATTTTTATATGGAGAACCCAAAATGGGAAAAACCATGATGAGTGTTAGCTCAAAATATATTATGTAGTAACAATACTATATTACAAGAGGCTCACTACCTTAGGGCTCACTGCCCAAGGCTCACTACCCTTAAGGACTTACTATCCAAAGAAGGATGCTCACTACATAAAGGCTCACTGCCATAAGAAAAGAAAGAAAGGAAGGGTGGCTCACTACCAAGATGAACTGCTCTTGTTGCATCTGCAAATGCATGGATATAGTTCTAATGAAGCTCAGAAAATTGATTCAAAAATCTTCATCCTGCTCTGTTTTGTCACACTGCTCTGCTTTTATAAGATCTCTCTTCTTCTGCACTTGTCGCCCTTACACAATCACAAGACTTTGCATGTCATACACACACAAACTCATATTCACACTTACTTCTTCATATTCGCAACACATCTCTTGCCAAACATTGAAATGGATCTCATATATATATCTGCAACATTTACAATCCTCAAATTAGGTCAGCATTCAAAGATGAAGCGTGTAGTTATGCCTTGTGTAGCTTGTCGGCCTAATCCTTTCACCAAAGTACTTTGCGAACCAATTCAACACTTGAAACAACTTTTCACATGTCAGCCCAAACTATATAACCACTTAGAACATGAATCTAATCAATGGATTTTACCACACTCAGATCAAACTATCAAGTCGATCGTAAACTCTGATTATCACTAGTTCAGTCCATCTGTCATATTACAACTTTTAATGCAAACCACAAGACTTGCTCAAATTCATATCCAAGACTATTTAGACATTTCAAAACATAACTCCAAAACTGTAGAACATAATATCAACTTGCAGCAAAATGTGGACCATTAGAACACATGCCCTGTCACAGTCAAACACTATTAAACCTTATAGCAAACTCACTAGTTCATAACTGTCTTTCTGGTGGACTCCAAGATCTGAAACTTTGGATTTGAGACCTTTAGAAAAGTGTTTACAACACCTCAAAACCACATAAGGAAATATCTATTATCAGAGGAATGCGGACCAAAATACTTAGGCATTCTACTCTGTTTAGTGCTATATTCTATCATGCCGGACTTAGGCTACTTGAAGGTACACTTTCGGAGATGATCAAAAGCTGAAACTTTGGATTTAAGATCATTTAAGGATTGTAGACATCTTACCAAAACTGCAAGACTAGATCTTCAACTGCGGACCAACTCTGATCAAAATATTGTCTCTCTGTCACTATCTCTGCACTTTGCCAACACTTAGTCAAACTGCTTAAGTCTGCTTTGCCAGACCAAAATCTTTCTTCCAACCTTGTTGAATCTTTGTTCCTTTTCTTGTTGCCATCAATGACAACATTATCAAACATCATGCTTAGCCAAGTTGCCAACAATCTCCCCCTTTGGCATTGATGGCAACACATGATGTGAAAAACCATCATACCGCTCCACCTTACTCTTTATACACTACTCCCCCTAACTTCATGCTTCTCTCCTTATTTATTTTTCACTTATCTATGTTTTTCACATGCTTCATTTTGCCCCTTTGACATCAATGGAAAAAGTGTATGATACAGAAATATGTACAAGTGACCAAAACTCAAAATTGTTTGTACTGTTCACATATATATATGAGATCAAATTGCTTATTATTTTTTAGGGAGAATATCTTTGTAGATCTTCTTCAATTGCACCACATCTTCATCCCATTTGATTTTAGCATCACTCAAAATTTGTATGTGCCCATTGACTTGGGACACCAACTCTTCTGCCGTCTTCACAATAGTAGGGGCCTCAGTGATTTACCTTGTCTTGTCTGCAGCTACTACAAGTCTAATCATGGATGCAATCTTAAAACTTACAATCTCCCAGAGCTAACTCATTTTGTGTTTTATGACTTCCTTTTAGGTCTACAACTTATGTATGTCGGAATGGATAGTTTCAACTGCAACCCTTTGATTCCTAATAGCATCCTTCACTGAATCATAAGTTTTGGAGATCTTTATCAGTTGGGCTTCCCATCCATCTATTTTCTATTTTAGTTCCTTTGTTATTTTAGACCATGTTAACCAAAATTGATAGATCTCACTAGCTTCTTTGATGGTCGTCTGTGCATATTCTATACTCTTATCTAACAAAACTTTGTCTTGAGAATATTTGTCATTAAGCTCAACTAATCTCTTGCTGTCAATCTCTGCCCTTACCTTCTTTTCTAAAGCTTGTTCAAGGGATTCAAAATGAGAGTTGACCGATTCCATAAGCTTATTCAACCGTGTAGTAGGAGCCAAGGATGTATCTCTTTTTATTCCAGGCATGATCTTTTCAAAAATTGTCGTTGCATCTCTAATCAACTCATAGTCTTCCATCTGAGATTTCAAGATCTCTTCTTGTGTTGTTGCTTGAAAAATTGACCCAAGATTTTATTTTTGCAAGGGAGACATTGTGGCCAGGTTTATTGGACCTTGTAACAACTCAGGTGTAGACAAAATCTAAGTCTCCTTTTGTTTCTCCAAAAACTCTCTCAAAGAGTCAGCTGAATCCTTTTTAGAAGTGTCTCTTTTATCTTCATCATGAGACACTTCAACATCATATCTCTCTGGAGGGTTTTCTTGAATGGCCTCTTGTTCATGTTTCCTTCTATTTATAGAGGAGAATTATCAATCATCTATATATTAGCTTCTTCTCTTTGCTCACTTTGTTCTTTAGAGGCTTTTTCTTCAAGAGTAACTTTTGCTTCCTAAGTGTTCTTCTCTCCCATAGGCTCTTTTAATTCTTCATCCTTTTTTGTATTTATTGGAGGAGTAACTATACTTTGATCCATACTTTGTTCATCATTCACTTCCAGGACTGTATTTGAATTATCAACATCAACATTTTGTTTTTCTTCATATGTGAGTGCCATAGTTTGGATGTGAAGTTCATGTAGTACACTTTGTGTCTTCTCCTCAGTTTCTTTTACCAATTTCTCAATATCTCTAGACATTAGATTATTGACTCTCTTCTTGGTTCTAAATTCATCACTGAGCTTCTTAGTGACTTTAACTTTTTCTTCACTTGTGATATTTGGGCAAAGTTTCAACAAAATATACTCCTTTATCTCAGCATCTTTAGCCATGGCCCCTTCTTTTCTTGTTGTCATGATGCTAGCTAAATTGTATGGTAAATCATCTATAAGTTCAATCAATGTTTTATTGAACATGTCCAAAAATCTTACCATAGTTGCTTCAATTGTTACCTTGTTAGTGTCTGAGCATTCATCATATGTACCAACAATTGGCTTCAAGTTCCCATGCTCAGCCATTGCATTAACTGTGGCCTCTAGAGTCATTGTGGCCTCACTTTCCTTGGTTTTAATTTTCTTTTCCCTTTTCTTCTTCTTGTCCTTCCCTTCTTCGGATGGCTTCACTTCTTTGCTTGAAGTGCCTTCATCTATTTTTGCCCTTTTTGCCTTTATCTCTTCATCAGTTTATGTTTCTTCTTCTTCACTACCACCAAGGGTCACATACATTCGATTGGTGGCCTTTGTTTTCTTTCTTTTATGCTTCTTCTCAGCAGGGTTCTTTTTAGGCAATTATTTCTCAGTACTAGCAGTGGGAAGGGGTCCAGAGCTCCTAGAGGAGGCTCTTGTTCTTCTTTTTGTGCTAGAAGCAGGCTTTTCTTGCTCAGACTTTACTTCAAGTTTTACCAGAGCCTTTTCTTGTGCAATTTTCTCTTCAATAGCCTTTTCTACTTGAGCCTCTGCCCTGGCTTGATCTATTTGTTCCTTGGTGTAGCCTTTGCTCATATCATAATCTTCTACCCACTTCTTTACTTTTCTCTTTGATTTTGGTTGTGTTTGTTCCAATGGATTTTGAGAGACTTTTCTTCATAAGTTCCAAACCTTTCTTCTTTGGGATCTTTTGGTTTGTTAACATCAAATCTTCTAAACCAATCAAGATGTCCTTTGTGACTTCATATCCCATTGTTGGGACCCACACTATTCTTGGTTCTCCATGAGGAATTGATCTTTGGTTAGCATAAAAACAATGTCATTCTTATATTTCTCAACTACCTTTCTAGGGATTCTAACCCTAGCTTGCATATTTTTCTAGATATTCTTAAAATATCCCCACAGAGCAGCATTTTGTGCATCAACATCTCCTAAACTCTACAAATGATTTCTAATTTGTACTGCTATAGGAGAGTGATTGAACCAAGCTATATTATTCATACCTTGTAACTCCTTCAGAAAGTAGAACAATAGGTAGATGATAAGAGTACCATATTTGAATGGGTACTTTGTATCTTTTGTCCTCTTTAGATTCTCCATCAATTGTTGCCAAAGCAACTCACATAGGTCATAATCAGTGTTCTTGTTCACCATCTCATAGGCAGTGTAGATGGCTATTGTAGAAACAGAGTTCTCCCTATTGGAGAAGTAGACCTTGTATCCAATCACCAATGAAGCAAATCTCACTGCCAGATCCTCAATGTCATTGACAGTTAATGCCCTTTTATCAAATTTGGCACTAGTTAGCTTCATCACTGTGTCATTCTTCACTGATTTGAGTGTCATAACTATTCTGGTGGAACACATACCTATCACTACCTCAATGGCATCCTTGGTTATCAAATGAGACAAATTTAGCCAAAAGAATTCATCATGGATTACGCTCAGGGCATACCTAACCCAAGCATATTCAGAGAAAATGGGAAAATTGATCCATGTATCCAATTTCTTCTCGTGCAGAGCACTAAATTCTTCCTTCAATTCAAATTTATCTCCTATCAACTCATTCAAGTAAAATTGCCCTAATTTTAAATGATCGTACTTTTCCAAATTTGCATGGATATAAACCCTAATATCTTCATGTTATGTTAGAAAATGTCCCCTTGGGGGCTTTTCCCTCTTAAGGTTTAGTTCCCAGGTCCTTATAATTCATTATAAGCATCTTGCATGTTAATTTTGAATCCCGATGAGAAAACCCCTAAGTGTTATGGCAAATAGGACCTAAGGGATGTTATTTTGATGAACCCTGACCAAAATTAGGAGGGTGGACTTGAGCGCTAGCACCCTAGTCCTGCCCTATTTTGGGTCAACCCTAAATTCAAATGTCAGTTTTATGACCGTTACTTAGGTCCTATGCCGACATCTCAAGTTTGAATTGTGAAATGTCTCTTAGTAGTAATGTGTGTAGTTGCATATATAAGCATGTTTAGGCTTTCATTTGCAAACTAGAAGATGATTATGAACTTTTGGCTAACTTGTGATTTTAGAGCATTCAATATATTCATTGTTGCAGAGCAGAGCATTGTTATTATGTTTGTGATTGCAGATTTAGCTTCATCTTCTCATGTGATTGAAGAGCCTTCATTTATGTGAGATCTACACTTCTAAGGTGATATCTATTTGTGTTTGAATCATCACTAGTAGAATTTGGGCAAATAAATGACTACATGACTACAACTTTTAGTCACGAGACTAAAACTTTTAGTCATTCTACTAATTTTTTGTAACACAATTATAAATGACTAAATAAATGACTAATTTGATCGTCAGGTAAAAAACACAACTAAATATTTAGTCATATTTCTAAATAATTAGTCATATGACTAAATATGTCTTCAAAGAACACTTTTGAAAAAAAAACATATTGTTAAAATTTTAAGCGCTAAAAGCAAGTGCTTTTTTTTGAAAGGGAAAATCAAAAGGAAAATAGAAAAAGATTAGGTGCCAAAGTGATGGTTTCAATTTTGTCTTCATTACACCTGCATGCTAAGTAGGCTTAGGGTTATGGTACATTGTGTTTGAAGGAGTCTTCCATGGAAGCAACAACAAAGGAGTCTTCACTACCAAGCTAATAATCTCACATATTTAGCAGATTCATTCACATGAGATCTCTCTAAGTGGTTAACAGATTCTTTTTTATCATAACATGAATCTCTATTTTGGCTATACACTCTCATCACTACATAGAGAAAGATTAGTTTTATGGCAGCTACAAGTTTCTGGGTCTAAAGCTTTTTATCTTGTTGAGAGGGTGATTATCTATTGATAAAAAAAGTGTAAACTGACCGATTATGTTACTAAAAACCATGCTATACTGCAAATTGAGCAAGGAAATAATATGGCTCAGGTGATGGTAGGGGGACTAAGTCCGCTTAGTGAGGCATTGTGGAAGGAGAAGACTGATACAAAAGATGTTAATGTTTCAACCAGTCTAACATGGCAAGATTCGAGTGTAACAGTATCTGTTGGTAATGGTGAAACTCAAACTGTTCTTTAGGGTTTAATGGCATACACAGAGTCTTGCACCCTAATGGCTCTCACGGGACCTTTTGGGTTGGGAAAATCTACTCTTCTGGATGCCCTTGTAGGTAAAACCAATTGGGTCTATATAACCCATCAATTTAATCACTTGATTAGAAAACTGTGGATGTCCAGATGTCTCATTTTCTTGCAAGTTTTATTTATATTTATTATTGTGTTCATATGAGATTTATGTGTCTAGGTCATGTTATTTCATCATATAGCTACCATCCCTGTATTTCATCTCCATTTGTACCATGCATCATTACAGAGTTATAAAGATTTGAAAAACTTTTTGAGAAAACTATATAATAATTTTGTACACATTTGATTTTTCATTATGAATAGGTACTAGTAGTCAATAAAAATACAACATATGTTCAACATTTGACATTGGGTTTGTTGAAGAGGCCTTATGAACTTTTAAGCAAATGCAACTGATACTTATGTTCTATAACAAAAACTACACTAAGTGTCTTTGCTTACAAAATAACTTTGGCTTAAACCTCACAGTAAAATAAATCAGAGTTGGAGAAACCCTCAAACTAAAGATTTAAAATTAATTATTACATAATCAATTCAAAGTAAATTTATCATTTTCTCTTCTCTTGCTCTTTCTCATGATGATGGATCATGGAGTGTGATCCAAAATATTGAGGAAAAAACTTGCACACAGTTAAATCCTGAAACATTGAACTACAATTACAAAAATAGCAGAGAGAGAGAGAGAGAATCATATTCTCCTTTCATTTGATATAGCCTTGAAAAAATTGATTTGATTTTAATTTAAAAAAATTATACACAACCATATGACTATCAAATTAAAACCCATGCATGGCTGATGCATAGTGGTGCACATGTTCACATGGATGTACATGCATGTTGGTGTGATTGTGGTTGCCTATGCATGTTCGTGTCCTACATGTCACACATAATTGCATGTAGATAAAAATGCATGTGCATAGATACACATTTCATGTCCTCTAGTGTATAGATACATGGGCTAAATTTGATGTCTACTGTATTTACACATTTTTGCCCTAAAACACAATAAATTTTTATGAAAGACTGTATCACATGTATAGGGAAATTTTTGGCAGACTCTAAAACATTCTAGAGTATTATATATGTATATATATCTAGTGTATGTTGTTTCCTTCTTTAACCATGTTATTCCTTAGCATTTGAAGGGCAAATTTGAATGGATAACCTTACAAGGGTTAAAAGTGCATGCCCTGCATTGCTATAGCACTTGATTTGACTTGTTTGGTGTGTGAACTAACTCGGGCCATCCAGCAGCCATCAGCCACTTGCTACTTCTGATCACCACAACCTTTCCATTAACTTATGCACAAATTCTTTCATGAATAATTTCAAATTGTGATTAATTTTCCATCACCACAACCTTGATAAAAACTTATGCACAAAATTCAATAAAGAATAATTTATGCACAAATTCTCTCTAGAATGATTTCAAATTTTGATATTTTTTTTGTAGCTTATATCATGTGGATGAAATTTGAAGTTCCTTGTAGTTTCCTATTGCGTCATGGTATAGGGTAGGTGTGGCTCTGCTAACTCCCTCATATCCATTCAGATTCATGTTCACTGATCATTGATAGATGTTCTGTTGAAAATTCTCTACAAAATAAATGTCTGGTGCAATGTGCTTTTACTTCTGAAGGGTTTTTTCTCTGCAAGGATTGAATGCTTCATTTGAATTGTGCTTTGAATGATTTTTTGGAAGGAAGCTTTTGTTTGGACACTATCAAAATGAGCCTAACACCCTTATCATTTTGTCATATTTTGTAGGTTACTTAACCTTATGAAGTGAATTAGGATAGGTACCTTATCTTATGATGAAAATTATTCTATCTTTTGTATCAAATTGCTCACTTAGTGGGTTTAGCCATACGCCGTTGTATTTTGCAGGTTCCTTCAACTTCTGAAGAAAATTGTTACAGGGATATTTATCTTTTTAAGAAAATTGGTCCAGTAATTGTATTGGCATACAATGTACATCTTGATTTGTTGTTAAATTAATTGTTGTATTATAGAGTATGTATTCTTGTGTACACTGGACCATTGGAGTGAATGGTCTTGCTTTTCACGATGTCTACAGCTGCATTCCATGTCTTTATTTCTAGCATTGTTATTACTATAACTATGGAGTCTACTTTTAGCACATGTGAAGGGAAATGCAAGGTCTATCCTTGTTTTAGATTTAAGCTCTCTATGATCAGTTTGGGGTATGTCTATAGACCATTTTCCCAAGGATAGGATTGCATGCATTGATATGTCATTTGAGTTAACTGGACGGGTTTTACACTCTTCTAAACTTGATCTGACAAAATTCCTCTATCCATTACTTTTTGATGGATGTCCATACCTTGTTCCAATGCTCCCATGTTGGTGCAGGCAAGAAGGATGCTAGCAAAGGTTGTGGAATTTGGCTTTACACCAGCCAATTGCATTTTCTTTAAAATGTCTAAAGCCTTTTCAACAAACCCATTTTGTGCGTATCCTGCAATCATTCCATTCCATGAGATGACATTTCTTTGAGGCATTATGTCAAACAGTTCTTGTGCCTTGTCTATGCTTCCACATTTTGCATTCATGTCTACCAGAGCATTTCCAACTATAATATCTAAAAAAAATCCCCCTTCCATTATGTTTTGATGGATGTCCATGCCCTATTCCTAAGCTACCATTTTCACACAAGCAGGGAGGATGCTAGCAAAGGTTGTGGAATTTGGCTTTACACCAGCCAATTGCATTTGCTTTAAAATTTCTAAAGCCTTTTCAACAAATCCATTTTGTGCATATCATGTAATCATTGCATTCCAAGAGATGACATCTCTTTGAGCCATTTCATCAAACAGTTCACATGCCTTATCTATACTTCCACATTTTGCATACATATTTACCAGAGCATTTCAACTATAATATCTAACAAAAATCCCCCTTCCATTATGTTATGATGGATGTCCATACCCTATTCCAAAGCTCCCATTTTGGTACAGACAGGGAGGATGTTGGAAAAGGTTGTCAAATTTGGATTTACACCTGCTACTTACATTTGCTTGAAAGTTTCTCAAACCTTTTCAAAAAATCCATTTTGTGCATATCCCGCAATCATTGCATTCCATGAGATGACATCTCTTTGAGGCATTCTGCCAAAAAGTTCACATGCCTTGTCAATGCTTCCACATTTTGCATACATGTCTACCAGGGTGGTTGCAACTACAACAAATGACAAAATTCCTCTATCCTTAATGCTTTGATGGATGTCCATACCCTATTCCAAAGCTCCCATTTTGACACAGGCAGGGAGGATACTGGCAAAGGTTGTGGAATTTGGCTTTACACCAGCCAATTGCATTTGCTTTAAATTTTATAAAGCCTTTTCAACAAATCCATTTTGTGCATATCCTACAATCATTACAGTCCATGAGACCACATTTCTTTGAGGCATTCTGTCAAACAGTTCATGTTCCTTGTCTATGCTTCCACATTTTGCATACATGTCTAACAGGGCAGTTGTAACTACAACATCTGACAAAATTCCTCTATCCTTTATGTTTTGATGGATGTCCATACCCTATTCCAAAGCTCTCATTTTGACACAGGTAGGGAGGATGCTGGCAAAGGTTGTGGAATTTGTCTTTACACCAGCCAATTGCATTTGCTTTAAAATTTCTAAAGCCTTTTCAACAAATCCATTTTGTGCAAATCTTACAATCATTGCAGTCCATGAGACCACATTTATTTGAGGCATTCTATCAAACAGTTCACGTGCCTGGTCTGTGCTTCCACATTTTGCATACATGTCTAACAGGGCAGTTACAACTACAAAATTTGATAAAATTCCTCTATCCTTTATGTTTTGATGGATGTCCATGCCCTATTCCAAAGCTCCCATTTTGACACAGGCAGAGAGGATGTTGGCAAAGGTTGTTGAATTTGGCTTTACACCAGCTAATTGCATTTGCTTTAAAATTTCTAAAGCCTTTTCAACAAATCCATTTTGTGCATACCCTGCATTCATTGCAGTCCATGAGGCCACATTTCTTTGAGGCATTCTATCAAATAGTTCACATGCCTTGTCTATGCTTCCATATTTTGCATACATGTCTAATAAGGCAGTTGCAACTACAACATCTAACAAAATTCCTCCATCCTTTATGTTTTGATGGATGTCCATACCCTATTCCAAAGCTCCCATTTTGACACAGGCAGGGAGGATGTGGCAAAGGTTGTGGAATTTGGCTTTACACCAGCCAATTGCATTTGCTTGAAAGTTTCTAAAGCCTTTTCAACAAATCCATTTTGTGCATATGCTGCAACCATTGCATTCCATGAGATGACATCTCTTTGAGGCATTCTGCCAAATAGTTCATATGCCTTGTCAATGCTTCCACATTTTGCATACATGTCAACCAGAGCAGTTAGAACTACAACAAATGACAAAATTCTTCTATCCTTCATGCTTTGATGGATGTCCATACCGTGTTCCAAAACCTCCCATTTTGGCACAGGTAGGGAGTATGCTGGCAAAGGTTATCGAATTTGGCTTTACACCTGCTAATTGCATTTGTTTGAAAGTTTCTAAAGCCTTTTCAACAAATCCACTTTGTGCATATCCTGCAACCATTGCATTCCATGAGATGACATCTCTTTGAGGCATTCTGCCAAACAGTTTACATGCCTTGTCAATGCTTCCACATTTTGCATACGGTTGTATATACCAAAGACCATGGGAGATGTAGTCCAGGCTCTTCCCGCATCACTACAGGAGCTATCAAGAGACAGTGTGGGAGTACAGGAAGCTTCCCGTACTCCCGTACTGATTCTTGATAGCTCCCATAGTGATGCGGGAAGAGCCTATCCATGTGTATCCTACAATCATTACAGTCCATGAAACCACATTTTTTTTAGGCATTCTATCAAACAGTTCATGTACCTTGTCCATGGTTCCACATTTTGCATACATGTCTGCCATGGCAGTTTCAAGATTTATTATAATTAGTGGAAATTTATCATATCGAACCATACAGGACTTTCTTTTAGAGTTCTATTATCTGTCTCATGATAAAGGTTGGCAAGTTAAAGCATAAACAACTATTAAAGATTTTTGTTCACAGCTTGGAATTGTTACATATGTCTTGTAAATACATCTTCTTGAATATTCAGAGATAAGGTATGCTCTAAAATATTGGTTAATTCTTTGCAATAATAATTTTTCTTTGCAGATATGTCAGCATTTCCTCTTCGAGTTGTGATTATGGCTCCATATAAACCCTCGTAAGCTTCTAACTTTGGATAAAGTATTTCAGATTACTTTGAATGATTCTATAGTCTTTGCATTCTTCTATTCCAAATGTTTTATATCTGGATTTGTTACAGTACAAATTCACATATTATTGTGTCCTTTCTTTTTGGTGCTTCTCAAAAATTTGTTTGTTCATTTTATGTACTGGTACTTCTTATGTACAGATTCAAGATGAAGACCCTTCTAGCACATTATAAAGGTCGTGTAGAGTTTATTGAGGGCACACCTTTGACTAAATTTGATCTTGATCGTGTTAGTACTAAGATGGCTTCAGCTGTATTCTTAATGGTCGATCGACAAGCTGTGGTGAGATTCTATATTTTCTATCTATCCAGTTAATATGGTTTTTCTTTATTTTGTGATTACTATTCACATGTATATATTGAAAGGACATACTATCATTGAGAATGAAAAATCTAATTAAAGGTATTACTATCTTTTTTTAGATTCCAAGTGGGTTGTCTTGCCTTAAGTTGATGCTTCCACCCCTAAGCTATATGTTGCTATTTTCAAGGTAAATTCATCTATCATTCATGCTTTGATGGATGTCCATAACCTGTTCCAAAGCTCCCATTTTGGCACAGTCAGGGAGGATTCTAGCAAAGGTTGTGGAGTCTAGCTCTACACCTGCCAATTGCATTTGCTTGAAAGTTTCTAAAGTCTTTTCAAAAAGTTCAATTTGTGCATATCTTGCAATCATTGCAGTCCATGAGACCACATTTCTTTGAGGCATTTTATCAAATAGTTCACGTGCTTTGTTTATGCTTCCACATTTTGCATACATGTCTACCAAGGCAGTTGCAACTACAACATCTGACAAAATTCCTCTATCCTTCATGCTTTGATGGATGTCCATACCTTGTTCCAAAGCTCCCATTTTGGCACAGGCAGGGAGGATGTTGGCAAAGGTTGTGGAGTCTATCCTTACACCTACCAATTACATTTGCTTGAAAGTTTCTAAAGTCTTCTCAAAAAGTTCAATTTGTACATATCATGCAATCATTGTAGTCCATGAGACCACATTTCTTTGAGGCATTTTGTCAAATAGTTCACATGCTTTGTCTATGTTTCCACATTTTGCATTCATGTCTACTAGAGCAGTTGCAACTACAACATCTGACAAAATTCCTCTATCCTTCATGCTTTGATGGATGTCCATACCCTGTTCCAAAGCTCCCATTTTAGCATAGGTAGGGAGGATGCTGGAAAAGGTTGTGGAGTCTAGCTTTACACCTGCCAATTGCATTTGCCTGAAAGTTTCTAAAATCTTCTCAAAAAGTTCAATTTGTACATATCCTGCAATCATTGCAGTCCATGAGACCACATTTCTTTGAGGCATTTTGTCAAACAGTTCACGTGCTTTGTCTATCTTTCCACAGTTCGCTCATCTTGTCAGAGAAGACATTCATGTTGGAATATATTTGAGTGTTAAAGTCCTTACTAGTGGATATTGGCCAGCCTACAATTCCCCTTATATCAATCTTCCTATTGAGCTGGTAAAACTTATTTGTTACTTGTTTGTAATTTCTTTAATCAAAAAATACATCTAGTCTTAGTTGTTTATTCTTACCTTTTTGATGCAAGCTAAATGTATAGATATATATAAACAATTCTATTCTAAGGAAAATAAGCAGCGCAAACTTACATGGCAGCTCAAACTTACATGGATATATTCTCTTGGAACCTACACCATGAAAGGCAGTTTTGATGGCAACACAATAGAGATGGTATTATCGACTTACCAAGTGACTAGTTTTTTAATATCAATTTACATTTGTGAGAAATTTATTATTTGCAAGCCTACTTAGAGTTTCTATCAGAAGTAAACAAAGTTGGATTCCCAAAAATTTATTTGAAATTGAGATGCACTTCTAAAAAACATGATTATGCTTTGTGTGCAATATTAATTGACTCTTAATCTATTATCGAATCAATTGCAAGCTACTTTATTAATGTTGTTCAATGAAGCTGAAAAACTTATTTTTGATGACATCAAATCTCAAATGAATTTGGAAGATGATGATGTAAATAAAGTATTACATTCAATTGTATTTGCCAAGCACAAAGTTCTTCTCAAGGAGCCAGACTCAAAAAAATAGAACCTACAACTTGCATGACAGAGTAAGCACAGTTCACAGTGAGTAAAAGAGAGCATGGACAATAGGTAAGATAGCTATGGAATCTCAGCATGCACAATCTCAGTGGGTAAGACAACACTATCTTTTTGAATTGCAGTTCACCTTGATCCTAGACTGTCATAGTGACTTCCAGAGCATAAAAGGATAAGTGTTTTTGAGACCTTGAGTGGCATAAAAGGATAAGTGTTTCAAGGTGAGAGTATAGACCAGACTTGTGTTGAGCAGTCCAGCAAGGTAGAGAGTAGGAGCTTTGATGATAGTCCACAGTGGTTCTTGAAAAGACAAAGGATCAAAGGCAAAGGGTGAAGCTACCATGATAGTGTCAAGTGAAATAACCATCAAAGTATACTTAGAAAATTAGTTTCTTGCTCATTCTTTGAGCTATGTATTGTGACCATGAAAGTTTTTTTTAGCTAAGAGAAAGCATTGTAACTTATTTTCAAATCTATATGATGTTTGTAAGCATTTTTTATCAATAAAATAAGTTGGTTTTAGCTTCTCAAAGTTGTTTCATTGTGCAAGCTTCAAATTATACTACTAAATATACTAATGATTAAATGCAAGCTTCAAAATGACTAAATATACTACTAATTGATGTCAATTAATAATTAAATTGACTAAATATACTACCAATTGATAGAAATCAATGACCAATTGAATAAATATGACTAAATATATGACCAGTGTTAAATCAGTGAATAAAAATGACTAAATATACTACCAAATTGATCAAAATGATGATTAAAATTAATGACTAAATATACTACCAATGGACAAAAATTAGTGAATAAAAATGACTAAATAAGTGACCAGTTAACAACAATCAATGACTAAATTAATGACTAAATATATTAGTGAATAAAAAATGACTAAATAAGTGACCAGATTACAACAATCAATGACTAAATCAACGACTAAATATACTACCAAATCGATCAATCAAAACAACTAATAAATGACTAAAAATGGTTTAGTCATCAATTTGGTCATGTCATAAATGACTGGCAATAAACTACTAATGGTCATGTGACCATGTTTGGTCATTTATAAGTAGTTTTTAGTAGTTTTTTTAGTAATATATTGCTCTTTTTGTACTAACTTGCATTCATCAATTTGTTTTTGCCTCTATCCCGCAAGGATACACACTCTTTATCTGACAACGGTGTTCAAAAGACTTGAATGTCTCGCTGGGGCTTGACCAAGGCAAGCCTCTAAGCACCACAACCCCCAACCACTCTCCTTGTGATTGTAGGTTATAGGTTTCACATCTTAACAGAGTAGAGTTGCAGGGAACAGTATGACAGTGCGCAGATTTTGAATCTCTGAAGAAGAGGACTGCTCGGGCACAGGCGTTAGTGGCAATGGTCTCTGAGGTTGCAAACATAGAAATAATTTAAACAGTTATAATCAGCATCCAAAGAGCTTCTGACATCCTGAAAAACATCTGGCCTTGGACTTGGCTGCTAGTGGAGGTGTCCTTTGCATCTTTCGGGGCAAAAATAGAAAGTACAATGATCATCAGTGTCAGGAGGAGATCTAGATTCCGTAGAGAAAATAATACCTTGGAAAGGGGTGTTAGTGGTAGTGTCCCTAACTATTCCACATCCTGGACTTCAAAAAATAGTCATTTATCAATCTCTGCCTACTACCTTAGTCTGCAAGAATTTGTCGTAATTCATCAATTTGTTTACTGTTTTGCATACTTAGGGTTTTAAGGATGTTTAAGCATTAAATTGAAATATTAGTTGATACTATTTGAGCTTCCACATCCTTCCAAGTGATAGCCTAACTTGTAGGTGAATCCCCTTGCAAAAGTGTGATTCAACTCGGTTGATATGTCCTTGAATGTTTGTAGTGAAAGGAGGATTTAACCCACACATAAATTGAAACTAAAAACCCCACCACCCCCCTTTTTTCTTTACAAAATATTTTGGTGAACTCATAATTGTTTGAATTTTTCACCTTGCTAAGCATTGAACTTTAGATTTGCATTCATTCATTTTATTGCATTTGAAAAATTACAAAAAATTTAAAAATTTAAAAAATTGGCATCTTAGGCTTGCATTTTGGGATAATTTGAATTAATTGGCATTTAAATTCATTTAATTTATGTTATTTTTATTATATCTAATTTAAATTATAGAAATTCATCATTTAGTATTCACTTGCATTGCATTTTCATGTTTAATTTGTTAAAAATTGCTTGAAATTGTGCATTTTTCATAAAAACCTAGTTTTGCATTAACTAGGGTTTGTAGTTAAAATCTTGTTTCATATTTTACTACCTTTTTAAAACACTCATTTAGGACTGATTTCTAATTGTAGTGTTGCATCATAGTGCCCTCTTTGCAAAAAAAAATTTTGTCTAGGGTTTGAAAACCTTACATTTTCACTAGATTTGGCCTTATCGTCTCTCTAGAATTGCATTAAAGGCGTGTTGTGAAAGATATTATTGCATTATTTGGTTGATATTGAGATTATTATTTTCTTCCCCTCTTGAATTTTTTCACAACACTTCTTTCATTAGTAATTTACATTGAAAATTTGTGAAAAAAGTGAAAAATCAAGCATTTTTAGGTCATATTCATACATAGGTGTGTTGTGAAGGATATTGTTGCATTATTAGATTGATATTACCCTTATTATTTTCTTCCCCTCATAAAAATCTTCACAACACCTCTTCTTTTAGTGATTTGCATTGAAAAATTGGGAAAAAGGTGAAAAATCAAGTATTTTTAGGTCATATTCATACATAGTTTTGCGCTTGTTCTTCGTACAAGCATTGAAAATATTTTAAAATCTGATTTTGCATACATTTGAATATATATACACATGGCTTATAATCGCAACAATAATTCTAGGCTTCCCCCTAGGCCTTATTTGAAAAGAAGGAGCCCTGAACCTGAAATTACATTTACACCTCATGACAAAACATTCATAGACAATGAAGGGCCTCTTTACATTACTATGAAAATAATGGAGATTTCAATGAATGGCACACTTATAGATCCTAATTGTGTGCCTAATGTGATAATAGAAGAGTTTCTCCTTGCATATAACTTGACACAAGATTCCTATGAACCTTCAAACATAAGGATTAAGACACATAATGGAGCTTTAATGCCTACCTCTGGGAAGATAACTTTATTGGTTATAGCTTCTGATAAAGTTGTGGATCAAGTATTTGAGGTTATCCCTTTATCTAACATCTTTTGTGTAAAACTAGGACACCCATGTTAAAAGCTATGAATGTTGTCCCCTCAACTCTTCACAATTACATAAAATTCCCTTTACATGGACAAGTGTGTACTATTCGACGTAATACATATCAACCTTTGGCAATGGACAACAACTTTACTCTTGATTACTTTTGGCCACAACCTAATAGATACCCTGAGCCACAATGAGATCACTCTTTCCTACAATATAGACAATACAAAGCAAAACTTATATCTAGAGTGGTTAGGCCTCCCACACAAACAACCCATATTAGAAGAACTTCCTAGAGGACAAAACAAAACAAGAACAACCCAAGATTTTTATGACTACTATGAAATAATTGGTATGATAGAAGTGGATAAGGAGAAAGTTGAGAACTCGCCTCATCCATAGAGAGATGGTATCTATGCTGAGGTTCCTCTTCCATTATCCCTTCAAGGATCGGGAGATAACCAAAATGCATTGGAAAGACAAATGGAACAACCGAAGCAAGAGATTCTGACAAAAGAAATGATTGATATGGTGCAAGGTAGTTCTTCTCCTTACGATAGATAGAATCAACAAAATAAGAGAACTAAAAATTGGAAAAGAGAAAGACGGTTATCATCAGTAGGAAATAACAGTGGTTCTCCTCCTCATAAGCAACAAAAGACCTCACATAAATAAAGAGATGATGAACAAGCACCACATGGACTTCCTGACAACAAACAACACTCTAATAAGAATTACTCAAGCTTCACACAAAAATTGATGGAGCATCTCTCCAAGATGCTTGCAAGTTCCAAATTTTAGTATGGTCATATTGGCAAGTAAGTATTTCTAACTCTTTACCTCCATGTTGTGTTTCCCACATGATGTGTTATGTGTTATTTAGGCCTCCTAGGATGAACCTTGATACTCTTGTAAGGTCAAGGATACCAGGAGACTACCTCTATTGTGACCTAAATTCTTCTATTTGTATCATCATTCTTCTATAATTGCCTCTCCTCTATTTTCATTGTTGTGTGTTGTGTCCTAGGGGCATAGTGTTGTGATTGGTGACTTGGGGGCACCTTCCTACGTGATGACCCTAGGGCACTTGTTTCTCCTCTCTTGATTTATTGTTTACCTTTCTCTAGTGGTTCTATCTAGCTGACAGATGATGAAAAACAAATAATACTGATAAGGACCAAGTGTCCCTTCAGCGAGAAATCAAAAAATGGACCTATTCCATACATGACAACAGGGTTGATATATATTATCTGACACTTGGCTAGTAGAATCACTCCATGTGATATTTTGATGATGTCTTATCACACTAACAAACCATAACAATACTGCTGCTCCATGCGCTTTATTTATCTTAGATCTCACCTTGCTTATACTCGGTTCTAAGATCTCTATAGTATAGCCCCATAGTTATACTTGAGTTCTAAATCCGTAGTATAACCTTGGCTCTTGATGTGATGATGTTTATGCATTTCTTTGATCATGTGATGTGGTTGTTATCTTATGGAAAGATTTCTAACCTCTTTTCTTGCAGGAAATTATGTGTTTGTGGGAACATTCGGCGATCGTAAAGTACATGTCATTTCTAGGGGCATGGGCTTTGCGAGAATTCGTGTTCCCTTGTGTGTTTTCTCTCTACCTTAATGTGCTTGATATCGGTACATGATATCAACCACCTTAAGGTGGGGGCATATAAGGTAAGTTATCTGATGATTTTGGTACTAATGAAGTGTGTTTGTAAGCCCTCTATAGAGGCGAGATGTTGTATCTCTGAGCGAGTGCACATATTTATTTTATATTGCAATCATTAAGCCCTCTACAGAGGTAGGATATCATGCATATGCTTTTTATTTTAAGTCCTCTGCAGAGGCGGGGATGGTGTATTTCTCAAGGAAAGTGCACATCTTGTCATTTTCTAAAAGTCCTCCGAGCAAGCAGGGTTGGTGTATCCTCCCTTAAGCGTGTCTTTAGAGATTGTTGTGGTGAAGCCCAATCGTTAGTGTGTGCCTGTAATGTGCCTGAGATGGTGGTAAACCTAGCAATAGGCTCCTTCTATTGCTTGTTTGTCATGTTTTCTCCGTGTCTTCCATGTGTGTGTGTATGGTGTGTTTGTTCCCAAGCATAGTCTCAAGACCAATGGCAATGAGCTCCTCCTATGCTTTGGGATTTGTATGGCATGTTTGTTCTCAAGTGTAGTCTCAAGACTGGTGGCAATGAGCTCCTCCTACACTCTGAGATTTGTATTGCATGTATGTTGCCCCTTATGCAGTCTCAAGACTAGTGATGATGAGCTCCTCCTACATTTTGGGTTGTGTGTTTATTTTCCATGTACTTGCATTTGCATTCATATATATGAGAAAATGAAAAAGAAATAATCACTGCATTCATTGTGTTTTGCGTGACTGTAACTGTCTTCTCCGTGTTTTATATGTCTGTTACTGTCTTCAATGTGTTTGGCATGTATGCATCGTGCTTGGCGTGTTTGTTGTGTTTTGACAGTACTTTAATGCATGTATTGGCCTCGTGTTTATACATACATTAAAGTGGGGGCTAAATGTTATGTTAGAAAATGTCCCCTTGGGGGCTTTTCCCTCTTAAGGTTTAGTTCCCGGGTCCTTAGAATTCATTATAAGCATCTTGCATGTTAATTTTGAATCCTAATGAGAAAACCCCTGAGTGTTATGGCAAATAGTACCTAGGGGATGTTATTTTGATGGACCTTGACCAAAATTGGGAGCGTGGACTTGGGTGCTAGCACCCTAGTCCTACCCTATTTTGGGTCAGCCCTAAATTCAAATGTCAGTTTTATGACCGTTACTTAGGTCCTATATCGACATCTCAAGTTTGAATTGCAAAATTATTAGTGGGATTTGTGTAGTTGCATATATTAGCATGTTTAGGGTTTCATTTGCAAACTAGAAGATGATTATGAACTTTTGGCTAACTTGTGATTTTAGAGCATTCAAGATATTCATTGTTGTAGAGCAGAGCATTGTTATTGTGTTTGTGATTGTAGATTTAGCTCCGTCTTCTCATGCAATTGAAGAGCCTTCATTTATGTGATATCTACACTTCCAAGGTGATATCTATTTGTGTTTGAATCATTCATCAATTTGTTTTTGTCTGTATCTTGTAGGGATATGCAATCTTTATCTGATAACGGTGTTCAAAAGACTTGAATGTCTCTCTGAGGCTTGACCAAGGCAAACCTCTACACACCACAACCCCCAACCGCTCTCCTTGTGATTGCAGGTTATAGGTTTCGTATCTTGATAGAGTGGAGTTGCAGGGAACAGTAAGACAGTGTGCAAATTTTGAATCTTTGAAGACGAGGACTACTCGGACACAGGCATTAGTGGTAGTGTCCTCCAAGGTTGCAAACATAGAAACAATTTGGATGGTGATAATCAGCATTTGAAGAGCTTCTAACATCCTAAAAAACATCTGTCCTTGGACTTGGGCGCTAGTGGAGGCACTGTCCTCCACATCTTCTGGGGCAAAAATGGAAAGTACAGTGATCATCAGTGTCAGGAGGAGATCAGGATTCTACAAAGAAAATAGTACCTTGGACAGGGGCATTAGTGGTAGTGTCCCCAACTATTTCACATCCTGAACTTAAAAAAGGGTCAGTTATCAATCTCTACCTACTACCTTAGTCTGCAAGGATTTGTCGTAATTCATCAATTTGCTTATTATTTTGCATACTTAGGGTTTTAAGGGTGTTTGAGCATTAAATTGAAATATTAGTTGATAATATCTGAGTTTCCACATTGTTCCAAGTGACAGCCTAACCTGTAGGTGAATCCCCTTGCAAAAGTGTGATTCAACTCGGTTGATATGTCCTTGAATGTTTGTAGTGAAAGGAGGATTTAACCCACACATCCATTGAAACTAAAAACCCCACAACCCCCCTCCTTTCTTTACAAAACACTTTATTATGCATTATACCATGCAGAAATTCAAAAAATGCATCATTCGAAACTATTTCTAGGGACTTGAATGGATGTTTCTTAAATTTGGGTTGAGGCCTTTCCGTGATCTCAATTACTTGAGTAGACATCTTTATAGTTCAACAAAAAGCTTTTCAAAAGAGTAAACTGTAAGTACCTTGTTCTTCGCCTTCCTATTAGGCTTTCTTCATGCCAAACACTTAAATTTGCTTTAGCTTCATTGCTCAAATCTCCTTGGATGCTTGAAAGTTTGAATGCAAAGTGAATTTTCTTTGAATGAAGTCACTTATAAACTCTTCTCACAAAACCTAAATCACCATAAATGCTTGTTTCCAAAAAGTTGTCAACACTATCTCTTACACTCACAGTAGATGAAAATTGCTCCACAATCTTTTGCATTAAATTCTTTTCTGCCAGAATTTTCTCCAAAAGTTCTGATATATTGTTTTTTAGCTCATATCCTCATGTTGGCTATCAGCACAACCTTTCTAGCTAGGGGAACATAATATTTCATTAAAGCTCCCCCTGAGCTAGAGCTCCCAATATTTCACTTCTCAGAGGAAGTGTCTACACCAGAGTCTGGCACAGACTCATTCTTGGCTTCAATGACTTCCTTCTTAACCCATACCTTGTTCATCTCCTTCTTGATTTCTGTTGGATCCACCTTTTGTGTTAGTTTCTTCATCTCTACCTGATTATCCTTCTTCATAATCTTGCTTCTGTAGAATCTTGCAATATGTCCAAGCCTGTTGCAATTGAAGCATACAACATTTCTCTGACCATTGTTCCTTCCATTCATCCTTGATTTGCATTAGTTAGCCTTATGTCCAAATTTATTGCATGTAAAATAGTTACCATTGAAAGATTGAGCACACCTTCCATTGTTATAGCCATTTCTTATCTAACTTCTGCATTTACTAGCTCTATGACCAAATCTCTTGCATGTAAAGCAGTTACCTCTGAAAGTTTGAGCATTCCTTCCATTATTGTAACCATTCATTATTTGCCTTCTGCATTCATTAGCTTTATGACCTACTTTATTGCAAGTAAATCACTGAACGAAAAATGATGGCACATTTTGATTCATTCTACTTCTACATTGAGTAGACTTATGACCAAACTTATTGCATGAATTACAATAGCCATTGAAAGATGGGTACATTTGTGCATTTGGTTGCCTGACCAGTAATTTTCTAGGTCCATTCCTTTGATTCCAGATCTACTTGCCTTTGTCCTTGTTCTTAGCATTCATTTCTTGACCAGTTTTAGAACTTTCACCTTTCTCAAATCCCAAGCCTTCTTTGTCATTAGAGTTCTTCTGGCTAGCAAGCATCTCATCAAGTTTTACAAAAGTTATCTTGAAATTTTCTTCATAACTCTTTGCTTTCTTCAAATCTAACTTTAGGTTCCTGACTTCCTTTTCAAGATTTGGACATTTCTTTGAATTGCCTTTCAGATCATCCAAGATTTCATTTTTTGATCTCAATTGTTCACTAACTTCCTTATGTTTTTCTTTGAACTTCTTGACTTGTTCCCTTAATTTTCTGATGCACTCATCAGCTTCCTTGATATTTTCTTTCATATCCCTATTTTCTACTTCAGTCCTTTCAAGATCTTCAAGAGCATCTTTGAGTTCTTCTTCACTAACAACCATGCATTCTTCTTCTATAGTTTCAGTTGAATCAATTTATTTAGGAGTAAAATACCTTTTACCTTCCATTTGTTCAATCTCCAAGATCTTCCTCAAGCTGTTAGACTTCTTTGAAGGAACTAGGTTCTGATACCAATTGTTGAACACCCAAAATACTAAGAGGGGGGGTGAATTAGTATTCTCTTAAACCATTCACTAATTAAACCATTAATCCATTTTCCCATTCAACAACATTAAAGAAAGTTAAACATAGAATGATTAATCATAAAACATAACACAGACACCAAGATTTTTACGTGGAAAACCCAAAATGGGAAAAACCATGGTGAGTGTTAACTCACAATATATTATGTAGTAACAATACCATATTACAAGAGGCTCACTGCCTTAGGTCTCACTGCCCTTAAGGATTCACTGTCCAAAGAAGGATTGTCACTGCATGTACAAGCTCATTGCCATAAGAAAAGAAAGAAAGGAAGGGTGGCTCACTGCCAAGATGAACTGCTATTGTTACATCTGCAAATGCATGGATATAGTTCCAATGAAGCTTAGAAAACTGATTCAAAACTCTTCATCTTGCTCTGTTCTGTCACACTGCTCTACTTTTATAAGATCTCTCTTCGTCTGCACTTGTCGCCCTTACACAATCACAAGACTTTGCATGTCGTACACACACAAACTTATATCACACTTACTTCTTCATATTTACAACACATCTCTTGCCAAACATCAAAATGGATCTCATATATATATCCGCAACATTTACAATCCTCAAATTAGGTCGGCATTCAAAGATGAAGCATGTAGTTATGCCTTGTGTAGCTTGTCGACCTAATCCTTTCACAAAAATACTTTGTGAACCAATTCAACACTTGAAACATATTTTCACATGTCGGCCCAAACTATATAACCACTTAGAACATGAATCTAACTAATAGATTTTACCACACTCAGATCAAACTATCAGGTCGGCCTTAAACTTTGATTATCACTAGTTCAGTCCATTTGTCAAATTACAACTTTCAATGCGGATCACAAGACTTGCTCAAATTCATATCCAAGACTCTTCAAACATTTCAAAACATAACTCTAGAACCATAGAACATAATATCAACTTGCGGTAAAATGCGGACCATTAGAACACATGCCCTATCACAGTCAAACACTGTCAAACCTTACAGTGATACTTAGTAGTTCATAACTATCTTTCTGGTGGACTCCAAGATTTGAAACTTTGGATTTGAAACCTTCATACAAGTTTTTACAACACCTCAAAACTGCATAAGGAAATATCTATTATTGGAGGAATGCGGACCAAAATACTTAGGTGTTCTACTCTGTTCAGTACTGTATTCTGTCATGTCGGACTTAGGCTACTTGAAGGTACACTTCCAGAGATGATCAAAAGCTAAAACTTTGGATTTAAGATCATCTAAGGACTATAGACATCTTACCAAAACTATAAGACTAGATCTTCAACTGCGGACCAACTCTGATCAAAATACTGTCTCTTTGTCGTTATCTCTGTACTCTGCCAACACTTAGTCATTGAACTTCTTAAGTCTGCTTTGCCAAACCAAAATCTCTGTTCCAACCTTGTTGAATCTTTGTTCCTTTTATTGTTGCCATCAATGACAACACTATCAAACATCATGCTTAGCCAAGTTGCCAACATATAGAAGATAAAATTCATTTGTAAATCAATGAAGTGAATGTGAATATAGTAGAGCAGAGGGAGGATATGAAGTGTGCTAAATTAGTTTGAAGATATGTATAGAACAAAAAAGTAGACTGCATTACCAACATAAATTAGATGTGTTCTTTGTAGCAGTCCATGTATACTTTACTTTGTAAATCCTATTACAGTGAGTTGAATATTCAGGGAGTAGAAGCCTCCTTGGGTTGTAGCCCTAAATCAAAGTTCTAAATCAGGGAGTAGATGCTTCCTTGGGTTGAAGCCCTAAAACAAAGTTATAACATTTTTGTAGTGAGCATATTATATTGTGAGCTAACACTCACCACGATTTTTCCCTGTTTTAGGGTCTTCCATGTAAAAATATTGGTGTCATGTGTTGATTCTTGTGTTGCATGATTTCCCTTCTATTCCATATGTTGTTCAATCTTATTTGTTGATATCTGGTTAAGTTTTAGTATGTGTTGATTCACCCCCCTCTCAGCACCTCATTGTGTTCAACAAACCCTAGTATGCAAATAAACTCTAATTGACCTTAAATTTTCACAAATAATCATCCTTCAAGTGTATAGGCTATACAATTATCTAACGGTTTGTACCTATCACACACATAAATAGAGAAATAAATACAAAAGTATGGTATTCTATTCTTATGGAAAAAGAGAAAATGAATAAAAAAGAACAAAATCACTTGATCAAAACTAGAAGTGATGAACTATACATGATGTAGAAGATTAGAGGAAGCTATTTGTGAAATCTAGAACTTGTAGTTGTTGAAATGTGATAAATGGCTATTGGGTCTAACATAGGTGTCTTGAAGGTGTGCTAGATGACATAAAACAACACTAGAAATGACACATGTTTTGAGGGGACATGTTTTTCCACTACTTAGATACCTCCATATTTCTAGGGACGCTCTATGTTGATCTTCCAAGTACTTTTCTATTCTATTCCACCCATGGGAAATGCATGTATTCTTCCATAAATGACCTACAAATGAATTTGATAGGAGATCTTGCAAAATGGAAATGTTAAAGGGGAGCCTACTTTGATCGATCTCCTTATGGGTATTCCAACATAATCCACATGCATAAAATGTATGGAAAAATGTGTAATCAAAGCTAGGCTATAGAAACAAGAGAGTACAACAATAGTGGTTAAAGAGACAAAATCCTAGGGAGTACAAAAGATAACAAAGAGGAGGTGGAAACACACAAGGAGATGGAAAATGAGGATCATAATGACATAAAAGAGGGTTGTAAGGGTTTGGACAAAGAAAGGGATATGGACCACAAGGTGTGTATAAAAATGGACAAGGGAATTGAGGATCATAATGGCCATGGAAGATGGAAAATGGGCAACATGGTAGTATGGAGGGAGAGAGAAATGAAGCCACAAAAGAGATAGGGTAAAGCTCCAAAATAGTCTAAAGAAAAGTTCTAAAGGCTTCAAAGAAAAACTCCAACAAGACTCCAATGGCCCCAAAGCTCCAAGGGAGGATGCAAGATGATAACATGCAAGGATATCAATATCAACAAATGGATATGATTGTGATAGATGAAAATGGGAGATAGGAGGGATTATTTATAAGTTTTAAGAAGGATTTTGGGAAAGGGAAGGATAGAAATGTAGAAGGTGGTCATTAATGAGCCTCATATTAAATTTTGTGGCAAAATAAACAAAAGATGGCCTTATGTATGAGTGCTTTTGGATTTAACTATGTATCTTTTTCTATCGACGTTTCAGATCACACTCAGTGATCCATCATCAGGAAGAGGAGTGTTAGAAATTAGATTTCAGACTTGACCTTTAAAAGAAATACGGGGGGTTACAAGGGGAACGAAAAACAAAGGATATGAGGGTAGGGAAGGTAAGTTAAAAATAGATAACATACAACTAGAATTTAGAAAAGGGAAGGACCTAATTTTGCTTAAAAATATAAACTAGAAATGTATATAAGTAAATAAATATCTATAATATATTTATACATAGACTTGAATATGTATATATATATGACTTTGCTATTTTGTTTGCTTTGTAGGTGTGCAAAAAACAACATGAGTGCATTTTGATGATAGGAAGCTCATATTTCTAGAGAACACTAAGTAGATCAAGAATAAGCATATGGAAGTGATTTTATGTCTTTGTGATCCATGATGTATGATATATAAGGGGAACAAGTGGAAGGGTTCACAACACATGGAAGATGACATAAAAATATTAAATGATGGATGGGAGAAGATAAAGATCACATGGGAAAGGTAAACAAGACTTATACAAGGCATAAAAACACATGGGAAAAGGGACACATAAGCACATAGGGATAAACAAAGGAACACAAGTCTAAACTAGGTGTGAACAAGGGGGAAAACACAAGTTAAAGGGAACACCTAAAATGAGTGCAAAACATAGTAATATAAGTTGCACGGCATACAATTTGTATTATTACAGAGGGCATATATCCTCCTCAATTGAACAACAAATGCTTGTAAACACAATGGTTAAAGTGATCCTTCATGGGGGTAAGTGCAAAAAGATGGGGGGCCAAAAAGTGGCCAAATGGTTTAAAAACAAAAATAATGCATAACGCGAGCACATTATAACACGCTCACGTTATGGTTTGGTAATGACGAGCCTAAGGCTCGTCAAAACCAAACCATAACACGCTCGTGTTATGAACTACTATATATATATATAAAGCTTGTCATCTCATTTTATTTCTATTTTTCTCCTCTATCCCCGTGGCTTGCAAACCCTAGGAAGCACGCTCGCATTTTGGAAAAGACAATTCAACACCAAAATCTTGCTGATTCGTCACCAAAATGCCGCCATGACGTCGAGCACGCCAAAGGAGTGAGTTTTATTTGTTTTTTTGTTTGAATTTGTTTCTAAATAGGTAGGTTTGAGTTGATTTTTGATGTATATTTCGTTAATTGTCAGGAAATGTTAATGCACCTCCTCCTCCTCCTCAAAATCCACAAAATCCAGAGGAGGAAATACCTGCAGAACAACAAACTCCTCCATCCATTCCTCGACATGCCCCTGGAACACAAGAAAATATAATGGGGCAAATTGAAAACAACAAAAAAGAAATTGAAGATATAATCGCAAGGTTGAAAGATCCTTCCACTTCAACCTTGCATAGGTCCACGCTTGCTGAAACTCTTGAATCTATGTTATCAAATGTAGATTCAATTAGCAAGCAAATATCTAGTTGGATGGATAAAAGGAGAGAGTTTAGAAACTATTATGCAGGCAAGCTGTCATACCAAGATGTGAAAAAATTACAAATTACAAAATTAGACTTGTGTTCAATTTTCACAAACCCACAAATAAATCAACCTCCACCCATTACATGCAAGAGGTTCCCTATCCATTGGTGCAACAACCAAGCGATAAGGATAATTTTGGGCAGAGGTGGTGGATGGTTTTTGACCATCCTCCATGCAATAATAATGAGGTCCCACAATACTTTTGAGGAAACTCTACTGCGAGTTTGTCCTCAATAAAGTGCCAAACTATTTTGATATGTGGGACTTCTAGGGTAGAGGTGGGGGGTCAGCACAAGATAGCCTAGGGGCACGTGTTGACCCACAACGGGCAGTGAGATGAGTAATTAGTAGACCAGCCCATGAGCATGTTTCTATCCCTTCCATTGTGAAGGAGAGTGTTGAGGTCGATACACTTTAGTCCATTAGTGCCTTGACCCAGAGCATCATAGAGCATGCCAATCCTGCAGTATAGAGTGGGTTGGGAGATAGTACCAGGAGTAGGGTCCCACCCCATACTTGTCAGACTTGCAGGTCATCCTGTGGTTATGACCCCATGGATAGTCAGGACGCAAGTGCAAAGGCTACATTTGTAGCTGAGCAGATGGTGATGATAGATACCCTCCTGAGTGAGACTTTCGGACTTGATACTCAAGTAAATATTAGCAATTTTATTAAATTTAATTTATTAAATTTTATTTTTGAAATGCAAGATTAACTAATTTAGTTTAATGATTTTAATAAAATTTTAGGGTCATAGCGTTGATGCAGTTTTTAGTGGTTCTCCACCTGCATATTACACTAGATCATCTACTGTCGGGGTATGTAACTAGTAAACAATTATAAATATTACATGTGAATAGCATCGTTATATGAATGGTATTCTAATATCTAATTTTGGATGTTCAATAGGATAATATTAGAGATTTCACGGCAACACCTGCCAGCGGTGGTGGACTTCAAAGCTTCACGGAGGTAATAAAATAAATAGTTTAATGAATGAATTGTACTTACTTGATTTTTATATGTGACTTGTGTGCTTTATTGTGTGTACTTCCATGTTTAGATGAACGTGTGTGTATGTTAGGAGCCATGATTTGCATCACTATTATAGTTTTCGTAATTGAATAATGTTATTTTATTTCCAAATGATGCAGGCTGCGGAGACACCTCCAGATGTTCATAGGGCAATAGAGCATGGTGTGACCTCTACGATTCATAGATCCATGGCATTGACAGGGGTATGAGGCAGATTAGTAAATTTTAATTTACATTCATTGTTATAGTTTTTTATTTCTGAAAAATCAAAAGATTATTGATTTGAAGTTTAATTTCTATCTGGATGGTTTCTATAGGACATGACATCACCACGGCCTATTCCTGCTACTGAGGCAAGTGAGGAGATAGATTATATGGTAGCAGTAAGTGATTATTTTGTTAAATGTTTCATTTTTTATAACATGTAATTTCTATATATTAATGTCTATACTTTTTATTGTAATAGCTAAAGATGCAAGAAGAACTGAATAGGAGGAGCAGCCCTCGGGTTCGTAGTAGACCACCCACATGCACGTCTCCATCCCCTAGAAGATCAAAGGCTTCCCATGATCTATTCTCTTCACCAGCCAGAGGGGAATGACTTTTTATTGTGTTCCTTTGTTGTATGCCTATGGCATTTGTGGACATATATTTTGTATTGTATATAGTTGACATTGTATGCCTATATGGCATTCTTGTAAGCATATATGGCTATTTTGTATATATGTTATACTTATATCAACAGATATTGATGTATGCCTATATGGATATTTGGTTAATGCAAATCTTTTTTATTGATGGCGTCCATACTTGCATTATAAATCCACATTTGAATGGATATTTGTAGATGGCTACTTCAAGTATTTAAAGTCCAATTGTATTACATAGGATGTTTGTTGATCTAATAAGCTAGCTATTGTTATTCAAGTATCACCTAAACCTCATTTTGGAACTAAAAAATAAAAGCTGTATTTAAAAAAAAAAATGAATCATCATGTTGAACATAAAATATTAATATTCTTTATGAGTTGCTCAATTGAAAATATTCAAATGAGTATGCTGATCCATATTCTTTATGAGTTGGTCAATTGAAAATATTTCTTAATTTCTTATTATTATACTATATTGGGATGCAAAGAGTATGTTTGTTTTTTTGAATAAGATAGTCAAAATCATATGCTTATGAGCACCTGATAACCATTGTGGTTATTAAATGTAATTCCTCTTGCATATAAGGTGAGATTATGAGATTACATTGAGTCTTACCTAATTTTAGTATGCAACATAACATTGGGGCTATAGGCTTCCATAAGTCATACTGTTGTGACCAAATCACACATCACCTCATTGCGAATGGGGACCCCCTTTTTTTTGAGCTCTGATTCTTTGCATGAAGTTTTGATGATGTCTTTAGTTTATTGCATGATGAAGTCAGTGGTGTTTGAGTCCTATAGTCCTCTAATGACCTGATCCTAATGTTTGAGATCCTGAAAATGACTAAGTCTGGTAGCCTGATATCCTAAAACACTAAAAATTGACTAAGTCTGAAATCTAGTGGATCCTCCAAATTCTATAATCTACATGTTAAATCTGGTGGATTTGAGACCTATCTCAAATATCTTGGAAGGTATATTGAAAAATATTTAAAGTATATTCAATATACCTTATCGTCTGGGACTTACACTTCTAGGCGCAAAATTGCTCTAGGGAGTTAGGTGTGCTTTCCCACCTCTGCAGACTCAAATCAGCGCCTAAGATTGAGACCTCAAAGTGCACCTAGAGAAGAAAACAAACCCTTGATCATCCCAAGTTATGGTGCCTTGAATGGAATTGATACAAATGACCTTAAGCATTGAAAATTTGACAAGGAAAACACATTATGAGTCTAGGTGCCCTTCATGCTTCATATCACCAATTTTGGCGCCTTGGTAACATAGTAGATGAATAACACCTCAAAATGAGCACCTAAGGGTGATGTAGTCATACAAGGGTGCAAACAAGTGTTAAAAGCCTTAAAATATCAAGGAATAATCCAAATTCAAGTAAGGCACATTTTCACACCTTGATCATCGTCTAAGGCGCCTTGCAAAGGAGGTCTTGAGCAACATAAACCTTAGGCATAATTTCTTGCTTCTACAATCAAATTTGAGTGCCTAAAAAGTGGATTGGTGATGGACATCACTTTGAGCGCCTTAAAAGTGTTTGAAGGTTTGAATTGGTGAATGATAGCACCTAAAGGTCTTAGAACCGACTAGAATAAGGAATTGAAGAATGAGTTAACCACTTTGAGCACCTTGAAGGAGAGAAGTATGTATATGAAGATTGATTGAATGTTTGGAGTTTAGGTGCACTTTCCTTGTCATCTAATCACACATTGGTGCCTAGGAAGAGTTGACATGAAACAATCCTTTGAGTGGACTCCTTGATGAGATCTCTCCCATTGCCTAAACTTGTTGAAATGTTAAAAGCTAAGTCAAATGGATTCTAGGTGCTCTTTGCCTTCAGAATGACCTTGAATTGGTGCCTAAGCATAACAAGAGAGTTTAAATCCATTCAATATGGCACCTTGTAAGAGGAGAGCTTAAGAGCATGAGACTAGATGGCATTTAAGAGTCAAGATCATCAAAATCCAAAGAAATGGGCTAAGTAAGCTAAGGCACCTTTACTTGTCATTCAATACCTCCATGAGCGCCTAGATTTAAATTGCATCCAAGGACATCTAAGAGTAGGTGCCTAGAGGGGAAAAGTCATCCTAAGACCTTCATAATTATTTAAAGCATAAAAAATGCCAAGTATAAAGCTTCATGATGTTGGGCACTCTTTCACCTCCATATAGATCTAGATTGGCACCTTAGACAAAGTATCATAAATCTATATCATTGAGTAAGTTCCAAGAGAGAAAGGCTTACTTCAAGCATGTTTAATCATTCAAGGTCTTACAAATAATGAATAAAGCCTATATTGATGCTAGGTGCCTCCTCTTGTCTATACTATCTAGTTTTGGCGCCTAAGGAGAAATTGCATCTAGTGAACTCATTAATTGACGCCTAGGAGGAAAAGACCTTAAACTTACATTATTGAGTCAGTACTTTAGAAATTGAGTCATTCTTAGTCAATTGGAGTCATAAAATATCAAATACAAAGTCAAATTGGACTTAGGTGCCCCTTCATGTAATTTCCCACCATCATGAGCACCTAGGAATAAGATACAAGTCCAAGACCTCAAATTTGAGTGTCTAGAAGTGTGATTGATTGAAGAAGCTACATTACCGCCTAAGGGTAAGTTGTATCTAATGACATCACCTAATTGAGCACCTAGGAGGTATAAAGCTTAACATTGACATGAGGACAAGTGCTTAGTAAAGGAGAGTTTCTCAAACATTTAAACATGTGAATGAAGTCATAGAAATGCACTAAGTCATCTAGGTGCCATTTCCCCCTTGTGTACCCTTACATTTGTGCCTAAGAAGAAGTTGCTTCAGTTCATTGGAGTGTTTGAGTATTGAGGATTTCTTAGAAATGCTTTGCAACTTTACATTGCCTCCTTCTGACAATTTTTGGGGCAGCAGAAAACCTTTCACCATGAGAAAACACCTCAGAGATATAAAAAACTGAGAGAGGTTATTATAGAGGCACTCTACATGATCGTGTTGCCTTAGATGAAATATTTCTAAGTGACATGGTTTTTGAGTAACATCTCGTCAAAGATTGCTACCTTTTTGCACTTTGGACTCTTCAGGGATATCGTTGGTACAATGTAACTCGAACTATTTTGACATGTTTGGGTGAAAAACAAGACCATGCCTAGTGTAAATGTACCCATATGGACATGTTGGAATAGTCAGTTTGGTCGCATCAGGAGTAGGATGAAAGTTACACCCCTTTACAACTTTACACTACCTCCTTCTGATGATTTTTGGGGCAGTAGAAAACCTTTCACCATGGGCAAACACCTTAGAAATATAAAAAACTAAGAGAGGTTATTGTAGAGGCACTCTATGTGATCACGTTTCTTTAGACGAAATGTTTCTAAGTGAGATGGTTTTCAAGTAACATCTTGTCAAAGATTGTTGTCTTTCTGCACTTTGGACTCTTCAGGGATATTGTCAGTACAATGTAGCTCGAAATGTTTCGACATGTTTGGGTAAAAAAAAAGGACCATGCCTAGCATAAATGTACCCATATGGATGCGTTGGGATAGTCAGTTTGGTCGTATCAAGAGCAGGATGAAAGTTACACCCCTTTGTAACTTTACACTACCTCCTGATAATTTTTGGGGTAGAAGAAAACCTTTCATCACGGGCAAATACCTCAGAGATATAAAAAACTAAGAGAGGTTATTGTAGAGGCACTCTACATGATCACGTTTCCTCAAAAAGAATGTTTCTAAGTGCATAGTTTTCAAGTAACATCTTGTCAAAGATTACTACCTTTTTGCACTTTGGACTCTTCAGGGATATCGTCGATACAATGTAGCTCGGACTGTTTCGACATGTTTGGGTGAAAAACAGGACCATGCCTAGCGTAAATGTAACCATCTAGACGTGTTGGAATAGTCATTTTGGTCGCATCAGGAGAAGGACGAAAGTTACACCCCTTTGCAACTTTACACTGCCTCCTTCTGACGATTTTTGGGGCAGCAGAAAACCTTTCACCACGGGCAAATGCCTCAGAGATATAAAAAACTAAGAGAGGTTATTGTAGAGGCACTCTACATGATCGCGTTTCCTCAGACAAAATGTTTCTAAGTGACATAGTTTTTGAGTAACATCTCGTCAAAGATTGTTGCCTTTTTGCACTTTGGACTCTTCAGGGATATCGTCGGTACAATGTAGCTCAGACTATTTTGACATGTTTAGGTAAAAAATAGGACCATGCCTAACGTAAATGTACCCATCGAGATGCGTTGGAATAGTCAGTTTGGTTGCATCAGGAGCAAGACGAAAGTTACACCCCTTTGCAACTTTACACTACCTCCTTTTGATAATTTTTGGGGCAGTAGAAAACCTTTCACCACAGGCAAATGCCTCAGAGATATAAAAACTGAGAGAGGTTATTGTAGAGGCACTCTACGTGATCACGTTATCTCAGACAGAATGTTTCTAAGTGACACAGTTTTTGAGTAACATCTCATCAAAGATTGTTACCTTTTTGCACTTTGGACTTTTCAGGGATATCGTCGGTACAATGTAGCTCGGACTGTTTCGACATGTTTGGGTGAAAAACATAACAATACCTAGCCTAAATGTACCCATTTGGATGCGTTGGAACTATCAGTTTGGTCGCATCAAGAGCAGGACACCAAAAATGCATAACATGATGATGTCAAAATGTGTATATGTGTAAAAATGCAGCAGGAAATAAAAAAAGACAAACCTTACAAATTAATGTGCATACTTACAACTCAATGTAACATGACTTTACAAAATCAATGTGAATACTTAAAAATTAATCCAATGAACCATCCGGGTCTGCTCTACTCTTTATTGTGTCAAGTATTGCTTCATGGTCAGACTCACGCACCTTCCACAAGATTTTGTTCAAAGGTCTACCTTGATACTTTATCAAATGAACATTGGATGCCACGACAAGGTTCGAGTAATGAAGAATCTTTTGATGCATGTCAAAGTCCTAAAACAGCCAAACATTAACACTCTTATGTGGGTACCTTCTAAGCCATGTTCCAGTAATAACCACTAAGTTTGTAGGGTATTCGATGTTTTCTCCATCTGTAATTGGGGCTTCCAATTTCTTTTTGGCCTCAACACAATGACATAAGTAATAATTTGTTCTCTCTTCATTATCTTCATCTGCAATAACTGCATACATGTGCCCTGCATTGATATGTGTAGCAAATTAGATGAAATTAGTCAACATTACAAAAACACTACAAAGTAAGATGACATTACCTGGTTGAACTAGATGAAATTAGATGCATATACGTGCCCTATATTACCTGGTTGAACTAAATCTGATATGTGGTCAAAGTCAACTGATGATTCCATCTGTATTAGTTCCAGTGTTGTTGGGGGTCGATACGTGTCAAGTGGGCTAAGATAACTTAACTGCCATTCGTCAACCCACTCCTTTAACTCACACTCACCCAGACTTGAATTGTACAGAAAGAACAAAAGCATGACATCTTTCGCGTATGGATACTCCATGAACCTACAATTGAGCTTCTGAAAGAGTGCATCTCATTTGATCCTGTCAGTGTACAATAGTCCTCATATGGTGCAATGTTAGTATCATCTATCAACCAAAAAAATCTACGAACTGAAGACTTACCTTCATTACTTGGACCCATGGAAGCATTACACCACTCAACAATCAATTTTGCATCTGTCAAATTTGCATTGTCTTTATACTTTAACTCTTCTCGTGCTATGGCTCTTTTGATACATGCTCCTACACCATCATGCTCCCCCTTTCCATGCCTGGCCTCACAAAAGTTCCACATATGCTGAATACCTGTAAAATTATGCCTCCTACTCAGCCAATAGAAATTCTGCGAGTTCTTGAATTGTGACACACAATTATCTGACCATATGATATGCTGACTAAACAATATGCCCCTTCTAGCCAAATAATTGTAGAACACCTAAAAGCAACCTTGCACAAACTCCATAGAATGTGTGTGATCATCACTAATATAGAAATTATACTCCCTTATGATCTTTCTGTCATCCTCTGTACTATCACTTGCATGAATGAATGCGATGTGCACAAATATAGAAACCTGTGTGGAGTTGTAATATTGTGATTGCACCTCACATTGTGGCTGTAGACTGTAGTTCTCTACAAAGTCGATGACTAAAACAATGCTACTAATCGGAAATGTGTCCTTGCATAACTTAAATTGCAAGTCCAACCATCGAGCTCTATTGGTATGTCTTGCATACTCATACACTATGCTATCATGAAATATAGGCATAAACTAATACAATGGAATCTTTTCAATAACCAATTCACACCTCTTTGCTTCTTTACCATCTTTTGTATTGTATGCCATTGTTTTATACTTGTCAAACTCTACTAGTTCATTTCCAACTGCATGTATTCTTTCCATATGTTCACATATTGGCAAATGTTGCAAGCCACCACAACGATGACATGTGCCATCCAAGCATAATTTCTTGTAGAATATTTGACCTTCCTCTCTTTCACATAAAATTCTTGATATGAAGTCTTTTGAAGATGTTGGTGGGGCACATATGGCACAACCCTACAAAACATTGTTAGTATGCATATCTAAACATATATACCTATAAACATCAAAATGGTTAGAAACTTCAATATGTAATCTACAACAAGTAGTACATGTGTGATTTATCTTGACATAGAAAGGTTTTAGCATTTCAAAATATCTTTGACAAATTTTAATTTGAGGATACTTCTTTAGAAATTTACCATAAAACTATGTTTGAGTCTCATCCAAAAAATGCTTTAGATGTGGCTCACGGTTATGAGTACCGATTCTCCTTCTTACCACATCCCTTTGAGTCGGAGAGACCATTGTGTAATTCTTCCAAAAGTCTTCAATTAGTGATCTCAATGCTTCAACAATTGGTTTATCTTTTTGTGGTAGTCTCCTCGAGAACGCCCATAATTCATTGGCATTAGTGTCCTCAATTCTTTGGCATCTTCCAATGGCTCTTGATAAAATTTTCCTATTAATTCTCAATTATTGACTCGTCTTTCTAATGAGACGAGATTTCCTCATTTGACTACTTACTATAGTCGATGTAATCACACACCGTGTTGCATTACTATCTTTTGTGTGTGAGGTGTTACCCACACTCTCATACGCACTCATTAGATTCTTGACAATAGATTTTTCGCTTGAAGCCTTTGATGTTCTCAACCCAAGAATCTTTATGATGGACCTATACTTTATACTTCACATCATTTCAATGAATAGTTGACATCTTGTAGTCTCATTTAACTTTTCAAAGAACAATCTCCAAATTTTATGAGCATATCTTCTACAAGTGTGTTTTGGAATCTTACCTTCCATTGGCTGCAAAATATTCTCATCAATATCAATCAAATACTTTGGCTTTCTATGTAAAATTCTAGGTGGTGTTAAGTTAGGTAAATTCATCTCAACATTAGGAATTTCATCAATATTTAAATGAGATGGGCTAGATGGCATACCTTCGATCAAAGATGGAATAGATGACATACCTTGAGGTTGAGGTGGGAACAATGGCATACCTCCTTCATCACATGTGAGTGATGATGTACTCTCAACTTGAAATGTGGTAGATGGTGTCCCTACATGTTGACTTGCGGTAGAGGATGTGTCTCCAACTATGGTTTTCAAATCTCTCATAGCACAAAGTTTTTGCATTCATTCTCTTTGTGCCGCCAATACCATATCTCTTTGTGATGGTTGTGGTTCCTCTTCAATTGGCATGTCTTCATTTATCATGTCCAATTTCCTCTTCTCACGAAGTTTCCTCATGGCCACTGCTTTCTTTGCATTCTTAGCTTCTATTTCTTCCTATGTTGGTTTAATTCTTGATCGTTTCCTCGGCATGACGTAGAATTTGTCTATAGCATGATAAAGAGACCAATATTAGTTCCTAAGAAATGAATACAAGATAAGAGTGGGATTGTATTTTTATTATGTTGTAAGAATTTATTCTTGTATAGTTTGACATCATGGTATGTTAAGGTCTGTTTATTACACATAATTATTAAAGATCCCAAGTGTAGAAAATATACATGGCATCATGTGAGATTGTAGGCTACTTTCTTGATTGGGAATGTGTCTATTTTAAACATGTATGATAAAGCATGATAAAGTAATTCAAAAAGAATTAAGGAAAATGTAAAGAACATGCATGTAAAGACTTGACATACCTAAAAAATGAAGATTCGAATGGAGAGAGTACCCAATTATGTAGTGTTTTTTTTTTCTTGCATCAAACTCTTCAACAATTTGAGTTTTTCACCACTTGCTTCCTTTTTAATGTTAAATTGAATAACACTCAAATATAATTACTAACAACAATACTATTAACCAATCTATAATGTTAAATTCCTAAAATTGAATCACAATTAACATTGCAACACTACAAAAATTGAAACTTGAATAGATATATATCAAACTTGGTGTGAAAACTATGTTATTTCCTCCTTCTCAAGTTGGCAAAGTAGAAAAGGTGGTGGAAAGATCATGCAAAGGTGGTAGAATGTGTAAAATGTGCATGTGAACTTCCCAACAGGATGAAAGCACTTTTTTTTTTGTCAGAGCATGCATAGAATCAGTATGAAAATAGAGCATGTGGGCCTGGATCACGGGGGTCAACATTTTTTTACCGTTTCTATAGCAGGACAAAACGTGAGCATGTTATAATGCGCTCGCATTTTGTCCTGCTATAGATTGATCCATAAAGATTTTACCTATCTCACCTTTGATAGCACCTTTACAATATCTCACCTCTAGTTCCATTAGCTCATGTTTTATATCTCACCTCTAGTGTCATTGGTGTAACCTCTCGGAGGAGCTTTTGAAACCTACACCAATCAATGGTGTTAGGCCGATCGGAGGCATATCGAGGAAAAGTGAATGCAGATCTCGTCGAAGGATCAAAGGTATCAGAGAGACAAGGGGTATCTTACACCGATCCATCGGAAGGAAATGGTGTATCGGTGACTCTAAAGTGGGTCCCACCGAGAGCATTCGTCACACCGAAGAAGAGACAGATCATCGGCACATCGGCCCAAGCATATAAACATCTGTCGATGACAAAAGTCTCACCGAAGGTGATTAGTATCGGTGTATCGGCAAAGTTAATGCTAATATGGCCGATAGTGATTGTGTTGCCGACAAAGAAAATCAAGGTTGACGCTGGAGTGTGTCCATCGATGCATCAGCCTGAGTTCGTAGGCATTCACCGATGAAAGGAGTCTGGGTGACAAGTATGGTTTAAAGGTATATCAGAGTGATCAGTTTGTATCAACAGAGCAGTTCTCAAGCTCGCCAATGGTAAAGGTCATACCGACGGTTGGAGAATAGTGTTGAGCTGTCGGTGAGAGAAGTGAGATCAGCAGAAGAGTTTTTGAATGTGCCGATAGTATTCAATCTCGTCGATAATGAAGAATGTGTGTGTAGTTTGGTATCACTTGGACCTTGAGGAAGTTATTTAAAGCTGGTTAAGAAATAATCTTATACTATACCTTAAACCCTAATCTCTTACCCCGAAACCCTCCAACCCTATCTCTAATCCTTATACCCTCAACACTCTACTTTAAACCTAATCCCTCGATCCTCAACCCTATCCTGAAACCCTTAACCCTCAAACTTTAATGTACTCAACCCTCAATGTAAAACCCTAATCCCTCAACCCTTAACTCTAATCCCTCGACCCTCAACCCTATCCCTAAACCCTAAACCCTAAAGCCTCAACCCTCAACCCTCAATGTCAAATCCTAATCCCTCAACCCTTCCCTCTAATCCATCAACCCTAAACCCTATCCCTAAACCCTCAACACTATACCTTAAACCCTAATCCCTCAACCCTCAACCCTAAACCTTATCCCTAAACCCTAATCCCTCAACCCTCAACCCTAATCCGTCATCCCTCAACTCTAATCCCTCATCCCTAAACCCTAAATGCTATCCCTATTCCTAAACCCTCAACAGGCTCGATACTATACCTTAAACCCTAATCCCTTATCCCTAAACCCTCCAACCCTATCCCTAATCCTTATACCCTCAACACTCTACTTTAACCCTAATCCATCGACCCTCAACCCTATCCCTAAACCCTTGACCCTTGAACCTCAACCCTCAACGTCAAACCCTAATCCCTCAACCCTTAACTCTGATCCCTCGACCCTCAACCCTATCCCTAAACCATAAATCCTAAAGCCTCAACCCTCAACCCTCAATGTCAAATCCTAATCCCTTGATCCTTCACTCTAATTCATCAACCCTAAACCCTATCCGTAAACCCTCAACACTATACCTTAAACCCTAATCCCTCAACCCTCAACCCTAAACCCTAATCCCTCAACCCTCAACCCTAATCCATCATCCCTCAACTCTAATCCCTCATCCCTAAACCTTAAATACTATCCCTATTCCTAAACCCTCAACGGGCTTGATACTATACCTTAAACCCTAATCCCTTATCCCTAAACCCTCCAACCCTATCCCTAATCCTTATACCCTCGACACTCTACTTTAACCCTAATCCCTCGACCCTCAACCCTATTCTGAAACCCTTAACCCTCAAACCTCAATGTACTCAACCCTCAACATCAAACCCTAATCCCTCAACCCTTAACTCTGATCCCTCGACCCTCAACCCTATCCCTAAACCCTAAACCCTAAAGCCTCAACCCTCAACGTCAAATCCTAATCCCTTAACCCTTCACTCTAATCCCTCAACCCTAAACCCTATCCCTAAACCCTCAACACTATACCTTAAACCCTAATCCCTCAACCCTCAACCCTAAACCTTGTCCCTAAACCCTAATCCCTCAACCCTAATCCATCATCCCTCAACTCTAATCCCTCATCCCTAAACCCTAAATGCTATCCCTATTCCTAAACCCTCAACGGGCTCGATACTATACCTTAAACCCTAATCCCTTATCCCTAAACCCTCCAATCCTATCCCTAATCCTTATACCCTCGACACTCTACTTTAACCCTAATCCCTCGACCCTCAACCCTATCCTGAAACCCTTAACCCTCAAACTTTATTGTACTCAACCCTCAACATCAAACCCTAATCCCTTAACCCTTAACTCTGATCCCTCAACCCTCAACCCTATCCCTAAACCCTAAACCCTCAACCCTCAACCCTCAACGTCAAATCCTAATCCCTCAACCCTTCACTCTAATCCCTTAACCCTAAACCCTCAACACTATACCTTAAACCCTAATCCTTCAACCCTCAACCCTAAAACTTATCCCTAAACCCTAATCCCTCAACCCTCAACCCTAATCCGTCATCCCTCAACTCTAATCCGTCATCCCTAAATCGTGATGCTATCCCTATTCCTAAACCCTCAATGGGCTCGATACTATACCTTAAACCCTAATCCTTTATCCCTAAACCCTCCAAACCTATCCCTAATCCTTATACCCTCGACACTCTACTTTAACCCTAATCCCTCGATCCTCAACCCTATCCTAAAACCCTTAACCCTCGAACTTCAATGTACTCAACCCTCAACGTCAAACCCTAATCCCTCAACCCTTAACTCTAATCCCTCGACCCTCAACCCTATCCCTAAACCCTAAACCCTAAAGCCTCAACCCTCAACCCTCAACCCTCAACGTCAAATCGTAATCCCTCAACCCTTCACTCTAATCCCTCAACCCTAAACCCTATCCCTAAATCCTCAACACTATACCTTAAACCCTAATCCCTCAACCCTCAACCCTAAACCTTATCCCTAAACCCTAATCCCTCAACCCTCAACCCTAATCCATCATCCCTCAACTCTAATCCCTCATCCCTAAACCCTAAACGCTATCCATATTCCTAGACCCTCAACGGGCTCGATACTATATCTTAAACCCTAATCCCTTATCCCTAAACCCTCCAACCCTATCCCTAATCCTTATACCCTCGACACTCTACTTTAACCCTAATCCCTTGACCCTCAACCCTATCCTGAAACCCTTAACCCTCAAACCTCAATGTACTCAATCCTCAATGTCAAACCCTAATCCCTCAACCCTTAACTCTGATCCCTCAACCCTTAACTCTTAAAACTTGAACCCTAAAACCTATCCCTACATGCTCGACACTCAACACTATATCTTAAACCCTAATCCCTTAACCCTCATCCCTAAAGCCTCAACCCTAAATCCTTAAACCTTCAACCCTAAACCTAATCCCTAATCCCTCTACCCTCGACACTCTTATTTAACCGTAATCCCTTGACCATTAACCCTATCCCTCAACCCTCAACCCTCAACCCTCAACCCTCAACTCTCAACTCTCAACATTAAACCTTAATTCATCAACCCTAAACCCTAATCCCTCAAACCTAAACCCTATCCCTAAACCATCAACCCTCAACACTATACCTTAAACCCTAAACCCTATCCCTCAACCCTTAACCCTTAAAACTTAAACCCTATCCCTACACCCTCAACACTTGACACTATATCTTAAGCCTTAAACCCTCATCCCTAAAGCCTCAACCTTCAATCCTTAAACCTTCAACCCTAAACCATGTCCCTAATCCCTCTACCCTCGACACTCTAACCCTAACCTTGACATTAAACGCTAATCCGTCAACCCTAAACCCTAATCTGTCAACCCTAAACCCTATCCCTAAACCCTCAACCCTCAACACTATACCTTAAACCCTAATCCATCAACCCTAAAACCTAATCCCTCAACCCTCAGCCCTAAACACTATTAATAAACCCTCAAACCTTGACACTATACCTTAAACCCTAATCCCTCAACCCTCAACCCTAATCCCTCATCCCTAAACCCTAAACGCTATCCCTATTCCTAAACCCTCAACCCTCGACACTATACCTTAAATCCTAATCCCTTATCCCTAAACCCTAAACCCTATCCCTCAACCCTTAACCCTTAAAAATTAAAACGTAAAACCTATCCATAAACCCTCAATGCTCAACACTATATTTTAAACCACAATCCCTTAACCCTTAGCCCTAAAGCCTCAACCCTCAATCGTTAAACCTTCAACCCTAAATCCTATCCCTAATCCCTCTACCCTCAACACTCTACTTTAACCCTAATCCCTTGACCATCAACCCTATCCCTAAACCCTCAACCCTCAACTCTCAACATTAAACCCTAATCCGTCAACCCTAAACCCTTAACCCTCAACACTATACCTTGAACCATAATCCCTCAACCCTAAACCCTAATCCCTCAACCCTAAACCCTAAACCCTATCCCTAAACCCAACAAAACTGCTTTGCCTTATGTTAGGTTCTTAAACCCATAATTTTTGACACTCTTCTCTTAAAGATATTTGAGTTGCAAGAATATGTCAGAAAAATGGCTATGAACTTTTTTAATGTTAGTAATGTTATATGGCATGTTTTTCTGGCCCATCTAGGGTTCATTATGCCAATAGGTCTACACACTATGAGAAAAGCTTTGTGTATGGTACATCCACAGTGAGTAATTAATAGTTGAAATCAGAAAGGATGATCATTATAAGAAAAACTTTGCATTGGGGTACATCTATGTTTCTTGCTGTCCACCCCACACTTAGGGGAGGTATATTGTTATGAAATAGGCAAATAATCTCCCATTGTTTACTATCTCTATCCACAAGAACTACTAAACTATACCTTAAACCCTAATCCCTCAACCCTAAACTTTCAACCCTAAACCCTATCCCTCCCTCTACCCTCAACACTCTACCTTAAGCCTAATCCCTTGACCCTTAATCCTAAATGCTATCCCTAAAGCATCAACCCTAAACCCTAATCCCTCAAGGTCCTAAACTCTAATCCCTTATCCCTAAACTCTAAATCCTATCCCTAAATTCTCAACCCTCAACCTTAAACCTTAATCACTCAATCCTTATCCACCCCTATCCTCCCCTATCTAGCTCACTCCCATCTCTACCCTCCTCTACCCTCGACACTATACGTACATACATATAGGCATACATAGATACGTACATACATATAGGCATACATACATACATACTGTTACATCCCCTTTTTGGATTCAATATTACTATTTACTTTTTCTTAAATAGTACAGTTATGTGGATATGTTTTTAACATCATAGGAACTGATGATATAAATAGAGAAGGTTAATTTTATGAAATTATGGAATCTATTTGATTATGATCAATATGATGTTATGAATTAGAATGTCTTTTCGATATGAAAATGAAATGATTTGATATAAATGTGTTTTGAGTAGAATATTGGTGCTTTGACCACAAAATTGTATGTGAGATTGTCAATGACAGGAATAGATGGAACATGTTCGCCAAGAAGAAAGAAGAAGAGAAAGTATCTATGAGAATGAGAATAGACTCTGGAATAACCCATGGGTGCTTGCCACTGAAAACGCAAATCAGGTAGATAAACCTAGATGCTTTGAGTTCGGGCTAAGTCAATTTTAGTCGAGATACCGACGTCTGTTAGAATAGGTCTTTCACCTTTTGTAAGTCGACATTTAGAGTATGGGAAATTGACATCAGTGTCATAATACTCTGAATCATGTCACCCAATATGAACGACTAATATATTATTTATATGTAATATATGTATATACTTACGGTCGAGTTGTAAGTCGTGTCTTGTTATTTGTTCGGCGCAAAAGTCAGAAGTTGTGTGTAAGTCGATCTCAAGTCTTGTTCTGCATTTGCGCTCAATTCGTTGTTATCGTCGTAAAATGCTCCGAGCGTATGATGTAAATGTCTCCTTGTGGAATTCGACGGATGCTGAATTGTTCTTTTTTGGGCTATTATCAAATATCAAAGGGTTTAAATAATGTTTTAAATCTAGAGACCATGGTGTGTAGTACCCTTGGTCGTATGATATTGGAACATGTAATATTTTGTTAGTGTCATTTTGAGATAAATTCCTTTATTCTTTAGTGATGTCAATAATCAGGTAGAAGCTCAAGAGGGACACACTTAAGCTCTTATTAAGAGGTCTTTTATTTCGAATAGTCTTTTGCTTTCATGCTTTAAACCTCAAGATAGTCGTCGGCCTAGCCTTTATTATTATGTTTGCATTTGTTTGATACTGTTAACTGTTTTGAGTAGTGGGACCAGTTGTTAAGTCTAGTAACCGCCACCTCGTCTATGTGGAGCTCCATCTTGGAGAATGATCATGATTTGTGGGAGTGGCCAAACCATTTTCTGGTTGAGGTCGCATAAGGTGGGAAAACATTTTTGCATGACCGGTTAGATTCCCTTATCGATAGGCATGGTCGAGTTAGTGGAGGAGACAATTATTCCTTTGCAGTGAATGAGGGAGATATAGAGTAGTAAGAGTCAGTTTTGGGGAGGGGGGAACACGAAGGATAAGCGAAACAAGACTGAGCAAGGAGCATCAAGGGGAATGGCTAAGAGAATAGCAAGTACCATGGACCAATTTGTAAGCGAACTCAAGAGACTATTTACAGGTTCTCTTCCTCTCTTCACTACGTAGTCATAGTCTCCTTGTTATGAGTAATGTCTTAACTAGCATTTCGATGGAACATAGAATTTGCCTGAAGATACAAAGTGTTATTTGTTAATAACTGTAGCCTGTGTGTTTTGTCATCATCAAAACGAGAGCAATGTTTATGTCTTCTACACTGCACTACACCGCACCAAAGATGTGAAACCTACAGTTTGTTGTATTGTCCAACAAAGTTCAAGAATAATTGTATAGTCATTGGTTTAACCTTAGAAGTTTTATAGTTATGTGTAGGGTGCAAATCTGAGTATGTGTTGGTCATAAAACATTTCACCACTATTACAAACTGCAGCGGCAAAACATTGGTTGACAGAGAATAAGATCTTTTTGGACAGTTGAATACAATACCTTGTCTCTGTCAAGTTTAAAGGTCAGTTAGTATTAGAGTAAAAGACTTGTTTGTGTCAACCATCGACGAAGGATTATTATTACTGAAGAGGTGCAAGTCGTAACATGCAAGAATTCACTGTTATCCTCTTTTTCTGAGTTTAAAACTAGTCGGTCGACCATGGAAAAATTATTAACCTAGCTGTGAATAATAACAAGCTTTAAACTATTTGCTTTTGAAGGTGATTCTTTTGCTATTGAAGTATTTAAACTATTATTTTTCTAAGAGAAAACCTTATTGTTATACCAATTATTATTATGAAGTTTTTACAAACAATGTAATGAGTCTTTTGTCAAGTCTCAAGCTTAGACTTACATGCAATCTAAATTGCTAGAAGAAATGATATGACAAGGTTTTCTAATGTATAGATCGACAAGATTAAGCTATGTCGAAGATTTTGACACGTCGAAGTAGTACATTGTGAGTGTTAAATTTTAACGTAGGATTTTCGGACATTGTATTCTTTAAATTGGCTTTTAGTGAAACCCTTCCAAAACAACAGAGTTGAGTTTAGTGTCTAGTCAAGACTGGATAATTTAAACAATGGGCTAACTTAGAGATCGTTGTAACAATGCGTAGCATTATCCAAATAATCAATATGCTAGGAAACCATTCTTTTATCATGAAGACGGAGAGGTTTCCATGAGCTTGTAGAAAGAGAGTAAACATCAATGCCATGCGTTAATGCATGATGAATTTCAAACATCTTGAGGTTATCAAGGTTGTTATACAAAACTTATAAATAGGTAACTGTAGGATTACGACTAATTCGAGTTGAGTGGGGTGGGTGAACTTATTACATGCATTGCTACAATGCTAATTATATTTAAATCCTTTGGCCAAGGTAATGCATGATCCTCAAGTGCATTGATTATTCACTGTGATTGGATGGCGTAGCTTGTGGAGTGGTTATGCTTGACTAGAGGGTATCTAGGGGATTGCATGATAACAAGTCACGTAGGTCACAACACCAGAGCTCAAATGGTAAACACCATTGGTTATCCTAAGTCTATCCTCTTGAGTAGGGTAGGGCTGTTGGATTTAAGGCATACAACTGAGAGGGGGGGGTGAATCAGTTGTATAAAACTTCTTGTTCTTTCAAACACTTGATTCTTTGTTGTTAGTTAACAGCATATCAATTAATCATCCGTGAAAGCATAATACATAAACACAAGAGCAGATAAACATCAACACATTGAACACCAAGATTTTGACGTGGAAAACCCGGTTAAGGGAAAAACCACGGGGTGATTAACCCAAGGATTATTCTCTATTAGAAGAATAAGAAAAAGAATGGCACTTGCCAATTAGGGCTCACTGCCCGAGCACACTGCTCACAAAGAGGCCCACTGCCTACAAGGAGACACACTGTCTACAAAGTGATAAGAATCACAATCTTGAACTGGAGAATGACATCTCTACCATGTCCGGATCAGTTCCATTTAAGCCCAAAAACCTCTGCTCTGCCTTTCGCACTTCTCTTCGCTATGCCACACTCATCCACACAATCCACACTTCGAAATGAACTCACAAACCATTATTTATACAAGACATCGACTTAGGAACAAACATCTAAGTCGGCAAACAACCATAAGAGTATCCGCAAGATGAATAACACATCCGGTCGGCCACCACAAGAACATTCGTAGGATGAACAACTCATCCGGTCGGCTAAACAGAGCAAGAACTTCATCCGGAAGAATAACTTCAATTCCAGGCTCTTCTATCAATGCGGACCAACAACACAACCTCAGCATGATCCAAGAACCTTCACAAGCCTGCCTGAATGACCAGGTACATCCACACTTTCTTTACTTACTGGAATCTCTTCTCTTCCTTATCCGGAACTTCAAGAACACTGTCTATCGCCACTGTCATAATGCAAGAGGTACTTCCGGACCTCCAAATCATACACAACTTGAGATGGCACATCACAAGGACATCCCAAAGACTCCTTCCAATCCACAGATTAGGATTATACAGTTCCGGACCTCACCGGACCTTTTTGTGATCCTCTGTCACCTCTGAATACTTGCCGGAACCGGTTCTACACCGACAGCCACAACTCCTTCAGATCTTCATGCGGACCTCTGAAATCTTAACTGAAGCATCTCAAGACTCATATCTACAAACCTTTTAATCTGCATCCTCCGGTTCTCAACCTATACAATACGTTTGCCTTCTTCTCATCACGGTTCTTCACTGTTCCTGACTGAGGCTAATTTTCTCAATATCCTCAGCACACAGCTCATCCAATCCTTCTTGTCAATGCAATATGAGTATGTTGACATCAATGACAAGACTGGCTCACCTCATACTTGCAACAATCTCCCCCTTTGTCATTGATGGCAACATATGATGTGAAAAACCATCAAGACAAGAACTTCTCCTTTCTGTCACAGCTCCCCCTATCAACAACAACTTTTCACATGTCTTCTCTCCCCCTTTGACATCAATGGCAAAGGGCTCATACTTGCAATTCTCATACATCAGAATCATACCAGCTGCTCCCCCTTAGTTGCAGCTCCCCATCATCAATCCGGATCACAAGATATGACTGTGATATCCACCGGACTGATGCACATCAGTGCATCCTAGTTCATCACCGGAGGGGCCATGACCCCTAACTTCTCCTGGAGATATTCAAAAGAGTCCTTGGGAAGAGGTTTAGTAAAGATATCTGCAATATGATCCTTTGACGGAACATACTCCAATCTGACTTCTTCCTTGTTCACTTGTTCTCTCAAAAAGTGAAACTTGATAGATATGTGCTTAGTCTTAGAATGCAATATCGGATTCTTAGAAATATTAATTGCACTTGAATTATCACAGAAAATTGTGATAGGCTCCTCATATTCAACTTTAATGTCTCTTAGCATCTGCTTCATCCATAAGATTTGAGTGCAACTACCTGCTGCTGCAATGTATTCTGCTTCAGTTGAGGACAGAGATATTGCATCTTGTTTCTTGCTTAGCCAAGAAACCAATCTCTTCCCCAAAAAGAATGCTCCACCACTAGTGCTCTTCCGGTCATCCACATCTCCTGCCCAATCTGCATCTGTGTAAGCATGAAGAGAGAAATCTGGATCTCTAGGGTACCATAGACCATACTCAACTGTTCCTTTCAGGTACCTAAAAATTCTTTTGATTGCCATAACATGAGATTCTCTAGGATCAGCCTGGAATCTTGCCACAAGACCAACAGCCTGCATTATATCTGGTCTAGTCTGAGTGAGATACAACAATCCACCAATCATTGATCTATACTTTGTTTGATCTGCCTTTGGGGAGTCATCATCTTTGCTCAACTTACATCCGGTTGCCATGGGAGTGTTCATTGGTTTTGAATCTTCCATACCATATTTCCTTAACAATTCTTTCACATATTTGGTCTGAGAAATGAAGATTCCTTTCTTTGTTTGAGTAATTTGCAGACCCAAGAAGAAATTCATTTCACCAAGCATAGACATTTCAAACTCACTTTTCATCTGATTTGTAAAAGTTTTGCACATACTATCTCTTCCTCCAAAAATGATATCATCCACAAACACTTCAACAATCAAAATATTTTCATGAACAATTTTGAAATATAAGTTACTGTCAGCAGTACCTTTGTTGAATCCAATCTGCACAAGATGCTTATCCAACCTTTCATACTGTTGGTTTTTTCTTCTAAATCAGCATTAGGGTTTGCCACTTCTAATGCACAGGCAGATTCAGCCAACTAAATACAGGAGGTTGCGTGAGCTCCTCCCCTTCACTTCTGGTTCTGCCGCACCAAGGGGGGTATCCCTATAACTCAAGATGTAACCTTGACTAGCTCAAAGATAGAAAGATATAACTTGACAACAACAGGCAGAATACTCTCACGTATGGACCAAGATCTGTATGATAGATCACAAGGCTGGCAACATTCTTGGACATGATGTCTGGTTGGGTATGAGAGCATGCAGGGGGTTCCTAATCCTACTCCTACAACTAACAGGTGGAAGGATGAGATGATTTGAAATGGATTTTGGATGCAAAGCTGGACATGGTGTATAACCTCAACACAGAGCTAGATTGGTGCCTATCCAGGGCTTGGAGTCGGTAGACATACACCTGTGAATGATCAGCATGAATAGCTAAAACTGGATTTCAGGGGGATACACATGATATCTGCCTTACAGATATCTCCCAATACAGAGTGTTAAGTTATCTCTACTTATGGCATCCCTACTGTAGTATACCCTTCCCAATGTTCAACCTGAAAACAGTTTAATCTACCCCTTGAGTAGAAGTTAAAAGATCAGACATTCAACATAGGAATTCTATGCTCTAGAATCTAAACATTACCCAAATATCCAGATTCAGAGGAAGAATACATGCAATACTGGAGACAGAATTAACAAAACACATGCTAAGATAGCATTTCTCATATAAGATTAATCATGAAATCAGTGGGTTCATGCCAAAAACATACAACAAGAGATACATAAACTCACAGGTTAAGCTGTACAGAACAACCAGATCAGCTTGTTTTGAATTACAGAGCCAAAAATCTTCAACTTTCAACAACCTTCAAATGAGCAACACAACCTGCTTATAACAGCCAGGTAGGTGCTCAGCAATTAATTACATGGTTGACCAAAAATCCCGCCAGATACACAGTATCAGGAAAAATGGCGCTCAAACATTAATGCAGTAGGTAGGGGAGGAGACAGGAAGATTTTTTGAGCCCTGCGCCACCGCCTAGGGATCCAGATCTTCAACCGGGTACTAGATCTGCCCACGCCATCGCCCATACCTCTGCAACAATCGCCATTAATGGCGCACCAACCCGCGGCCTTGGGAAGAACATCAGACAGTCAATTGCAACCATTTCCTGCCGAGATTCATCATCATGATATTTCGAATATGCAGGATATCAATTATCCCACATGCACCCCGCAGCAACCTCTTTAACACTTTATATACTAGGTCATGAGCATATATGATGTCGGTGCTTTTGCTCCTGACGACACTAGTATAAGACTTTCATCATCATCATCCTCCAGCAGCATGATATCCTGTTGCTTGAAAAATCACCCTGACGTAAGCATCATATCGCAATATAACCTGCATGATAATCGCCTTCATCCGCACAACCTGATCCATTGAAGGAAGATCCTCCTGCTGAGCCTATACCAAAAGTGTGGCCGATGAACATCCTGATGAAGTCATCATCATATCCTACTGACGTCATCATCATATCCGCCCACTGCGCACCTCCTCATATCCGGATGACGTCATCATCATGTTTGCAAATATCAGGGGATCTCCATAAGATGATCAGTGTTAGAAATATGACCCCCCCGGACCTTGATGACGTCATCATCATATCGACATCAGGATGATATTCGGGAGATAACCGGATATTTGGAAATATCATCCTGATGCACAAATATCAGGTTGCACTGTAGCTCCACTATCTTGATACCAACATCATCAGGATGACAAAAACAACGAACATGAAGTGATACAACATCATCAGGATGATATTGACTAAGATCATCCTGACGTTCAAATATGATGACCCCGGTGAATATCGGGTCATACTTAGAACTCTTCAACAACATCACCAGGATGATCATAACCAAGATCACCCGATGATAAAAATATCACCCCGGTGAAATATCATGCAGGCAGAAAATATGATGACCCTCGCAAGCAACACGGCGATAAATGGAAATATGATGATGATGATGATGACCCTTAAGAAAAACAAGTTAGGTCGAACAACTTAGAGAATAACCCCTTCAGAAGATCGGGGTAACATCATCATCATAAAAGGGCAGGGTGATAATTAGGAGATCACCGGATAACTGAAAAATCACCCTCCGCAAGAAAACAGGGCACACTGAAGCTCATCAGCAGGATCGGGATGATATCAAAACATCACCCGATATTGAAATATGATGATCCTGATAAGAAACAAGCCGACAGAGAACATGATGATGCTGACCACCATCGAAGCAAACATGATGATGATGATCTCCTCCTCAAAGAAAATATGATGATGCAGCTGAAAAATGCATGAGGAGGCCCAACACTTAGAACTTTTTTGGATTTTTAGGGAAGGTGCCTGCATGAAAATTGCTCAGAAACTAACAGTGAAATCAGGCACCAACACATACCATGCTCTTGGGGCTTGCTTTAGTCCATACAATGCTTTCTTCAACTTGTAGACCATATCATCATTATCAGACAATTGAAATCCATCCGGTTGTTCAATGTAAACTTCTTCTTCCAGATCACCATTTAGGAAAGCAGACTTGACATCCATCTGATATACCTTGAAGTCTTTGAAGGCAGCAAATGCAAGAAATAATCTGACTGCTTCAATTCTTGCCACCGGAGCAAAGGTCTCTTCAAAGTCAATTCCTTCTATTTGAGAGTAGCCTTTGCAAACCAATCTAGCTTTGTTTCTGATAACTTCACCAGCTTCATTCAGTTTGTTCCGGAAGACCCATTTGGTTCCAATCACATTCCTGTCTCTAGGTCTGGGAACAAGATCCCAAGTATGATTTTTCTCAATTTGCATTAATTCATCTTTCATTGCTTTAGTCCATTTTTCATCATTGCAGGCTTCATTTACTGTTTTAGGTTCAATCTTTGAAATCAGACAACATTCATCCTGATTTTGAGCAACATTCCTTCTAGTTTGCACACCTTTTCTTCTGTCACCTATGATCTGATCTTCAGCGTGGTTTAGTCTTACATACCTTGGAATTTTGGGAATATCCTGCACTGTTGCTCCTTGATCAGGTTCATTCTGACCTATTTCTTCTTCCTGATTTACTGGATCAAGTTGATTCTGACTTACCGGAGGGGATTGAGTCCCTTGAACCTGAACACCATCTTGATCATCTTCATCAAACTCATAAAATCTTGAAGGCTTCTCAATTCCTTCATCAACTTTCACATTGGTGCTTTCTATCATCTTCCTCAATCTCTTATTGTAACACCGGTATGCTTTGCTTTGAGTGGAGTAGCCCAAGAAAATTCCTTCATCACTTCTAGCATCAAACTTTCCTAGATCTTCATCTCTTTTAATATAACACTTGCTACCAAATACTCTGAAATATTTCACAGTAGGAGTGATGCCAAACCAGAGTCCATAGGGGGTATTACCGGTGTTGTTTCTGATTTGAACTCGATTGAGAGTGTAGACTGCAGTGCTGATAGCTTCTTTCCAAAACATCTGAGGAACATTTTCTTCCAACATCATTGTCCTGGCAGCTTCCTGGATGGTCCGGTTCTTTCTTTCAACTACTCCATTCTGCTGTGGAGTCCTAGGAGCAGACAATTGTCTCCTTATACCCTGCTTCTCACAAAAGTCAATGAACTCACCAGATGTAAATTCACCACCTCTATCAGACCTTAGACACTTTAGTTTCAATCCGGTTTGATTCTCTACCATAGCTTTGAAGATTTTGAACTTCTCAAATGCTTCTGATTTTTCTTTTAGAAAGGTAACCCACATCATCTGGGAATGATCATCAATTAACAACATGAAATATCTATCACCTTGCAGACTCTTGATTCTTGTCGGACCACAGAGATCAGTATGTACTAATTCCAACAATCCGGTAGAAGACTGATCTTTGCTTTTGAAAGAGACTCTGCTCTGTTTACCTAGCTGACATTCTTTGCACAAACTATTTGTAGGTTTCACCAATTTTGGAAGGTCTCTTACACCCTGAATATTGCTTATCTTGATGATGTTATCAAAATTCACATGACACATTCTTCTATGCCATAACCAACTCTGATCAACTTGAGCAAACAGACACCTTTTGTTTGAACCAACCAGATGAAAGATATTACCTTTTGTTTAAGCACCGGATGCAATTTCAGTTCCGGAGCTTGTAAAGATTCTGCATTTTCCTTTCTTGAACTGGAGATCATAGCCTTTGTCCACTAACTGACCAACACTGAGAAGATTGTGCTTCAATCCTTCAACATATAGTACATTACCTGTTTTGCTCTTTCCATCAAAGGAAATAGTTCCCCTACCTCTGATTCTGCCAGCAGAATTGTCACCAAACTTTACCATTCCTCCTTCATACCTTTCCAAATCTAAGAACTTATTCTTGTCACCAGTCATATGGTGAGAACATCCACTATCAATAACCCAATCATCCTTTTCTTCCACTTGAGCAGCCAAAGCTCTTTCCACAACCTTGTGATTGACAGATTCAGAGGATATTGAATCTTCTTCCTTGATGGCAATAAGCACCCATTCATTTCCGGATTTGCTTTCTAGTTCTGATTCATCATCTGTTACTCTTTCATTGTCATCTTCTTCATGAACATAATAGCAGTTCTTTTGAAACCTTTGTCTGTTAGTATTAGACCTTGCAGATCTTTCTGGACATCTTGAAGCAAAATGACCAATCTTATTGCAGTTGAAACACTTAAAGGGTAGTTTTCCTTCATACTTACCGGATCCTCTTGGCAGTCTCTTTGCAATGAGGGCTTCAAGTTGAGCTGTTTCTGCTTCTTCTTCTTCCATGTCTCTTCTTGCTTGATCATACCATGACATCTTCCTTGATGAGTTTTCTCCCAGATCAAATCTCTGTTTGCCTTTCACATAGGCACTGGCTTTGAAAGCAGATTTAGTCTTGGGAGGATCATCTCCAAACTCGGTCATTTCAAATGCAGCTAGTTTGCCAGCCAGTTGTTCTCTTGTGACAGTTGTGTGGGCTCTGAATTCATCAATGGCAGCAACCTTGATTTTGTAGGCAGCAGGAAGGGATCTTAGGATTTTGCAGACAATCTCATTTTCATCTAGAGTTCCACCAGCATTTCTAATTCCACATACCAGCTCATTCACTCTTGGCATAAAGGTAGTGATGTTTTCATCATCTCTCATCTTCAATCTTTCAAATTTCCCTTTCAGACTTTGCAACCTTGCACTTTTGACAAACTCATCTCCTTCATACAAAAGTTCCAGTTTAGTCAGGATCTCATATGCAGTTGGTAGGTCAATAACATTTGAGAGATCTGAATCATTCAATGTGCTTAGTAGGGCTTCCTTGGTCTGCAGATTATTTTCAGCATCTGTGATTTCATTCAGAGTTGTCGGACCACCTTGTGGAGGTACATATGGTTTTGAGACCATAGCCAAGTATGCTTTTCCCATACATTCCAAGTGACACTTCATGCGACCTTTCCAGAGAGTGAAGTTGGTTCCATCGAACTTCGTACTATCCTTCTTGTATGACGACATCCTGGATCTCCTCAAGCAGTTAAGCTCCTTTCAGAGGAACTTGGCTCTGATACCAATTGTTGGATTTAAGGCATACAACTGAGAGGGGGGGGGGTGAATCAGTTGTATAAAACTTCTTGTTCTTTCAAACACTTGATTCTTCGTTGTTAGTTAACAGCATATCAATTAATCATCCATGAAAGCATAATACATAAACACAAGAGCAGATAAACATCAACACATTGAACACCAAGATTTTGACATGGAAAACCCAGTTAAGGGAAAAACCACGGGGTGATTAACCCAAGGATTATTCTCTGTTAGAAGAATAAGAAAAAGAATGGCACTTGCCAATTAGGGCTCACTGCCCGAGCACACTGCTCACAAAGAGGCCCACTGCCTACAAGGAGACACACTGTCTACAAAGTGATAAGAATCACAATCTTAAACTGGATAATGACATCTCTACCATGTCCAGATCAGTTCCATTTAAGCCCAAAAACCTCTGCTCTACCTTTCGCACTTCTCTTCGCTATGCCACACTCATCCACACAATCCACACTTCGAAATGAACTCACAAACCGTTATTTATACAAGACATCGACTTAGGAACAAACATCTAAGTCGGCAAACAACCATAAGAGTATCCGCAAGATGAATAACACATCCGGTCGGCCACCACAAGAACATTCGCAGGATGAACAACTCATCCGGTCGGCTAAACAGAGCAAGAACTTCATCCGGAAGAATAACTTCAATTCTGGGCTCTACTATCAATGCGGACCAACAACACAACCTCAGCATGATCCAAGAACCTTCACAAGCCTGCCTGAATGACCAGGTACATCCGCACTTTCTTTACTTACTAGAATCTCTTCTCTTCCTTATCTGGAACTTCAACAACACTGTCTGTCGCCACTGTCATAATGCTAGAGGTACTTCCGGACCTCCAAATCATACACAACTTGAGATGGCACATCACAAGGACATCCCAAAGACTCCTTCCAATCCGCAGATTAGGATTATACAGTTCCGGACCTCACCGGACCTTTTTGTGATCCTCTGTCACCTCTGAATACTTGCCGGAACCGGTTCTACACCGACAGCCACAACTCCTTCAGATCTTCATGCGAACCTCTGAAATCTTAACTAAAGCATCTCAAGACTCATATCTACAAACCCTTTAATCCGCATCCTCCGGTTCTCAACCTATACAATACATTTGCTTTCTTCTCATCACGGTTCTTCACTGTTCCTGACTGAGGCTAATTTTCTCAATATCCTCAGCACACAGCTCATCCAATCCTTCTTATCAATGCAATATGAGTATGTTGACATCAATGACAACACTGGCTCACCTCATACTTGCAACAAGGGCCACTTCCGGAAAAGAAGGAGTGTGGGAGACCGATGGTCTGTGGTTGGAGGTTAAGCTCCTTGAAGATACTTTCTCTTCTTAATTCTTGAGGATTTCCAAGACTTGAATTTGGATGGTCGACAATCGAGATGTAGTGACATTGGTAAATTCCTATTTTAGATTTGTTCTATGTAACTTTTAACAACATATTGTTTAAATGTTATGGATGATTATTTCCTTTTGTTTTAAGTTATATATTCATGATTATTGTAAGTTGATGGATGTTCTTCTTGGTTATAAGAATTGGAAACAAACTACTTTTCTATTTTAAACTTTAAAAAAAATTATTACCTTTGGTTAAAACTTAGTTTTTAGGGTGAAATTGGAACTGGGTGTTACATATGGTATCAGAGCTAACTAGGTTCAGCACTAGGGCTGATGAGTCCACTAACCTGATTAGGAATCAATATTATGCAGGAAGCTAATGATTTGATTTACTATGCCAGGATGGTATGTATCAAGAAAACTGCAAGGAAGTCCTTCGCTGGTAAGGAACGTTATCTGCAAGCTAAGTAGAAATGACTTGCGATGATCAAGACTATTGAGAAAATGAATGATGAAAATGACATTTGGCTAGATGATGTGGAAAATTTTGCCAATGCTCTGTCATGACTCAAATGAATGAAAAAAAAACTCCTAGAGACAGCTAGGACATCAGCTTGAATCATGGTCAATTGCTGCCCTATTAGTGTACCAATGACCACTAGGGATCCCCGTATACCATCTAGAGATGAAATCATTGTATTATCATTTGATAGCGAGTTTGAGGGTTATACACCTCATGAATATGTGTCAGACAATGAATCCAAAGGTTACACCCCACTTGTAAATACTGAGTGAAACATGAGATATGTCTATCTTTAAAGAATGTATATACAGGTTTGCAAAGTATAATAAAGACAAATTTTGGTTTGAGAATAACTATGGTTATGAGCAATTGTTATGTTTTAATAATATACAAAATGATAAATCATAGAACTGATTAGTACTTGCTTAATCAGGTGAGAAAACAAACAATCATGGATCAATCAGAGTTTAATGATGGGGAAGATCGGGAAGGTCACAACTCTCAGGAAAACTCCATCGATAAATTGGACAAAATTCTTAATATGCTTACTAAAACTAAGGAAAGGTTGGGCAAATTGGAAAAGAAAGTGAATGAAACCGGGATTACAGAGGGTGAAAATGAGAATTCTAATAATGCAAGTAAAAGTAAACAATAGGATCTTGGCACGTCAAGTGAAAACCAAGATGATAGTGAAACTTAGAGGGAGACAAAAGACAAACTTGCACTGGAACTATCTAAGGATATGAAAAAGTTTATCCCTCCCAAATTTGACGAAACAAAAACTAGTGATGCAGCAAAAGCATGGTTAACGAAAATGGAGAAATACTTTGAAATCAGAAATTACTCTGAGATTACAAAGGTAGTGTGGGGAGCATATCAGTTATCTGGAGAAGCATCCACTTGGTGGATGAACAAGAAAATGGAACTAGAATTAAGTCCCTTGAAGGTGACATGGAATGAATTTGTGGAACTTTTTCAAAAAAGGTGGTTACCACAACTATATTTTGATCAAAAGTTAACAGATTTCCAAAACCTCAGGCAAGGTGATCTGTCTGTAGTTGAATATGCAAAAAATTTACTAGATTGTTGAAGTATGTTCCTCAATATCAAAAGGATGAAAGATTTCGGATACGAAAATTTATCATGGGACTCAATCCTCAGATTGGCAGTGAGGTGGAGGTGCATGGTCCAAACAGAATGGACTAGGTGTATGAGAAAACAATTAAGCAGGAACAAAAGATCAAATCCATTTCCGCTTACCATGAAAAGAAACATAAGAGATTTGATAAGAACTACAATGATCAAACTTTTAAAAGGAAGAATGATAAAGGATATGGAAACAGGAGGTTCGATAAAGGAAATCGAAAAAATAAAGGGGGATTTGGTAATGAACGTAGAAATGAAGACTATAAGAAAAATGAGAAATTTAAGAAGAATGATCATGTTTTGAGTAAACCATCTGAGAAAAGAGGACCAATTGGAGGATGTTTTTCTTGTGGTGGAGATCATTATGCTAATCGTTGTCCTAATAAAAAGCAGAACGGGTAGCCTAGGAATACGATACTTCCTTCGTAGCAAGAAGCGTTTCAACAAAGGATTCATGCCGCCCTTGACAATCGACAAGCTGAGTATCAAATTACTCCCATTGAGATGATAGGTACATTATTTGGAGTTCCTGTTTCTATTATGTTTGATACTGGTGCAACAAAAAATTTTGTGTCATCTAGAGTCTTAAGTAAATTTTCTAGAAGAGCTGGTTTTATGTCAAAACCGTGGATAGTTGAGTATGCAAATCACTCAAAGTCTCAGGTAGAGCAATGTTTGTTCGAAGCTAAGATTGATATTTCAAACTTCTCCACTGAGGTAAATTTATATGTAGCACCTTTAGGGTCCTACGATGTCATCTTAGGAATGAATTGGTTGTGGAGACATAGGGCCAAGGTAGATTATTTTCATAAAACAATTGAGTGTCTAGATGATAAAGGAAATATAATAAATTTTTAAGGTATTCAAAGGGAAATAAGGATTAGATCTATTTCTTCAAAATAATTAAAGCGGGCTAGGCGTAAGGGATGTCAACTTTTTGCAGTCAAAATGGATCTAGTAGAGGAAGCCTTAGAGAAGAAAACATTTGAGGAAAAATATCCATATCTTTGCAATTTCAGTGATGTATTTCTTGAGGAACTGCTAGGCTTGCCTCCAAAAAGAACCTTTGATTTTTCCATAGATATTAAACCAGGATCTGAGCCAGTATCTAAAGCTCCATATCGAATGACCACTACTAAACTTATGGAATTGAAGGCTCAATTGCAGGAGCTATTGTCTAAAGATCTAATTAGGCCAAGTGTATCACCATGGGGAGCTCTGGTTATTTTCATCAAGAAGAAGGACAAAACCCTTAGACTGTGTATAGATTATTAGATGCTAAATAAGGCAACAATAAAGATTAAGTATCCACTACCACATATTGATGATTTATTTGACCAAATGCGTGGTGCATCAGTCTTTTTTAAGATAGATTTGAGATCTGGATACCATCAGTTGAGGTTGAAAGATGAAGATATTCACAAAACTGCATTTAGAACAAGATATGGTCATTATGAGTTTATTGTGTTTCCATTTGGATTAACCAATGCACCTGCCGCTTTCATGAATCTCATGAATAGTGTTTTTAGATATTGCCTTGATAAATTTGTCCTAGTTTTCATAGATGATATTTTGATATATTCCAAAAATGAGGAGCATAGACAGCATCATCAAATTGTTTTGCAACGATTAAGAGAACACAAATTGTATGCGAAACTCTCGAAATGTACTTTCTCGAAATGTACTTTCTTTCAGAAAGAAGTGCAGTATTTGGGACATACAATATCAATTGAAGGGATATTAGTTGACCCAGCTAAAATTAAGGCAATTATGGAATGGCCTGTACCTTCCAATGTTTCAAAGGTACAAAGTTTTATGGGATTGGCCAGATATTACAAAAAAATTGTTTTGAATTTCTCAAGTATTGCTAGTCTAATTACTTCCTTGCAGAGAAAAGGAAAACAATTTGTTTGGACTGAAGAATGTCAAAAGGTATTTGATTTGTTAAAAAAAAAGTTAACAACAACACCAATCTTGAAAGTCGCTGATCCTGAAGGACAATTTAAGGTTATTACTGATGCCTTGGGAGAAGGGTTAGGAGGTGTACTTATGCAAGATGGACGTGTAATAGCCTATGAATCAAGAAAGATGGAAAACTATGAGCAGAATTACGCTCCTCATGACTTAGAACTAGCAGCAGTGATTCACGCCCTACAGATGTGGCGACATTATTTGTTGGGAAAGACTTTTATACTAAAATCAGATCATCAAAGTCTTCATTACATATTTACACAACCTCATCTCAATGCAAGACAAAGGAGATGGTTAGAATTAATTTCAAATTATGACTTTGAGATTTCTTATATCTAAGGTAAAGAAAATCGAGTAGCTTATGCTTTAAGCAGAAGAAGACACATAGCTTCTATAATCTCTATTCATGCTAATTTTAAAGATTTAGTATTGCAAAGTTTATCTGGAGATGAATATTATGAGTAGGTGAAACAAGCTTTGCAATTAAACCCTAGGGATCTAAGATATGACGGATTCTATTTTGAGTCAGATGGATTGATGAGATTTAAGGGAAGAATCTACGTTCCTAATTCTGTAGAACTTAGAAACCTTGTGTGGAAGGAAGTTCATTGTGCACCTTATTCTGGATACCCAGGAGTAACAAAACTTTTAGCTGATGTCAAGCTGCTATATTTCTGGAAAGGAATGAAAAGCGATGCTGCAAGGTTTGTGGCAAGTTGTTTGGAGTGTCAGAGAGTGAAGGCAGAACACCAACATCCTGCTGGATTGTTATACCCGCATGATATTCCAAAATAGAAATGGCAAGTCGTTAGTATGGATTTTGTTCAAGGGTTACCAATGTCTATGAATAAACATGATGCAATATTGGTTGTTGTAGATAAACTAACCAAGGTAGCACATTTTATACCAGGGAATTTGACAAATGGAGCTCATATTTTGGCTCAGAAATTTGTGCAAGAAATATTCAGATTGCATGGGGTACCTGAAAAGATTATATCCGATAGAGATGCTCGAATAACCTCTCAGTTTTGGCAAACTTTATTTTCAACACTAGGGACTAAACTCAATGTGAGCACCGCTTATCATCCTGAAACTGATGGGCAAACAAAAAGGGTTAACCAGGTCTTAGAAGATTTTTAAGAATGTATTGCATGGATCAGCAATACAAATGGGAGGAATATTTACCTTTTGTTGAATTTGCCTATAACAATTCCTATCATTCTGCCATTAAGATGGCACCATTTGAAGCATTATATGGAAGGAAATGTAGAACTCCTATAAGCTGGGATAAGCTGGAAGATAGGATAAGCATTGGACCTGAAATGCTTGTGGATATGGAAGAAAAAGTGAAAATGATTAGGAAAAGGTTGGCAGAAGCCAATGACAGGCAAAAAAGTTATGCAGATCACAAACGGGTGCCTAGACATTTCTCCGTTGGTGAGAAAGTTCTTTTACGAGTGAAACCCCATAAAAGCTCAATCAAATTTGGTAAATCATCAAAGTTGGCTCCTTGATATGTCAGACCTTTTGAAGTCCTTGAGATTATCAATCCAGTGGCCTACAAAGTTGCTCTACCTCCAGTCTTGTCCAAAATGCATAATGTCTTTCATGTTTCATACCTAAAGAAATATTTTGTAGGTAATGACCACATTCTTAAATAGAATTCTTTATAGATACAAGAGCCAGGAGTGTTTGTGATCAAGCCACTCAAGGTGCTCGAAATGCGTAAACTTCGTTTACGTAATCGAGAGGTTTTGCAATGCAAAATTTAGTGGGACCAATATGGCGAGGATAGCACCACATGGGAAGACTATAATGACATCTACCAAAGATTTCCTTATCTTTTCAAAAACAATAATGTTAAACTATAAAAGTTTGTTTTATGTTAAAATTTTGCTTGGTAAACTCAATCATCGAGGACGATGATTCTTTAGGGGAAAGATATGTTACATCCCCTTTTTTTATTCAATATTACTATTTACTTTTTCTTAAATAGTACAGTTATGTGGATATGTTTTTAACATCATAGGAACTGATGATATAAATAGAGAAGGTTAATTTTATGAAATTATGGAATCTATTTGATTATGATCAATATGATGTTATGAATTAGAATTTCTTTTCGATATGAAAATGAAATGATTTGATATAAATATGTTTTGAGTAGAATATTGGTGCTTTGACCGCAAAATTGTATGTGAGATTGTCAATGACAGGAATAGATGGAACATGTTCACCAAGAAGAAAGAAGAAGAGAAAGTATCTTTGAGAATGAGAGAATAGACTCTAGAATATTCCATGGGTGCTTGCCACTGAAAACACAAATCAGGTAGACAAACCTAGATGCTTTGAGTTTGGGCTAAGTCAATTTTAGTCGAGATATCGACGTCTGTTAGAATAGGTCTTTCTCCTTTCGTAAGTCATCGTTTAGAGTATGGGAAATTGACATCAGTGTCGTAATACTCTGAATCATGTCGTCAAATATGAATGACTGATATATTGTTTATATGTAAATATTGTTAGACTTAGGGCACACAACTAAGAGGGGGGGTGAATCAATTGTACAAAACTTTCTTGCAATTAAACACTTAACTCCACTTTGCAAATCAACAGTATAATAATAAATCAATCAAGGAAACACAATGCAACAAATTAAGAGCAAAAACACATCAACACATGAGACACCAAGATTTTGACGTGGAAAACCCGGTTAAGCAAAAAACCATGGGATGATTAACCCAAGATTGTATTCTCTGTTAGAAGAATAGAAAGAACAAAATGGCACATGCCAATTAGGGCTCACTGCCCAAGCACACTACTCACAAGAGGCTCACTGCCTACAAGAGACACACTGTCTACAAAGAAATAAGTATCACATACATGAACTAGAGAATAGCATCTTCACCATGCTTGAATCGGTTCCATTTAAGCCCAATACTTCTGCTCTGCCTTTCGCTCTCCTCCTTACTACTACACCCTCATCTCAACAAATACAACTTTGAAATGACTTCACAATCCCTTATTTATACAAGACATCAACTTAGGAATGATCATCTAAGTCGGCAAATATCAACAAGAACATCCACAGGATGTGTAACTCATCCAGTCGGCCAATCTCAGAAAGAACATCATCTGGAGGTTATTCTTTAGTGCGAGCTCCAACTTCAATGTGGACCACCAAAATGAACTGGACATGATCTAAAGACCTCCACAAGCTTGCCTGAATCACCAAGAACATCCATACTTCATCTGCTTACTAAAATCCATCTCCCCTTCATCCGGAACCTCAAGAACACGGTCTGTCATTACTGTCACAAAGGAATAGATGCTTGTAGACCTTCAAACCACAAACCAATCTAGTTGACACTCCATAAATACTTCCTCAACACTCCCTCAAATCTACAGAACAGGACAAAGCAATTATGGATCTCACCGGACCTATCTGTATCACTCTGTCATCTCTGAACACCTATCAGAACCATTTTTTCTTGAGCCGCCACACCTTCTTCAGATCTTCATGTGGACCTCTGAAATCTCTACTGGATCACCTTAAGACACATCTACAAACCCTTTAATCCACATCCTCTGATCCTCATCCTATCTTGGACTTTTGCCTTACTGTCATCACTGTTCTTCATTGTTCCTGATTGAGACTAATTTTCTCAATATCCTTAGCTCACAGCTCATCCAATCCTTATCATTAATGCAATAGGAGTATGTTGACATCAATGAAAACACCAGTTAGGCCCATACTTGCAACAATCTCCCCCTTTGTCATTGATGGGAACATATGATGTGAAAAATTATTTTAACCATCAAGACAAGAACTTCTTCTCATTGTCACAACTCCCCCTATCAGCAACAACCATTCACATGTCTTCTCTCCCTTTACTGCTTCCCCTTTGATTAGAAACCACTTGTTTTTCACATGTCTTCTCTCCCCCTTTGACATCAATGGCAAAGGGCACATACTTGCAATTCCAACATGTCAGAATCATACCTGCTGCTCCCCCTGCGTAGCAGCTCCCCATCATCAATCCGGACCACAAGATAGGACTGTGATATCCATCAGACTGATGCACATTAGTCCTCCTTAGTTCATCACCAGAGGGGCAATAACCCCTAACTTTTCCCTGAGATACTCAAAAGAGTCCTTAGGTAGAGGTTTAGTGAAGATGTCTACAGTCTGATCCTTGGAAGGCACAAACTCCAATCTGACTTCATTCTTGTTCACTTGCTCTCTTAAAAAGTGAAACTTCATGGATATATGTTTAGTCTTTGAATGCAACATCATATTCTTAGATATATTTATTGTACTTGAATTGTCACAGAAAATTGTGATAGGCTCCTCATACTCCACTCTGATGTCTCTTAGCATCTGTTTCATCCACAAAACTTGAGTGCAACTACTTGCTACTGTAATATATTTTGCTTCTGTTGTGGACAGAGATATTGCCTCTTATTTCCTGCTTAACCAAGAAACCAATCTCTTCCCCAAAAAGAATGCTCCACCACTGGTGCTCTTCTGGTCATCCACATCTCCTGCCCAATCAGCATCTGTATATACATGAAGAGAAAAATCATGATCTTTAGGATACCATAGACCATACTCAACTATCTCTTTTAGATATCTAAAAATCCTCTTGATTGCCATGACATGAGATTCTCTAGGATCAACCTGAAATCTAGCAACAAAACCAATAGCCTGCATAATGTCTAGTCTAGTTTGAGTAAGATACAACAATTCTCCAATCATTGACCTATACTTTTTTTGATCAGCCTTGAGAGAGTCATCATCCTTGCTCAACTTACATCTGATTGCCATGGGAGTACTCATTTGCTTTGAGTCTTCCATCCCAAGTTTCTTCAACAATTCTTTCACATATTTGGTTTGAGAAATGAAGATTCCTTTCTTTGTTTGAGTGATTTGTAGGCCTAAGAAGAAATTCATTTCCCCAAGTATGGACATCTCAAATTCACTTTTCATTTGATTTGCAAAGGTTTTACACATACTATCTCTTCCTCCAAAAATGATATCATCAACAAATACTTCAACAATCAAGATATTTTCATGGTCAATTTTGAAATACAAATTACTATCAGCAGTACCTTTGTTGAAACCAATCTTCAAAAGATGTTTATCCAATCTTTCATATCAGGCTCTTGGGACTTGCTTCAATCCATATAGTGCCTTCTTCAACTTGCAGACCATATCACCATGATCAGACAATTGAAATCCATCCAGTTGCTCAATGTATACTTCTTCTTCCAAGACACCATTCAGGAAGGCAGACTTGACATCCATTTGATATACTTTGAAATCCTTAAAGGAAACAAAACCAAGAAATAATCTGACTGCTTCAATTCTTGCCACTGGAGCAAAAATTTCTTCAAAATCAACTCCTTCTATTTGAGAGTAACCCTTGCAGACCAATCTGGCTTTATTTCTGATTACTTCACCAACTTCATTCAGTTTGTTCTGGAAGACCCATTTTGTTCCAATCACATTCTTATTTCTAGGTCTGGGAACAAGATCCCAAGTGTGATTTTTCTCAATTTGCATCAGTTCTTCCTCCATTGCTTTAGTCTAGTTTTCATCATTGCAAGCTTCATTCACTGTCTTAGGTTCAATCTTTGAAATCAGACAATACTCTTATGAATCTTGAGCAATCCTTCTTCTTGTTTGTACACCTTTGCTTTTATCACCTATGATTTGATCTTTAGAGTGGTTCAGTCTTACATACTTAGGAACTTTGGGAGATTCTTGCATTTCTGCTTCTTGATCAGGCTCATTAAAACTCATCTCTTCTTCCTGATTTACGGGATCAGTTTGAATCTGACTTTCAGAAGAGGCTTGGGCTCCTTGAGTCAGAACACTATTCTGATCATCTTCATCATATTCATAAAACCTTGAGGGTTTTTCAATTCCTTCATCAACCTTCACATTTGTACTTTCTATAATCTTTCTCAATCTCTTGTTATAGCACCGGTATGCTTTGCTTTGAGTAGAGTAACCCAAGAATATTCCTTCATCACTTCTAGCATCAAACTTCCCTAGATCTTCATCTCTTTTGATGTAACATTTGCTACCAAAGACTCTGAAATACCTTACAGTAGGAGTAATGCCAAACTAGAGTTCATAAGTAGTCTTACCGGTATTGCTTCTGATTTGAACTCGATTGAGAGTATAGACTGTAGTGCTAACAACTTCTCTCCAATAGATCTAAGGAACATTTTCTTCCATCATCATGGTCCTAGATGCTTCCTAGATGGTCCGATTCTTTCTTTCCACTACTCCATTCTGCTGTGGAGTCCTAGGACCAGACAACTGTCTCTTTATTCCATGCTTCTCAGAGAATTCTATGAACTCATCGGATGTGAATTCTCCACCTCTATCAGACCTCAGACATTTCAATTTTAATCCAGTTTCATTCTCTACCATAGCCTTGAATATTTTGAATTTCTCAAGAGCTTCTAATTTCTCTTTCAGAAAGGTTACCCACATCATCCGGGAATAGTCATCAATTAGTAACATGAAGTATTTGTCACCTTGTACACTCCTGATTCTTGCCAGACCACAAAGATTAGTATGAACTAAGTCCAATAATCCGGTAGAGGACAGTTCCTTACTCTTGAATGTGATTCTACTCAGCTTACCCAACTGACATTCTTTGCACAAGATATTAGTAGGTTTCACCAATTTTGGAAGATCTCTTATAGCCTGAGTATTGCTTATCTTGATGATATTATCAAAATTCACATGACACGTCCTCCTATGCCATAACCAACTCTGATCAACTTGAACAAATAAGCAACTTTTACCAGTACCAACCAAATGAAAGATATTACCTTTTGTTTGAGTACCGGATGCAATCTCTGTTCCAAAACTTTCAAAGATCTTGCATTTTCCATTCTTGAATCGGAGATCATAGCCTTTGTCCACCAACTATCCAACACTAAGAAGATTGTGCTTCAAACCTTCAACATAGAATACATTACCGGTTTTGTTCCTTCCATCAAAAGAAATAGTTCATCTTCCTCTGATTCTACCAGCAGAATTATCACCAAAATTTACCACTCCTTCATACCTTTCCAAATCTATGAATTTGTTTTTGTTACTTGTCATATGGTGAGAGCATCCACTGTCAATGACCCAGTCATCCTTTTCTTCAACTTGGGCAGGTAGAGCTCTTTCTACAACTTTATGATTGATAGATACAGAGGATATTGGTTCTTCTTCCTTGATAGAAATAAACACCCATTCACTTCTGGATTTGTTTCATGTCTCTGATTCATCATCTGTTACTCCTTCATTATCATCTTCTTCATGAACATAGTAACAATTCTTTTGGAACCTTGATCTGTTAGGATTTGGCCTTGAAAATCTTTCCGGACACCTTGAGGCAAAATGACCAATCTTATTGCAGTTAAAACAATTAAAAGGTAATTTTCCTTCATACTTACCAGATCCTCTTGGCAGCCTTTTTGCAATAAGGGCTTCAAGTTGAGCAGTTTCTACTTCTTCTTCCAGGTCTTTTCTTGCTTTTTCATACCATGACAGTTTTCTTGAAGAGTTCTCTCCTGGATCAAACCTTTGTTTACCGTTAACAGAGGTACTGGCTTTAAATGCAGATTTAGTCTTAGGGGGGTCATCTCCAAACTCTGTCATTTCAAATGTAGCCAATTTGCCAGCCAATTGATCTCTTGTGACAGTTGTATGGGCTCTAAATTCTTCAATGGTAGAAGCCTTGATTTTGTAAGAAGCAGGTAGGGATCTGAGAATTTTGCCAACAATCTCACTTTCATCCAAGACTCCACCAACATTTCTAATTCCACAAACAATCTCATTTACTCTTGGCATAAAAGTAGTAATATTTTCATCATCTCTCATCTTCAGATTTTCAAATTTCCCTTTCAAACTCTGTAACCTTACACTTTTAACATACTTGTCTCCTTCATGCAAAAGTTTCATTTTTTTGCCAGATCTCAAAAGCAGTTGGTAGGTCAATAACATTTGAGAGCTCTAAATCAGATAGTGCGCTCAGAAGAGCCTCTATAGTCCGCAGATTGTTTTCAGCATCTGTGATTTCATTTTGGGTTTTCAGATGTTACATCCCTCTTTTCTCACTTGCTTTACTTTTACTTTTTACTTGGGCATAAGTAAATTTGTTGTGATGTTATAGACTTACAACAGGATATGACATGGAATTATATTGAATATCATTTATGAAATCATGGAAATGATTATGTTATTATCGATTTAATATCTATATGATGAGATTTGATTTACTAGTTGAATTTATTGAATAATGATGCACTGATTACATATTGTTGATGACAAGTGAAAACAGGATTACAGGTTATCGACTCTCAGAGAAGAGAGAGAGAGTATCTTTCGAGAAGAGAGATATATAGATCTTGGATTACGAGTGGCCTATTTTCCAAGATGAGTATGATGTGTAACAAAAGTGTGAACCAACGTGTTGTGAGAGGTAAGCCTTAACTTGTCAGTTACTTGAACCCAATCGTTAGGTATTCAATACCTTACGAATATTCAGAAGTCGTAGTAAGTCGTCATAGTCGTTAGAAGTGTTAACGATGTTATTTGAACATGAACTATGGCTATTTATGTTTTACGTAAATATTATGATGTAATTGTTGTAAAATGGTTCTCTTATTTTATTAGAGTCTCTTGATGTGATATAAACAATTCTTTACGTCAAGACGATTTCGTCAAGTATAGAATATGTGAGTTTTGTCCACAATAAGCGACTTGCAATGATTTTGTCAAGTCAAGTCGTGATTCATTGGGGGTCTGTGAAGGGGAGACAAGCTCGACCCTATCACATTACTTGTAAGCTTTTTGACTATTTATTATTATTAACATATTGTGATCAAAGATTAAAATATGGTCAAAGACCATTATTGTAATTATTCTGTTTAATATTATGTTAGTAGGGATTATTTGAGGTATAAGTTCGTAACCACTTTTCCTTATAGGAAGTTATCATCTTGTAAATATCTTCCTTAGTATCGTTATGCTCCAAGGAACCATGTTGGGAACTAGTGGCAAGTATTATGCCACAATATCATTGGCTTGTAACTAAGAGTGGCCATTGGCATGCTATTAGGAGTGCATAACGACTAACTGCAGTAGTGGTTTTAATAACTTGTGATAACAAAATAATTTCATAGTGTTGTTTTGACGATGTCAGCCTCTTGAAGGAAATCTGTAGTGTTTTATGCCACACTTCTCCCTTCTCCTTGCATGTGTCGTCCTTATGTGTAACTTTTACATTGGAAGTGGATTTGTTGCAACCGCTAAGATGTGTAACCGTACGTGATGATTAGATCACTAGTCGGTAGACATGGTATTAATGTAAAAGATTCATTGTGAGTAGTGGTCGATGGAGACTCTGATTTCTTCTCTAACAGAGTGAGTGATGGAAGGAAGTGGAAAATGACTTGTTAAGGACTGGCAGAGTTAAAGGCCATTATGCCACATCACCGTGGGCGCCTTTTGTGGCAGGAGTTTTTCTATTGTTATGAAATAGAAACCGAGAGGAAAATGCCGGGGAAAATCTCTTTCACCGTGGGCGGTTTTTGAGAGATTGGTTTCTGTTAAGAAAAAAAACTGGAAACTGAGAGGAGGGGGGATCATTCCTCCTTGCCATGGAGATAGTGGAAGGAATAGCTTTCTGTTGTTAAGAAATTGGAAACCGGCAGTGTAAGAGGATTCTTCTTCTTCGTTGTGCATGGCTAGGAGGAGTGGTTTTGTTGTGAAGAAATCAGAAAACCAGAGAGGAAGCACGTCCTTTCTGAGGAGAACACAGATAGGAGAGTGCTGTGAGTCTAGAGTCAGAGGAAGATCCTTCGGGGATGACGCCGAGAGCTCGGTGAGGACGAGCTTGCAACAACAGATCTCTAACTCCATCGAAAGGTTTTCATTCTCCTTTATTTTCACAGTCTATGATCAATATTTGTGTCTCTTCTCTGCAATGATAGTGTAATAAGTTTACAACGTATAGGATGCGATAATAATATCATTTTACTGTAAGTTTTGAGGAGGTTGCTTACAAGGAAATGTTATCATTGTTGTCTTCATTAGAACACGAAAACAATGTTGTCCTCTAGAAACACTATCATTACATATCAAGAACAAAACCAGAACGATAATATAACACAGTTTTAAAATATATATACACTAATGTGATAAATGCATGATGCAAAATGTGAACTGTATTCTATTAGTTGTCGGTGATGATGCATGTTTTGAGAGGTTTTTATATGACTGTATTATCGGTTTAAAATTGTCTTGAGAGCACTCGAAACGTTAGTTTCATAGTGAGAAATCACATTGCACCACGTGCCTATTGTTTAAGGAACCTAAACCTCAGATTTAATGCATGTATTGACGTAGATTTTAGACTGTGTCGACAGCCGAATGGTGTGATTTCAACTGGCTGTGGTGTCGGGAGACAAACCCCAGAGTAGGCAAGGGTTGCAAAATGTCTCTCTGTCCAAACAAATAAGAATCCTGAAAATAAGACATTGAATGTCGACAAATGCGTTTGATCATCTCTAGTGTCGTGAGATAGATTCCAAGTCTTGTATTATCTTATTTTACAACTCTTACCTCATTGAACCATGTGAAACCATTTGTTTTGGAAGGAGGTGTAGAGTTGTAGTAACAATATTTATTCTTGGTCGAAAACCATCATGATTTTTGCAATGAAAAGATAAGGGTGGGAAACCCATATTTTTGTGTCAAAATTAAGTTGCATGCGATGATTCTTGCGTCGCAATTACCTTGTAGACCCTTATGAGTCTAAAACTTTAAATCCAGGGCTTACGGGAAATTGTATTATATACTTGAGTATGTTGTATAAACATATGGGAACCGTATAGCCGAGTTAGAGACCACTTAGGAGTGGATATTTATAAATGATGATTTATATGAATATGGGATTATGATTGCATTACAAATGCTATCCAATGAAATAGAAAACCCTTTATTCATCGTGTAAACAGACATGAATCCATAAACTCAGGAATAGAGTAAACCTTTCCTCTATGCGCTAATGCATGAGGAAATTCAAACACCTTGAGGGTATCGAGGATGTTTTATAGAACTTATAAGTGGGTGAACTCATTTCATGAGTAGACATTAATGTGTCATGAACCCTAATTTAGTAAATGTTCATACCTGTCTTGTTACTAGTCAACAAAGATTAACCCTAGGTAGGGACAACTCCTTGTTGAGTTAAAAGTCGAATTGAATTACAAGTCGTAAGCCTCAGATTTTGCAAACATGCAAGAGGTACCATTAAATGGTTAAGTCAAACATTAATTCATTATACCTTTTTCTCACAACTTCTCTAAGCTATTACTTGTCGACAAGGGGTGAATCTCTTATGTTGCGTAGATGCAATGAGAGATACTTGAGAATGAATAGTCTTTCCATAACATTTGTAGAGCAACGATAGTGTCTTATGAAATTACCTAAGTCAGAAAGACTAGGTTTGAGTTAGGCTAAACTCAATAGTTAAATCTTAAACCTAGATATGGTAACTATTATAATAAATCATTGAGGTCATCATTTAAATCGTGATTGAAGGGTCAAGTGCCCTGACAATGCGTAATTATTCTTACTTGCAAGAAGTGATTTAGATTCCTAGACTATAATGCTTAACCTGGTCAAGGTTATCATCTTAGTCATAATTAATCTATCTATATCTATTATGAGACAATAAGTCATGGACCTCGGGAATTGCAATGATGCAATGAGAGTCCTTGTAAAGAAAGAAAGTTGAATAGGTCTATGGATTATGGACAATGAAAGAAATCATGTATGAGTCGGGAAGACTAAATTAATGAAAACGCCATGACTTCATAAGTTGAATGTAGGATGACCAAGTTGAACTATAGGAATATGATAGTATCCAGGTCAAGTTGGAGTGGGTGAACAATACGACAACGTTCATTGCGAACGTCAATTTATATTGAAAACTATGGCCATAGTAATGCATATGTCTCTGCATGCATTGTCGGTTCACTGTATCTAGATTGCACATCCTATCAGGAATCATACTTAGCTAGAGGGTATCTAGGGTTGTATGATAGATAGAGATGTGTAAGATACAACACTATGTACTCGGAAAGGCAAATTACCACTGGTCACCTTGGTATATACTTCTCGTGAAGGGTAGGGCCACTTCCGGTTAGGAAGGAGTGCGGGAGACCGATGGTCTGTGGTTGGAGGTAAATCACTGGAAAGATACTCTCTCTCTAGCAAAAGACATGCTGAGGCTTGCGATAAAGATGTCAGAATTCCAGATGCAGTACATTTCTGAGACTTGTGTTTGTTGAGACTAAGTAAAACATTATTGGATTCAGGTATTTATAATTGATTTATTTTGTAAACATTGTACTTGAGAAAGATAATATGGTCTATTGTATTTAGTAATGAGAGATCTTGTAATTGTAGTTACTCGACTATATGTTGAATAAAAGAAAAATTTTCTCTATCTCATTTTTACCTTGTAAATTTGCTTTATGGTGAATTTTTGGTTTTTACTATTTTTTTTTTAACGTGGATGTTACATCAGACCACCCTGTGGAGGTGTATACTGTGTTGTATCCATGGTCCAGTACACCATTCCCATACATTGCAAGTGACATTTCTTGCGACCTTTCCAAAGATTAAAATTGGTTCCATCAAACTTCAAACTATCCTTCTTGTAAGACGACATCATGGATCTTCTCAAGTGGTTAAGCTCTTTTTAGAGGAACTTGGCTCTGATACCAATTGTTAGACTTAGGGCACACAACTGAGAGGGGGGGTGAATTAGTTGTACAAAACTTTCTTGCAATTAAACACTTAACTCTACTTTGCAATTCAGCAGTATAATAATAAATCAATCAAGGAAACACAATGCAACAAATTAAGAACAAAAACACATCAACACATGAGACACCAAGATTTTGACGTGGAAAACCCAGTTAAGGGAAAAACCATGGGGTGATTAACCCAAGATTGTATTCTCTGTTAGAAGAATAGAAAGAACAAAATGGCACATGCCAATTAGGGCTCACTACTCGAGCACACTGCTCACAAGAGGCTCACTACCTACAAGAGACACATTGTCTACAAAGAAATAAGTATCACATACATGAACTGGAGAATAGCATCTTCACCATGCTTGAATCAGTTCCATTTAAGCCCAATACTTTTCCTATGCCTTTCGCTCTCCTCCTTGCTACCACACCCTCATCTCAACAAAGACAACTTTGAAATGACTTCGCAATCCCTTATTTATACAAGACATCAACTTAGGAATGATCATCTAAGTTGGCAAACATCAACAAGAACATCCGCAGGATGTGTAACTCATCCAGTTGGCCAGTCTCAGAAAGAACATCATCATCCAGAGGTTATTCTTCAGTGTGAGCTCCAACTTCAATGCGGACCACCAACATGAACTAGACATGATCTAAAGACCTCCACAAGCTTGCCTGAATCACCAAGAACATCCATACTTCATCTGTTTACTAAAATCCATCTCCCTTTCATCCGGAACCTCAAGAACACAGTCTGTAATTACTGTCACAAAGGAATAGATGCTTGCGGACCTTCAAACTATGAACCAATCTAGTTGACACTCCACAAAGACTTTCTCAACACTCCCTCAAATCCACAGAATAGGACAATGCAATTCCAGATCTCACCGGACCTATCTGTATCACTCTGTCATCTCTGAACACCTATCGGAACCGATTTTACTTGATCCGCCACACCTTCTTCAAATCTTCATGCAGACCTCTAAAATCTCTACTGGATCACCTTAAGACACATCTACAAACCCTTTAATCTAAATCCTCTTATCCTCATCCTATCTTGGACTTTTGCCTTGCTGTCATCATTGTTGTTCACTGTTCCTAATTGAGACTAATTTTCTCAATATCCTCAGCTCACAGCTCATCCAATCATTATCATTAATGCAATAGGAGTATGTTGACATCAATGACAACACCAGTTAGGCCCATACTTGGAACAAATATATTTATATACTTATGGTTGAGTTGTAAGTCGTGTCTTATTATTTGTTCGGCGCAAAAGTCGGAAGTTGTGCACAAGTCGATCTCAAGTCTTGTTATGCGTTTGCGCTCAATTTGTCATTATCATCATAAAATGCTACGAGCGTATGACGTAAATGTCTCCTTGCGGAATTCAATGGATGTCGAATTGTTCTTTTTTGGGCTATTATCGAATATCAAAGGGTTTAAATGCTTTAAATCTAGAGACCATGGGGTGTAGTACCCTTGGTCGTATGATATTGGAACATGTAATATTTTGTTAGTGTCATTTTGAGATAAATTCCTTTATTCTTTAGTGATGTCGATAATCGGGCAGAAGCTCGAGAGGGACACACTTAAGCTCTTATTAAGAGGTCTTTTATTTTAAATAGTCTTTTGCTTTCATGCTTTAAACCTCAAGATAGTCGTCGGCCTAGCCTTTATTATTATGTTACATTTGTTTTATACTGTTAACTATTTTGAGTAGTGGGATGAGTTGTTAAGTCTGGTAACCGCCACCTCGCCTATGTGGAGCTCCATCTTGGAGAATGATCGTAATTTGTGGGAGTGGCCAAACCATTTTCTGGTTGAGGTCGCATAAGGTTGGAAAATGTTTTTTCATGACCGGTTAGATTCCCTTATCGATAGGTATGGTCGAGTTAGTGGAGGAGATAGTTATTCCTTTGCAGTGAACAAGGGAGATATAGAGTAGTAAGAGTCAGTTTTGGGGAGGGGGGAACACGAAGGAGAAGCGAAACAAGACTGAGCAAGGAGCATCAAGGGGAACGGCTGAGAGAATAGTAAGTGCCGTGGACCAGTTTGTAAGTGAACTCAAGAGACTATTGACAGGTTCTCTTCCTCTCTTCGCTGCGTAGTCATAGTCTCCTTGTTATGAGTAATGTCTTAACTAGCATTTCGTTGGAACATAGAATTTGCTTGAAGATACAAAGTGTTATTTGTTAATAATTGTAGCCTGTGTGTTTTTTCATCATCAAAATGAGAGCAATGTTTATGTCTTCTACACTGCACTACACTGCACCAAAGATGTGAAACCTACGGTTTGTTGTATTGTCTGACAAAGGTCGAGAATAATTGTATAGTCATTGGTTTAACCTTAGAAGGTTTATAGTTATGTGTAGGGTGCAAATCTGAGTATGTATTTGTCATAAAACATTTCACCACTATTACAAACCGCAGTGGCAAAACATTGGTCGATAGAGAATAAGATCTCTTTGGACAGTCGAATACAATACCTTGGCTCTGTCAAGATTAAAGGTCAGTTAGTATTAGAGTAAAAAACTTGTTTGTGTCAACCATCAACGGAGGATTATTATTAGTGAAGAGGTGCAAGTCGTAACATGCAAGACTTCACTGTTATCCTTTTTTTCTGAGTTTAAAACTAGTCGGTCAACCATGGAAAAATTCTTAACCTAGCTACGAATAATAACAAGCTTTAAACTATTTTCTTTTAAAGGTGATTCTTTTGCTATTGAAGTATTTAAACTATTATTTTTTTGAGAGAAAACCTTATTGTTATACCAATTATTATTATGAAGTTTTTACAAACAATGTAATGAGTCTTTTGTCAAGTCTCAAGCTTAGACTTACATGCAATCTAAATTGCTAGAAGAAATTATATGACAAGGTTTTCTAATGTATAGATCGACAAGATTAAGCTATGTCAAAGATTTCGACACGTCAAAGTAGTACATTGTGAGTGTTAAATTTTAACGTAGGGTTTTCAAACATTGTATTCTTTAAATTGGCTTTTAGTGAAACCCTTCCAAAACAACAGAGTTGAGTTTAGTGTCCACTCAAGAGTGGATAATTTAAACAATGGGCTAGCTTAGAGATCATTGTAACAATGCGTAGCGTTATCTGAATAATCAATATGCTAGGAAACCATTATTTTATCAACCTTTTTTATCTCTTTCTTTGCTTTTCCTTCTTCACATATCTCCTCATTAATCTGTGTTAGGAACTGAACTAACTGAGGATAGGTTAGTTCTTTCATTTCAATATTTTCAACTACCAGATTCTCAAGAACTTTCTTGTGATAGAATTCTCCTATCATTGTACCAAAACTTTTCAGAAAAGTAGTGAACGTGAATTCGTGATTTTGCTCACGGCCTGACAAATAGAAATTCTCATATTGGACATCACAATATTGCTTGATATATTGAGGTCCTTACATTTACCTTTGATAAACTTGTTGTAGGCCAACTTTTCTCTTGTGTCTATTTTTCCAACAAACAGACGTGTCAGCTGAGCACAGACTTGATCTGTACCTCTGTCTAACAGACTTTCTCTGTAAGCATCATCTAGACGATCCCAAACATGTCGAGCAACACCAGTCATTGCATTCAAAGCTTGCTTGATTACCTACTTTTCATCAACATCAGCATTAGTGGATATATAATTGGTTATCCAAGCTCGCATTGCATCAATTGTTCTTGTATTTTCTATATCTTCAAAATGATCAAAGTTAACAAGAGGGGGAGTGTCTGCTTTCAGAGTTTGAATATTTTTAAATGGATCAATGGGGTTAGATCCATTAGGATTAGAACTAGAACCATGAGCCATTTGAAACGTTCCCTCAACTTGTTCTGCTGGAGTGGTTTCTCTTAATGTCCCTGATGAGGGATCATAAACTTTTTCAATCACAGGCTGCCTAACTTCTGTCTTTAACTTAGGTCCTTCATACTAAGCCTGTAGATAACCCTTTGCACTAGAAGGGAAATTCTTTGTTTTCACAGTCTGCTATTGTCGGACAGTATGAGTCACTGTTTGAATAGTCTGAGACTCTTCTTGAAGGGCAGACTTAATATCAGAGCATTTCGATTTGATGGAATCGCTCATTAGTAGTTGTGATTGTGCAATTGAATGTACTTCAGATATCTCAGTGAGCCTCTGACTATTATGTTTAACATGAATATTCGTAGTGTTCAGTTGGGAACCAAGAACATCACAATCTAATTTTCCTTCACTTCTGACTTTCTACAGAAGTTCTCTCTGTTGTTCTAAAGATCATTGCTGAGCAACCCACCAGGTTTCAGCTTGACTTTTGAACTCATTATACTGAACTTTAGGTTCCTGGAGATCTTTATTGACAGAGTTCATCCACTGATCTGTGAGACGCTTTTCCAAGCATTCCAGAGTGGAGATTAGAGAATGAAAATTCTCTTGAGTACTGAGGCATGCTTTTTCAGCCTTGACTGCTTCGATCTGATGCCAGATCTTTCTATCCTCAGCAAAGAGCATAGATTTCGTAAGACAGAGGTTTGTCTAGTTAAGAAATTTGCTTTGACTGGTTCCTTGAGAACTTTCATGAACAGGAGATTTCTGAAGTCCATGAAAAAGCTTTTAGCACACCTGCAGGTTCTTGTCTTGTTCCCGGTACTATACCTCCTTTTAAGGATTTTATTTTGTATGATACAATCGGAACTTTTGGAGCTGATTTCTGGCCTTTGTAACATAGCTGCAAATGACAAATAAAGTGCGGAATAGCATATCTAATTTTCACATAAATCTTATAGAGATTATTACATCGGATACTTAGGAACATTACATTCATCATCTTACAATGCGCGCTGGCATAGACTGAGATCTTACAGTGGAAAGTATGCTTAAAAGAGTAGAGAGAATCCTCTTATGTCTTAAGCACTACTTCCTACATTAAGAGCATAACTATGAACTAAAGGAGAAATTTTATCTAAAGACTGAAGAAACCTGAACTAAAGACTAGAACTCTAGACTCTCTAGGATTTCACTTCGCTAGAAATCGTTGAGAAATGCAGGCGGCCCGGCGACCTTATATAGGAGGAGCGGGCAAATCTTTTAACCCCGATCTCATAATTCTTTTGAAATCCATCCATGAAGAGTCAACACGTTGCAAACCTTATCTGAAGGATGACCCGGTTGAGGATAAGGATTCCTCTGGTGGGACCAATTCATCCGTGAACAAAGATAAGATCGACCGACCGACACAACTTTACAAGATTCCCTTTTATCACGAGAGAGAAAACTCGTGCTTACGATAAGGTATGTAAGCTAACCCCTTTTACCGTGGTGTGGTCCACGTCTATCATGTTTTTCTCGAGATGATAGATATTCTTGATGGATGACAAGCCCATCCATTAGCCTAGGACCCAGTACTATGAGTGGAGCTGGAGGTGTCAGGATTTGGCTGGTTGAAAATGCAGCCTTCACAAAGTTCTCCATCGGGATGAGTGCAATCGGGTGAGCGGTAGTGTCCACTGGCCCCATACGTTGGTATTCTAGGATCATCTTGTGACCAGTCGGCACAGTTGGCACAGGTTTGTGTGGATGCATGAGGTAGACATCCTGAAGGTCGACTTGCTTCTTGTTCTTTCCAGATGATACTCATTGTTTTAAGCTTATGGGGTCCATACAATCCGCGGGTCATAGCCTAAGGGGTAGCACCATTCATGCGATATGTCTTTGTATGAATCCAGACAAGTGTCTAGTGCGTATAGAAATATCGCAATCTATTTTTTACTGTCCAATGCTCGAAGACTGAGGAGGAACCAGCAGGACCGTAGACTTGACAAAGATGTCTACTGATTGGATTGTCTTCAGGAGATCCAAAAACAAGTTTGAAAATACATCTCGTATAAGCAGTTGTTCCTTCAAACTGTAGATCAGCTGCGGGAGGGTAAGGTCCTTGAAACAGGTTCCGAATGAGTGTCTTTCCATCTTCGTCATTTAGCCATTGATATGGTCGTGCTACCGGAGGATTCAGAAATTAGACTGGGAGGACAAAGTCCCCACACCAATTTTGGAGAACATGTCCAATGTCAGGATCAATGGGTTCTGCTTCAGCAGAGAACTGGAAAAATGGTTGATCAGTCCATAATCCTGGAGAGGTTAATTATTGCTTGGAAATAAGCATTCTAAACCTGTCAAACAAAAAATCATTAGCCATTTGATAATTATGCAACTCTCTTCATTGGAAAGGGTTTGTGCTCCATTCGTTGTGACTTGCTTCATACCAACGCTGTTCTCGGATCCTAATGATACGAACAACTCCTTCTGTTTGACGAACAGCGCCTTGTACTGGAGGGTCATTAGAATGTACTTCTCGGGACATGAAATCTGCAAAGATATTTTCAACTCCTGGAAGATGAACAAAATCAAATTCATAAGTACTAAGGAGTTGAGCCCATCGGAGAAGCCGACCTCTTACCACCTTATTCCTGGATTCTTTACGGAAGAATCCCCGCAGGTTCTACAAATCGCTTTTTAGGAGAAACCTTTTGTCGGCTATGAACATTTGAAATGTCTGGAAGGTGTTAACAACCGAAAGGATCTCTTTATGCGTGCTGTGGTAGTCTACTTCACTATTCTTGAAACTACCAGAAATATAGCGAACAATCTCACCTTTGTCTTTGGGATTGAAAGAGATTGTTTTTTGTTCACGAAGAACACCAGCCCAGGCTCCTTCACTGGCATCTGTTTCCACAATTTTGAATCCCTTACCAGGCAGCTTTAATGGTGGAAGCTATGAACATTTGTGTTTGATGCATTCAATTAATGCATCATGCTTTGCGGTCCATGGAGGTGGCTTCTTGCCTAGAAGCTTGTTGAGTTCCAACTTATCTTCAGCAAGCTTACAATAAAACCCTGCAATATAATTTACAAGGCCCAAAAATCGTTGCAGTTCCTTAACAGTGGTAACTGGAAGAAGGGCAATACATCGCAGAATATGTGATTGGGCCTCCATATTCCCCCCCGGAAGAAGCTTGATGCCAATAAAGACAATCTGGGATTGAGCAAACAAGGACTTTACGAGATTGATAGCAAGCCCATGATGTTGACAAAGAGAGAGGAACTGACGGAGGTGATCTAGATGGTGAGCATGTCCTGGCTAAAGACAAGAATGTTGTCGACATAGGGTTGGATGAATTTGGCATAAGGTCGGAATATAACATCCATTCTTTGCTGAAAAATAGAGGGAGCGGTTTTTATCCCGAAGGGAAGTACAGTCCATTCATACAGACCTTGAGGGACAGAGAAGGCTGTTTTATAAAAATCAGCGCTTTTGAGACCGATTTGCCAAAAACCCTTGGTTAAGTCAAATTTGGAATAGATATGACTACCTTGAATAATTTGCCAGCTATGATCTTTGCTAGGCAGAGGATGTCTATTGTCAACAAGACATTCATTTAACGGCTTATAATTTACAACCAGCCGTTTCTCAGGAAGTTCTTTACCATTTTCATCTACCTTTGGTACATACATAGCATGACAAGAAAATGGTGAGTCAGAAGTTTGGATAAACTTAAGCCTTTCGAGTTCTGCAACTTCTGTTCTGCAAGTTAGGACTTCCGTTGAACTCATAAGAAAATAATGAGCTTTGGCTTTGGGGATGAGTTCATTACCTTGCGGATCTCGCTTTAGAGGGAGATCACAATACAGGTTTCTTTTTTGCTTCTTCAGATCCTTTGTCATGACGGTGTCAGCAAAAGCAGTTTTGATCTCGGTTAGAGATTCTTGACCTGCATCAATTTGTTTAGCTAACCAGACAGAATTGACTGGCTTCTTTTTCTTTTTTGTTGTCAGCTTTGTGGAATAGGCTAAATCTTGATAAAGCCTTGGAAGTTGATACGTGCCTCTGATGATAATGAAATCAGAGTCAATGGTGAAAGGTTCCCATTGTTGAATTGCTTTGCTTCCAATAACACCATCGTAGCCTTCAACTTCATATTGGATAAATATTACATTATCCGTAAACCCGTTAAAACCAATTTGAACAGGAGCAATGCAAAAAGCAGTACTATCTTCTTTTTCAGAATTACCAAAAGTAATTTTAGTAGTGCCTTCCATCCAAGCATCTTGTGGGAAAGCATTATGTCTAGCAATATTTAGATCTGCTCCAGTATCAATGAGAAATGCTAGAGGGTATGCCATAATACGTGGAAAGTGGATAGTAAGAATAATACCAGGGCATATTGTTGTCGACTGAGCAGTTCTTTTATAGGCTTTCATCTGACGGCTACTGGTTCCTTCTTCGAAGATCACTTGAGGTTCCTCTTCTTCTATTTTAACAACATGAGTGATGAGAGGACTGTAAGGACTTCTTCATAGAAAAGATGTTCTTCTGAGAAGGTAGCTTGAGCAGGCAACTGTATAGATCCAGCAGCATTAAACTGACTGACAAACTTATCAAGTTCAGGTGCTTTCTCCATTTCTTCGGTGAGGTAGAAATTCTCCTCATCATCAATTTCTGAAATTTCTGCCCGAGCTTGACTGATAACCTTTTCAAGAAAGGCTTTTCGATTCCTTCTCCAAATGCGTCTGGCCATGCTTCCTGGAGAGGGAGCATCCATCATGGAGCATTGATCAATGGTTGAGGTGGTGGCGGCCGTTGAGCTGGAGGCCTGGGAAACCATGGTGAGGGCCAATAACCATGTTGACTAGTGACAGGGGAAGAGGGCCCTAGTGGTCTCATGGTTGGAGATTTACCTCTTGTAGAGCCGCCTTCAATATTTGGTTGGAGAAAGAAATATTTTCTGGACTTGAGCTGATCTAGTTTACTCATCAGCTTCCTCCATGTTTCCTGACCCATATCCATGGTCTAGAGACGGGATTCAATCTGGACAATGTCTTCAATTACTTTGTCCAGTTCAGCACGGGTGTCCCTTCTGAGCATTCTGCAATAGAAAGAGACTTCTGAATCCTCATCAGAGGATTGAACATCCTTGGTCATTAGATTGACCTGAGCTTGACCCTGTTCTTGCACAGAAACATATGCATCAGACTCCGAGGATATCATCCTCTCCAGTTCTGGATCAGATGATTCAGAATCAGAAAGCACTTTGTAACACAGCTGCAAATGACAAATAAAGTGCGGAATAGCATATCTGATTTTCACATAAATCTTATAGAGATTATTACATCGGATACTTAGGAACATTACATTCATCATCTTACAATGCGCGCTGGCATAGACTGAGATCTTACTATGGAAAGTATGCTTAAAAGAGTAGAGAGAATCCTCTTATGTCTTAAGCACTACTTCCTACATTAAGAGCATAACTATGAACTAAAGGAGAAATTTTAACTAAAGACTGAAGAAACCTGAACTAAAGACTAGAACTCTAGACTCTCTAGGATTTCACTTCGCTAGAAATCGTTGAGAAATGCAGGTGGCCCGGCGACCTTATATAGGAGAAGCGGGCAGATCTTTTAACCCCGATCTCAGAATTCTTTTGAAATCCGTCCATGAAGAGTCGACACGTTGCAAACCTTATCCGAAGGATGACCCGGTTGAGGATAAGGATTCCTCTAGTGGGACCAATTCATCCGTGAACAAAGATAAGATCAACCGACCGACACAACTTTACAAGATTCCCTTTTATCACGAGAGAGAAAACTCGTGCTTACGATAAGGTATGTAAGCTAACCCCTTTTACCGTGGTGTGGTCCATGTCTATCATGTTTTTCTCAAGATGATAGATATTCTCGATGGATGACAAGCCCATCCATTAGCCTAGGACCCAGTACTATGAGTGGAGCTGGAGGTGTCAAGATTTGGCTGGTTGAAAATGCAGCCTTCACAAATTTCTCCATCGGGATGAGTGCAATCGGGTGAGCGGTAGTGTCCACTGGCCCCATACGTTGGTATTCTAGGATCATCTTGTGACCAGTCGGCATAGTTGGCACAGGTTTGTGTGGATGCATGAGGTAGACATCCTGAAGGTCGACTTGCTTCTTGTTCTTTCTAGATGATACTCATTGTTTTAAGCTTATGGGGTCCATACAATCTGCGGGTCATAGCCTGAGGGGTAGCACCATTCATGCGATATGTCTTTGTATGAATCCAGATAGGTGTCTGGTGCATATAGAAATACCGCAATCTATTTTTTACTGACCAATGCTCGAAGACTGAGGAGGAACCAGCAGGACCGTAGACTTGACAAAGATGTCTATTGATTGGATTGTCTTCAGGAGATCCAAAAACAAGTTTGAAAATACATCCCGTATAAGCAGTTGTTCCTTCAAACTATAGATCAGCTGCAGGAGAGTAAGGTCCTTGAAACAGGTTCCGAATGAGTGTCTTTCCATCTTTATCATTTAGCCATTGATATGGTCGTGCTACCGGAGGATTCAGAAATTGGACTGGGAGGACAAAGTCCCCGCACCAATTTTGGAGAACATGTCCAACGTCAGAATCAATGGGTTCTGCTTCAGTGGAGAACTGGAAAAATGGTTGATCAGTCCATAATCCTGGAGAGGTTAATTGTTGCTTGGCAATAAGCATTCTAAACCTGTCAAACAAAAAATCATTAGCCATTTGATAATTATGCAACTCTCTTCGTTGGAAAGGGTTTGTGCTCCATTCGTTGTGACTTGCTTCATATCAACGCTGTTCTCAGATCCTAATGATACGAACAACTCCTTCTATTTGACGAACAGCACCTTGTACTGGAGGGTCATCAGAATGTCCTTCTCGGGACATGAAATTTGCAAAGATATTTTTAACTCCTGGAAGATGAACAAAATCAAATTCATAAGTACTAAGGAGTTGAGCCCATCGGAGAAGCCGACCTCTTACCACCTTATTCCTGGATTCTTTACGGAAGAATCCCCGCAGGTTCTACAAATCACTTTTCAGGAGAAACCTTTTGTCGGCTATGAACATTTGAAATGTCTGGAAGCTGTTAACAACCGAAAGGATCTCTTTATGCGTGCTGTGGTAGTCTACTTCACTATTCTTGAAACTACCAGAAATATAGCGAACAATCTCACCTTTGTCTTTGGGATTGAAAGAGATTGTTTTCTGTTCACGAAGAACACCAGCCCAGGCTCCTTCACTGGTATCTATTTCCACAATTTTGAATCCCTTACCAGGCAGCTTTAATGGTGGAAGCTGTGAACATTTGTGTTTGATGCGTTCAATTAATGCATCATGCTTTGCGGTGCATGGAGGTGGCTTCTTGTCTAGAAGCTTGTTGAGTTCCAACCTATCTTCAGCAAGCTTACAATAAAACCCTACAATATAATTTACAAGGCCCAAAAACCGTTGCAGTTCCTTAACAGTGGTAACTGGAAGAAGGGCAATACGTCACAGAATATGTGGTTGGGCCTCCATATTCCCCCCTGGAAGAAGCTTGATGCCAATAAAGACAATCTAGGATTGAGCAAAGAAGGACTTTGCGGGATTAATAGCAAGCCCATGATGTTGATAAAGAGAGAGGAACTGACGGAGATGATCTAGATGGGGAGGCATGTCCTGGCTAAAGACAAGAATGTCGTCGACATAGGGTTGGATGAATTTGGCATAAGGTCGGAATATAACATCCATTTTTTGCTAAAAAATAGAGGGAGCGATTTTTATCCCGAAGGGAAGTACAGTCCATTCATACAGACCTTGAGGGACAGAGAAGGTTGTTTTATAAAAATCAGCGCTTTTGAGACCGATTTGCTAAAAACCCTTGGTTAAGTCAAATTTGGAATAGACATGACTACCTTGAATAATTTGCTATATATGATCTTTGCTAGGCAGAGGATGTCTATTGTCAACAAGACACTCATTTAACGGCTTATAATTTACAACCAGCCGTTTCTCAGGAAGTTCTTTACCATTTTCATCTACCTTTGGTACATACATAGCATGACAAGAAAATGGTGAGTCAGAAGTTTGGATAAACTTAAGCCTTTCGAGTTCTGCAACTTCTGTTCTGCAAGTTAGGACTTCCGTTGAACTCATAAGAAAATAATTAGCTTTGGCTTTGGGGATGAGTTCATTACCTTGCGGATCTCGCTTTAGAGGGAGATCACAATACAGGTTTCTTTTTTGCTTCTTTAGATCCTTTGTCATGACGGTGTCAGCAAAAGCAGTTTTGATCTCGGTTAGAGATTCTTGACCTGCATCAATTTGTTTAGCTAACCAGATAGAATTGGCTGGCTTCTTTTTCTTTTCTGTTGTCAGCTTTGTGGAATAGGCTAAATCTTGATAAAGCCTTGGAAGTTGATACGTGCCTCTGATGATAATGAAATCAGAGTCAATGGTGAAAGGTTCCCATTGTTGAATTGCTTTGTTTCCAATAACACCATCATAGCCTTCAACTTCATATTGGATAAATATTACATTATCCGTAAACCCGTTAAAGCCAATTTGAACAGGAGCAATGCAAAAAGCAGTACTATCTTCTTTTTTCAGAATTACCAAAAGTAATTTTAGTAGTGCCTTCCATCTAAGCATCTTGTGGGAAAGCATTACGTCTAGCAATATTTAGATCTGCTCCAGTATCAATGAGAAATGCTAGAGGGTATGCCATAATACGTGGAAAGTGGATAGTAAGAATAATACCAGGGCATATTGTTGTCGACTGAGCAGTTCTTTTATAGGCTTTCATCTGACGGCTACTGGTTCCTTCTTCGAAGATCACTTGAGGTTCCTCTTCTTCTGTTTTAACAACATGAGTGATGAGAGGATTGTAAGGACGTTCTTCACAGAAAAGATGTTCTTCTGAGAAGGTAGCTTGAGCAGGCAACTGTATAGATCCAGCAGCATTAAACTGACTGACAAACTTATCAAGTTCAGGTGCTTTCTCCATTTCTTCGGTGAGGTAGAAATTCTCCTCATCATCAATTTCTAAAATTTCTACCTGATCTTGACTGATAACCTTTTCAAGAAAGGCTTTTTGATTCCTTCTCCAAATGCGTCTGGCCATGCTTCCTGGAGAGGGAGCATCCATCATGGAGCGTTGATCCAATGGTTGAGGTGGTGGCGGCCGTTGAGCTGGAGGCCTGGGAAACCATGGTGAGGGCCGATAACCATGTTGACTAGTGACAGGGGAAGAGGGCCCTGGTGGTCTCATGGTTGGAGATTTACCTCTTGTAGAGCCGCCTTCAATATTTGGTTGGAGCAAGAAATATTTTCTAGACTTGAGCTGATCTAGTTTACTCATCGACTTCCTCCATGTTTCCTGACCCATATCCATGGTCATTAGATTGACCTGAGCTTGACCCTATTCTTGCGTAGAAACATATGCTTCAGACTCGGAGCTTTCTGATTCTGAATCATCTGATCCAGAACTAGAGAGGATGATATCCTCAGAGTCTGATGGATAAGCATTGATGAATTCAAATTCATCATTTTCAACTCCTGCTGCTCGAGCTGCACAGACTTTACCTTTCCCCTTCTTCTTATTACGGTCCGGACATTTATTTGCAAAGTGATCTCCTTTGCAAATGTAGCAGGTGGGCTTCCATTTCTTGGAACCCTTTCTTTTCTTATCCCTTTTTCTGAAGTATCCTTTTTTCTTTTGATACTTATTCTTGAACTTTTTCTTTTTCTTCTTGTATGGCTTGTCAAAACTGTCACAGTTAGAACAAGAAGATTTTCCCTTTTTGGGGAACTAATTAGAAGGCATGATTTGGTAACACACAGATGAAGAGAGTAAAGGTTGTACCTTTTTTATCTCTTTCTTTGCTTTTCCTTCTTCACATATCTCCTCATTAATCTGTGTTAGGAACTGAACTAACTGAGGATAGGTTAGTTCTTTCATTTCAATATTTTCAACTACCAGATTCTCAAGAACTTTCTTGTGATAGAATTCTCCTATCACTTTACCAAAACTTTTCAGAAAAGTAGTGAACATGAATTCATGATTTTGCTCACGGCCTGACAAATAGAAATTCTCATATTGGACATCACAATATTGCTTGAAATATTTGAGGTCCTTACATTTACCTTTGATAAACTTGTTGTAGGCCAACTTTTCTCTTGTGTCTATTTTTCCAACAAACAGACGTGTCAGCTGAGCACAGACTTGATCTGTACCTCTGTCTAACAGACTTTCTCTGTAAGCATCATCTAGACGATCCCAAACATGTCGAGCAACACCAGTCATTGCATTCAAAGCTTGCTTGATTACCTGCTTTTCATCAGCATCAGCATTAGTGGATATATAATTGGTTATCCAAGCTCGCATTGCATCAATTGCTCTTGTATTTTCTATATCTTCAAAATGATCAAAGTTAACAAGAGGGGGAGTGTCTGCTTTCAGAGTTTGAATATTTTTAAATGGATCAATGGGGTTAGATCCATTAGGATTAGAACTAGAACCACGAGCCATTTGAAACTTTCCTTCAGCTTATTCTGCTGGAGTGGTTTCTCTTAATGTCCCTGATGAGGGATCATAAACTTTTTCAATCACAGGCTGCCTAACTTCTGTCTTTAACTTAGGTCCTTCATACTGAGCCTATAGATAACCCTTTGCACTAGAAGGGAAATTCTTTGTTTTCACAGTCTGCTGTTGTCAGACAGTATGAGTCACTGTTTGAATAGTCCGAGACTCTTCTTGAAGGGTAGACTTAATATCAGAGCATTCCGATTTGATGGAATCGCTCATTAGCAGTTGTGATTGTGCAATTGAATGAACTTCTTCAGATATCTCAGTGAGCCTCTGACTATTATGTTTAACATGAATATTCGTAGTGTTCAGTTGGGAACCAAGCACATCACAATCTAATTTTCCTTCACTTCTGACTTTCTGCAGAAGTTCTCTCTATTGTTCTAAAGATTGTTGCTGAGCAACCCACCAGGTTTCAGCTTGACTTTTGAACTCATTATACTGGACTTTAAGTTCCTAGAGATCTTTATTGACTGAGTTCATCCACTAAAGGGAATTTGATTTACCTCTTGTAAGATGATGAATGTAATGTTCCTAAGTATCTGATGTAATAATCTCTATAAGATTTATGTGAAAATCAGATATGCTATTCCGCACTTTATTTGTCATTTGCAGCTGTGTTACAAAGTTGGTATCAGAGTCGATGATGTTATTGTCTGTTGTTATCGTTGTTGTCTAACCATAACTAGCCAATAAGTGTTATACTATTCTCTATATTGCTCCTTATATTGCTCTCTGTATTGCTCATGCACACCAGTAATCTGTTGTAAGACCTCGTGGTGTAAGTCCCGCTAAGCTTGTTGCATCAGGGCAGAGTAGAGGCAGTAATTTGCATTTCGAGCGCAGATTTGAGCGTAGGTTCGAGCACAGGATGGATAGAGCAAGCACTTCTAGTTCGGCTATGGAAAGCAGCGACCTAACCGCAGATCGCAACACAGAAGTTAAGTTCACCAATTTCTTTGCTGATAATGAAAGTTCATTTTCTACTCCTGAGTCCAGTAGTAATGTTTTAGATGAAGTTTCTGCTAGTCAGTTACCTGAAAAAGAATTTCATGTGCCTAAGATTAAAGCTTCTGAAATATATAAAGATGTACCTAATGGTGTCATAGATATGTTTAATACTAATGTTGGCTTGAAGAATTGGTTCAGTTATAAAACTTCACAACGTTGTCATGTCGCCACTCTGCAACATGTTGTTACAGGTGGTAGTAAGGGTAAACTAAATATTTTCTCAGATGCTCTCGTTTCTAAGTTTCAGAAAGAAGCCTTTGCAAGTCCTAATAATCCACAGTTCATGCATTTGTCCTACGTCAGAATAGGAATCTGTGGCCACTATAGAAAAGGCTTACCTATCATCATAATGATGATGCTGAAAGATGCCCAGTTCTACAAATTGTCTCATTCCCTTCTAGGTGCTGGTTGCGATTCCATGTCCAAAGGCCCCATCTTTGTCGATTGTCTTCTAGACTTCCCAATTAGTCTCAAAGATGGAAATCTAAAAGACATTTTGGAATATAATTTCAAGACGATGAATCTGTATATGAAAAAGAAGTCCGTTGACCATTCCCTCACCTTTCTGGTCCACTATCGATTATACAATAAGGTAATTCCTTTAATGGTTAATCCCAGAAAAGCCCAAGGGTTAGAAGGTCTCTCCACCATCTGGACATCTTCCAGTGACAGCACACAGTTGACTGCTCCCAAAATAGTAAAGCATAAGGATATCAAGATGCCTGAAGAATGGGCACTAGATCTTTGGGATAGTGATAGTCAAGCAGAAGTAGAAAATGAGAAGCAACCACAATTGAGAGGCATCTCAATTGATGAAATAGATGATCAGGTAGTAATTAGATTCTCATCTGGTAACCAGTCAGCCTTGCGTACTGAACCGTCCATGAGAACAGAAAGGGTTTTTAACTATAACCAACCTGGTCCATCTGTGAGTTCCCTTCCTCGCTCCTAGAGCATTAGATTACAACCCTCTAAGGGTTTTGAAAGTTTGTTTACAATTCCTACTGCTACAAAGCCTCGCAACTCAGCCGTTCCCACTAGTTCGTCCTGCACCCATAAAAAGTTTTCTGAATTAGACAATGGGTTGTATAGATGTGAAGACTATTCTTTTGTCTTTCCTCCAAAATCTGGCCATATCCGAATGATGTTAGCCCGACAAGCTACTATCCCTGAACAGGAGATTTCTGAAGTCCATGAAAAAGCTTTTAGCACACCTGCAGGTTCTTGTCTTGTTCCCGGTACTATACCTCCTTTTAAGGATTTTATTTTGTATGATACAATCGGAACTTTTAGAGCTGATTTCTGGCCTCTGCATTTATTTCCTGTTACTGAAAGTTCTCAAGGAACCAGTCAAAGCAAATTGCTTAACTGGACAACCTGTCTTAGGAAATCTATGCTCTTTGCTGAGGATAGAAAGATCTAGCATCATATTGAAGCAGTCAAGGCTGAAAAAGCACGCCTCAGTGCTCAAGAGAATTTTCATTCTCTAATCTCCACTCTGGAATGCTTGGAAAAGCGTCTCACAGATCAGTGGATGAACTCTGTCAATAAAGATCTCCAGGAACTTAAAGTTCAGTATAATGAGTTCAAAAGTCAAGCTGAAACCTGGTGGGTTGCTCAGCAATGATCTTTAGAACAACAGAGAGAACTTCTGCAGAAAGTCAGAAGTGAAGGAAAATTAGATTGTGATGTGCTTGGTTCCCAACTGAACACTACGAATATTCATGTTAAACATAATAGTCAGAGGCTCACTGAGATATCTGAAGAAGTTCATTCAATTGCACAATCACAACTGCTAATGAGCGATTCCATCAAATCGGAATGCTCTGATATTAAGTCTGCCCTTCAAGAAGAGTCTCGGACTATTCAAATAGTGACTCATACTGTCCGACAACAGCAGACTATGAAAACAAAGAATTTCCCTTCTAGTGCAAAGGGTTATCTACAGGCTCAGTATGAAGGACCTAAGTTAAAGACAGAAGTTAAGCAGCCTGTGATTGAAAAAGTTTATGATCCCTCATCAGGGACATTAAGAGAAACCACTCCAGCAGAACAAGCTGAAGGAAAGTTTCAAATGGCTCGTGGTTCTAGTTCTAATCCTAATGGATCTAACCCCATTGATCCATTTAAAAATATTCAAACTCTGAAAGCAGACACTCCCCCTCTTGTTAACTTTGATCATTTTGAAGATATAGAAAATACAAGAGCAATTGATGCAATGCGAGCTTGGATAACCAATTATATATCCACTAATGCTGATGCTGATGAAAAATAGGTAATCAAGCAAGCTTTGAATGCAATGACTGGTGTTGCTCGACATGTTTGGGATCATCTAGACGATGCTTACAGAGAAAGTCTGTTAGACAGAGGTACAGATCAAGTCTGTGCTCAGCTGACACGTCTGTTTGTTGGAAAAACAGACACAAGAGAAAAGTTGGCCTACAACAAGTTTATCAAAGGTAAATGTAAGGACCTCAAATATTTCAAGCAATATTGTGATGTCCAATATGAGAATTTCTATTTGTCAGGCCGTGAGCAAAATCACGAATTCATGTTCACTACTTTTCTGAAAAGTTTTGGTATAGTGATAGGAGAATTCTATCACAAGAAAGTTCTTGAGAATATGGTAGTTGAAAATATTGAAATGAAAGAACTAACCTATCCTCAGTTAGTTCAGTTCCTAACATAGATTAATGAGGAGATATGTGAAGAAGGAAAAGCAAAGAAAGAGATCAAAAAGGTACAACCTTTACTTTCTTCATCTGTGTGTTACCAGATCATGCCTTCTAATCAGTTCCTTGAAAAGGGAAAATCTTCTTGTTCTAACTGTGACAGTTTTGACAAGCCATACAAGAAGAAAAAGAAAAAGTTCAAGAATAAGTATCGAAAGAAAAAAGGATACTTCAGAAAAAGGGATAAGAAAAGAAAGGGTTCCAAGAAATGGAAGCCCACTTGCTACATTTGCAAAGGAGATCACTTTGCAAATAAATGTCCAGACCGTAATAAGAAGAAGGGGAAAGGTAAAGTCCGTGCAAATCGAGCAGCAGGAGTTGAAAATGATGAATTTGAATTCATCAATGCTTATCCATCAGACTCCGAGGATATCATCCTCTCCAGTTCTGGATCAGATGATTCAGAATCAGAAAGCTCCGAGTCTAAAGCATATGTTTCTACTCAAGAACAGAGTCAAGCTCAGGTCAATCTAATGACCATGGATATGGGTCAGGAAACATGGAGGAAGCTGATGAGTAAACTAGATCAGCTCAAGTCTAGAAAATATTTCTTGCTCCAACCAAATATTGAAGGCGACTCTACAAGAGGTAAATCTCCAACCATGAGACCACTAGGGCCCTCTTCCCCTGTCACTAGTCAACATGGTTATCGGCCCTCACCATGGTTTCCCAGGCCTCCAGCTCAACGGCCGCCACCACCTCAACCATTGGATCAACGCTCCATGATGGATGCTCCCTCTCCAGGAAGCATGGCCAGACGCATTTGGAGAAGGAATCGAAAAGCCTTTCTTGAAAAGGTTATCAGTCAAGCTCAGGCAGAAATTTTAGAAATTGATGATGAGGAGAATTTTTACCTCACCGAAGAAATGGAGAAAGCACCTGAACTTGATAAGTTTGTCAGTCAGTTTAATGCTGTTGGATCTATACAATTGCCTGCTCAAGCTACCTTCTCAGAAGAACATCTTTTCTATGAAGAACGTCCTTACAATCCTCTCATCACTCATGTTGTTAAAACAGAAGAAGAGGAACCTCAAGTGATCTTCGAAGAAGGAACCAGTAGCCATCAGATGAAAGCCTATAAAAGAACTGCTCAGTCGACAACAATATGCCCCGGTATTATTCTTACTATCCACTTTCTAAGTATTATGGCATACCCTCTAGCATTTCTCATTGATACTGGAGCAGATCTAAATATTGCTAGACGTAATGCTTTCCCACAAGATGCTTGGATGGAAGGCACTACTAAAATTACTTTTGGTAATTCTGAAAAAGAAGATAGTACTGCTTTTTGCATTGTGCCTGTTCAAATTGGCTTTAACAGGTTTACGAATAATGTAATATTTATCCAATATGAAGTTGAAGGCTACGATGGTGTTATTGGAAGCAAAGCAATTCAATAATGGGAACCTTTCACCATTGACTCTGATTTCATTATCATCAGAGGCACGTATCAACTTCCAAGGCTTTATCAAGATTTAGCCTATTCCACAAAGCTGACAACAGAAAAGAAAAAGAAGCCAGTCAATTCTGTCTGGTTAGCTAAACAAATTGAGGCAGGTCAAGAATCTCTAACCGAGATCAAAACTGCTTTTGCTGACACTGTCATGACAAAGGATCTGAAGAAGCAAAAAAGAAACCTGTATTGTGATCTCCCTCTAAAGCGAGATCCGCAAGGTAATGAACTCATCCCCAAAGCCAAAGCTAATTATTTTCTTATGAGTTCAACGGAAGTCCTAACTTGCAGAACAAAAGTTGCAGAACTCGAAAAGCTTAAGTTTATCCAAACTTCTGACTCACCATTTTCTTGTCATGCTATGTATGTACCAAAGGTAGATGAAAATGGTAAAGAACTTCCTGAGAAACGGCTGGTTGTAAATTATAAGCCGTTAAATGAATGTCTTGTTGACAATAGACATCCTCTGCCTAGCAAAGATCATATCTAGCAAATTATTCAAGGTAGTCATGTCTATTCCAAATTTGACTTAACCAAGGGTTTTTGGCAAATCGGTCTCAAAAGCGCTGATTTTTATAAAACAGCCTTCTCTGTCCCTCAAGGTCTGTATGAATGGACTGTACTTCTCTTCGGGATAAAAATCGCTCCCTCTATTTTTTAGCAAAAAATGGATGTTATATTCCGACCTTATGCCAAATTCATCCAACCCTATGTCGACGACATTCTTGTCTTTAGCCAGGACATGCCTCCCCATCTGGATCACCTCCGTCAATTCCTCTCTCTTTGTCAACATCATGGGCTTGCTATTAATCCCACAAAGTCCTTCTTTGCTCAATCCCAGATTATCTTTATTGGCATTAAGCTTCTTCCGAGGGGGAATATGGAGGCCCAACCACATATTCTGCGACGTATTGCCCTTCTTCCAGTTACCACTGTTAAGGAACTGCAACGGTTTTTGGGCCTTGTAAATTATATTGCAGGGTTTTATTGTAAGCTTGCTGAAGATAGGTTGGAACTCAACAAGCTTCTAGGCAAGAAGCCACCTCCATGGACCGCAAAGCATGATGCATTAATTGAACGCATCAAACACAAATGTTCACAGCTTCCACCATTAAAGCTGCCTGGTAAGGGATTCAAAATTGTGGAAACATATACCAGTGAAGGAGCCTGGGCTGGTGTTCTTCGTGAACAGAAAACAATCTCTTTCAATCCCAAAGACAAAGGTGAGATTGTTCGCTATATTTCTGGTAGTTTCAAGAATAGTGAAGTAGACTACCACAGCACGCATAAAGAGATCCTTTCAGTTGTTAACACCTTCCAGACATTTCAAATGTTCATAGCCGACAAAAGGTTTCTCTTGAAAAGTGATTTGTAGAACCTGCGGGGATTCTTCCGTAAAGAATCCAGGAATAAGGTGGTAAGAGGTCGACTTCTCTGATGGGCTCAACTCCTTAGTACTTATGAATTTGATTTGTTCATCTTCCAGGAGTTGAAAATATCTTTACAAATTTTATGTCCTGAGAAGGACATTCTGATGACCCTCCAGTACAAGGCGTTGTTCGTCAAACAAAAGGAGTTGTTCGTATCATTAGGATTCGAGAACAGCGTTGGTATGAAGCAAGTCACAACGAATGGAGCACAAACCCTTTCCAACAAAGAGAGTTGCATAATTATCAAATGGCTAATGATTTTTTGTTTGACAAGTTTAGAATGCTTATTGCCAAGCAACAATTAACCTCTCCAGGATTATGGACTGATCAACCATTTTTCCAGTTCTCCGCTGAAGCAGAACCCATTGATCCTGACGTTGGACATGTTCTCCAAAATTGGTGCGGGGACTTTGTCCTCCCAGTCCAATTTTTGAATCCTCCGGTAGCACGACCATATCAATGGCTAAATGACGAAGATGGAAAGACACTCATTCGGAACCTGTTTCAAGGACCTTACCCTCCTGCAGCTGATCTACAGTTTGAAGGAACAACTGCTTATACGGGATGTATTTTCAAACTTGTTTTTGGATCTCCTAAAGACAATCCAATCAATAGACATCTTTGTCAAGTCTACGGTCCTGCTGGTTCCTCCTTAGTCTTCGAGCATTGGACAGTAAAAAATAGATTGCGGTATTTCTATACGCACTAGACACCTGTCTGGATTCATACAAAGACATATCGCATGAATGGTGCTACCCCTCAGGCTATGACCCGCGGATTGTATGGACCCCATAAGCTTAAAACAATGAGTATCATCTGGAAAGAACAAGAAGCAAGTCTACCTTCAGGATGTCTACCTCATGCATCCACACAAACCTGTGCCAACTGTGCCGACTGGTCACAAGATGATCCTAGAATACCAACGTATGGGGCCAGTGGACACTACCGCTCACCCGATTGCACTCATCCCGATGGAGAACTTTGTGGAGGCTGCATTTTCAACCAGCCAAATCCTGACACCTCCAGCTCCACTCATAGTACTGGGTCCTAGGATAATGGATGGGCTTGTCATCCATTGAGAATATCTATCATCTCGAGAAAAACATGATAGACGTGGACCACACCACAGTAAAAGGGGTTAGCTTACATACCTTATCGTAAGCACGAGTTTTCTCTCTCGTGATAAAAGGGAATCTTGTAAAGTTGTGTCGGTCGGTCGATCTTATCTTTGTTCACGAATGAATTGGTCCCACCAGAGGAATCCTTATCCTCAACCGGGTCATCCTTCGGATAAGGTTTGCAACGTGTCGACTCTTCATGGACGGATTTTAAAAGAATTCTGAGATCGGAGTTAAAAGATCTGCCCGCTCCTCCTATATAAGGTCGCTGAGCTGCCTGCATTTCTCAATGATTTCTAGCGAAGTGAAATCTTAGAGAGTCTAGAGTTCTAGTCTTTAGTTCAGGTTTCTTCAGTCTTTAGTTAAAATTTCTCCTTTAGTTCATAGTTATGCTCTTAATGTAGGAAGTAGTGCTTAAGACATAAGAGGATTCTCTCTACTCTTTTAAGCATACTTTCCACAGTAAGATCTCAGGCTATGCCAGCGCGCATTGTAAGATGATGAATGTAATGTTCCTAAGTATCCGATGTAATAATCTCTATAAGATTTATGTGAAAATCAAATATGCTATTCCGCACTTTATTTGTCATTTGCAGCTGTGTTACAAAGTTGGGTTTCCATGAACTTGTAGAAAGAGAGTAAACCTTAATGTCATGCGTTAATGCATGATGAATTTCAAACACCTTGAGGTTATCGAGGTTGTTATACAAAACTTATAAATAGGTAACTGTAGGATTGCGATTAATTCGACTCGAGTGGGGTGGGTGAACTTATTACATGCATTGATACAATGTTAATTATATTTAAATCCTTTGGCCAAAGTAATGCATGATCCTCAAGTGCATTGATTGTTCACTGTGACTGGATGGCGTAGCTTGTGGAGTGGTCATGCTTGACTAGAGGGTATCTAGGGGATTGCATGATAACAAGTCATGTAGGTCACAACACCAGAGCTCAGATGGCAAACACCATTGGTTATCCTAAGTCTATCCTCTTGAGTAGGGTAGGGCCACTTCTGGAAAGGAAGGAGTGCGAGAGATCGATGGTCTGTGGTTGGAGTGTTAGATCTAGGGCGCACAACTGAGAGGGGGGGTGAATCAGTTGTACAAAAACTTGCTTCCAATTTAAACACTTAAATCCTCTTGTTATTTAATAGTATATCAATTAATCACTCATAAAAGAATAAAGCATAAACACCAGAGTAGATACACATCAACACATGAGACACCAAGATTTTGACGTGGAAAACCTGATCAAGGGAAAAACCATGGGGTGATTAACCCAAGGATTATTCTCTGTTAGAAGAATAAGAAAAATAGATGGCACATGCCAATTAGGGCTCACTGCCCGAGCACACTGCTCACAAGAGGCACACTGTCTACAAGAGACACACTGTCTATAAAGTAACAAGTATTACAAACTTGAACTAGAGATTGACATCTTTACCATGTCTGGATCAGTTCCATTTAAGCCTGAAAACTCCTGCTCTGCCTTTTTCTCTTCTTCACTATGCCACACTCAACCACACCAAGACACACTTCAAAATGAATTCACAATCCCTTATTTATACAAGGCATCGACTTAGGAACAATCATCTAAGTCGGCAAACACCTATAAGATCATTCGCATGATGTGTAATACATCCGGTCGACCTGTTATAGGAAGAACACCAATATCCGTGGTTATACTTCAAATGCAAACTCAAGCTTCAATGCGGACCGCCAATAAGAATTGTACATGATCCAAAGATCACCAAAACCTTTCCTGAGTCATCAAGAACTTCCGCACTTTATCAGCTTACTGGAATTCTTCTCTTCTTCATCCAGAACTTCAAGAACACAGTCTGTCATCACTGTCATAATGAAAAAGGTGCTTCCGGACCTCCAAACCATGAACAAATCTAGTTGTCACTTCACACAGACTTCTTCAACACTCCCTCCAATCCACAGAGTGAGATAATGCAATTCTGAAGCTCACCGGACCTTTCTGTGACCCTCTGTCACCTCTGAACACCTACCAGAATCGGTTCTACTTGAGCGACCATAACTTCTTCAGATCTTCATGTGGACCTCTGAAATCTTGACTGGAATATCTTAAGACTCATATCTACAAACCCTTTAAACCGCATCCTCTGATCCTCAACTTATTTAGGACTTTTTCCTTCTTGTCATCACTGTTCTTCACTATTCCTGATTGAGACTTATTCTCTCAATATCCTCAGCACACAGCTCATCCAATCCTTCTCATTAATGCAATATGAGTATGTTGACATCAATGACAACACCGGTTATCATCATACTTGCAACATGGAGGTTAAGCTCCTTGAAGATACTTTCTTTTCTTAATTCTTGAGGATTGCCGAGACTTGAATTTGGATGGTCGACAATCAAGATGCAGTGACATTGGTAAGTTCCTATTTTGGATTTGTTCTATGTAACTTTTAACAACATATTGTTTAAATGTTATGGATGATTATTTCCTTTTGTTTTAAGTTATATATTCATGATTATTGTAAGTCGATGGATGTTCTTCTTGGTTATAAGAATTGGAAACAAACTACTTTTCTGTTTTAAACTTTAAAAAAAATTATTACCTTTGGTTAAAACTTAGTTTTTAGGGTGAAATCGGAACTAGGTGTTACACATACATACATACATACATACATATAGGCATACATATATACATAAATGATTAATAGCCTTGTACATAGAAAAATTAAAGGGGAACATAACGGGAGCGCGTTATAACGCGCTCGTGTTATTTCAAAAATGACAAACAGCACAAACTTTTGCGGAAAAGGAAAAATGCAAAGCAAAAACTAACACGAGCGCGTTATAACGCACTCGCATTATGTTTTGCTTTGGGAATCCCAAGCCTTGGGCTTGGGATTTGCTTTGGATTTCCAACCTAAAGGCTTGGACTGCCTTTTCAACATCCACAGACGTGTTTTTCCATATTCTTCAAGATTTCACATAATTTCGTTCGTGCTAACCCTCAGATTTGCACGTGTTTCAAGGTCAAACAAATCAAACACCTAGGTAATGTTAGGCTTTCTCTTAGCTATTTGACGATGTGATTTTTTTCACATTTTAACAATGTTAAGTCTTCATCTTTAATTTCTTTTGTTTGTGTGTCTATTTTTGGGTAAAAACCACTGTTTGGTCTTTTTTTCATTGTAAATTAACTATTCATTGAAATTTCAAAAAAATTACATATTTGGAAACTAGACTCCATTCTACAAATATTAAAAAAAGAAAAAAATGATTTTCAATTAGTTTTCAAAATTTATAGGGGTAGCACGGCCAAAATTCTATTTTTTAGGATGTGTCCACTTTGAAAATTAGTAAAAAATTAAATATTCATCAAAAAATAATAAAAAAAATCGGGCATAAACTACATGCTATTAGCTAATTTCTCATCGAAGCGATTTTAAAAATACCAAAAAAAAGTTGACCTTTTGAGGGAGCCACAAAACATGCTATGTTATGTTTTTTTGACAAAAACAACACCAATTTATGTGGCTCCCTCTTTTGAACCCCTTAATCTATGTCATTTAAAAAAAAATTAGTAGTTTATAAAGTAGACTCGGAGCACTATGAACATTGTTTTGGTTGCATCTCCAAATTTTGAGTGTAACTATGCTCAATTTCTCATCCAAGGCTAGTATTTCCTGATTTCAGAAAAAAAGTGGCCACTTAAGACCCCTTTTTGGCCCCCCATCTTCTTGCACTTACCCATGGAGTTGTACACTGTACATTGTTGGTAAAAGTAGCTCTTCATAAGCCTGACAATATCTCTTTTAGTTAAAGTGACTTTACATAATTCCTATACTACTAATGGTTAATGTGATCCTACACTACTAACAAATCATGGATTGTATCCTTCATGGGGGTAAATGCATCAACAATTCCATGATTGTCGCATACAACATTATCACCTCAAAATTCTACTACTCACTTCCACACCATAGTGTCATAGCTCAGGCCACATTAGTTCTAACTCCATGATTATCGCATACAACATGATCCAACAACTTAAAATGGAAGTGGTTTTTAGATTGTACAAAATTCAATCTTTAAGATATTTTCATGGTGTATGTTGATTTCTCTTATTATGTGTGTTGCAGATCTGAAGATGATGTTTGTGTAAAAGATAAATGACACTAAGTGATTCTCTTTAGTATCCTTTTCTTTGTATCATTTTTATCAAGTGTAATGAAAAATAATTTTATTTACTTTAGCATACTTGATTTACTATAACTCATAAGTATGCTAAAGTGGGGGCAAAATGTAAGGTAAAACAATGCATACTTAACACCTTTCCTCTTACATTTTGCACTCTCTTTGTCACCCCCTTCTAATTAGCACAATTTGGAGCATTTTGGGCCCCGTTAGAGTTCCTATTGTCCCTAAACTATCGCCCCTTACATGGACATAAATCATCACATACTAAAATTAGTAATTTCCCCTCCTTTGTTTTTTTGTCAATTTGGTCGTTAGCATGCCATACTCTTGTATATCGGATAGGACTATATATTCCAGTGTCCAATTAATTCAAACTCACCTTTTCCCACCTAAGTGTTTGCCTTATCATAAACCCTAAACCCTAATTCACCTTCAATTTTCAAATTGGGTCCATGATTGCTTATAAAAGTGGATGGACTAAAATAGAAAATCTCTAGCACTAATTGTACACACTCATCTACCTACACACACACTTCCCAAGCATATAAACCCTATTTTTAGGTACCAAGGCTCCTCCAATACCGCACACACCACCCACCTATATTGCTAAAATTATATACACCAAGGCTTAAGGCCACATATAGTTTACAACCTATTCCAAAGTACTTTTGTTGAGATAACCTAGGGATCTAACTAAGGTGAGTCCCTAAATATGCCTTAGGAACTAGGTTTGTCATTTTAGGCACTTGTAAATACTCGAGCAAGAGTAGGAGGTTTTGATAGACACAAAGGTTTTACATAAGAAGTAAAGAAGGCACAACTATGCCATGTATGACACCATTATGACATATTAAATTATTAAAAGTACAACCCTAAAGATTTGATTAAGGTAAGTCCCTAAATGTGCCTTAAGAATTAGGTTTGCCATTTTAAGCTATGTAGATATTAGAGCAAGAGTAGGAAGGTTCTAATAAGCACACAGGTTTTACGTAAGAAAGAGGATACAACCATGCACATTGAGTTCACCTCGCAATACCCACTATATATAATACACTCTAATGCCACTTCATAGCCCTCCACAAACAAACGTGTTACCATAATATTAAATGAGAATGCCATTTAATATTTTGTTTTGCCGAGTCAACAATAGAATATGGTTGGAAACAAAACAATTAAAATATAGTCCCAACAGCTTATCCAATGAACTTTCGCCACAACATTGACTTTCAATCTATTAAAATGTAAATGTGCAGTTTACTACTTAGTTGAACTTTTCAATATTATTTTTTTAATAAATAAAAAATAGTGCATAGCCCTCCGCAAACAAACAAAATAGTCGACTATAATTTCAATGATAATAACTATAGATAATATTGTTGAGTAAATATATGTTTGAAATGCTTTTTTGAACAATGCTCGTGTTATAGCAAGGTCAAAATAAATTTTCACAATGATTTAGAACGGATTTCACCAATTTAAAAAGAACCTTATCAATAAACAAATGCAATAATTCCTCTTAAACAAAATAATCAACTCTGTTTTACAACTAGTAGTTGAAATCATCTAACTTGCAACTTCAACAGAATATTGTGCTCACCGTAAAAAGAGGAACGTGAGGAGGTTCTGTGCCGGCCATCTAGAAAGTAAACAGCAGCCTGATTTTTACAGTGACCAGCTCAAGGTTAAGATGGGCTTATTAAAATCAGAAAAACATTCATTCTCGTGGGAATTCCTTCTGTATTGTTAAATATCCTTAACAGTTAGAAGACAAGAAAATCGTAGGTAAGGGGAATTCGAAAATGAAATTGATGGTGTGGCTTTGGCTGCTTGTTTTGGGAGGATGGAGGGTTTCCATGACAGAAAGCAGCGGATGCCCTTATGATTTCACAGTGGCGTCCCGCATGATATCGCCTTCCTGTTACCAAAACAGCACGGAAGTGGTCTCCAGCCAAGGAGCCTGCTGCTGGAACGCCTTTGCTTCCTTTGTCTTCGCAATCTCCCGCTATGCCAATCAGACAGGGGAACTTCTCCTGGACGATGCGGGTTCGACTCTCTGCACGCACGAATTCGTGCAATACGTTCGCTCAAGGGGACTGGTCCCCTCCAGCTACTTCAACGGCAGCAATTCTTCTGCCTGTCCGATCGATCACCTGACCTTCACTGCCAACGCAGGGGCATGCAGGTATGCCACAATGGCCCAATTAAGGGAGACCGTCGACCTCAGCAACGCCACCAGGGCCTGCAACGGCCCCAATCTCAAAAACCCCGACGCTTGCGGTAACTGTCAAAATAATGTCATAGAGAAAGCCATGCAACTCTTAAATGTAACGAATTCCAAGGAGTTCGTTCCCTGCGGGATAGCCGTAACGGTAGGGTTGTGGGGGCCGAATCCTCAAGAAACCCTCTTCGATTCATTTGTTGTTTGCGTTACGCAGGTGCTCCAGAATGTAGGCAACCTCGGCACCTCGAACCTCATCCCGTCGCCGCCGCCGCCGCCGCCGCCGCCAATGACCCTCAACAATAATGCTAGTGGCGGCGGCGGCGGCGGCGGGGGTGGAAGGAAGAGGAGGCGGGTTCGAATCGGCATAAGTGCGGGGGTCGCAGCAGCAGGAGCCGTTGCAGTCGTAGTGTTGGTGTTGCTTTTCATGGCAAAGATGAAGAAACTTCGCCGCTCCGACGATGAATCCATTGCTGGCAGCACGGAGCAGGCTTTGACAGGGAGCAAAAGCCCTCTTCCGACAGAGGGTTTGTACATATTTACCAAGCGCGAGCTCCGCCAGGCGACGGCGGGATTCGACACCGGGCGCGTGCTCGGCCAAGGCGGCTCCGCCAAAGTATACCTCGGCAACCTCCCGAGCGGCAAACTGGTGGCGATTAAACGGATAATAAAGCTGCAGAAGCGGGCACATTTTTACCAAGAAGTGGAGCTTCTATCGCGCCTTCGCCACCCCAATCTGACGGCGCTTCTGGGCTACTGCCACCACAAAAACGACCATATTCTGGTCTACGAATACATGGCCGGGGGCGACCTTGGGGACCTGCTCTACCACCCTCCCGACGGTCACGTGCTGCCATGGAACACCCGCTTGCGGATCGCACTGGACTGCGCGGAGGGGCTGGCTTATCTTCACCTCTTTCCCGAAGGGGCCATCATACACCGTGACGTGAAGCCCAAGAATATTCTGTTAAACGAGGCGGGGCAGGCGAAGCTGGCGGACTTCGGCGTTTCCAAGCTCATCGCCGCCGACTTCACGCACGTTACCACGGAAGTGAAGGGCACCACCGGGTACGTGGACCCGGAGTATTTTGCCGTCGGGCACCTGACCGAAGCCAGTGACGTGTACAGCTTCGGCGTGGTGTTATTGGAGCTCATTTCCGGGCAGAGGGCCATTATCAGCACGCCGTCCGGCGGGGCAGAGTCTATCGTATATGCCACTCATGTCTTCAATAGCAGAGCGGAACGTGACATCAGAAATCTCGTGGACCCCAGAATTTCAGATGATGACGTGGAGGCTCACATGGAATCTATTGAGATTGTGCTGCAAATTGCGAGTGGATGCGTTAGGCCTTACAGGTCTGAGAGACCTTCCATGGTGGAGGTGTTGACCGCGCTCACTCAAGTTTGGATCAACACCAACGACATTGCACGATGATATTACCTATTCTACTTATTTCTGCAAGTTGTAAAAAATCAGTAAATTGTAGTCAAGATTTAGCCCCATTGGTGGTAAGGAAGTGTTTATGGCCACTTGACTCGGGTTCAAATCTTAGTATAGACAACATTATATTCTCTAACTTGCTGGATTGCAACTCTTACTCAAAAAAGGACCCACCGGGGAATCCGTCACAGCGAATGTCTGCTAATGAAAAGAATATTACAGTTGTTCCTTTCTTCCTCTCGTGGCAATTATTTTAATTTTAATTAGACGCTAATCAGTTCAAAAAAATTCAAAATCACATCGGTGTATATACCTAGTCAAGAGCAAAACATGATTATTATATTGTTTCTTCAATTTCCAGCTTTGTGCAATTTAAAAATATCCTAATAATGATCAACATGAAAAAACAAGCAGCAAGTTCTAAAGACGATACAACCTTAATTAACAAAATATTTGGGTCATTATCTTGTTTTTTATTTTGTGTCTTGAGTAAGGGAGAGAACCAAGCCCAAGGTGGGGAATTCACCTTGTTGTAGGACCCCAAGTGTTCAATAATGTCCATCAATTACGAGTATGGACTTCGATTCATACCCGTATTCACTTGTCTTCAAGGGCCCGGGGCTTATATAATCATGGCCAAAGATACCATTACCACCATTGCCACAATGTTGTGGAGAAGGTCACTTAGAATGTGACAAAAATCGTCGTATTGAATACTAGGTGATTGCTAGAATGATACTTAGTGTGTCCTCCATAACTACTTGCATAAGAGGTATTGCCCTAATTATCTAAAAGAGTTTCCTTGAATTAGATCTAGAGTAGAGAAGACCACTTAGAATGTGATAAAACTTCTATTGACTACTATGTCATTGTGAGAATGGCACTTATTATGTCCTCCATAACTACTTGCATGAGAGGTATTGCTCTCATTATTAAAAGGGTTTCTTGGAATTAGATATAGAGCATAAATTTGAAACAATAGCAATTTTGTTAGCCGCACTCTATAACTTTGTGATTGAAAATTGTAGTACTTCTTTCTTTCTATATTTACAAAATTTAGTTGAACTATATGGGCAAGAGACAACAATCCCCTAACAAAACCATTACAAAGTGAAAGTTTCTAGCTTGAAAGGTGAAAAAATGTGTGAACACAATACTAGAAAAGATGTCTTAAGGGTTTCAGGTTGATTGCCTGAAAGGTAGAAAGGGTTAAAAATCTCCATATGCTTATGTCTATCACCTATTAGAGGACGTTGATAAAGCAAACACCAAAGAAAATGACCTTTCTATAGTTTTATGATGGCTTTCTAGATTTTAGAAATCATCAAGCCTTAATGATAGTAGCAGACTAAATATTCCATTAGGAGTTCAAGGTCTCATATGAACTTGCTAAGGAGAAAGCCATAAGTAACCAAGTTGGGGTTTGTACTAATACAGAGGAGTATTAACTAACAACTTCCAATCCTTCAAGTAGGATATAGGATATTGCAAACCATTTCAATGTGAAGATGCTCGTCTAGAATGACCATCATAGATGGTCTTAAATTTAATTAAAATTTGGCCTTTAAATTCAATGAGAGAGCTAAGATTTGGTAAAGCAATTGAAATATAACCTAGTGTAGTACCCTATCAAACTATTATTAATTATTTTTTAATTATGGATCACTTAATGATTAGATTATTTATTAGATTTATTATAATTGATAAATTAGTAAATTGCATCATGATGATTTATCTGATTACATCAATGATTGATTGTTTGATGATTATTTGAAATTGTAACACTTAATGCTTTCTTGAATTATCAATGATCAAATGTACTATTGAGTTGATTATTTTTTATGAGTTGTTACTATTGACTTCATTCTATGTCCATTTATGTGTGAGGTACACAACTAGAGAAATGGTATCATACGAGAGGATAAATTTTAGTACAATGAAGTGAAAGAGACAAGAAATTTACAATAGAGCCATGTGTACACACCATCTAGCTAGGTTATGGTGTTTTCCAACTTCTTAGTTATTTGGCATCCTATGTTTGCTTGGCTTACAACAATTTGTATGGTGTCAATAATGTGTCTTAGTGCTTGCATTCAATGCTTGTTTTTTTTTTTAATCAAAAATTTGATTAAATCTCCCATAAAGGGTCACTTTATTTGTTATACCCCATTGACCTAAGTTAGAGTCCAATGTATATTAATTGTATGCATAAAATTACTTGTTTCTACTCTTATTCTTACTTATATATGCTAGTGGGTGTATTTTCTTGACATTGGATGAGAGAGATGGGGGCATAGAGATTGAATGTTAAATAGGAAATAAAAATCTCATTCAATATAGGTGCTCAAAGTGGAAGGAAGACTACAATTCATATATTTCTATATAAATAGGCTAATGAGGCACAACCCAATACAATCTTGGGTGGCTACTTGCCAATTAGAAAACAAAAGTATATGTTCAATATTTAGAATGAATAAGCTTTAGTAAGTGCACAAGTTTGTATAGAAGGGTTGTCTATGAGATGAGAGCTAGAAGTGACAATGACTACATGAGTAAAGGTTAAGACTGACCACCAATAAATTGTTGTGTGAAAGGCATATTAATGTTTCATTTTCTCATTTTAAAATATTTTCAATAAAAAAAGTTCATAATAATCATTGAAACGTGAAAAAACTTATAATTATAAGCCCCGAGGCCGATACAAACACAATTCATAAAAAATCTCTACCATGGAAGCCTCAAACTCATTATTCCCCAAAAAATCCTTCTAGTGAGATTTGCATCATTAGGAATGGGCTCCCAATCAATAAGAGTGGCATGCTTCTCTTTTCTTATGTTTCATATTGAGTAGACTAGATAGCCAAGGTGAAGGCGGGAAAAATACCCTACTTCAAGTTTGCACAAGAAACAATCCTCACACCATCATGACCAAAGTCACCACCACCCCCATTACCACTACATTGCGAAGAAGGCCACCTAGAATCTAGAAAAATTGTCATTGCATAGGTAACTATGAGAATGGCACATACCATGTCCTCCATATCTCACATGTGCAAGTGAATTGTGGCAAGGAAAATACGATAGAACCTAACTAACTACACATAGGGCATTATCTCAATCATCTATATGGGTTTGTGGATGCCTGACCTCTAAACACACTTTCTTTGCTTAGACCTAGATCTAGAGCATAAATTTAAAATCACAACTTTGTTAGTAGTATAAATATAATAGTCAATGACTTCATGATTGAAATTTATGTTACTTCTTTATTTTCATAATTGAAAAAGAACTTCAACATGAAATATCTGTTGAGAAACTACTAAACAAATACAATGAAGGTATATGAATTAAGTGTACATATATGATTAAATGGACATGTGATTAACCATTTAAATCTGAAATAGAACTTGGAGAAGTATGTAATCAACAATATTACTAATAAAAAATTAGCGAGCACATAAAATTGAACACATGACACTAGATGTACATGGAGAAACCCTTTAGGGAAAACTCTACCAAAGAGAGCACAAGTTTGTATTAATCACAATAATAGTGTTATATTAATTCCAACTCTTGAGTCTAACAAAATTATGGTAGTGTAACAATACTCAACCTGTAAAAGTCTATAATACAACTACCCAATGCATCCAATTTATAGAGAACTAGAGAGGTAAAACCACAAATGGTTTTCCAAAACCAACCATTAAAACCCATGGTATGGAAAAAATCCAACGCCTCCATGACCAACTATTCGATGCTCCATGAATAACAACCAATAAACAACACATTTGACCTCTTACACATCATGGGCACACTTCCCCAAAAATGACACTCCAAAATGAAGACCACAACTCATGAAGGACCCACCCAGTATTAAGAAGATGCTCCACTCTCTCACTTAGCACCTAGGAATGAGAAAGTAATGTATATGCATACAAACCACTCTATAACCACCACTAACATAAGTAACCTCCCCTTAATGGCATTACAATCATTATTTCAAGTCAATCAAAGAAAATAATAATTAAATAATTTACCTAGTCACCCCTAATTATCCATGCACTCGTTCCTAAGGTGTTGGAGACACATGACATACATTAGGATTGCAAGGTTAATAACACCTTATCCTAACATTCTCCTATTTGATAAACATAAAGCATAAAATGAATCAAGTACATAATGCAAAGCCTATGGCATCCCTACACCAAGATAACTTATCCATGATCACTGATTTCGTATGTTATTTTACAACATTATCCAAAGTGTCAACCTTCTAAATCATGACCTTACCAATTTCCACCATCTTGTGAATAAAGTAATATTGTACATCTATGTGCTTAGTAAAAGCATGGTTCATCGGATTCTGAGCCAAACAAATAGTACTTTAGCTATCACATTTAATCTTAACTACCCTACAATTAAAACTAACTCTTAAACATAGTCTCTATAACCATGCTGCCTTTTTATAGGCATGTGTAGTAGCCATATACTCTACTTCGGTAGTAGATAATGTAACTATAGATGATTGTCTTTTAGTCATCCAACTGACAACACTACCAAATAGAGAAAACACATAACCACTAGTGGGCCTCCAACTATTCAAGTCACTTTCCCAATTAAAATCAACAAAGCCCTATATGTCCAATAATTTTCTCGCATCATTAGAACCATGATAACATAAGAAATAATTAGAACTTCCTCACAAACATCCAAATGCCCTTTTAACATAAGTCCAATGCTCTTTACCAAGGTTAGATATAAACCTACTAAATAATGAATGTGCAAACCACACAACGGAAATATGATTCAAACCTTATTAATGTCCTCTAAATAATGTAGAATCAATGGAGATTGCAACAGAAATAAAACCCATTACACATAAATGGCATGCATCAAGAATTGAACACATAACACAATATATAACATGGAGAAAACCCTTTTGGGTAAAAAACTCCACCAAGAAAAGAGGCTCCAAGTTGTATTATGTTCAAATATGAGATTACAATACATGCACTTCCTCTCCTTCTTCAGTCTTCAATCCAACGTAACTTGTTACTCTCAACTCTGATACAAATGTACTACAAATATCCTTATAAAAGGGGGTTGCCTTCTAGGGCAAAAAAACTGACATAATATTGACCGTCAGATCTATGACTTACTGACAAACGGTCCAGATTTACAATGATAAAATATAAATAAAATATGGTTTCAGGGGCATTGCCCCCAAACCCCTGCCGGAGGGATGATCACCCCTGGATCCCTTGCAGGGAGAAACCCCCCTGGGACCCCTCGTAGCATACGAATTAGCGTCAAGGACTGGATATAAACATATAGCTAAAACAAGACCGTTGCTAGTGAAACCTTTCATCCCTTATGGGTGATTTACAAATAATATTAGGAGTAATTAATTACATACGATTTATAAGGTTGATGGCACCTTAATCCTAACATTCTCCCACTTGACATCATACATTGTAATTGCCTGGATAGGAAAACCATAAAGTAATCAAGCACTAGAAGCAAGGCCCATGGCCTCTCTGCACCAAACAAATTTCTTTGTGCTCACAATCTTGGTCAAAGCATCTGCAACATTCTCTTGAGTGTCTACCTTCTTCATCTTAATCTGTCCACTTACAACAATTTCTTGAACAAAGTGATACTGTACATCAACATGTTTAGTCCGAGCATGATACATAGGATTCTTGGTCAAACAAATAGCACTCTAGCTATCACAACAAATCTGAATGATCCGACAATAAAAACCAATACATGTACACAATCTCCTCAACCAAACCGCTTCCTTAGAGACATGGGTTGCATCCATATACTCTACTTCAGTGGTGGACAAAGCAACTGTGGGCTACCTTTTGCTCATCCAACTCATTGCTCTGCCAAACAAAGTAAACACATAGCCACTAGTGGACCTTCGACTATCCAAGTCACCTACCTAATCTGCATCAACAAATCCTTGTATGTCCAAATTTTTGTCAGTACTATCAATACCAGAATAAACCAAATAGTAAGCAGGAGTGCCTGCTAGATATCTAAATACCCTCTTCACATAATTCCAATGTTGTCTACTAGGATTAGATATAAATCTACTCAAAACTCCCATTGCTTGGGCAATATCTAGTCTAGTGCAAACCATTGCATACATCAAACTCCCTATAACACTAGCATATGGCACATTAGACATATCCTCTAAATCATCCTCATTCTTTGGACACATATCTAATGAAAGCTTAGTACCAATGGGCAAAGGGACTCTAACTGGGTTACAGTCCTGCATACTAAATCTCTGCAAAATGGTATTCACATGCTTACTCTGAGACAACCAAAGCTTTATGTTACCTCTATCCCTTTTGATCTTCATCCCCAAAACATACCTAGCAGCTCCAATATCATTCATTTTGAATGCACCTGAAAGTTGGGCTTTCAACTCACTGATCACACCCTTAGTATTGCTGAAAAATAACATGTCATCTTGACATACAATGCAATGATTAGAATAGAATCATCAATACAGTGAATGTAAACATAGTGATCCTCCTCACTTCTAACAAAACCCAATTTCAACACACGTGAATCAAATTTCTGGTACCACATTCTGGGGGACTATTTCAGACCATAAAGAGACCTCTTCAATCTGCAAGCCCAATGTCCTTTCCCTTTTACCTCAAAACTTGTAGGCTATTGCATGTAAATTTCTTCCTCAAGATCTCCATGTAAGAATGCAGTCTTAACATCCATTTGCTCTATTTCTCAATCAAGAGCTGCAACAGTGGATAAGAGAAATCTAATAGAAGTTAATTTAGCAACAGGAGAGAAAATTTCACCGAAATAAACTCCCTCTCTCTTGGAGTAACCCTTGGCTACCAGTCTAGACTTGTACTTCTCCAATGAACCGTCTGCTCCAAATTTCTTCTTGAATCTACCCACATGCAACATATGGCCTTTCTTCCTTTGGGCAAATGAACAAGATCCCAGATGTTGCAAGAGTCTAAATCCATCATCTCCTCCTGCATGGCTAACTGCTAAGACTCACTATCATCTGCATGAATAACTTTTCTATAGGATCTAGGCTCATCATCAGTACTCAATAAAACAAATACACAAAAAAAATATGGTGGCCTATACCTGTCAACTAGATTCTGTTGTCTTGTGGATCTTCTCAAAGGTGGAGTAATAGACTCTTCAGGTTCTTCTACATGCTCATTTGTACCAACTTCTTCTATCACAACATATTCTTCCTCATTAGAACTTTCACTTGAGTCTTCTTCTGCTTCTTCACCCCCCAATCCATCATTATGTTCTTCCTAAGGTGCATTTTCATGCTCTAATTCAAAATGCACTCTCTTTACCTTTTCTTCTTTTTCCTTTGGTTGTTCAGGTTCTAAAATAACACTAAGTTCCCTGAAAATAACATCTCTAGAATATAATTTTTTGGGTTAGATGATTCCAAAGCTTATAACCTTTTACATTATCACCATATCTAATGAAAGTACACTTTTCAACTTTTAGATCCAACTTAGTTTGTTTTTCTTCAAGCACATGAACATAAGCCTCACAACCAAATACCCTTTAATGTGAAACAAAAGGTTTCTTATCTATCCACATTTTATAAGGAGTTGAAACAAGAGCCTTACACGGAGATCTGTTAATCAAGTAGTTTACAGTACACACAACTTCTGCCCAAAAACATTTATTCAACTGTGATTCACTCAACATATTTCTGGCTCTTTCCATTATTGTTCGATTCATCCTTTCTGCCACTCCATTCTGTTGTGGAGTATACAGAGTAGTTTTCTATCTAACAATACCAGCATGCTTTAAAAATTCATCAAATTGCTTAGAACAGTATTCCCCTCCATTGTCAGATCTCAAAACCTTTATCTTATAATCTAATTGCTTTTCAACTAAAGCTTTGAATTCCTTAAACTTAGTGAAAACTTCAAATTTGTGACACATAAAATAAATCTAGGTAAACCTTGAGACATCATCAATGAAGGAAACAAAATATCTAGATTTTCCAATTGATTCAACATCCACTGGACCAAAAACATCTGAATGATTAAGTTCCAATTTATCATTAGATTTATTACTTCCTGAAGGAAATGGAGATCTATTCTATTTTCCAAACACATAATGTTCACAAAATTTGAAACTCTCATCAGAATAGGATTAACCGTCTAACATTTTTTTATTTACGATAGTCTTTAAACCAGACTAACTTATGTGGCCCAATCTACAGTGCCACAACATACATGTATTTTCAATATTAGCCTCAGATACATAAGAGGCATTACAAACAGTAGTGGCTTCTAGCTTAAACAAAGTTCTCAATCTTTTCCCCTTCGCTACCACCAAGTTTCCTCTCACCAATCTGCAGCCATGCTTATCAAATGTCACATGCATTCTCAAATCATTCAACTTTGAAATAGAAATCAAATTTCTACCCAATCCAAGAACATGCAAAACACCAGGGAGGGTTTTAATTCTCCCATCATTGAAACACAACATTACCTTCCCTCATCCAACAATAGGATATGTAGAGTTGTCCTCAAGGTACACATTTCCTCCATCATACTCTTCGTATGTCAAAAAACATTCTTTATGCGGGGTCATGTGGTATGAGCATCCTGAGTCAACCAACCAATGATCATGAGAAACAACATTACATGCAGAAAGAAAAGCCTCATCACCTGCATTCGACGACTTATCAATAGTGGAATCCCATTATTTTTTCAGGTTTCACTACAACAGAACAGGTAATTAGTGCTTAAAATAGCGCCAGAATTTAATGCAATTGAGCTCAGGAATTGAACACTTTTTCCGGCGCAAAACCTGATGCAAATTTGCATGCTTACTTCGGCACCGGAAAGTAATAGCAGGATTTGGCGCTGGCTTTAGCGTCGGATTTGACACCTAATTTGGCTTCCAATTTTGCTTCGAGGTTTGCTTCTTGATTTGCTTCCATTTTTGCTTCCAGTGTTGCTTCTGATTTTGCTTCCAGATTTGCTTCCAATTTTGCTTCCAAATTTGCTTCCAATTTAGCGCCAAATTTGGCACCCAAATTGGATTCCAATTTGGCTTCTAATTTTGCATCTGGTTTTTCTTCTTGTGTTGCTTCCAATTTTGCTTCTGGTTTTGCTTCAATTTTTGCTTCCCATTTTACTTCCAATTTTTCTTCCAGATTGGCTTCCAATTTAGTGCCAGATTTGGCTTCCAGTTTGGCTTCTGATTTTGCTTCTAATTTTGCTTCTTGTGTTGCTTCCAAGTTTGCTTCCATTTTTTCTTCTAGTTTTGCTTCAATTTTTGCTTCTAGTTTTGCTTCCAATTTAGCGTCGGATTTGGCTTCCAGTTTGGCTTCTGATTTTGCTTCTGGTTTGGCTTTTTGTGTTGCTTCCAGGGTTGCTTCTAGTTTTGCTTCCAGTTTTACTTCCAGGTTTGCTTCCAGTTTTGCTTCCTTGCTTCTAGGTTTGCTTCAAATTTTTCTTCCATTTTTGCTTCTAGATTTGCTTCCATTTTTTCTTCCAATTTTGCTTCCAATTTAGTGCCGAATTTGGCACCCAATTTAGCTTCCAGTTTTGCTTCCATGTCTGCTCCCATTTTTGCTTCTAGTTTTACTATCAGTCGTGCTTCGTATTTTGCTTCTTGTATGGCATCTAAAATAGCTTCTTTTTTGGCTTCCTAATTGATGCCAAGTTTTGCTTCCATTATGACCTCCTTTGTTGCTTTAGTTTTTGCTTCCAATTTAACAAGACAATTATATAAAAAAATAAGATAATTATTATAAAATAACAAGATAATTATTATAACATGATCATCATCTATAATTATAACAAGTGAGTCAAATATCTATAATTTAATTGAATTTTACAAGATCCATCCTGAGAAGTAAATTAAAATCATCATATGTAATAAATATCCATCCAAAAGTCATTGACCACTTTCAATATATATAAATTGACAAGTCAATACTGATAAGATCATCATCATATATAACTAAAACAAGTGAAAGTCAAATATGCCAGTAGATCAATAACATGTCAAAATGATACATGTCCAACAGTCGACATAAGTCAAAATGATACATGTACAAATGGCATAAGTAAAAATGATAAATTATGTAACTCAAAATGATACAAGTCAAGATGATACATGTCCAAATGATATAAGTCAAATTGATACATGTGAAATGATACAACTCAATAATATGGTATTGCAGGCCGTGAAAATGATACATATGATAGTAACCATGAAAAGAAGCATCATAACGATATATCAGTAATGATCCATGATGTAGTCTATATGATCATGAATGTCACTGGCTACTACCAGCAACTACCTCATAATCATCATCACCATCATGATCATCATCGTCGTCATCATCATCTTCATTAGCCTCGTTGTCTTCTGTATCTGCATCATCATCATCCTTTGCCATGTGATCTGTACCAGAACCAATATAATCTAGATCTATATCTTCAAGATCATCTTCATCTTTTGGAAGACCCGTGTTCTGCAAAAAAAAACATTTAAAATGAAAAGTTATTATTTATTTCATGTAATAATTTATTTTTCTATTATATATCTAATATTCCAACATATGAAACGAAACCATAATCATATTACATCATATCAAAGTGCACATACCATAATAAAATTTCAAAAAAGTTATAGCTATATGTCATTCCAATGATGTAAAACATGCAATAATTCTAATAAACGTTACTAAAGATCATAAAAAAATTTGTTATACAATTTTACTATCAACTGTAAATTTTATTACATAGCCTTAAGTGCCACAAATTGCGTGGTCAATGTATGTTCTTTTTCACTATTAATCTAATAACCTACATTAGACAGAAACATTAAAGAGTTTTTAAGTAGTAGTTGATTAAATTCTCTTACATGTCCTTAAGAGTACACTTGTGGTAGCTGAAAACTCACATTTACATGACCAACAATTAAAAAAATTGTGCCTATATCATGATTAACACTAAGATCTACAAGTTTTGTCCCCATGGAGTGTACATTTGCAACACTACACAAGCACAAAATTCTTCAATTACATCTTCAAGATGGTCATCCCAATCATCTAGTTCATCATACAAGGAAATTGGCTCAAGACAAGGAGTTAGACAATTAACTTCTAGGAACACTAAATGGTACCCTTCCATCAGCCTTAAGGGTTCAGTAAAAAACATAGTGGCCCTAGTTAGTAGGTTGTATGGGGAGAAGGATGCTTCTCATTTTCAAGAATCCTAAGTCTCATTGCTACATATGTTGCTTAAAGAAGGGCCAATTTTAAACTAGGTAGTTGTTTTGTCACACTTTGTGCAATGAAATGACGAGAGTCTAGTCTCCTTATATCACTATAGATTTGCATACAATAACCTCCAATACAATAATACCATACAATGCACACTTAACTTTACGGTATCTTAGCCCAGACATGATGTTACAGAAATTTGAAGGTACCTCCTACTAAAGATGTCATACCATAGACCAGATACCATTGTACAGTATATATCACATTTACAGTAACAATTTCCTTCCAAATGTAGGGTTACAGTCTATGATTAACATGCATAGACCTTTCTAATGTTTACAAGATAATTCCTTAGTCAACACCATACTAGTGTCCACAAGATGTTTCCACAGTTAAAATAAGAAATTAATGCTACTTTGCAAACAATAAGCAAGCCTTCAAAGAGCTTAAAGTTTCCATTTACATCTATGCACCATAACTTAATCAACCCTTAGGATTTTATGGACAATGAAACAAAAGGTCCTATATTCCATTTATGAGTCCTCTATCCAAATGACACAATGATCACAAGTACATAATATCTACTATTCGGTGGGTAGGCCTCAGTCATTCAAACACAGGGAAGTCCATATTAAGATAAATTTGTTCACAAACAGTCTCCAATTTAATAAATACTAGTTTGAAATCACATTTCTAAGTTAGTACAAGTCATTACAATGAACTCAAAGGTCATTCTCATCAAACGAATGCCTTCACAATAGACTGTTCTAGTTACAAGTACAATACAACTATTGCAATGTTACACAACTATATGCAATTGACAAAACCCATTCTTTCCAAGAGTCAACTGGTAATCAAATACAATCATGTAGTGTTGTTTCAACATTGTATTCCATTGTGGCTTTAGTAATGCAAACCTCATAACCTTGGAGGGAGTGTTGGGGGGCAAGTTGACCTGAACCAAGCATCCAAAACCATCCCAAAACCCCACCTAGGAGTGGTATTATTAATCCCAAGAAGACCTCGCATCCACAGTTGAGAGAGTGGACATTTATAGTTGAAATACCAACACTATTAGGGTTTACAACCATGTCAAAAAAGATAACCATGAACCAGGCCAGGTTTCCTCAAGACTCATGGTATGTTGCAACGATAGCATTCTAGCAATTCTAGCCATGGTTTGAAACTCCACCTCAAACTGTGACCAAATTAATGTAGCTTCCTTCATGATAGAAATCCAAAACACAATAACTAACAGTTTGCCACAGTTCGTAAGTCCCATGATCTTAAGTCTGAACTCTCGCAGTTAACAATATTTTCCTCATCCAAACCCTTTAGCATAGACTTTCACAAGACCACATACAGTTACACAAGTTAAAGGAAATGTTTCACCAAAATGGTCAGTGTAATTTTACAAGAATGGATGACAAGGAGCTTTACTTCAAAGAAAGGTTAGCTTAGTTGAAGAAGACCAGTTGGCGATTTGATTCTTAGTCTCCAACCCAAACAGCAAGACAATCAGCCAACATGATAAGCACACCCAAAGTCTCCCTTCCTCTAAATCACTTACAATCCAACCATCAACCTTCCTTCTATTGGGACAGGAAAATTTCAAAATTCTCCTATATTCCTACCCACCCCATGTCCAACCAAATCAGAAAATCATGTGCCCAAAATCATAATAGCAGTGGATGAATTCTATAAGATCACATGATATTTACCACAAATAGTTGTCTCACCCATCACACCGTATACGATAAGGGGCCTTAGTTCCTTAATTTTGGCAAGACCTCAGTTTCTTTATACCGATCCATGTTCTATATGAGACTGGCTAAGATGTGTATCGGCATGAGGTTTGTGATCGGAGTGAAGACTTCAGGGATTGCCGATGAAGAGAGTAACACCGATGACTTTTTATCAGAGAGAAAATTCCCAGTCACGCCGAGTTAAATAACGGTAAAGACTATCGGCACAAGAAAACAGTATCGAAGGATACTCTAAACACTTCCCCGATAGTATAGATCACATCGATGAGAAAGATCGGTGGGACTCTTGCCAAACAACCCGTGGAATGGATGGAGTCAGTGGCACATCAAAGAAATACACACCAAGGTGAAGAATTAAAGTGTCTTCGACATGTAATCTCTCAATGACCAAAGGGATTGTTTCGGCCTAAGTCACACCGATATGTATGGAGGATAAGAACCATCGGCGAAGGTGAACAAGTCGGAACGAAGTTTACAAGTCTTGCCGAACCGATGGTCACAACAATGAAGGATGTCAGTGACATATTATGATGATCATGTCGATGAAGGATAAGAAGAAAGGTATCAGGGAAACAACCGTGATTGGATAACTTGGATCAAGTCATCCCGATATCATATGTTATTCCGATGAGAATAGTAGCCACACTTATCGATAAGACTCTTGTCGATATTTATATCGGAGACACTTGAGATATCGGAGTAAGATATTATTCCCACGGTGATAAAGTAAGTTAGGCTAACAATAGCCATGCCCATTTCTATATTAGGTAGACCTTGAAATGTCTTGCCGATACAAACTTATATATGTTTTTATAAAAAAAAAAAGATGACATCGAGGAGACAAAAATGAAGGATCACAGCAATTGATCCACATGCAAATGTTCACACCATAAGAAGATATTAGATCACCCTAGCATTACAAAAATCCTACTGATGAAGGTAGTTATGACGATGTGACATCTCACAACGATCACGAAAATTAATACACTGGAACAATTAATTGCAGACAAGGAAGAAATCCTTTGAAGGGCCATTTGAAATCACTACAATTAGATTCAAACGAATTGTTTGAGAGGAGCGCATAAGCGAGAACTCAGAGGAAAGGATAAAGGAGTTCAATCATCACATAATAGGTACATACTCAAAAACCTCTGTGTGATAGACTACATTTTTTAATTTGCCATCCATAATTGTAATGGAGACTCCAGTGAAAGGAAAGGGTAAAAAACAGCCGGGTGAAACTAGTAAGCCCAAGAAACAAAAAATTGACAAAAGCCTTGACGAAAAAATAAAAGAAAGGAAACTAAATTAGGATTTAATTGACCAATTTCCTAGATCTACCCCTAAAGCCCAAAGGTCTGCACAACTTAGGGCAGAGGTAGAGAAACTGGAAGACAAATGTAAATACCTTGGAAATGTGTGGACACCAATAAGAGGTTATGAATTATTCAAATTCCATTACAATAGAAGATTCAAGAATGCTCCAGTGTCTAATCCATGACACTTGAATTTGGGAAAATTGGTCATTCCTGATGTGTTTGTGAATACAAAACTTCTCAAACTACTAGCTAAACATTACAACCCAAGCCTCAAGGCCATATGCAATCCGCAAGGAGAGCCTGTTATACATTTGTCCAAAAATGCCATTTGTGAAGTATTTGATTTGGATGATTTGTGTACTATTCCCATAGTTTATGAATATTTGGAAAAAGAATACTGGAGAATGGATAACACGTATAATGGATGGAGATTACCTCTCCACAGGCCTAAGGCAGAAGGAGAAATAGTGCCTCTTAATGATAATGATGGACCTCCATTTCATGTGTCATTGTTTGAACCATATATACAATACACATATTATTCCATGGGCCAAGTCCTAGGATCAGATGTTCCTGATTTTATGACAATTCCTTTAATGGTGATAGCCACAGATATCCAATGCCACAATGCTAGGCAGTTTGACTACACTGCCTATGTTTTTGGAAGAATTGATTCTAGTTTAACTGCAATAAAAAACAATGCCCCATCAGTCTCTTTTGAGCACTACTCACTCCTCATGCACATGGTACTATATTATGGCCAGGAAATGGGATTATGGCCAAGAGAATTCAGAGTTACTCAAGCAGACCAGAGGGGACAAAAGTCACCTGTGTAAATGTGGACGAGGATATGGGACAACAGGTATGCCCATTCTAATTATATTCATTTTTAAGAATACTGTGTAAAAGTGTTGTATAGATATTTCAATCATCCTTGTGAATATTCACTGTCAAATGAAATAAAGAGGTTTCTTAGACCCAAAGATTTTGGTGGTCCTCCTACTATCACCCACAACTGGGGAGATTGGTATTGTTTTGAGGATTCAACCATGGTCAGAATTTATGGTTTTGAGGACACCCTGTTTATATTGCCCAAGACAATTCCTGACAGAATTGCCTACTTAGAGATAGTCAGGCAAATGAACTGCTCTAATGTGATGAACTTGAGCTCCTATGACAAGCAATCCTTCATGCCTAGTACTCTGTGCTTTGGGGATTTTACTGTGGTATCTAAAGAGGGTTATGGTCTCATCATAGATAAATTAATGCATTACGACATGAGATATGTAGAGGCAAGAAAAGGATTTGATCCTGAGGGTTTCATTGATCTTGCTAGGAGAAAACAAAACCTCAGTGGATATACACATGTCCCATATACACATGATGACATTATCAAGATGGAAGAAGCTGAGATTGAATTGGTGATTGAGAAACATAATAGAGAACTAGAAGAGAAGAAGAGATAGCTTGCAGAGATAGAGTTGTTGTCCTCTACTGATGAGGGGTCTGCAGAAGAAGAAGAGCCACATCAACAGGCAACTAGAATATCCAAATGAAAAATGCAATGCTATCAATCTCCTGATATAGAGTATGATGAGGGACCTGCTGATGAAGATCCTAGACAATTAGCATACGATTCTTTTATTTCAGATGATCAATTTATTCATTCTAAAGAGTTTAAATCATTTTTATATAAATGCAAGGGAAAAGAGATTAGGGAGTCAGCTGATAATGTCACGGCTGACAATGAAAGACAATTAATTGATATGTTAAAAATAATGGTGGATAATGAATTGAAAGCTATGACTCCTAGTAAGGGTAGACAGCTGCTCAGAGAAGCCGGTGTTATGATATTTCCTAGACTTGATTTGAATTTTGCTTTGGTGTTTGATAGTTTTCTACACAATACTAATGACAAGTATAATCTCACTCCTGAGGGTGTCACAGAAGTGTACATGGGTACCAAATATAATAACAATGAAAACTCACTAATGATATGGGCCTTGTACCCTCATAAGAAGACAACCATTATTGATACTGAAAAGGCTTTTGGGCATGTTATGACTTTGAAGGCAAGGGAAACTGACCCCTTGATTACTACAGAAATTGGCATAAATGTTGCAAAGTTGAACAAAGCACAGGCTCAGATGCTAATCAAAGAACGGGATGCATATAAACTGAGTTGTGAACGATTAACAAAAGAAAATGATTTCTTGAAAGATACTATAAAGAATACCTTTGGAGGACCAGTTAAAAGGTTAACCCAAGGAGAGTGTTCACAGAGCACCCAATCACCATCCGTTGATCAGATAGCCTAGGTCCAGATTGACACACTTGCAACAGTGTTACAAAATAGGCATGTTAACATGATGTATTGGATGAACAAATTTTGGGATGTCTATTCTAAAAATTATAAAGTGATCCAAGAGCACGAAAGGCTAAACAACAGGCTCCAGGAGAAACTCCATGAGATATAGAGTAGGGATGTTTCTGACACTGTAGGTACTCCTAGTGCAAAGGATTTGATTGAGCAGCATCAAAGATATTATGACCATCTCAAAAATGATGCCAAGGAATGCATTGAGGGTTCAAAAGTAGGTGTACCCATGTTGTTTAGAAAGGACAAGGAGCTAAAGAGAAAAGATGAATGGAGTAAAGAGTGCCAAGTGATCTAACGTGAAGCTTTGGGCTCTCTTAAGGATAAAGACTCTGCACCTGGGGAAGCCTACAAGCATCTAGAGAAGATGGTGATGATGGACGTGATCATAAGAAATGCTATTGAGTTTGTTGATACACATTGCAGCCAGGAATACTTGGATCACATCGCTTAGATATACTTATGGCTCAGTAGGGCTTAAGATCATTTTCTTTGTTTATGTTGTGTTAATCATTTTTATTCCCAAAAGACATTTTGAAGAGTTATGTCTCTTCATAGATATTTCTATATAAGTTGGACATATGGTGATCAAGAATCATCGGCAATAGGATATAACACATGAAGTTTATAATGTTTTAAAAAGACCATGTTGTAAGCATTATATTGAAGAAGTAAATTGAAGTTCTCTGATTCTGTGGTTTTATTTTGGCATCAATTGTTTGTTAAAATTATTCAATTATATGGTTGTCTCCAGTTCAGTATTTCCTTGTTATTCAAATTAATATATCAAGTATATATTCAATTTGTCAATGCACATTTGTTGTATTTGTGTGATTGGATTAATTGGTTTCCATAAAAGGAATTAAAATCCTTCTGATCAGTCACAGTAATCTAGAAGTGTTGGTTTGGATCACTAAGAAGAATCATATAATTACGATTGTCATTCTATCTCCAAGTTGATATTGTCTGTTGTTCTTGTATAATTCATTCAATTGGTTCCTTCAAGAAAGGATTAAAATTCCTTCTGGTGAATAACAAGAAACCTAATTGTGTCAGTTGGATTATTAAGAAGAGTCTATCAATCATTTTCCTACACATTTATACAAGTTATAAAACAAATCATTGTGTCGAATAGTTAGAATTATTGCCCAATATAAGCCACCGGTCTTAGATTTTCATTGACTCTGCTTACCCAACAAGGCACTGGTCTGATGCTGAATTATCATTTAGTCTCATCCAACACCCATTCATTAGTTGAGCATAGTTATAAAATTTACCTTGATATTGTTTATACAATTTATACCAATCATCCTTTAGATATTAGATATAGAACTAGTTAGCAAGCTTTCATCTATTCCACACCATTTTCCACTATGGGTAGATCCATTTACTTAAACAAAGCACTTACAATAGTTTGATCTACTTCAGCTTTCAAGGTTCACCCACCTAGGTATAGCAGTGCCTAAAGTGCAGGGAGTCATCAACCCTATAGGTTAACTCCGTCGTGTTAGTTCAAAAACATTGCCAATATAATCATAGAGCCTAGCTTCCTCTTAGGATTTGCAACCTGCATTTTTGAGACCTAACACCTTCCTTGACCCCAAGGCAAAAAGAAGAATTCCCTCCCAAAATGGTTTCCCACTCCTTCCTTTTCTCCCTCACATACCCCAAAACCAAGCACATTAAAGACCAGTACTTCCTAAAGTTGTTATGGCAAAGGAGAGTTAATGCCTATTGCCAATGATGGCTCCTTCTCAAAAAAAAAATGTGCATATTAAAATTTAAACGTCCACTATTATATTTCAAAGGTTTGAAATATAACCAACAACATAACTGTAATGCATGCCCCCCTTTAAGTCTTATAATAAAAGGTTAGGAAACAAAGACTTGAGATAAACCCCTTGGCCTGTTTACTTAGGAGACCGCCTAAAAACTCAATGATAACTACATCCACATGATCACCAAAAAATGACAAGCGATCTATGAATAACAATCCACTTGAGTCAAAAAGACAAGAAGACCAATAGAAACCAAACACAACAAACAGAGTACAACTGTAACTGTTTGTCTCAAGTATCACTCTATAACCTCTTCAAAGATTATTGAAACTCAACACAAGAAATGCAAATTGACATATTAACACAACAATATCCAACTAAGTTATTGAAAGTCAATTATTGATACCTCGTTCTCCATCCAAATTACAAAATTGGTCCACTTTTTTCTTTGTAACATTTCCTTTTCAAATTGCATTGGTTGCCGACCATATTTCTCCTCCTGTCAAAACATGACACATGGACTAGTTAAACTAATTAATATGCAATCATTTACTTTTTCCTAGGAAATAAAAAAATATATCATTTAACATATTAAATATACTTACAAATGTACAGATCAAGGCCTGTAAACTTTTCTGGCCACTGTGATGAGTGGCATGAAGTTTGTCAAGCCTAGCCTTGGAGGCCTTGTCCTAAAACATATACTAATTCAATTTAATTATGAACAAATAAAATTTAAAAATCATTTAATAAATTTGATAAAATCTTATGAGCAAATTCAAATACCTGCGTACTCTCCTCACCGGACTTCCTCTGTGCATCAGACTTCTCATATGCTTTTACAAGCTCTTTCCATACTTTCAAACTTACATCAATTGGTTTTTTTTTTAGCCTTAGCTTGAGAGGGATTTTTTTATCTTCTTTGTTTGGTTGTATCGAAATCTCTTGTAGTTTTGAGACATTCGTAGCTTTATTTTCTTTACAGACCAACCTGTGCCAAATTTAGTCTACATGTCATGGATAACTTCTTTTTGTAGGTGCATGGGTATCTTTGAGAATGGAAAATGTAGATCATCTTTGAACCATTGAAGGCATGATTCCTTCAACCTATTCACAAACATTTTTCCAGCATCTGTCATTCAGACTTCCCTTGAAACCACATCATATTCTATCTTGGTCTCATAGTTGCCAATGCAAGATGTAAAACATGGCATGGTGGTCGAAGAAGTCTATGTCCCTGGAGTGGCTGGGACATCAGAAGCCTCTGCTCCCTATTCCACATTCTTAGAGGTTACTGTTATTGATTTCCTCCTAGATCTTTTGCCTGATCCATGACTGGTTGGGGAATTAATTGATTCCCTTTGACACTGTTGATTTGGTTGCAATGTTTTAGGGGCTTTACTAGATCTTTTTTCTATGTATCTGGCAAGCATTGTCAAGTCAACACCATCCAATTTATTCACTGCCTTTACCCCCAATATGGAAGCCAATGCCTCTTTATCTTTGTCAGTCTTATGTCCCTATATATATATATATATAATTTATTCTTTTAAATTTAGAAATAGAAAACTAAATACTAAAAATCAAAGAAACAATGGAAACATTTACAAATCTATAAATTGATAGTGAATTACCTCATTGTGGCCAGAGTTTGCTCCCTTCCCTCTATTATTTGACATTTTGAGGTGACCTAGGGCAAATTATTTTCATCCAGTTTGTGGAGGCAATCGTAGTCAGGTATGAATTAACAATGTGCTTGACCAATTGTAACTAAAAACAAATATGTAGCCAAAAACAAATCCTAACAGCTCGTATTTTGGGTATGATGTAGAAAGAGACATTATTTGATAGGCCTTCCAAAAATGGTAAATGCAAGTTATACTGCAAGGATAATTAACAACATTACTACTCAAATTTACCCTAAAGCGTGAGAACAACATCTTAGAAAAACTTTCTTTGAGCTCAAAATTATATCAAAATTAATAAAAACCTAGGTCAAGAGTTAATTGCTCAACAATTGGAACTTACTTGCTAAAAGGTAGACGAACAAGCTTGATTGAATGGCTGAGGTAGCTAGAAACCCCAAATTTAGCAGCTACCTAAAGCAATTTTTTATCTTCTGGATGTCTAGAACAAAAAATAAATAAAATACAAATTCATGGATCTGTTGTAGAAACTTTTCAGTAACTTCTGTTTTCGACCTAATAAAGTCATTGCTTCATAGCCTACAATTCTTAGCAAGAAACCTAAAACAGAGGCAGAGTACACTATGTTGTGGGATTAAATGTATTAACATATTTGTGTTTTTTTTGTGTGGTATGTTTTAACGCAGGTACAAATTTTAATTTTTTTTGGATTCATTAGTCGGCGTCTCTAACGTTGACTTTAGTGCCAACTTTCAGCCCTAAATGCAATCTCTTTGGGACACAAAAACTAGTGCGAAGTGTGCCTAATTTAGCGCCTAGCTATGCCAAACCAAAATGTTCCTCATGCCAACATGCCAATTATACCTAGACTTCAATGAATGTTTTGTTGCAAGTCACTTGCACAATTGATGGACTGGCATGCAAAGAATAAGAGTAAAGATTCAAGAGTAAAGATCCCTATACTCTAATCCCTCAACACTAAACCCTAAACCCTCAACCCTCAACACTATACCTTAAACCCTAATCCCTCAACACTAAACCCTAATCCCTCAACACTAAACCCTAATCCCTTAGCCCTAAACCCTAATCCCTTATTGCTAAACCTTAAACCCTATCCCTAAAGCCTCAAACCTCAACACTTGAACCTTAAATCCTAAACCCTATCCCTAAACCCTCAACCCTAAACAGTACTATGCCTTAAACTCTAATCCCTCAACTCTAAACCATAATCCCTACACCCTAAACCCTAAACCCTCAACCCTAAACCCTAAACCCTCAACACTATACCTTAAACCCTAATCCCTCAACCCTCAACCCTCAACCCTAATCTTAAAGCTAAACTTAAAGCTTCCACTCATTCCACCATCCCCAAGGGATCCAAAAATGCAAAATTAGATGCCTCTATTGATAAAGCCAAACATCCTAAGGGTCCTCATGCCTTGGGACAAAAAAACAAAGAGTCAAAGACAAATCAATCCAAAAAGTTATCCAAGCCCATACCTCCACAAGCAAAGTCCAAAACCAAAATGGTACGGGTACCTAAGCAACAAGAAATCAAGTTAAATGAGGCATCGACCTCTAAAAAATCCTAACCATCTACTCACATCTCAAATTCCCATTCCACTCAAAAGTGTCAAAACATTCCATCCCACAAGCAAAACAAAATTAATAAAACACTTAAGTCTATGTGGGTTCCTAAAGCCCTTCGTAATCCATCTCCTAAGCAAACATCTCCATTGCACACTGCACCACCTCCGCATCACAAGCTTCAATGTTTATTGTGATGTGTGCAACCATTGGTCATGGTTCCTTTCCATTCTGCAATAAATCTACCATTATTCATCCACTATCCTACATACCCTCCACATACCATCCCTATGGTCCATGCCTTGGCATAAGTCCGACATAATCCACATCATAATCCACTATTTTCCCTACATAATCCACATCATAATCCACTTTTCTCCCTTCTAGAATCCACGTCATAATCCACTATCTGCCTAATCCATTTGCCTTCCATGTATCCCTTACCAACATCGATGAGGGCACTCGACATGGTCATACGCGAGGACATCATTCTCTAATGTGACTATAACCTTTCAGTGTGTTGTAACCCATCCTTCAACCCTCAACCCTAAACGCTATACCTTAAACCGTAATCCCTCCACCCTAAACCCTAATCCCTCAACCCTAAACACTATCCCTAAAGCTTGAAGCCTCAACCCTTAAACCTTAAACCCTAAACCCTATCCCTAAATCTTCAACCCTAAACACTATACCTTAAACTCTAATCCCTCAACACTAAACACTAATCCCTTAACCCTAAAACCTAATCCCTTATCGCTAAACCTTAAACCCTATCCCTAAAGCCTCAACCCTCAACACTTGAACCTTAAATCCTAAACCATATCCCTAAACCCTCAACGCTAAATAGTACTATGCCTTAAACCCTAATCCCTGAAATCTAAACCCTAATCCCTAAACCTTGAACCCTAAACCCTCAACCGTCAACACTATACCTTAAACCCTAATCCCTCAACCCTCATCCCTAATCTTAAAGCTAAACTTAAAGCTTCCACTCATTCCACCATCCCCAAGGGATCCAAAAATGCAAAATTAGATGCCTCTACTGATAAAGCCAAACATCCTAAGTGTCCACACGCCTTAGGACATAAAAACAAAGAGTCAAAGAAAAATCAATCCAAAAAGTTATCCAAGCCCACACCTCCACAAGAAAAGTCCAAAACCAAAATGGTATGGGTACCTAAGCAACAAGAAATCAAGTTAAATGAGCATCTACCTCTAAAAAATCCCAACCATCTACTCCCATCTCAAATTTCCATTCCACTCAAAAGTATAAAAACATTCCATCCCACAAGCAAAACAAAAGTAATAAAATTCTTAAGTCTATGTGGGTTCCTAAAGCCCTTCATCATCCATCTCCTAAGCAAACATCTCCATTGCACCCTACACCACCTTTGCATCACAAGCTTCAACATTTATCGCGATGTGTGCAACCATTGGTCATGGTTCCCTTCCATTCCGCAATAAATCTACCATCATTCATCCACTATCCTACATACCCTCAACATACCATCCCTATGGTCCATGCTTTGGCATAAGTCCGACATAATCCACATCATAATCCACTATTTTCCCTACATAATCCACATCATAATCCACTTTTCTCCACTCTAGAATCCACGTCATAATCCACTATCTGCCTAATCCATTTTCCTTCCATGTATCCCTTACCAACATCGATGAGGGCACTCGACATGGTCATGTGCGAGGACATCATTCTCTAATGGGACTATAACCTTTCAGTGTAGCGTAACGCATCCTTCAACCCTCAACCCTAAACACTATACCTTAAACCTTAATCCCTCCACCCTAAACCCTAATCCCTCAACCCAAAACGCTATCCCTAAAGCCTGAAGCCTCAACCATTAACCTTAAACCCTAAACCCTCAACCCTAAACACTATACCTTAAACTCTAATCCCTCAACAATAAACCCTAATCCCTCAACCCTAAACCCTAATCCCTTATCACTAAAACTTAAACCCTAACCCTAAACCCTCAACCCTAAACAATACTATTCCTTAAACCCTAATCCCTCAACTCTAAACCCTAATCCCTAAACCCTCAACCCTAAACCCTCAACCCTAAAGCCTCAACCCTAAACCCTAAACCCTAAACCCTAAACCCTCAACACTATACCTTAAATCCTAATACCTCAACCCTCAACCCTCAACCCTAATCTTAAAGCTAAACTTAAAGCTTCCACTCATTCCACCATCCCCAAGGGATCCAGAAATGCAAAATTAGATGCCTCTACTGATAAAGACAAACATCCTAAGAGTCCTCATGCCTCAGGACATAAAAACAAAGAGTCAAAGAAAAATCAATCCAAAAAGTTATCCAAGCCCATACCTCCACAAGCAAAGTCCAAAACCAAAATGGTATGGGTACCTAAGCAACAAGAAATCAAGTTAAATGAGGCATCTACCTCTAAAAAATCCCAACCATCTACTCCCATCTCAAATTCCCATTCCGCTCAAAAGTGTCAAAACATTCCATCCCACAAGCAAAACAAAAGTAATAAAATGCCTAAGTCTATGTGGGTTCCTAAAGCCCTTCATCATCCATCTCCTAAGCAAACATCTCCATTGCACCCTACACCACCTCCACATCACAAGCTTCAACTTTTATCACAATGTGTGCAACCATCGGTCATGGTTGCCTTCCATTCCGCAATAAATCTACCATCATTCATCCACTATCCTACATACCCTCAACATACCATCCCTATGGTCCATGCTTTGGCATAAGTCTGACATAATCCACATCATAATCCACTATTTCCCTACATAATCCACATCATAATCTACTTTTCTCTCCTCTAGAATCCACGTCATAATCCACTATCTACCTAATCCATTTGCCTTCCATGTATCCCTTACCAACATCGATTAGGGCACTCGAAATGGTCCATGCACGAGGACATCATTCTCTAATGGGTTTAGGGTTGAGGGATTAAGGTTTAGGGTTGAGGGATTAAGGTTTAAGGTATAGTGTTGAGGGTTGAGGGTTTAGGGATAGGGTTTAGGATTGAGGGATTAGGGTTTAGGGTTGATGGACTAGGGTTTAATATTGAGAGTTGAGGGTTGAGGGTTTAGGGATAGGGTTGATGGTCAAGGGATTAGGGTTAAAGTAGAGTGTCGAGGGTAGAGGGATTAGGGATAGGGTTTATTGTTGAAGGTTTAAGGATTGAAGGTTAAGGCTTTAGGGATGAGGGTTAAGGGATTAGAGTTTAAGATATAGTGTCGAGTGACAAGGGTGTAGGGATAGGTTTTAGGGTTTAAGTTTTAAGGGTTAAGGGTACGGTTGAGGGATAGGGATTAGGGTTTAAGGTATAGTGTTGAGGGTTGAGGGTTTAGGGATAGGGTTTAGGGTTGAGGGATTAGGGTTTAGGGTTGAATGATTAGGGTTTAATGTTGAGACTTGAGGGTTGAGGGTTGAGGGTTTAGGAATAGGGTTGACGGTCAAGGGATTAGGGTTAAAGTAGATTGTTGAGGGTATAGGGATTACTGATAGGGTTTAGGGTTGAAGGTTTAAGGATTGAGGGTTGAGGCTTTAGGGCTGAGCTTTAAGGCATTAGGGTTCAAGATATAGTGTCGAGGGTCGAGGTATTAGGGATAGGTTTTAGTGTTTAAGGTTTAAGGTTGAGGGATAGGGTTTAGGGTTTAGGGATAATGGATTAGGGTTTAAGGTATAGTGTTGAGGGTTGAGGGTTTAGGGATGAGGGATTAGGGTTGAGGGATTAGGGTTGAGGCTTGAGGGTTGAGGGACGAGGGATTAGGGTTTAGGGATAGGGTTTAGGGTTTAGAGTTGAGAGATTAGGGTTTAAGGTATAGTGCTTAGGGTTTAGGGATAGGGTTTAGGTTTGAGGGATTAGGGTTTAGGGTTGACGGATTAGGGTTTGATGTCGAGGGTTGAGGGTTTAGGGATAGGGTTGAGGGTCGAGGGATTAGGGTTAAAGTAGAGTGTTGAGGGTATAGGGATTAGGGATAGGGTTTAGGGTTGAATATTTAAGGATTAAACATTGAGGCTTTAGGGCTAAGGGTTAAGGGATTAGGATTTAAGATATAGTGTCGAGGGTCGAGGTTTTAGGGATAGGTTTTAGGGTTTAAGGTTTAAGGGTTAAGGGTTGAGGGATAGGGTTTAGGGTTTAGGGATAAAGGATTAGGGTTTAAGGTATAGTTTCAAGGGTTGAGGATTTAGGAATAGGGATACTATTTAGGGTTTAGGGATGACGGATTAGGGTTGAGGGTTGAGGGATTAGGGTTGAGGGTTGAGCATTGAGGGATTAGGGTTTAGGGCTGAGAGAGTAGGGTTTAAGGTATAGTGCTTAGGGTTTAGAGATAGGGTTTAGGGTTGAGGGATTAGGGTTTAGGGTTGACGGATTAGGGTTTGATGTTGAGGGTTGAGGGTTGAGGGTTGAGGGTTTAGGGATAGGGTTGAGGGTCAAGGGATTAGGGTTAAAGTAGAGTTTTGAGGGTATAGGGATTAGGGATAGGGTTTAGGGTTGAAGGTTTAAGGATTGAGGGTTGAGGCTGTAGGGCTAAGGGTTAAGGGATTAGGGTTTAAGATATAGTGTTGAGGGTCGTGGTTTTAGGGATAGGTTTTAGGGTTTAAAGTGTAAGAGATAAGGCTTGAGGGATATGGTTTAGGGTTTAGGGATAAGGGATTAGGGTTTAAGGTATAGTGTTGAGGGTTGAGGGTTTAGGAATAGGGATAGTGTTTAGGGTTTAGGGATGAGAGATGAGGGTTAAGGGTTGAGGGATTAGGGTTGAGGCTTGAGGGTCAAGGGATTAGGGTTTAGGGTTTAGGGTCGAGGGATTTGGGTTTAAGTTATAGTGTTGAGGGTTTAGGGATAGGGTTTAGGGTTGAAGGATTAGGGTTTCGGGTTGACGGGTTAGGGTTTGATGTTGAGGGTTGAGGGTTTAGGGATAGGGTTGAGGGTTAAGGATTTGTGTTAAAGTAGAGTGTCAAGGGTATAGGGATTAGGGATAGGGTTTAGTGTTGAAGGTTTAAGGATTGAGGGTTGAGGCTTTAGGGCTGAGGGTTAAGGGATTAGGGTTTAAGATATAGTATCAAGGGTTGAGGTTTTAGGGATAGGTTTTAGGGTTTAAGGTTTAAGGGTTGAGGGTTTAGGGATAAGGGATTAGGGTTTAAGGTATAGTGTCAAGGGTTTAGGGTCTAGGAATAGGGATAGTGTTTAGGGTTTAGGGATGAGGGATTAGGGTTGAGGGTTAAGGGATTAGGGTTGAGGGTTAAGGGTCAAAGGATTAGGGTTTAGGGATAGGGTTTAGGGTTTATGGTATAGTATCTGCCTAATCCATTTTCCTTCCATGTATCCCTTACCAACATCGATGAGGGCACTCAACATGGTCCATGTACGAGGACATCATTCTCTAGTGGGACTATGATGCAGGAGCATCCAGTGGTGTAAGGGCAATCTTGCATCACCCAAAAAGAAGTTAATTCAAAATCATTGTAGTTGTTTTCATTTATTTCCATAACTAGTGTTTCTGTTTCTATAATATCCAGAATAATGATGTAGGACTTTTAGTTTTTCCAAAACTACCAATAATAGCAACCTGCCTGTTTTGGAAAGTGTACCTGCTATTTTTAGAAAGTTTACATTTGGGTACGGAATGAAGCAAAAACTTCTAGAAAGCTACATAACATAAATATAATACCTTTGGTGAAGGAATCAGGCAAAGATCATTTGTGAGCTGAAAGATATTAAAGTTTTTGTTTTCTGAAAAGCATGTGAAAATTTTTGAAACTAGATATGAGGCACTAAAACTTCTCATAACATCTCAAAAAGTTGACAAAAATCCATTTATGAATTTCCAGTGTGATAGTTCACATCACGAGCTTTCTAACACTTAAAACGGTTTGTCAATTGGACACCCGGATCAAAAGTTATGCTTCTCGGAAGTTGACCTACTTTTGGAGGGAGTTGCAAATTTCGAAATTTAGCTAGAGGCCACCAAAAAGTGCTATTTATGACTATTTTGGGAACCCTGGGCAGCAGGAGAGTTAAAGGGGCTAGTGTAGAGTCAAGAATAGGTGGGAAAACATAAACCCTAGCTGATTTGGGGTTACAGAAGGCTGAAGATTCTAGAGTCTTGAGGTTGGGAAAGTTGTAATGTGTTGCAACCATTAGAAGATTCATCCTCTAGTTGTAATTAAGCTTCTGTAATGTAATGAGTTTCCCAGATCAATAAAGAAATAGTCTATTTTTTGTGTTCCAGTTCTGTTGTTGTGTGTTTTGTGATTTACCCCCTTCATCAAGTGGTACCAGAGCAAGGTTTCCTGAGTGTGTAGACAGGTCACCGACCGTGAGGCAATTTGCACTAGGACTTGAGGTTGTGGGTTTGCTGTGGAGATCAAGATGCCTCCACGAAGAAATCGTGTTGGGAGGAATGCTTTGACGGAAGAGGGTTTTAGTACCCTGCAAAGGTAAATCGATGCATTGCAAGAGGAGCTGCGAAGAGGGTTTGAGCCGAGAACAAGAGAAGAAAGTGAAGATGAAGCTAAAGAAGAGTTATCTGAGGAAGAACAAGAAGCTGCAGGAGATCCTACAGAAGTTAGGTTGTTGAGGGCCATTTCAAAGATCGGAAAGAGGCCTAGGATTGAAGTTTCTACATATTCTGGAGATTTGAATCCAGAACAGCTTATTGATTGGATCAATGACATGGAGGAATATTTCAAGTATGAAGATGTAGAAGACCTAGATCAGGTCAAGTTCGCAAAAACAAAATTGAAGGTCCATGCCAATATTTAGTAGAAGGAGGTCCAGTTAGAGAGGAACAAAAGAGGAAAAGGAAAGATCACCAGATGGGATCAAATGGTGGAGAAACTAAAGAAGCAGTTCATTCCTGTGGACTATGAGATGGAGTTGCTGAAGAAGCTGCAAGGACTAAAGCAAGGTAACAAGTCTATTAAGGAGTATACAGAAGAGTTTTATAAAATTACTATCAGGACAGACCATGCAGAGCCCAACAAGGAGAAGGTAGCCCATTACATTAATGGGTTGAGGCCAAGTATTTAGGAGGAGTTGAGCCTAGTCAGAATGACCACCATAGAAGATGCATACCAGTTTTCCCTAAAGGTGGAAGAGAAGCTGAATAAAAGATTAGACAGCAAGCAAAGGGGAAGAGGTCAAGGCGGAAGGACTAGTGGAAGACCCTATGGGGGCTGAAATGAAGATTCAAAGAAAAGTGAAGAAGTTGGCACCAGTCGAAATCAGAGAGGAGATAATACCTAACACCCTCGTGACCAAAACAATGGTGAGCAAAGAGGAAGAGGAAGAGGCAGACCTAGGCGAGGACCCGGAAGAGGAGGTTTCAAAGGAACCTATTTCCAATGTGGAGAAGAAGGGCATCGAGCATACGAGTGTCCGCAACATCAAGGAAGGACAAATAGAAGACCTGAAGGAAATGGATGAGTTGCACATGTAGATGAAGATGTACATTCTGAGCATTCTAAAGATGCTAAAAAGGGAGAAACCCTAGTTGTCAGAAGAACCTTGTTGAATAAGGAGAAAGAACCAAATCAGAGGAAGAGTTTATTCCAGACAACATGCAAATGTGAAGGTAAGTGTTGTGATATTATTATTGACAGTGGAAGCATTGATAATCTTGTTTCAAAGGAGATGGTTGACAAGTTGAATTTGACAAGAAGAAAGCATCCGCATCCATATCGAATTGCATGATTGTAGAAAGACCATAGAGCTTTGGTCAATGAGAAGTGTTTAGTGACGTTCAAGATTGGGGACTACCATGTTGAGGTGCTGTGTGATATCATACCGATGGATGCATGTCATATGTTGTTGGGGAGGCTGTGGCAATATGATAGAAGCGCTGTCCATGATGGCCGTGCAAACACATATTCCCTAACAAAAGATGGAGTTTGTCATAAATTGAAGCCCTTGAAGGAGGTGGAAGAAAAGGTATGTAGTACTGCCAGAATTTGCTTGGTAGATGGTAGGAGAGTTTTGGAGGGTACGAAGCATGAGCATCATTGCTTTGTATTGATTCCTAAGATTAGTCAGGAGAAATGTGAAGATGTACCAGCAGAAGTTTTAGATATGTTGGAAGAGTTCCAGGACATTATCTCTGATAATGTACCAGAAGGTTTATCACCAGTAAGGAAGATAAGTCATCAAATGGATTTGATACTAGGAGCCAGTTTGCCAAACAAGGCAGCCCACAGAATGACCCCTATAGAGAATGAAGAATTGAATAGACAAGTTCAAGAGTTGTTAAGCAAGGGACTGATAAGGGAGAGCCTAAGTCCATGTGCGGTACCTGCAGTACTAGCACCAAAGAAAGATGGAGAGTGGAGGATGTGTACAGATTCCTGAGCCATCAACAAGATCATAATCAAGTACAGATTTTTATTGCCCAGAATGGATGACATAATGGATTGTTTGAGTGGAGCCAAGTACTTCACGAAGATTGATCTGAAGAGTGGGTATCACCAGATTTGAATCAGAGAAGGAGATGAATGGAAGACAGCCTTCAAGACAAAGGAGGTTTTGTATGAGTGGTTAGTCATGCCATTTGGGCTAACCAATGCACTGAGCACATTCATGTAGCTCATGAACGAGGTATTGAAAGAATTTTTGGAAAGTTTTGTTATTGTTTATTTAGATGACATTTTGATTTTCAGTAAGACTTGGGATGAGCATTTGATGCATATCAGAAGAGTTTTAGAGAAGCTGAGGGAGGAGAAGTTGTTGATCAATCTGAAGAAATGTAGTTTTGCAAAGGAGTTGGTATACCTGGGATTTGTTGTCTCGGAGGAAGGTCTTAAGATGGACCCAGAAAAAGTAAGGGCTATGGCCTACACCAAGGAGTGCAATGGAGGTAAGATCTTTTCATGGTTTGGCAAGTTTTTACAGAAAGTTTATCAGGAATTTTAGTAGCATTTGTGCACCTCTAACTGAGACAATGAGAGGGGATAGAAAAGAGTTTAGATGGACTAAAGGAGCAGACAAGATCTTTGATACATTGAAGCAGAAAGTCATAGAACAACATGTTTTGGCACTTCCAGATTTTAATAAGGTATTTCAGGTAGATTGTGATGCTAGTGGTAGTGGTATAGGAGTTGTTTTGAGCCAAGAAGGTAAACCCATTGCCTATTTTAGTGAGAAGCTTAATGATGCAAAGAAAAAGTATTATGTTTATGATCAGGAGTTTTATGCAATAGTTCAGGCTTTGAAGAAATGGAGACATTATTTGTTGCCAAAGGAGTTTGTTTTATATACTGATCATCAAGCTTTACAATATCTTAATAGTTAAGGAAAGTTAAGTCAAAGGCACTTAAAATGGGTTGAGTTTTTGCAGAGCTATACTTTTGTTTTGAAGCATAGGAGTGGGAAGTCCAACAGAGTTGTAGATGCCTTGAGCAGAAGGCAAAATTTGTTGACAGAAATGAAGATAGAGGTTGTTGGGTTCGATGAGCTCAAAAGTTTGTATCCTGAAGATCTAGATTTTTTAGAGGCTTAGAAAACTTGTTTGGAACCTGTTACTTTGGACAAGACAAAATGGTTGGATTTCATAATCCAAGATGGCATGTTGTTTAGAGGAAGCCAGTTGTGCATTCTGAGGAGTTCCATGAGAGAGAACTTGATTGAGGAGAAGCATAGTGGAGGATTCGTTGGACACTTTGGTTGAGAGAAGACCATTGCTATTGTTGGTGAAAATTATTATTGTCCATAGTTGCAGCAAGATGTGAGGAAATTTGTGCAGAGTTGCAGAGTATGTCAGATGGCAAAAGGAACAAGTCATAATACAGGGTTGTATCAACCATTACTTGTACCGGAGAAGCCATAGGATGATATTAGTATGGATTTTGTTCTTGGTTTACCAAGGACATAGAGAGGACATGATTCTATTTTTGTGGTGGTGGACAGATTCTTGAAAATGGCACATTTTATTCCTTGTAAGAAGACTAATGATGCTATTCATATTGCAGAGTTATTTTTTAGGGAACTGGTGAGACTACATGGTCTACCTAAGAGCATAGTTTCAGATCGAGATACCAAGTTTGTTGGTTATTTCTGGAGGACATTGTGGAAGAAGTTGAAGATAGATTTGAAGTTCAGTTATGCACACCATCCACAGACTAATGGACAGATAGAAGTGGTGAATAGGAGTTTGGGTAACCTACTACAATGCTTAGTAGGAGATAAGCCCAAAGGATGGGATTTGATTTTACCACAGGCAGAATTTGCTTACAACAATTCTGTCAATAGGAGTATTGGTAAGTCACCATTCCAGATTGTAAATGGCAATAGCCCAAGAAATGCTTCTGAGTTAAGGAAGCTGGACAAAGGAGAAAAGACAAGTGCTGAAGCCGAAGACTTTGCAGAACATTTGAAGAATTTGCATGAAGAGGTGAGAAATCACATTAATAAGATGAATATTCAGTACAAGGCTAAGGTAGATCAGAAGAGGAGGTATAAGGAGTTCCAGGTAGGAGATGAAGTCATGGTTCACTTGAGAAAAGAAAGGTTCCCAATTGGAACATACAATAAGTTAAAAATGAAGAAATTTGGACCATGCAAAATCCTGAAGAAGCATGATTCAGGAAATGCATATGAGGTAGAGCTACCGAGTGGGATCAATATTTCCGCTATTTTCAACATTGTTGATTTATCAGAATATCATGAAGGCAGAACAGACGATGGACCAACAGAAGCGCAGTGGAGTATTCCGGCATCTACTTCAATGGAGGAGATATAAGAGATCTTAGATAGCCATGTGGGAAGAAGTACTCGAAACAAGCAATATGAAGAATATCTGGTAAAATGGAAAGGAAGGCCTGTTGAAGATTCTTCTTGGTTGTCTAAGGTAGAGGTTGACCGTTTGGGTTTTCCTCACACAAACACCTGAGACGTGACAGGGTCACTTCTCAAATTACCCTGGGTGTTTGATGCAGGAGCATCCAGTGGTGTAAGGGCAATCTTGTATCACCCAAAAAGAAGTTAATTCAAAATCATTGTAGTTGTTTTCATTTCTTTCCATAAATAGTGTTTCTGTTTCCATAATATCTAGAATAATGATGTAGGACTTTCAGTTTTTCTAAAACTGCCAAAAATAGCAACCTACCTGTTTTGGAAAGTGTACCTGCTATTTTTAGAAAGTTTGCATTTGGCTACAAAATGAAGCGAAAACTTCTAGAAAGTTACATAACAGAATTATAAGACCTTTGGCAAAGGAATCAGGTAAAGATCATTTGTGAGTTGAAAGATATTAAAGTTTTTGTTTTCTGAAAAGCCCCTAAAAATTTTTGAAATGAGATATGAGGCACTAAAACTTCTCATAACATCTCGAAAAGTTCACATCGTGAGCTTTCTGGTGCTTAAAATGGTTCATCAATCGAACACCTAGATCAAAAGTTATGCTTCCCAGAAGTTGACCTACTTTTGGAGGGAGTTGCAAATTTCAAAATTTAGCTAGAGGCCGCCAAAAAGTGCTACTTATGACTATTTTGGGAACCCTAGGCAGCAGGAGAGTTAAGGGAGCCAGTCTAGAGTCAAGAATAAGTGGGAAAACAGAAACCCTAGCTGATTTGGGGTTACAGAAGGCTAAAGATTCTAGAGTCTTGAGGTTGGGAAAGCTGTAATGTGTTGCAGCCAGTAGAGGATTCATCCTCTAATTGTAATTAAGCTTCTGTAATGTAATGAGTTGCCCAAATCAATAAAGAAATAGTCTATTTTCTGTGTTCCATTTCTTTTGTTGTGTGTTTTTTGATTTACCCCCTTCATCAAACTATAACCTTTTAGTGTAGCATAACACATCATTCAACCCTCAACCCTAAACATTATACCTTAAACCCTAATCCTTCCACCCTAAATTGTAATCCCTCAACCCTAAACATTATCCCTAAAGCTTGAAGCCTCAACCCTTAAACCTTAAACCCTAAACCCTATCCTGAAACCCTCAACCCTAAACACTATACCTTAAACCCTAATCCCTTAACCCTAAACCCTAATCCCTCAACCCTAAAGCCTAATCCCTTATCGCTAAACCTTAAATCCTAATCCCTTATGTTAGCTCGATAACAATAGGAATGACTATTATTTGTCAGAAGGACACTCGGCGACGACTAAAAGGATTTCTAATCATTTAGATTAACCTGATATTAGGTGAACTTCATATTGTTCTCCTCAAAACGTTAATTAAGACAAAAGGCACCTATGCAATATCGGTGAGATTACTAAATGTCTTCCCAACTGAATAAGAGAACTAAAGGGACACTGCATATCAAAAAGACATTCAGTGAGTCTTGGCGACCAGTTATGAATATATAAACAAAGATGACACCAAATTAAGCACACAGATCAGCCTGAAACTAGGAGAGTCCCACCGATGCAATCTGACATTTCAAAATTCAAAAAATTTGTTGCATTCATTTCTAGTGATGGACATTAATGGCTGCACCAATGAACATTATATGAACAATTTTGATTGAAAAGGGATTGAACTTGTTAGAACCAGAAAAAAATTTACATCTCACCAACCTCTTCACACTTATCCTCTGTATACCATGGAAATTGGCCATATTATAATTTTTTGATTAAAACAATTTATGAAAGTTTGTGTGACAAGATCCATATTAACTCCTATTGCTAAAACATGTGTGACAAAATTCTATCAAAACAATTACATTTATGAACAAATCCTCATAATTCTTTTCCTAAGTGTATCGGGCTAGCAACACTTCATCGTTGGAACCCTATTTACAGCTCCACCGATAGCCCTATGAAAAACAATTTACAATGTTATCTGTCTAAAAATAACTTGTTGGGCTAACCTTTGAAGTCCTTACCCCGATAGACCGATATAGCCAACTACAGTGAGCTCATCATTGCAACACAGTCATTGGTAGGATAGATATTCATATTCCTCTAATGACCCGATATAACTATGGGTTATCCAAAATTAGACATAATCGGCCGAACATGCCCTCATTGTTGGAGTTCCCATCATACTCCCACCGATAGTCCTATAAACATAACTCGTAGCCATATCGAGCTAACAATATCCTATCGGCCTAACTCTTGAGAGTCCCTCACCGATAGACCGATAAAATCAACAAAAGCTAGCACAATATTGTGACTCATAAACATCGACAGAACAAATGTTTCTATTCCCCTGATAACCCGATATGACCATAAGTTAACCAAAGGTGCAATATTGTTAGCCCTCATCATTGGAGTTCCCATCATACTCCCACCGATAGTCCTATAAACATAACTCGTAGCCATATCGAGCTAACAATATCCTATCGGCCTAACTCTTGAGAGTCCCTCACCAATAGACCGATAAAATCAACAAAAGATAGCACATCGTTGTGACTCATAAACATCAGCGGAACAAATCTTTATGTTCCCCCGATAACCTGATATGACCATAAGTTAACCAAAGATGCAATATCACCCAAGCTAAGGTACATCAGGGTAACATTACCTGGTGTCCCACCAATAGACCAACATAAAGAGTTCATCGATGAAGGAAGCTGACATCATTGAAACATAAATAACAGTCTCAACGATGCAATGATAATAATTATTGTGACATCCTAAGGCATCGTTCAGATATTCAAAATAAATGACCTCCTCCTATGACATGACAAAAAAGAAAGGTGCATTTATGAACCAGGAATAAAAGCTAGTTGCGCCACAGTTTGATCACATAGCTCCTATAAAACTTCAACAAATTGCAAAAGGGGCTAAAGTAGAAGGGGATTGAAGCTCTCACACAGTAAAGCAAAGAAAAACCAATGGGAAAGTGAAATTCAAGTAAGTACACCGATCCCAACTAAGAAATTTTGTCTCTTAAAGGTTTGAATTCAAGCAATAGGAGATAGTGCAGAAAAACATAAAAATAAGAAACTGAAAACTGAAAAGAGACCATTAAACCAAGACTTGATAGATCAGTGTCCTGGGTCAGGACCAAGACCAAAAAGAAGTGTACAGATGAACCCCTCACATGATCGATTGTTGGACAATCACAAGGACTTGGGAGATGTATGGACTCCACTACGAGGGTATGAACTTTTCTTATACCACTACAGAAAATAATATAGGTTTTTACCAGTTTGTAACCCATGGAGGCTGAACCTAGGGAGATTAGTTGTGCCAGAGGTGTTTCTCAATGTGGAATTAATGAAAGCCCTTGCTAGTAAATATGATCCAAAAATGAGAACTATTCGAACACATAGTGGTGATAATTTACTGGTTATTTCAAAAGATCTCATTTCCAATGTATTTCAATTAGACTGTGGTTTTGATTTACCATTCACAATCAGAGATCTATTGCTAGAGTATCATCATATGGATACTAGCTATAAAAGGTGGAAGTTGGTCTTGCATAGGCTTAAGGATGAAGAAGGACAATTAAGGAAATTCTCTAGTAATGAGAATCCTCCATTTCATGAAGATCTGTTTGAAGAGTATTTTCGATACACCTATTATGCAGCTGGTAAAGTCTTGGGAGTAGAGATCCCACCTCTAATGTCAATTGCACCAATGGTTTTAGCTGCAAATGTACAGACTAAGTGGGCTAGGCCTTTTGACTATGCTAGCTTTGTCGATAATGCCCTAAATCAAGGGTTGGAAAAATAAAAAATAATAGTGATAGCATCAACTTCAAACACTATTCCCTATTAATGCATTTGCTTTTGTATGAGAGACATGATAGAGGATTTTGGAGCAGTGAACTGAGGATAAGGGGTTCTTTTGATAATGGGGATCCTAAACCTTTACAGATGTGGACTTCATTATGGGATAGCTGATTTGGTAGATCTCACTACCTCTACTTTGAAGAGTTTTTTGTAAAATCTTTAATGGAGTTACTGGGATATCCCCGGGATTATAACCTATCCCCAAGGATGCAGAGATTTCTAAGACCCAAAGAAAATGACCCTAAAAGTAAAGTGGACCATAACTGGGGAGATTGGTATGCTTTCCATGACTGCACAATGATTAGAGTTTATGGATTTGAGGGCACCCTACATTTGCTGCCACGAATAATTCTTGATCGGATTGCCTATCTAGAGATTGTGAGGCAATTAGAAAAATTTGATGCCATACACCTCAAGAAGCATAATAAACAGTCAATCATGCCCAGCACTCTATGTTTTGGAGATTTCATAGTGGTCACAAATGAAGGGTATGAAGAAATTAATACTAAATTGGCACAGTTCAATCTTCCTATAGGTAATGAAAGACAAAATTTTGATTTAGAGGGTTTTATTCATAAAGAAAAGATTTCACAAGGGCTCTCAGGATATGAACATTTATTTTCAAAGGAAGATGTGATTAGAAACCTTGATGAGGCCTCTACTATCAACAAAATGGGTACATTCAACAAAGTGATTCTTGCTAATGAATGGAAAAGAAAACATGTCCAATCTTATTCAAAAATGTTTTGTGAAATACAAGATCCACTGGCAAGGATTGAACAATTGATTGCTCATGCAGATGAAATCATAAAAGATGTGCCCCCAGTTGTTTTTGATACAACTTATACAATCTATTCAGGAACACAAACTAAAGACATAGAGCCTCTGGGCTACGAAGCCTCATAACCTACCCCTGAAGTATGTTTTTTTGTAGATACTGACATAAGTGAAGAAGGGGAAAGTAATGAAGAAAGTGAACAAATGAAGCCAATAAATGCTTCTGAAATAGCACAATATGAGCATCCTCCTAAATTGAATGATGTAAAGTTTGAGACATCAGATGAATTATCTGATGACATTAGAATCTTGGTTGCACAAAAATTTATTTCTGATGATGATTTTATTAAAACTCCTGAATTTAAGTCATTTTTCTATGAGTACAAAGGAAAAAAGGTGAGAGAAAAAATGCAAGATGTCACTTTTGAACAAGAGGTTACTGCTTTAGATGAATTAAAAAGGAAAGTTGATAAAGAGATGGAGTCCATCACTCCCAAAAGAGGAAGGGGGTTGCTTCAAGAAGCCAAAGTATTGCTCTTGTCAGGGTGGGATATGAGTTCAGCAATTGTGTTTGATAGCTTCAGGAAGAGAGAAGACAAAACAATGAATTTGACTGAAGAAGCCACTGATAAGATATACTTAGGATCAGGATCAGGGTATAATGCAGATGAAGCCACTCTACTCATTTGGTCACTTTACCCACAGGATAAGAGACCAACAGGTACTAATAATTCAAATCAAATGTTCGATCATCTCTTAGTCAAAAGGGTAGGGGATACTGAGCCCATGGAAACAACAGAGCCCAACATTAATGTGGCAAAGTTCATTAAGGCACAAGTTGAAAAATTACTTAAAGAAAATGATAGACTAAAGAAGGAGCTGTTATATCAAAAGGAAAGATCCTCTTCCTCTTCTATATCACAATTCTATCCTCCAGACCTTGAGAAAGATAAGAAAGTGTTGGATGCACTTACTGATGCATCTTATTGGAAAAATTGCCATCTGAAATCCCAAGGGAAATGTAAAGAGCTGGAGAAGGAAGTAAAAACTATCAAATACGATATGGCATCTAAATTAATCAGGGAAAGATTCAATAAAATGATGAGCTGTACTGATACCTATTGGAAATTATTTAATCTGACATGCTCAGCAATGGCAGAAAATAAAAGATTACAGGGGAGGATGACTGAAAAGAAAGAAGACCTTTTGGGCAAAGGGATCTTGGCGGGACAAACATTACAGGTATATAATGATTTGATAGAGTCACATGATGAATATCATGACAAGCTCAAAGAAGAGCTTGATTATTTTAATCTTGTTCACCACTTCATGATAATTCTGGGAATCTTTGAAAATGTGATGTTTGGAAGGAAGAATTGGGCATGCTTCTGACTAATGCATTACAGGAGATCAACGATGAAGAGATAGTCTTAAAAAATACTCATAAGCAGTTGGAAAAAATGATATGAATGGAGTATGATATGAAGGAAGTGATTATCAATGTGAATACCTATGCAGAACAGGACTACATCCATCATCTCTCTACAATAAATCTGTTTATGAATCGAACCATGATTGTGCCAAATACGATAGGACGGTCATTGGATGGAGGAGATTAGCCAACAGTATGATGGGCATCATATAAGAAAATAGAATCTTTGCACAAGCCATAGATGGTCACGGGCCTCTATTCAGAGATTAATGGATCGGTGCATCCATTTAATGAAATGTTTTTCTTTTCAGTTATAATTAGTTATCAAAAGTCATGTCTTTTTGTAACAGGTTTGTAGCTTGTTGCCTCTCGCATATAAGAGAGACCAAGACCCGAGAGAAAAAAGGAGGGTAGTAGTTCTTTCTGAAGCATTTTAGGGGACTTAGTAAGAAGTTAGATTGCACCCATCCCACTCATCCACTTTCATTTCCAAAAACTTTGCAATTAACATATATATTATGAAGCAGTATTATGGAGAAGACTGTACTTAAATGGTAACATTTTTCAGTGTTCAATTGTTGTGTTAATTTTCATATTTATATGTTGTTGTACTATCTCCAAAGTGATTGAAAAAAGATACAAATGATTTGATGATGATGATGGTGCTTGTAATTTGGATGATGTGGATGCTTGTAATTTGTTCATACTATAATGAAAAGATTTTGCTTACAATTTTACAAATGAGAAGAAATCTATCAAATTTTGCCAATGCAAGAATAATGAGCTTACCAATGAAAGTGATCACCATTCTTTCACAAATTAGGTCACCTGCTTCTTCCCTTTTCAGATGTTGTTAAAGGAAGAGATGTCTTTAAACATGTCATCAGGCATTGAAAATTGATGTAGCATTTTCCTCTGTTCAGTACATGGACTTCAAAGTCCTATGTCTAAATAGTCACCATGTATGGTGAATGGATCTTCAAATATTCATATACATTTCACTATAATAGCTAAGTGGGTATGCGAAAACCTGCATCATTTCACTATGTTTGGTAATTGAGTACTCAAGGATTCAAACCATCTCGCTGTGATTTTTTAATTGTGAATGCAAAAACTCAAATCAATTCACTGTACCTGCAAATTGGTTATACAAGGATTCAAATCAGTTCACTATATTTGCCAATGGGAATGCAAGGATACAAATCATTTGCATATAACAACTATTGGAAAATTTTAGACCTAGGAGTGGATGATGTGGATGCTTGTAATTTGCTCATACTATAATGAAAACCTTTTGCTTACAATTTTACAAATGAGAAGAAATCTATCAAATTCTGCCAATGCAAGAATAATGAGCTTACCAATGAAAGTGATAACCATTCTTTCACAAATTAGGTCACCTGCTTCTTCCCTTTTCAAATGTTGTTAAAGGAAGAGATGTCTTTAAACATGTCATCAGGCATTGAAAACTGATGTAGTATTTTCCTATATTCAATGCATGGACTTCAAAGTCCTATGTCTAAACAGTCAACATGCATGGTAAATGGATCTTCAAATAGATGTCTTTAAACATGTCATCAGGCATTGAAAATTGATGTAGTATTTTCCTCTGTTCAATGCATGGACTTCGAAGTCCTATGTCTAAACAATCACCATGTATGGTAAATGGATCTTCAAATATTCATATACATTTCACTATAATAGCTAAGTGGGTATGCGAAAACCTGCATCGTTTCACTGTGTTTGGTAATTGAGTACTCAAGGATTCAAACCATCTCGCTGTGTTTTTTTAATTGTGAATGCAAACACTCAAATCAATTCACTATACCTACAAATTGGTTGTACAAGGATTCAAATCAGTTCATTGTATTTGCCAATGGGAATGCAAGGATACAAATCATTTGCATATAACAACTAAGAGGTCTGCACAATTGAGGGTTGATGTAGAAAGGTTAGAGGATAAATGCAAACATATAGGAAATTTATATAATCTGTCAGGATACATTTGTTATTCATGTGTGGTTATCTTGATTGGTTCCTTTTAACCTCTTGGTGCATAGCTATTATGTGACTATTTTCATTGTTGTGTATTATAGGATCCAGAGGAAGCCATGGAGAGAGGACATAGACGATGTAGAACTACTAAATCGTAGAGAGGAAAGTGGGTGGAAATAGATATGATAATGGAATCTACAGATACAATAGAGGTAAGAAGAGAAAGCAACCTCAACCAAAGGAGGAAGGTGTTTATGAATTCACAAATGCTACAACATAGAGGAGATAAAGTCATTTTTTTGTCCATGAGGCCTCTGAGGTCAAACTTATTGGTTGAAAATGCTCAGGAATGGTGATTAAATGTGATTCTATGATCAAGGGAAAAGTTTGAAAATTAGGATGGCCAAAACATGATATGAATATGTCACATATATGACTAAAGTGAGGTTTTGTGTTGGATAGCATATTCGTTGAAATGATATAATTGGTGTACTAAACATTATTTACTATGTTGTGTATTATAGGGGCCAAACGAGGCCATGGCAACAAATCGTGGCATATCAAATGAAGACACAACGGATGAAGTGGGACATTAGCTACTCAAATTTTGACTTAACTTAGGAAAAAATGATCTAATGGCATTTTGTGATACGTCCATCTTTTTTCAAAGTATTATTGAAATTTATAACGTATTATCCAATCTTGGCATAAATTAATGCATGTTGTTGATTATTTAAGATGGAGATTGGAGCAAATGCATGGCCTAAGTGTTCAACTAGCAAAAGAAAAAGATATGCACGTGGACGTGGACCTAAAATTTTTAAATCATGTAGACGACGGTGAGTGGAAGAGGATATGACAATGGATCTCGTAGACACAACAAATGATTGAACTGAACAAGAGGTTGGTCAGGACTATAGTACATGGGATGAATACTTTGGGAAAATTGTTGTTTGTGGATGTTTTGTATGTCGTGGAAAGAAACAATTCAAACGAGCGATTGTACAAAGACATTACATATATGATGAGCTTCCAGTTGGTAGTATGCCTCCTACAATCGATTCAAATCCAATAGGAATTGTGGTAAGGAATTTTCCAATTTGATATAAATAACATGTATACTTCGTTTAAACATTGTTTTATATTATTTAAATAACTAATTTTTTTCTTAATGGATACTTGTAGGATAAAGTTCTTGGTTTAAAGTTTCCTCGATCATTGACTTCCAGCCTAGAGGGCAATGATCATTCATCAGATGATACATCTAACAAAAATATGTGCCAATATACCATCTCTGAAGATGAGGAATTGATGAAAACGAGTAACAGAACAAGAATCAGTTTAAAAATGCATAATTTGCTTAAAGACAAGGGGAAGGTGGACTACATACCCTATGAGAATGAATGTGATGGAGATGATGACTTGCCCCTGAGTTTGAGATCAATTCATAAAGAGACATTTGATCGTCGACTATATTGTGCTTGGCCTAGTGATCAACAACTACCTAGAGTGTATGAGGTGTTTCAATTTTGGGGATACAGCTACATGATACGACCCTCCAATATTCATGGAGCGAATCTAGGCCTCTTTATCATCCAAGATGTACATGTGAATGGAGAAGACTAGCAGAATATAAGCTTAGCATGTCAGCATATGGTCTAAATTCAAATATGTATACACATCCTCTCCAATTGGAAAGTGGAAAAGAAATGAATAGAGGTCATCTTATGTATATAGATGGATGTGCATACACACACAAAAATATTGCAAGATTTATAAATAGTAGTAAGGGAAGGGACCCTACTGTAAGATTGAATTGTCAATTTGTTGAGGTTATAAATGATAAAGATGGAGATATGGAAAGAGAGGTTGATAGATTAATAATGGTTGAGGGTATTATGGACCTTACCATTGGGGATGAGTTATTGATTGATTACCCCTTCTTAAAACACACTCCTGCACAAAAGAAAAGGGAAGAACAAGGTCTCCCTAAGGATGTTCTTAAGGGCAGAAAACCAAAGAATAATAAATGAGTGTGGACTGATGTTTTATAAACTATGTTGTCAAAATTGTGTTTTCTTTAAATTATTGAATAAAAAAGGTAGTTTATAAAATAATGTTCCATTATTCAATTGATGTATATATGTTCATGCAATTTTTATTTTTATTTTCTAAGCCATATTTGATTATATTTCTTTGAAATTGATACATTTTAAATTTAGTGCAATTGTTGCCAAACATTAAATAATGCTTGCGTTTGTTGATAGGTAGAAGATGTTGATGAAACACATACTAATACACAAGATCCAACTAGGTTATTAAGGTTTGGACAGGATGATCCAAACCATCCTTTAAACCATACCAGGCAGAAAAGAGAAACATTGAAGAGAATACTAGCAGTTGAGAAATTTCAACTGCTGATGAGATCCGCATACACTGATGACATGCCAACTAGCTTTAATGATGATGATCATGATAGTGAAAATGCAGTGGATGAAGAAGGATTGAATGAAATGCTTACAGGTTTCTTTGGGGATGGAAACAATGATGACAATAATGATCATATGGTTGACAGTAACGATGATAGCAGGGGCAATTACCACCAATGTAATGTTGATGATAACAACTTGAAAGACTCCATAACTTGAAAGACTCCATCAAGCAAGCAGTGAAGACACCCGTGTTCAAATCAGGTACAAGTAGAACTTTAAAACTGGCATGCACATTAATATTATTAGAAATTAAGTCACTATTTGGTTAGTTAGACAAAGGTTTCACTACCCTACTAAAGTGAGATGAAATCTATTTCTTACTTTGCATTGGCAATTGGTGTACATAATTCGTAAACATTTATCAACTTCGTTTATATTTCTTTAAGGGGAATTTAAAACCATATATTGTATATAAATAGTCCTAGTATAGATTGACATATGAAACATGTTCATCATAAGTCAAACATTCAATTGATTTAATCTCTAGCAATCTTACAAGGTACTAAAAACTAAAATATTCCCTGAAAAGAATGTGTTGCCATCAACTTGTAGAGAGGCACGTCTATTGTTGGTTGAGTTGGGGATTGAATATAAGAAAATTCATTCATGTAAAAATGATTGCATTTTATATAGAGATGAATATGAAAACAAGGTAGAATGCCCTATATGCAAAGAGAAGAGATATCGTACAGATGTACAAGGTCCTACAGTTCCAAAGAAGGTTTTACGTCACATGCCAATTATACCTAGACTTCAACGAATGTATCGTTGCAAGTCACTTGCACAATTGATGGACTGGCATGCAAAGAACAAGAGTAAAGATGGATTCATGTGAATTCCGGCCGACTCTAAAGAAATGAAACACATAGAGGAAAAATGGCCAAGAAAATTCAAAGATGAACCCCATAGTATCAGGTTTGGTCTTGCAATTGATGGAGTGTGCCCATTCTCTTTCCTAAGCTCAAATTATAGTGTTTGGCCAGTCAGATTGATAGTATACAATATTCCCCCATGGATGAGTGTTAGAAAGGAGCACCTTATGCTGACTCTCATTGTTCCAGGAAAACATCAAGTTAAAAAGGAGCACCTTTTATTGATGAGATGCAACTGCTATGGAAAGGCATAAGAATGTATGACATATCTCGTCCCCCATCAAATAGGTCCTTCATGTTGTATGGTGTGCTATGTTGGACTATTCATGATTTCCCAGGACTTGGTGTTTGTTCTAGTAAGATAAAATATTTACGTATTTACACTCATAATTTATTTCCATCCCAACTTTCATACTTAGTTTTATACTATTTTTTGATATTATTAACATTACTTATTGAATTGCAGGGCTTCAAACAAAGGGGATATTTACATGTCCAAGATGTGCAGAACAATTTCAAGGGTGATATTCTAAAGATCTAAATAAATTTATTTATGCAAACAACAAGGTTTTTCTACCACTAGATCATAAGTTTAGAAATCGCCTAAAGAATCAATTTGATGGAAAAGTTGAAAATAGAGGCCCTACCATGATTATAGGTCCAAGTGATTGGCTTAAGAAGTGTGAAGATGCTAAATTGAAAGCTTGGAAGGATTTTTTTGATCGGGGTGATTCAATTGAAGAACCAGAACAAGTTGTAGGTAATATGCCAGAAGGAATGAAAAGGAAATCCATATTTTATGAGCTCCCTTACTGGAAGGATCTATTAATATCTCACCTATTAGATCCTATGCACATCTTCAAAAATGTCCCAGATTCTACATTTCGACATATATCAGGCAAAGAGAAGGACACCTTGTCTTCGAGGAGAGATAATTCTCTTTCGCGTACCAAAATTGATAGAAAACATTTGTGGCCAAACAGGGAAAATGAAACATATGCAGAAGCTCCATGGATTTTGAAAAAAAAAGAGCTAGACCAACTAAAAAATGTCATCCATTCAATAAGGACACCTACTAGCTATGGGTCGTCATTGGCTAAAGCTTTTACAATTGATGGACATATCACAGGATTTAAAACACATGATTTTGATAATTTTATGAAGGTATTATATATCATCATTTAACATTTACTAGTAACATTGATTAAGTACTAAATATATTTTCATATTTTTTTGTGTGAGGAAAAATTACTAATGACCTTTTCATAAATGTGTTTGATAGCATATCATGCCATTGGCAATTAGGGGGGATTCCTATCTTACAGTTGACTTAAGGAATGCCATAAGTTGATTGTCAGCATTTACAAGGTCTGTGGTTATATGAAATGTTCATGTGTGAGAGACATAGAGATATTATATTGCATTTTAATTTTTGACTAAAGGTTCATACTAATTTACTACTCTTATATTAGGTGGGTGACCTCCAAGGAGATCCACGAATGTGAAGTGCTGAAATGGAAGAAGGAAATTGCATAAATTGTAAGTGTATTTGAGAAGGAGCTCCCTACAAGTTTCATGGACCTACAAGTCCATTTACTTATACACCTAGTCGATGGCATTGAATTGGAGGGTGTCATATCAATGAGGTGGATGTTTTTCTTTGAGAGGTATATGAAAACTCTAAAAAGATATGTCTGATAAAAGGCACATCCAAAGGGTTGCATGGCTGAAGGATATATATTGAATGAAGCATTTTTCTTCCTATGTGAATTCCTTGGTAAGGATTTTGAACATGGGCCACGCTTCTGGGATGAAGAACGAGCATTAGATATTATTGATGGAGAAAAACCACAATCTAATGGTGTTCAAGTAGAAATTAGTAAGTAAATTCATGATCAGTGTGGTTGTTTTTCTTGAAATCATTAATTTACTCTGTAATTTATTTGTCAAATTAACAGCATGACATTTGGAGTTTGAAATAAACATGTTGACATGTAGTAGGTGTAGATGAAAGTGCTATACTCGACAAGTTCATTCTGTACCACATGGACTTTATGAACAAATGGATCGATCTGCATGATAAAAAGAGAGAAGTGTTAGAAGCAAGGAGACAGTTTAAGAGATCAAACCCAAGGAATACTCCACTTCCCACTGATCTACTTTGGGAATGGGGTAAAGATTGCACACTAGAATGGGTTACTGAATAAATTCAAAATCAAATAGAAGATGCAGGTATAGATTTAAACATAACAGAAGATGAAATCAACATGTCTAGAGGATGTGAAAGAAAGGTACAGTTAGAATTTTACAAAATGTTGTTTCCTTACAGTTTTAACACTATTAACTACTTTAATATTCATCATTCTATTTGTTTTCACTAAAATAAATGGTCTTTCATAGGCGAGGAAATATCCAGCCATGTGGTCATATGGTCGACATTGTCGTGTAGAAAGTGTAGATGTAAAGAGATGATCCTTCGATTGTGGCATCATGATTGACTTCAAGTAATCTAGTCAATCAAGCTCAAAAGATAATAATATAATTGAAGGGAATCTACAATATGTTGGGAAAATACAAGAAATTATTGAGTTGGATTACCACTCTTTTAAATGTTGTGTTTTTAAGTGTAGATGGTATGAAGCATTTGAGAGGACATGAAGACATGATACCCATAGTAGATTGTTTTCTATAGATTCCTCATGTTTCCTACTGGAGGATAAGGAGCCTTATGTTCTACCAATTCATTGTGAGTAGGTATTTCTTTAACTCAAACAAGAAGCGGTAGTGATCATTAATCTATTAATTCATAGTTTATTGTGAATATATATATATATATATATATATATATATATATATATATATATATGTGTGTGTGTGTGTGTGTGTGTGTGTGTGTGTGTGTGTGTGTGTGTGTGTGTGTGTGTGTGTTTATTAATCAATAAAATTGTTATACCATACGTCTAATATATGTATGTCGTTCATGTGCAGGTATTTTTACATGAAGATATGTTGGACCCGAAATGGATATTTGTCATAAATTATGATCCAAGATTAAGGCATGTATTTGATGATGCATTAGTGGATACTGAGCAAAACAACGATGGCCAACAAAATGAGAGAGAGGGATTAGAGAACATCGAAGAAATTGACATCCATGACGATGTTGAAGATGGTTATGTTCAGGCACAAGAAGACAACAATCTAGAGTTAGATGATGTTATGGAAGACAACAATATGGATGGTATAGAAAATGATGATCCAAATACATCTGGTAACAATATAGATGGTCTACAGTCAAATTTCAATGATGATGAAAATGATGCAGGTCAAGATGAGGATGATGATAATATTAAATACTTGAAAGAACATATGAACATTGACAATGATACACTTGATGACATTGTAGCAAACAATAATGTTAATGACCAAGACTTCTAAATTTTTAGAATTATTTGCAATCCATGTTTAAAAATGGATGATTCTTATGGCCTAAACTTTGTAATGCTTCAGTAATATTATTTGTGTCGATACAAATTACCTATTACAATATCCTTAAATTGTTCAATCTTTGGTATGAATTGTTGGCCGAAAAAAATAGGATTACTTGGATGCTTCTTCCATTCATTTTGTATCAACATATGTTCATGAAGACACAAAAGTTAATAAAATATTAATGCACGTAACTCACAATTATTTAAATAAGCAACTTTGTTAACTTTATTATTTTTAAATAGTTTCCATTTTTATGTTGAACATAATTTTGAACATGTAACTAAAAATATCCACAGTAAATGCTTTATTGTATCAACATATTCATTCACATAAGCACAGTATTGAGGCTCAATAACTGATATTCATTCAAATATAAGTAAGTATGGCAAACATAAGAAAAATATATAATGATAACACAGTCATGGAGTTACACCAGTACTTTGTCATAGGTAGTCTTCTTAATAAATCCATGTTAATGATTCCCAAAGGTGGTGTCAAAACTAAGGGGTATAGAGTCCAAGCTTCCTATTTCCAATATTTTGCAATGCTACAAAGAATGAGAGACTTGATGTGGTTCTCAATTTGCACATATGTGAGGCCACTAGAAGTGTTGTTCAAGTGTTGCTAGTGTTTTAGTAATGTTGAAGTGTTGAGTTATTTTGGAATAGTATGCTTCCTAGAGGAGTCTCTAGTGTGGTGTGGTGTCTAAAACATAGAGATACTTGAGCTTGTAGAGAAGCTTGTTAGACATGTAAAATTGAGCTTGGTGTAGTTCTATGCAAAGTACAAGTCTGGTGGGTAGAGAGGTTCTCGGTCAAAGAAGTTGTGACCACATGAGTCCAACATTGTGGTGAGTGCATGAACTAGCTATTAGCTTAGGTAGTCAAATACCTTTTTGTCTTTTCCCTTCTCGTGATTGCAGATAACTAGATGGAATTGTTGTTGACATGTCATCCATTTCATGTGGTGCACATTTTCCAATTTGTCCTAAGTTTGCAAGAATTGGAGTGGCTTGTGATCAAAGTGGATGATTGGACCTCCTTTCCTAAGATGTAGTGAGATCATTGCTTGATGGCTTGCATGATGGTATACAACACCCTTACATGGGTGGAATAGCATTGAACTGTGTCATTTAAAAGTCGTAGAGTGGTACAAAAATCTCTAACTACATATTTCCTCTTAGAGGATTCCAAACCTCTGACATTCCAACTGAAACATCTCAAACAATCTGTTAGGTCACAAAAATGTCAATTGTTAACCCTAAGAGATTATCAATCTCTCTTGATATTTTTGGCTAACGACACGGGGTAGATATGGCTAAACCCCCTTCACTTTAGGCTCTACTAGACCTAGGTTGGTGTACCTTGAAAGATATTGCAGATTTTTGTGTAACCTTCATAGTGGCAAATGGGTGTGAAGTAGATGTAAGGGTTGGAATGTATTTCTAAGGTTAAGGTTTGCAAATATGAATAGGGTATGAAGATTAATAGTAAATTGGACCAATACTTTATCTATTGGGCAAAGAAATCAGGAGTCAATGGTGTAATGGATCTTTATATTGAATTAACTCATATTGTTAGGCACTTATGTAAATATGTATCTTGTACAGATGTGCAAGAATGTTGAGGTACAAGATTCTTCTTATAAATCCCAATGATATTTCCTCAAATTGCTATGACATAGAAAAAGGATTTTAATTCTAACAGGAAGGAAACCAACTAGAATAGATTGTTCAAAGGATTTTAACCCTGGGCAGAGACCAATAAACACTGACTACTCAGTTGGATTTAAATCAATTTCCTTAGAAACCAATCACACAGATCATATAGTAATAGCAAATGTATACTAAAAAATTAATGATATCCTTGATATATTAAATTAAACAACTTGACAAACCACTTTGGAGACAATCATGCAACTCATAAATATTAACATCAATACAACAATTGAACATCAATTTTGGATCCACCAACTAACTCTGGTTCTTTTTATTAATTTAGCAATTCATACTGGTTTGAAAACATAGATAGATGGAAATGGATTCTTTGAATACTACTTTTATATTAAATATGTCTCTGAAATAGATTGGATGATCTCCTTCATAGTAGCCTTGGTATCCTATTTTATAGGATGCAAACAAGCTTTAGGCCCGAAACATTGTACCTTTTCATAATAACATCTTTTGGTAACTAATGCATAATTAACAAACATAAATGAAGATAAAAGCATATGCAGCAATCTGATTCTGGCTCCATTAATCTCCATAGAGTGACCCATGACTCAAAGGCCTGGCAAGGTCATCCTCATCTCCATAATACAAATTGATACACCTACATTGCTTGACAAAATTGTACTGCTTTTGCTTCATCACATCGCTCTAGATACAAATAGATTTATTTGACTGATATGGTCGATGTACCCTTAATCATCACATGGATCAGTCTCAAGTAAACTGCTCATCATTGATTCCAGAGTAAATATCTTTCCCAGACATGTATAAGTATTCTCTATCACCCTTTCCTCATTATTTACATTTTCAAGTAGTGGTGGCAATAACTGACCCAATTCATTCCTCCAAGTGTCCTTGTCTTTTAGGTTGCCCTCATCATTTAAGAAGTTAGGAAATGCCAAATCAATACGTTGGTCAAAATCTTTCAAATCTGCTATCAATATACCATTAAATCTCTCATGTTCTTTCATCAATTCATTATATCATTTGAGCACTTGTTCCTCAATGCTAGCTTTAGCATTCAACTCTTCCTTTGTTTCCAACATTCTGAAGTGTAGTCTTTTATGCTCTTGGTATAATTGATGTGTTCTATTGTGCAAATCCCAAACCTTGTCACTATTTTTCATCATGTGGCCAAACCTTCTTTGAATCAATTTAGAGGCCATACTATATTTGATAGTTTTCAATTCAGTTTCTAGCTGTTCACTTTTCTTTTGATTCTTTTCTGCCTTATACTTCCAATAATTCACATCTGCCAAGGCCTTTATTACCCTTTGATCACCTTCTAGGTATGGTGAGTAGCTGCTGGATGAAGGCAACTTGTCTCTATGCAAATCAATCTCTTGTCTCAGCATGGTATTTTCTTTCTTATATATATTATAATCTTTGATTAATTTCTCAATTTGTGCTTTAGTAAACCTTGCAACATTAACATTTAAATCACCAGTGTCCATAGGATCTGTATCCTTAATCCTTTGTATCAACAGGCGACCAAAAGCTTTATTAGGATCATCAATGATATGTGGTCTCTTATTTGGAGGATACAATGCCCATATAAGCAATGCTCTTTTATCAGGGTCATACCCTGATCCTCTTTTGATATCATCCATTGCCTCTATGCTGAGTTTCAACTTCTTATCTTGATTTCTATTGAAAGTATCAAATACAATGGCTAAAGCCATGTCCCATCTAGGAATCAAAATCACATCTGCTTCTTGTAACAAGGTCCTTCCCCTTTCTGGAGTCATTATCTCCAATTCATTGTCAATCTCCTTCTGAAGCTCAGACAACACCTCATCCTATATTTCAGGAGTGATATCTTTTATTCTCTTCCTAGCTTGTTTGCCCTTGTATTCATATAAGAAGGCTTTAAACTCAGGTGTTTTGATGAAATCATCATCTGATATGATTTTACTATTGGCCATGTGCCTTATGTCTTCTGATAGATCATTTGGTACTTCCACAGTGACAGCTTCTCTATCTTCAAGCGGTTCATACCCCTCAATGGTTGGGTCATAACTTTGCACCCCTTCTTCAAACTCTCCCTCTACTTCTACAATGTTTGTGTCTACAGAGAAACTTATATCCGGTGTGGGTTGAGGTGACAAGTGACCCAGGGGTACTTCATACTCAACCTATGCATCTTTAAGTTGTTTTTCTTTTTTGTTAAATACATTAAGGGTAACATTCTTGATTAGTTCTGGTGCATGTGTAATCATAGTGTCCAGTCTTTCGATAGGATCATCAATATCCTGGAAAACTCTGGTGTAGGTGGGGTTTTGGGCTACCCTCCAAGCCTTTGCTAACATGGTTTTATAGTACAAACTTCTTCTTTTTGCTGCTGTAGTTTCATCACAATTTCTAATTTAAACTTCATCAACAAATAGGACATGGTAATATCCCTTTAACTTTTGCTTTGTTTTTACATTGTTTATGAAGTGTTCCAGATAAAAAATTCCTCTTGCATTTCCAAAAGGTAATCTGAATTGTTCTAATTTACTATCAATTAATTGATAACCTTCGTCAGAAAGTACTGTGAAATCTCCAAAGTATAAAGTCCCAGGCATAAATGACTGTTTATGCTTATTCTTGAGATGCATGAAGTTTGAGGAAGCCAATTGCCTAACAATTTCTAAGTATGCAACTCGATCTGGGCATCTCTTTGGTAGCAGGAAGGGTGGCCCTTCATATCTGAATACTCTTATCATAATGCAATCTCTAAAAACATACCAATCACCCCAATTATGGCTGAACTTTCCCTCTTCATGTCTATCTTTTGGTCTCAAAAACTTCTGTATTTCCAATGAAAAATTGTGGTTGCAAGGATGTCCAAACCGTTTGAATATTGGTTTCACAAAAAACTCTTCAAAGTATAACTAATGGGATCTATCACATCTGCTATCCCAAATAGCAGTCCACATTTGCATAGGTTTTATGTCTCCATTGATGTCTAGGTCTCTTACCCTGAGATTTCTATCCCATAAGCCCATACATTGTCCTTCATATACTACCATATGCATAAATAAAGAATAATGTCTAAATTTACTTCCTCCATTATTAATAGACATTAATTCATTTTTTATATTATATGTCAGGTATTTAGCGTAATCAAAATACCACAAATCATGACTCTGTATGTCTACAGCTAGGACCATGGGTGCAATTTCCATGAACATGGAGGCCTCTATTCCCAATATCTAGAAGGCAGAGTAATATGTGTTTTTAAAATAATCTTCAAACAATTCAGTTGAGTAGGGTGGATCTTCACCCTCTGAAAATACCCTAAGTTGGTTATTGTCACCGCGAGGCCTATGCAGGGTAACTTCCATCTCTTATAATTGATACTCATATTGCGGTAGTCAACCAACAAATCCTTGATTCTAAATTTCTTGTCTAAACTTGTGTCTAATTGAAACACTATGGCTATATAGTCTCTGGTAATGGGGAAGAAACTAGTCCCATCGTTGAATTCAATATAACAAGTCTTACAGTTGTATTTCTTTGCAAGAAACTTCATCAACTAGACATTTACAAACACATTCGGGACTACCAATTTACCCAAGTTTAGCCACCATGGGTTTGAAATGGGTTTATGCCTATGCATTTTTCTATAATGGGAGATAATCAGATCATACCCTCTGACTGGTGTCCATATATCACCAATATCCCTGTATAAATCTTCAAATTTCTCAGCATGTGGGTTTAGTTGGGCATTTCTTCTGGATTTATGTCCTAACCTGGGACATTGGTCTAATAAATCCCGGTTTAGATGCCTATCCCCAGTTTTTTGTCTTTTACTCTTTGGGTTCTAAATTGTTTCTTCCATATTCTATCACTATGTCTGTATTTCAACTCTATGATTTATAAATGCAGACTAATCTATATAAGCATGTTCGCAATACTTGACAAATCGCTCTAGTCTTGAATTGCTTATTCATCCACGCCCTGCACTTGTTCTTTGCAATGCCCTCTGAATTCCAATTCAACAATCTTAACTTTGTGCAATCAATGGCATCTTGCTTGTGTTTCTCATATCATCGAAGGGAATTTAAATGTTTTCAAAAATAGAGCGTTAGATCTCCACCTTTATGTCTTGTCACTTTATTTCGAGGTGATGTGTTTTGCAATCTCATTTATTGTTCAAGATTTCGGTATGACCCTAACTGGTGTTACTTCAATAATATGAGTCTCCTCGAACAAGAAATCACCCTTTTAATATTTTAATTTATTTTCATCGGCTTTTCAGAGATACCCCAAAAATCCTCTCTTCGACACAATAGAGTTTCTTTGAAATACCCTTTACATTATCTTTTCATCAGCGAGACCCCTTCTATCGGTAAGACTCTAAACCATATCACTTTGATATCCCGAATCCCTTAAAGGTTATCAATATTTTAGTTTGATCATCGTGACATGTTTTGGTGTCACACTGAAGTGCCTTATCTGTTTGACTTTCAGGGTATCGATGAGACTGTTGAATGGCTCTTGCCAATATCCCCTGTCTCTTTGATTTGCTCATTACTTCGAGTTTTCGTGTGATTTTCCTTTTGTTTTCTTGTGCTTTCGGGTCATTGAAGAGACTGTATTTTGAGTCTCCCTGATGTAGTATCATCTTGTCGATGTTAGCTATACTATTTTTTCATCAAATATTTTACGATTGAGGTATAAAATTTAGGGCTAATAAGGGAATGGTGATATTTTTTGGGTTCAAGTAGAACATCTTATTAGGGATTATGGCAGGAATGGCAAAATTTTAAAGTCTAAAATTTTGATCCAACACAATCCATAGAGGCTTAGAGGTAAGGCGCTAAAGTCGGCACTAATTTAGATGTTAAGTAGGCGCTAAAGTCGGTGCTAATTTGGGCGCTAAAGTCGGCTCTAATTTAGGCACAATTTGGCACCTAATTTAGTGCCTACTTGTTCTGATCGACGCAAAAAACACCAAAAAAAGTGCCATCCTGATAAATAGAGCTGACTTTTTCAAAAAATTAGAGAAAAATACATTAAAACAGTGGGTGGAAGCAAAAAACGGAGCAAAAAAAAGGAGATAATCACAGGGATTTGTTGTAGTGTTTCTACATTCCTTTTTCACATGTCCTCTCTTTGACTTTGTTCTTCTTTCCAAGAGTCTTAGAACAACCCTTAGGCTTGTCTTTAGACCCATTCTGATCTCCTTTTGGTCCTCTTTCCATAGACCTTCCCTTGACACTGAGAACATCCCCTGAACTATCTGAACTTTTCTTCCTCAATTCATGTGACAACAAAATTGAAATAAGAGCATCCAACTTCAGAACTGTGAGGTTAGCAGTGATAGCCAAAATAACATTCTCCCATGACTCAGGCAAAGAATAGATAAGCAATATACATTTATCTTCCTCATTCCCCTCAACATCTATAGATGCTAGTTGACTCAATAACAAATTAAATGAATTCAAATGCTCTACAACTGATTCACCCTCTTTCATTTTGATGGGAAATAACTTACACTTTAAATAAAGCTTATTTACCATACTCTTAGCTTGGTATATCTCACCCAGGAGCTTCCACAAACTATGTGCGGACTTCTCACTTGTAACATTCAGTAGAACAAAATCTGCAAGACACAACCGGATTGTACCTTGTGCCTTTTTATCCAGTCTTTCCCACTCATCAGGAGCAACATCATCAGGTTTCTTCTCTTTTGTAATAGCCAACCACCAGTTTCTTTCTTCTAGTAAATCCTCCATTTTCAGCTTCCACAATTCGTACCCTGTGCCATTGAACTTTTCAATGTCCAACTGAGAGGTAGAAGCAATAGTGAATGAAGCCATGATATCTACACAAGATCTGCAAACAAACAAAAACCAAATCTCTCACTGTAGCTAATAAATCTTCACACTACCACCCAAGAATCAAAACTGACTGGGCTCTACTACCAAATGTTAGAAATGAAGGTGCAAACCACACAACAGAAATCTAATTCAAACATTATTAATGTCCTCTAAATAATGTAGAATCAATGGAGATTGCAACAAAAATAAAACCCATTACACATAAATAACATGCATCAAGAACTAAACACATAACATAGTATATAACATGGAGAAAACCCTTTCGGGTAAAAAACTCCACCAAGAAAAGAGGCTCCAAGTTGTATTATTTTCAAATGTGAGATTACAATACATGTTCCTCTCCTTCTTAAGTCTTCAATCTAGCACCGCCTATTACTCTCAACTCTGATAAAAATGTATTACAAATATCCTTATAAAAGTGGGTTGCCTTCTAGGGCAAGAAAACTAACATAATATCGACCGTCAGATCTATGACTTAATGACGAATGGTCTAGATTTACAATGATAAAATATAAATAAAATGTGGTTTCGGGGCACTGCCCCCAAACCCCCACTGCCAGGGCCTGTGGCCCCCAGACCCCTCATAGAAGGGACCCCCTATCATGGACGAATTAGCGTCTAGGACCGGATATAAACATGTAGTTGAAACAAGACCACTGTTGGTGAAACCTTTCATCCCTTATAGGTGATTTACAAACAATATTAAGAGTAATTAATTACATGGGATTTACAAGGTTGATGGAACCTTAATCCTAACATTCTCACACTTGGCATCATACATTGTAAATACCCATAGGAAAACCATAAAGTAATCATGCACTAAAAGCAAGGCCCATGGCCTCTCTGCACCAAACAAATTTCTTTGTGCTCACAGGCTTGGTCAAAGCATATGCAACATTCTCTTGAGTGTCTACCTTCTTTAGCTAAATCTGTCCACTTGCAACCATTTCTCGAACAAAGTGATACTGTACACATCAACATGCTTAGTCCGAGCATGATACATAGGATTCTTTGCCAAACAAATAACACTCTAGCTATCACAACCAATCTGAATGATGTTGCAATCAAAACCAATACATGTACACAATCTCCTCAACCAAATTGCCTCCTTAGAGACATAGGTAGCAGCCATATACTCTACTTCGGTGGTGAACAAAGCAATTGTGGGCTGCCTTTTTCTCATCCAACTCACTGCTCCACCAAACAAAGTAAACACATAGCCACTAGTGGACCTTCGACTATCCAAGTCACTTGCCCAATCTGTATTAACAAATCCCTGTATATCCAAAGTTTTGTCAACATTGTCAGTATAGCTGAATCTGTCCACTTGCAACCATTTCTTGAACAAAGGGATACTGTACACATCAACATGCTTAGTCCGAGCATGATACATAGGATTCTTTGCCAAACAAATAGCACTCTGGCTATCACAACCAATCTGAATGATGTTGCAATCAAAACCAATACATGTACATAATCTCCTCAACCAAACTACCTCCTTAGAGACATGGGTAGCAACCATATACTCTACTTCAGTGGTGGACAAAGCAATTGTGGGTTGCCTTTTGCTCATCCAACTCATTACTCCACCAAACAAAGTAAACACATAGCCACTAGTGGACCTTCGACTATCCAAGTCACTTGCCCAATCTGTATTAACAAATCCCTGTACGTCCAAAGTTTTGTCACATTGTCAGTACCAGAATAAACCAAACAATAATCAGGAGTGCCTGCTAGATATTTAAACACCCCTTGCATAATTCCAATGCTATCTACAAGGATTAGATATAAATCTGCTCAAATATCCCACTGCTTGGGCAATTTTTGGTCTAGTGCAAACCATTGCATACATCAAACTCCCTATAGAACTAGCATATGGCACATTAGACATATCCTCTAAATCATCCTCATTCTTTGGACACATATCTAATGAAATCTTAGTACAAATGGGAAAAGGAACTCTAACTGGGTTACAGTCATGCATACTAAATCTCTGCAAAATGGTATTCACATACTTACTCTGAGACAACCAAAGATTTCTATTACCTCTATCCCTTTTGATCTCCATCCCTAAAATATACCTAGTAGCTCCCAGATCCTTTATTTTGAATGCACCTGAAAGTTGGGCTTTCAACTCACTAATCATACCCCTAGTATTGTTGAAAAATAACATGTCATCAACATACAATGCAATGATCAGAATAAAATCATCAATACAATGAATGTAAACACAATGATCCTCCTCACTTCTAACAAAACCCAATTTCAACACAAATGAATCAAATTTATGGTACCACATTCTGAGGGACTGTTTCAGATAATAAAGAGATTTCTTCAATCTACAAACCCAATGTTCTTTCCCTTTTACCTCAAAACCTATAGGTTGTTGCATGTAAATTTCTTCCTCAAGATCTCCATGCAAGAACGTAGTCTTAACATCCATTTTCTCTATTTCCCAATCAAGTGTTGAAGCAATGGATAAGAGAAATATAATAGAAGTTAATTTAGCAACAGGAGAGAAAATTTCACCGAAATCAACTCCCTCTCTCTGGGAGTAGCCCTTGGCTACCAGTCTAGCCTTGTACTTCTCCAATGATCCGTCTGCTCCAAATTTCTTCTTGAAGGCCCACTTGTAACCTATAGCCTTTCTTCCTTTGGGCAAACGAACAAGATCCCAAGTGTTGCAAGAGTCTAAAGCCATCATCTCCTCCTGTATGGCTAACTACCAAGACTCACTATCATCTACATGAATAGCTTGCTTGTAGGATCTAGGCTCATCGTCAGTACTCAATAAAGCAAATACACAACGGAAATCTAGTGGGTTGTACCTATCAACTAGATTATGTTGTCTTATGGATCTTCTCAGAGGTGGAGTAATAGACTCTTCAGGTTCTTCTACATGCTCATATGTACCAACTTCTTATGTCACAATAGATTCTTCCTCATCAGAACTTTCACTCTAGTCTTCTTCTACTTCTTCACACCCCAATCCATCATTATGTTCTTCCTAAGGTGCATTTTCATGCTCTAATTCAAAATGCACTCTCTTTACCTTTTCTTCTTTTTCCTTTGGCTACTCAGGTTCTGAAATAACACCAAGTTCCATGAAAATAACATCTCTAGAATAGATAATCTTTCAGGTTAAAGGATTCCAAAGCTTATAACCTTTTACATTATCACCATATCTAATGAAAGTACACTTTTCAGCTTTTGGATCCAACTTAGTTCATTTTTCTTTAGGCACATGAACATAAGCCTCACAGCCAAATACCCTTAAATGTGAAACAGAAGGTTTCTTGCATGTCCACATTTCATAAGGAGTTCAAACAAGAGCCTTACATGGAGATATGTTAATCATGTAGTTTGCAGTACATAGCTTCTACCCAAAAACATTTATTCAACTGTGATTCACTCAACATACTTCTAGCTCTTTCCATTATTGTCCAATTCATCCTTTCTACCACTCCATTCTGTTGTGGAGTATACGGAGTAATTTTCTGTCTAATAATACCAGCATGCTTACAGAATTCATCAAATTCCTTAGAATAGTATTCCCCTCCATTGTCAGATCTCAAAACCTTTATCTTATAATCTGATTACCTTTCAACTAAATCTTTAAATTCCTTAAACTTAGTGAAAACTTCAAATTTGTGACACAAAATAAATCCAAGTAAACCTTGAGACATCATCAATGAAGGAAACAAAATATCTAGATTTTCCAATTGATTCAACATCCATTGGACCAAAAACATCCGAATGAATAAGTTCCAACTTATCATTAGATTTATTACTACCTGAAGGAAATTGAGATCTATTCTATTTTCCAAGCACACAATGTTCACAAAATTTGAAACTCTCATCAGAATAGGATAAACCATCTAACAATTTTTTATTTAAGATAGTCTTTAAACCATGATGACTTATGTGGCCCAATCTACGGTGCCACAACATACATGTATTTTTAGTATTAGCCTCAGATACATAAGAGGCATTACAAATAGTAGTGGCTTCTATCTTAAACGGAGTTCCTAATCTTTTCCCCTTCGCTACCACCAAGTTTCCTTTCACCAATCTGCTACCATGCTTATAAAATGTCACATGCATTCCCAAATCATTCAACTTTGAAACAAAAATCAAATTTCTAGCTAATCTAGGAGCATGCAAAACATTAGGGAGGGTTTTAATTCTCCCATCACTGAAACACAACATTACCTTCCCTCGTCCAACAATAGGATATGTAGAGTTGTCCCCGAGGTACACATTTCCTCCATTATACTCTTCATATTTGGAAAACCATTCTTTATGCGCGATCATGTGGTATGAGCATCCTGAGTCAACAAACCAATGATCATGAGAAACAACATTACATGTAGAAAGTAAAACCTCATCACCTGCATTCAAAGACTTATTAGTAGCGGAATCCCATTGTTTCTTCGAGTTTCTACATTCCTTTTCACATGTCCTCTCTTTCCACTGTTCCAACACTTGACTCTGTTCTTCTTTCCAGGAGTCTTAGATCAGCCCTTAGACTTGTCTTTAGGCCCCTTCTGATCTCCTTTTGGTCCTCTTTCTATTAACCTTCCCCTGACACTGAGAGCATCCCCTGAACTATCCAAACTTTTCTTCCTCAATTCATGTGGCAGCAAAATTGAAACAAGAGCATCCAACTTCAGATCTATGAAGTTAGCAGTGATAGCCAAAATAACATTCTCCCATGACTTAGGCAAAGAACAGAGAAGTAATATGCATTTATCTTCCTCATTCACCTCAACATCTATAGATGCTAGTTGACTCAATAACAAATTAAATGAATTGAAATGCTCTGCAACTGATTCACACTCTTTCATTTTCCTGTAAAATAACTTATGCTTTAAATAAAACTTATTTACCATACTCTTGGCTTGGTAGATCTCACCCAGATGCTTCCACAAGCTATGTGTGGATTTCTCACTCGCAACCAGGGCTTAAATTTGACAATTGTATAGTTGTTTTTAGCCATTTTTGCTATAAAATACAATCAAAATTTTAAAAGACTGTATCATATGAAAGGAGAGATTTTGGACAAACTGTCAAAATTTACATAGGATTATGTTGATATATATATTTGGTTTTTATATAATCTACTTATACTAAGGTATGTCATAGTATTTTAAAGGCAACATTGAATAGATAACTGTCATAAAAAAATTGCTTGATAGGTAAGGTCGACTGTCAAATTTAAGCCTTGATTGCAACATTCATTAGAACAGAATCTGCAAGACACATCCAGATTGTACCTTGTACCTTTTTATCCAATCTTTCCCACTCATCAGGAGAAACATCATCAGGTTTCTTCTCTTTCGTAACAGCCAACCACTAGTTTCTTTCTTCTAGCAAATCCTCCATTTTCAACTTCCACAATTCGTACCCTGTGCCATTGAACTTTTCAATGTCCAACAGAGAGGTAGAAGCAACAGTGGATGAAGCCATGATATCTACACAAGATCTGCAAACAAACAACAACCAAATCTCCCACTGCAACTAATAAACCTTCACACTACCACCCAAGAATCAAAACTAGCCAGGCTTTGATACCAAATGTTAGAAATGAAGGTGCAAACCACACAACAAAAATCTGATTCAAATCTTATTAATGTCCTCTAAATAATGTAGAATCAATGGAGATTGCAATAGAAATAAAACCCATTACACATAAATAACATGCTTCAAGAACTGAACACATAACATAGTATATAACATGGAGAAAACCTTTTTGGGTAAAAAAACTCCACCAAGAAAAGAGGCTCCAAGTTGTATTATCTTCAAATATGAGATTACAATAGATGCACTTCCTCTCCTTTTTCAGTCTTCAATCCAACGCCGCTTGTTACTCTCAACTCTGATAAAAATGCATTACAAATATCCTTATAAAAGGGGGTTGCCTTGTAGGGCAAGAAAATCGACATAATATCTACCATCAAATCTATGACTTACTTACGAATAGTCTAGATTTACAATGATAAAATATAAATAAAATGTGGTTTGGGGGCACTGCCCCTGAATCCTGCTAGGGCACGCGGCCCCAGACCCCTTGTAGGGGGGAAACCCCCCTATGACCCCTCGTCGCAGATGAATTAGCATCGAGGACCGGATATAAACATGTAGTTGAAACAAGACCATTGCTGGTGAAATCTTTCATCCCTTATGGGCAATTTACAAACAATATTATGAGTAATTAATTACCTAGGATTTACAAGGTTGATGGCACCTTAATCCTAACAGTGCCTACAGGTAAAGGAATACTCATTGGTTTACAATCTTAGTGTCAACATAATTATTTTGACTGAGTCAAAGCTTTCTATGAACTTGGTACCTACTAATTTTTACTCTCAAAATAAGTTTTGTTGCTCCTAAATTGTTCATGTGAATTGCACCAAAAAGCTAAGTTTTAAGGTCCCTAAAATTATCACCTTACTATTACTAATAAATAACATGTCATCAACACTAAGACAATAATTAGAATATGATCATCAATAAATTTAATGTAAGCACAATAATCTTCTTCACTTCTAACAAAACCCAACTTCAATGCAAAAACATTGAACTTTTGATGCCACATTTGAGGAAATTGTTTCAAACCATGTATAATGACCATTTTAACTTGCAAACCAAATGTTATTTCTCTTTTATCTCAAATCTATTTGGGTGTTGCATGTAAATTTCCTCATGATTCAAATTCAAGAAAAGAGTTTTTATATCTATTTTCTCTACTTCAAAATCACAAGTAGCAATAATAGAAAATGTGAATCTAATGAAAGACAATTTAGCATGAAGAGAGAAAATTTCACCAAAATCAACTATGTCTCTTTAGGAGTATCCCTTAGACATTAGTTTGGCCTTGTACCTCTCTAACTTACCATCTTCTTCAATTTTTTTAACAGCCACTTGCAACCAATGGGCTTTCTTCCCTTAGGAAAACTCACAAGATCTTGAGTGTCACATCTATCCAAGGATATCATCCAATCTTGCATGGCCTCCATCCAAGAATCATTCTCTTCTAAAGAAAGAGCTTCCTTGAAAGATCTAGGTTCATCGTCAATACATATGATCAACAAATACACAATAGAAATTTGGCGAGTTATGTGTCAACTAGATTTTGTTGTCTCATAGATCTTATCAAGGGTGGAGTAAAGAACTTCGCATGTTCCTCTACATGCTTAAATTTCTCAAAACTCTCACCTGAATCTTCTTCTTATTCTCCATCCTCAAATCCATCATTCTATTATGCAATGTGCACATCTTCCCACTTCTCAACTTTACTCTCAAAATGCACTAGTTTCCTTCTTTTCTTCCTTTGGCTGTCCTCGATTAAAAAATACTCTAAGTTCCCTAAAAACCACATTCTTAGAATAATTCATTTTTGAGGTTGAATAATTTCAAAGCTTGTAACCCTTAACATTCTCATCGTATCCAATGAATATGCATTTCTAAGATTTGGGATCCAACTTAGACCACTTTTCTTTAGGCACATTGTTGGTACATTATTTAATTTTCTTGCATTTAGTTTGTTTACTTTATTGCATATTATGTACCTAGGATAAGATAAACTTACTTGGGTAATTTTTAATTTTGCATGATGTGACTTATACTTCCTTATTTGGTGGAGAAGTTGTAAACATATGTGACTACATCTCCTTTATCCCACATTGGTTGTACATTCACGTCCCTTGGTGATGTATCCTATATATATACTCACTTCATGTACTCTTGTATATAATCCATTATGTTGCATACTTTGATTAGAATATAGTTTAACCTTATCATATTGATCTTTTGAGTTCTTTGTGCTTGCCATTAGGCCTTCTTGATTTTGGGTGGCTATCTCCATAGCCAAATCTTACATGGTATAAGAGCAATTGAGAACCTTTGGTTAGTTTCTTGGAAGATTTAGGATTATGGATCTTGTATTTTCTTGAAACATTGAGCATTTTTTCTCTTACATCCTTGGATGATCTCAAGAATTATAAAAGTGTGACAAAAATACTAGATTATGAGGGGTTTCTTTCTGTGAGGTTGTATTTTAGGTGTATTTGGGAGATTGGTGGAGCAAATTTAAGCTCATCATTGTGTCTAGAGTCTTTGAGAAAGTCATATTTACCTTTTGTTGTGTCCTAGTTGAATATTGCAGGCCAACTATACAAAGGTTTTCATTGAGGAGGGGCTTTCCAGATCCATCTCAGGTAGTTGTCACTTTGGAGCATTTTGGGTTAAATTTGATCCTACCATTGCATCCAGAAGGGCCAAAAACCTATAGATTAGCTATGAATTCATTGATTTTTGAGCACTTTGCCCTAGGCCCTCAAAGAATTTTTTCTACCCCTTAGTTATTTGTATCATATTGTTGGAATGTCTACATAGTATATTCTTCCTACACATGCAATGTGCAGGTGTTGTACGACAAGTTTTTTTTATGATTTAAAAATAAAAAAATACTTCTCACAATTTTTTATAGGTCTACAAACTTTGTCATCAAAAAAATTATTAGGTACCTTTGTACCCATTGTACATATTTGCATGATCTATAGACTTTATTACTAAAAAAATCAAAAGAAATATATTTTTTAGACATGTGGTCTTTTATAAAGACCATGGCCTATATAAAGGCTACAAACCCCTTTAAGCCATAGACCCTATTTGGGTAGGACTATGTCACCTTTTAAACCCTTGTGGCCCCCTTGCAAACTATCTACACTTAGCCATTTTTTAGAAAATGTTCCAAATCTACCATTTTTGGTGATTTCCAAACTTAGTAGGATCTCAAATAAATCCAGTGCCCTACTAAACTTAGCAGTGCTCTAAATTATCTAGTTGTTCTCCATACTTGGTAGAGGTTATATTTTTAGTTGGCATCCTCTAAATCTGATGGTTCCTCTAAATTTGATGATAGTTCTATCAAATTTAGTAGTGATGTAATGTTGATGTTAGTAGTCCCTTTTGGAAAATTTGCCCTCTCATAGTTGGAGTTTTTATTTTTGCATTTAGACTTTGAATGCCTCATTCTTAACCATACGACCTCTTTTTTTAGAGTATTTTTTTGTGATCTGGTCTATTTTTTCATGCTCTCCATAGTGGTGTAGATAATTTTTTATTTTAATATAGGTTTTTCCTAAAATTTACAATTTATCATACGTGATGTTGCACAGCTCCCATTTTAAAAACTTCTAAAGCTCTATTTGGGCTCATACAGACTCCTTTCAAGTGTATTTTTTTGAAAGTGCATGTTTTTTCATGTACTTTATAGTGGTGCTATTGGTTTGTACTCATTGTTATAAAAAATTGTACTTTCAACATTATAGCCTTATTTTAGCAATTGTAAAGCATTAAAATTAAAACCAATTTGTGTTTCTTATAGGTGGAAATTGTAACCACACTAAGAATAAAGTGCCAAATTACATTTTGATGCAGTCACGGCTAGAGGATCCAATGAAGGATTTATAACCATGCAAGAAAACAATCAAAACAACACAAATCACATAATTTCACCAAAAAGCAACAGGCTATGTATGATATATTAGCAGAATCCCAAGTTATTGCTGCTACTAGTGATCCTACTGATCTTCTAAAGGAGGAATCACAACATTTTTGTTTAGTGGGCATATATCCGTTTTGGGCAGCATAAAGAAGAACTGGGTTAATGAATTATCACGGTTGAAAAACATTTTTGGGGATATCTTTTTGCTGATGAACAAGGCTTAAGGACTGTGTGTTCATATGCGGAAGTATAAACTTAGAGTTTTAACCCATGTACATAAAATTTTTGCATGAATTTTGATATGCAGATCCCAGACTTTGCCATTGATGTCAAAGGGGGAAAGGAAAAGCAGTGAAAAATGAAGAATTAATCTAAGGGGGAGCATTGGAAATCACAAGTGTATATAGTAAGGGGGAGTTGTTCTAACACTTAGTCATTTTTTACTAAGTGTTGCCATCAATGCCAAAGGGGGAGATTGTTGGCAAGAGACACTGCTAAGCATGTTAGGTGTTGTCATTGATGGCAACTAAATCTATCTTACATATTTGTATTACATCATTTGATCATACCAGAAGTCATAATGCAGATTTGCCTAAGTTCAGATAGACAGGAATAGGGCATATGACAGGGTTCATCATTTTGGTCTGCATTTCTCCACAAGAAATCATATTGTGCTGCAGATCTGATGGAATGTTTAAGGATGTCAAGGCTACCTAAATCCAAGATTTTATCCTCCGATGATGAAGGGATTGAAAGTTACATGCATCTAAGTATCAGGTTCTAGTTAAGCAGTTTAGTCCAGTGAAGAACAGACCAACTTGGTGTTTGATCATTGTGTGGATTAGGAAAAGTTGTTGGTTGAGTAATTTGTGAGATTCAGTGGTATTGGCTGACATGTAAGGTGACTTTGATATAGAATTTTTTGTCCGCATTAGTGTTTGTGCATGGATTTAGCCGACAGAATAGTGTTCTAAAAAAGTCTCTAAGTTTTTCTTAATGCCAACTACAGTTGATCCAATTTCATGTAGCGGGTATATATAATTGATGAGTTTGAGCATTTTGAGGAAGACAAGATGTGAATATGAATGGTGAGGTGTGAAGAAGAGCAGTATCAAGTGTGAAGTAAAGAGATCTAAGCTCCATATCATGGCAGAGCAGTGAAGCAGGGCAGAGAGAGATGAAGTGTGCAAAGTCAGTATATTGAGCTCAACCGAAACTGTAATCTTGTATTGTCAGATGCTATTCCTCAGTTCAAACATTCCAGTGAACTTTTGTAATTGATTTGTAGGCAGTGAGCTTCTTTGAGCAATGAGCTCTGGGCAGTGTGCCCTGAAGGCATGTGCCTTCCCCATTTGTAATACTTTTAACAGAGTATAAATTCTTGTGGGTTAACCCCCACTGTGGTTTTTCCCTTAACCAGGTTTCCACATAAAAATCTTGGTGTTCATGTTTTGGGATCTTGTTGTTTCTATTCTTATGTTCATGCTTCTTTCTTTTGGATGTATGTGGTAGATTAATAAAGGAACAAAGTAATAAGTTTTTGCAGAACATTGATTCACCCCCCCTCTCAGTGTTCCTTAATTTCAAGAATTGGTATCAGAGCAAGGTTCCTTGGAAGAAGTTTAACAGCTTGAGGAAGATCTGGGAAGGTGTTTTCAATGGGTTCATTCAAGTATTCTGATGGCATCAATCAAAAAATTCAAGTAGCCTTAAATGATCTTGATCTGTCTAGAGCAGAAATTAGAGATCTACAAGAGAACCTTAAAGATGCTAAAGATTTCATTGAAACCTTAAAAGGACAACTAAGCAAATCTAATGAAAAGAGAAGGACCTACTTCATCAGCTAGTAAATCTGAATGAAGACAATAACATGGATGAGGCCCTGAAGGAGAAGACAAAAGAATGTGAGAAGCTAACAAAAAAAGTTGTCCTAAAACATGAGATGGAATCTCGGGTGATGAGACTAACCAAGGAAATTGAGGAAAGGAAGAAGACTGAGGAAAAATTGAATCAATCTCTGAAAGAAAGAATAGAAGAATGTTGCAGATTGGATAGGATAATTGGCCATCTAGAGTCTGATCTACAAGAAACCAGGGACAATGAGGAAGAACTTGAAAGATAAATTGTCATTCTCAAACATGACCTAGAAGTTGCAAATGAATATAAAGAGAAATTCAAGATAAGCTTAGCTAAACTTGAAGTGTTGCTTGATAGTCAGAAGATGGCAGATGATAAGCATGGTCTGGGATATGAGAAAGGTGAAAGCTCTGGATCCGGTCAAAGAAATCCTAAACCAAGGAATCAAAGAAATGGAACTAGAAGGCCTTTGGTAAGACAACCTAATGCTCAAAGGTATCCATCTTTCAAAGGAAATTATTTCAATTGCAATAAATTTGGTCATAGAGCTACTCAGTATAGAAGTAGAGTGAATCAAAATGGTCCATCCTTCTCCAATCAATGCTTCAATTGTAAAAGGTATGGTTATAGATCCAATGAATGCAGAAGTATGATGAACTACTCCAACAACAAAACAAATGTCAATTCTTTCAATGGTTACTGTTTTGCGTGCAATATATTTGGACACATGGCTAATTAGTGTAGATCAAGAAGAAATCAAGTAAATGAGCAAAGAAATGTTGTGTGCTTCAATTGCAATAGATCCGGTCATGTTGCAAGATTCTGTAGAAGCAGGAATGATGACAGAAAAGGTCCGGTGAACAGAAACCAAAAATTGCAGGGACAAGATAAAGGCAAGGGTAAAGTAAATGTGAATGAGATCCAGAATGAAATGATCAAAAATTGGGTAAAGAAAAGTGAAGTGAATGACAGTGATGGGTCTGCACCGGAATCTGGTGTTGTTAATTCCTCCGGGAATTGAAACAGGAGCTCTGGCTCAAGGGGAGCTGCATTGAAAATCTAATTCCCCCCGCCAGTAAGTGGGTGCCTAAAGTTGGCACGTTGAATGAAGAAAGAGAAGCCTATTTCAGATCTATTGAAGCAAAATCTGGAAGAAAAGAAGCTAATGTGATTGATTGCAGAGAAATTAAAGAATGACTGTATGCAGAAATAGAGCAACCAGATGTATCAGGGCAGAGCATTTATTACAATGAAGAATTAGGTTTTGCAGAAGATAAAAGGTCATTCATTCAAACACTTAAATCACTTTGCACTCAAAGAGAAGAAGGAGAAGAGCGCCTGAGCTGAAATTTCAAAGGTTTGAAGTGCGAAGAACGATTTTGACAGCTAACCCCAATTCTGTGAAAAAGGTATTTCTCTGCAAAGCTTTAAACTTGTAATCTTTTGAAATGGCTACACCTCTGGTTGTGAACATCACTGAGTGACCTAGGCCAAATTTTAAAAAGCACCCCTTCAAGTCCACTCAAGTTGATCCGATGGGAGCATTTTTTGGGGTTCCATACAGAGTTCTTCACACAGAAGACATTAGGGCTTACATTCATGCGCCTCTAGAGGAGTATGGTGACTCAAGGTTTGATGATCTAGTCATGAAACATTTAAAAGGTGATGATTTTGAGCTCAAACTAGAATACAAACTCCTGGAAGACAAGAAGTTCATACAATTTGTTGGGTTTCCAAGTTTCATAGAGGACGAGTGGGTCCGGTATGTTTTGAGCCATATCCATGATGAGTTTTTATGGCTAAATCATTTGCTCAAGATCACAAAAGATGTAATAAGGGTAGTTACAGGATTGAATTCAACTAGTACTCTGCCTCAGTTGAAGGCTGTGAAAAATTAGGAAGTCACAGAGGCAACCAGATCAAAATTTGATAAGAGAGCTATGACTATAAATGATATAGAGGATCATGGGGTCATATTCGCATCGATGGTAATAGGGCACAAGATATATTTCTCTGGTAGAGAAAATTTAGTGTCCAGAACAACCATCTATACTGCATATCAGATGGTAAAAGAGAATGCAGACTATGATCTCTATGAACTATTGCTGCAGAACCAGCTGATAGAAAACCTGAACAAGATCAAAAAGGACAAGAAGAATACATTCAAGTATGGTAAATTGGTATTATGTTTGTTCTTCTATTTTATGAATGAGTTACCCGGCAAGAAAAACATGTGTTGGACCAGTGATAAGACTGTTTCCATACAAATAAGAGAGCACTTGAACAAGATTGGTGACTCCAATGCCCAAAAGACTACTCTTTGGGGATATTTTAAGAATTTTTAGAACATAATGCAATCAAGGGAAAGAATCCCTACATCTATGGTTGAAAAATACAAGAATACAGTCTATTTTATGGTAGATATAGATTAGTGTTTAATGGAAGCAGTTGGACCAAGAACTGTGTGGATCATGCCCATGGGGTATGAAGTTGATGAGCAAGTATTGGATACGTATTCTCAACACCTTCTAAGTAAACCAAAGGACACCACAGTTGAAAGATTTGGGAATATGGTGAACTCGGTATGAAACTGCATGTTGAGCTCCAGAAACCTGAAACTAAGAAAAAGATTCAAAGACAAGTTGAAATGTATGCAAAAAGCATTGGCATATCAAAAGAAGCTGTGAGACAAAACATGGAAAGGATAGAGAAAGCTAAGAAGGAGAAATAGGATAGAGAATAGAGAAGTGTTTCGGTGGAATCCACTTCTAAAGCAAGGACTACTAGGAGTTCTAGTTCAACCTCTGGTGTGTCACCTTCTCCTGTTGTAGAAAAACCTACCGGGTAAGGAAGGAAAAAGGACAAAGGTAAAGAGCAAAAGAACATATGTCAGTTTGGAGAAAGTGGATGAAGAAGAAACTGACTCAGATGATGAGGTTAAGGAGTTGAATACCTTAGGAACCAAAGCTGCAAAAGTGTCTAAGGAGAAGCCCTCCGGAAGCATAAAGTCAAGTAAAAGGCATAAGACAAAGGCCTATGTTTAGAAGCCTACTCTTTCTATGGATGACATCATGAAATTAGTTACTATAGATGGAAACTTGAAGCTAATGACTGAATTGTATGATCACTACAGTGATGTTGATAAGAGAGTTTTGGAGGAAGCAACAGTCAAATACCTGAATATCTATAATAAGACTTTATTTGAAATAACTTCTGGAATTCTAGAAAGCCTTGCAAAAATTCTAGAAATAAGAAAAGAGAATGCAAAAGCTAAAGACTTTGAGCTCTAGGAGCATATGCTAATAAAATTGTGTCCTCAAATTACTCTAGATCAAAAGAACCTGATATTCAAAGAAGTGAAAGAGGACTTCAGGAGTAAGATCAGAATGAATATGCTCGTGCTTGGAGATATTGATAAGGTAGTTGAGGATACTCAGGAGATTTTTCTGAATGCATTGAAAAGGCATAATCTTCCCACTGTTGAAGAAGAAACTAATAATGAAATTGATTCCTCCATTCCAAATGTTGAGGAGTTGAAAAAAAGTGAACAACAAGCTGACATCTCCATTCCGGAAGATGAAATGCTAAATAAAGGAGATGAAGAGATGGTGGAGGAAGTTAATTTTGATGGTGCAAAGGACACTCAAATTCCTCTAGACCAATCTGCTAGAGAATTTACAGAGATGAATACAGAAGTAGATGCTCCTGGTGAAGATGACTCTGTGAAGAATAAAGAGCAAGAAACAAAAGAGGTTAAGGACAAGAATGATCAACAAGGAGAAACAACAGAGAATATTAAAGAGCAAAAGCAAGATGACAGTACTGACAAGGATCTAAAAGATGGAGCTGCATTTTGGGCAAGAGACACTGCAGATGCAATGAAGAAATTACTTGAGAAAGACAAGCTTGATTTTGATGAATCAGAGCTAATTCAAGGACCTATCAATTTTGGATCTCTTTCCCTTTACAAAAGATGAAGTTAGCATCTGTGGCACAAGCAAATTCAAGAGAAGAGATTCTGAAAACTCATATTGAGGACAGTGAGTTGCTTGGTCTTGCCTTCAGAATTCTAGAAAAGATTATGCCAACCTTTCAAAAGGATTCATCTAACTCTCCCTCTGGTCAATTAAAGAGTCTGATAAACTTTGTAAGTACTCATTTTGAAATCTTAGAAAAGTTAGCAGAAGTTAAAGTAAAAAATGAATATAATGAGAAGAGATTTGCTGAAATAAGGAAAATAATTAGCTATGATAGATCAGTACTTGATACCAGTATAAAGAGTATTCAAAATGCTCTCTCTGAAGGTGCAAAGATTTATAAGTTTTGTCTAAAGTTGTTGAAGATATTGAGAAAAAGATTAAGGACTTAGAGCTCAAACTGTCTAGCATTTCTCAGTCCTACAATCCAACTGAGTCTGTAGCAATCAAAGAATGCCAAGTAGTGAATTTGAGGATTGAATTGGATGATTTGGAGAAGGAAAAAGTTAAAGTTTTGGGCAGATTGGATGAGCTCCAAGGATTGATTCCCCCTAAGTTGGAGACTATGTATGATATATTGGTAGAATCCCAAGTTGTTGCTGCTACTAGTGATCCTACTGATCTTCTAAAGGCAAAATCATAGGCATTTTTGTTCAGTGGGCATATATCCATTTTGGGTAGCATAAAGAAGAACTGGGATAATGAATTATCACGGTTGAAAAACATTTTTGGGGATATCTTTTTGCTGATGAACAAGGCTTAAGGACTATGTTTTCATATGCGGAAGTAAATACTTAGAGTTTTGACCCATGTACATAAAAGTTTTGCATAAATTTTGATATGCGGATCCCAGCCTTTGCCATTGATGTCAAAAGGGGAGAGGAAAAGCAGTGAAAAATGAAGAATTAATCTAAGGGGGAGCTATTCTAGCACTTAGTCATTTTTCACTAAGTGTTGCCATCAATGCCAAAGGGGGAGATTGTTGGCAAGAGACACTTCTAGGCATGTCAAGTGTTGTCATTGATGGCAACTAAATCTATCTTACACATCCGCATTACATCATTTGATCATACCGGAAGTTAGAATGTAGATTTGCCTAAGTCCAGATAGACAGGAACAGGGCATATGATAGGGTTCAAATTTTTGGTCCGCATTTCTCCACACGAAATCATATTGTGTTGCGGATCTGAGGGAATGTTTAGAGATGTCAAGGCTACCTAAATCCAATATTTTAGCCTCCGGTGATGAAGGGATTGAAAGTTACATGCATCTGAGTATTGGGTTCTGGTTAAGCAGTTTAGTCCAGTGAAGTACAGGCCGACTTGGTGTTTGATCATTGTGCAGATTAGGAAAAGTTGTTGGTTGAGTAATTTGTGAGATTTAGTGGTATTGGCCGACATGTAAGGTGACTTGGATACAAAACTTTTGGTCTGCATTAGTGTTTGTGCATGGATTCAGCTGATAGAACAGTGTTCTTAAAAAGTCTCTAAGTTTTTCTTAAGGCCGACTGCAGTTGATGCAATTTCATGTAGCAGGTATATATAATCGATGAGTTTGAGCATTTTGAGAAAGAGAAGATTTGAATATGAATGGTGAGGTGTGAAGAAGAGCAGTATCAAGTGTGAAGTAAAGAGATCTAAGCTCCGGATCATGGCAGAGCAGTGAAGCAGGGCAAAGAGAGAGATGAAGTGTGCAAAGTCAGTATATTGAGCTCAACCAGAACTATAATCTTGCATTGTCAGATGCTATTCCTCAGTTCAAACATTCTAGTGAACTATTGTAATTGATTTGTAGGCAGTGATCCTCTTTGAGTAGTGAGTTTTGGGCAGTGTGCCCTGAAGGCATGTGCTTTCCCCATTTGTAATACTTTTAACAGAGTATAAATTCTTGTGGGTTAACCCCCACTGTGGTTTTTCCCTTAATCAGGTTTCCACATAAAAATCCTGGTGTTCATGTGTTGTGATCTTGTTGTTTATATTCTTGTGTTCATGCTTCTTTCTTTTGGATGTATATGGTAAATTAAATAAAGGAACAAAGTAATAAGTTTTTACAGAACACTGATTCACCCCCCCTCTCAGTGTTCCTTAATTTCAACAACTGATTCATCATTGCAAAACATACTTTCCAAATTGTGAGACCTGGTATTCATTTGTGATAAAATGTAGTAACTTCTCCTATCACTCACTAGTGCCTTGCAAACAAACAAGTGTAAGCCCATAATTTTGATTGACATAAGATTTCCCTCATACCTTTAGATTATCTTGCAATATAATCTTGGGGTTATTTGAAAAGTGAGTCCCTCACTTGCCACCACTAGCCATCCTCAAGCCTTTGTGATCACCTCAAAGCACCCTGCTCATACCATTATTAGATTGTCTCATTGTCAGTGCTCTATCTATAGGATGATCTCCTTTGTTCTCACTTAATTGCCTTACACAAATTGCCTCATAGTCAACAATCTATTTGTCCCCACTTTCAACTTTTCAACTTCATAATCTATTGTTGATTGCCTCAGGTTTGGTGGTCTACTTGCAAACACTTATGACTACCTCACACTCGATGATAAGTCCACAAGCTACCTTTTCACCCTACCTCCATTTGATGATCTATCAATAATCATAAACTTCCTCTAACTACCTTATATTCAACAATCCACTTACAAACCCTTACAAATGCCTCACATTCAATGATCTGTCCCCAAGTCACCTTTACAAGATGATTTTCAAAAAACATAAACTTTCCATTTATTTGGAATTCAATCTTCACTCCTTTCCACTTCTAGGATTCTAACCTTTTTCTATAATACCATTTAATGCAATCACAACCAGAGGATCTAATGAAGGATTGTCCAACTTACAACTAAACAAGAAAAATAACACAAATCACAGAATTTCACCAAAACAACAACACCAACTTTATTAATTTCATAGTCAAGAATGATTACAATCTACCACAGTAGGCTTCTTTCATGCTAATTTGTAACCTTTTGATTACTAAACATGAAAATATACTATTCAAATGATCATTGATCATTAAGTTACCACCTAGTAATGAATATATACTATTCAAATGTTTTTATGCCTCCGAGCTTGATTTACACGTGGATCGAGATGAATTTTTGGAGATGTTGTTGGGTATGCATTCATTACTAGGTGGAGTTAGTCATTTAAAATTATTTCCAAGACAACCTAGGGCATAAGGAAAAATAGATATAAATGCTACTTTGTTGTTCATTCAAGTTGTTGGTTGTTGAGTTATTTTCAGACACATAGGTGCTTTAGGAGTATCTAGGGCAACAAATCCTACTAAGTTCAGTTTGTAATAGAAGGGAATATATTTAATAGATCAAAGGAAGGGTTTTCAATGAGTATTTGTATGAAATAGGATGTATCCATGGGAGTTTGTAATTATTCAGGACGATACATAATCACAGCTACATATTTCTCTAACCACATTTGTTGATACAAGTGTAATGAATATTTGATGAATGTGTGACAACATCTAATGCATTACAAAACTTTTGTAATGGTCTTTTCTTCATTCCACATGGGTTGTTGTAGAACTTTGTTTTGGATTATTAAGTATGTATTTTATATGCCATGTTATCTAAGATTTGTATGTGAATGTGTCTAGTTTTGTTGATGTTTTGCAACCATATCTCCTTCTACCTGCATTCTATAACTCTATTTCCCACTGGAGTAGGAATCATTTTGATTAGTGAGGGATTAAACACCTTTCATCTTACAAACCTATACCTTATTAGTTGTAGGATTAGTTTAGGGTTAACATAATATTTTGTATGTTTTTCATGGTTCAGTATTTTAACTAGGGAATCATCCTAAGTGACCTAAAACTATTCAAATCATTAGTGAATAATGTCATGCAGGTCTGTACCTTGCCATTGCATATGAAACATTGCTATCTGTAAGTGCATGTGTAAGATGTTGTTTCAGCTTTGTAAGAGGTCTTATGCAGATAGTTGGTCTTGACTCAGTGACAAATACAGAGGTCAAGTATGTACATTTGGGTACATAGATGCCATTGTTCAATCTTTTTTTATTTTTATTGGTTTAAAACCCTATTAAGGATACCTCTAGGAATACCCTCTTGGGTCTAACTGAGCCCAAAGTGTAGGAGAGCATACCCACTCTCGTCAATTGTCCTTTAACCATCCTCAATCTATTGATGAGCCCCTATTTCACCTTCTTGATGACACCCCCTGACCTTGAAGGTGAGAACGTGCTCTAGGATTGTGGACCTACGATTTTGGGACCCAACAAGATGTACCTTGCATATAATAAGTGTCCACCAGCCCCAAGCTTATCATCACTCCCAATACATAAGGTGTATAAGAATGTTGATCCTAATCACCAACATAATACAAAATATGTAATCCACCATCCCAATTATGGTGAGTCAAGAATCCTCCAACCCAATCTATATCACCAATCCATCCACCTAAATCCTATGAAACTCAATCACCTAATTCCACATCCAACATCCCCCATCCAAATCTAAAATCATGTCTCAAATCTAAAAACCCCAACTCCCAAATCCATCGCATTGTTTTCTCAACACTTTATCATACGGGCTATGATGGTACCCTATCAAGATGCAAGCAATCGAATAAGGCCAACCCTATTATCAATGAGTATCATGACAACATCAATTTATTGTAAAAGAGCACTCCGATTCTAATGAAGCAATTACTCCAAGTAGATCACTATTGGCATGTTATGACATCATCATCTACATCAACTATAGTGGATGGACAAGAACATGTAAAGACCCTTTGAATATCAAGCTATTAATGTCATCCAATCAATGAAGAAAAAACTCAAATAGAAAAACATCAAAAGCCAAAAATCTTTTCAAAATTCCAAAAAGAAAAAAATTAAAAAAAAAGTAAAGAGAAAAACATTCATCTAATCATGAAAACTATTTCATGGCACCTTGGATAAGTATCATGATGAAAACCCATTCATGGGCATCATATGTAAATCAATTATCTATGTACCTTGTGTGAGAGGGAGAAATGTGGTTTAATCAAACTAATGAAAACATATAAAACCCAAACACCAATGGAAGTTGAAAGCAAAGAAGATTAAAACCAACACAAGTGAATATACTTACAATCTCTTTTACCTATCATTTTCCATTGTTTTCCTATCTTTCTTTGATCTTAATTGTGAAGCCCTCAGAAACTTTTCTTGCTTGCTTGCTTGTTGAAGATGACAAAGGAAGAATGGTTGTAGTACCTGTTTGTGTTGAATGTGAGCTTCAAACACATGATAATGGAGGACACTTGAAATAGAATGAATAAGAGAAGAAGAGAAATTTTGGTATAGTTATTTTGCCAAATGAAGTGCCTCCCAAATGGCTTAGAAGAGGGTTCTATTTATAGATCTTCTAAAAATGCAATGGAGGGTGAGGATCAAAAGATGAGATCAATGGCTCTCATTTTTTGTGAATCTTTAATTCATAATGGATGAATTAAAAATTCTTTATTTGAGAATAATGGATTATGACAATTGAATTAAATATTCAATTGCAAAGGCTAGTGGGGAACAATTGAATTAAATATTCAATTGGTGAAGGCTAGTGGGGAATAATTGAATTAAATATTCAATTGGTGAAGGCTAGTGGGGAACATTGAACTAAATATTCAATTGGTGAAGGCTAATGGGGAACATTGAATTAAATATTCAATTTGTGAAGGCTAGTGGGGAACATTGAATTAAATATTCAATTGGTGAAGGCTAGTGGGGAACATTGAATTAAATATTCAATTTGTGAAGGCTAGTGGGGAACATTGAATTAAATATTCAATTTGTGAAGGCTAGTGGGGAACATTGAATTAAATATTCAATTTGGTGGAGGATAATTGATTTAAAGATTTATTTTAGAAAATGGAGGATATTAGCTAATTAAATATTAAGAATATTTAATTATATGTGCAACATGGTGAGGTGGAGGAGATGAGGTGGATTGATGAGGTGGATTTTGGACTTTAGACATTAGAAGAATTTAGGGAATTTAATTGATATGAGACATAAGAAGAATTTAGGGAATTTAATTAAATAAAATGACTTTATTTAATTATGGGATAATGAGCCAATTAAATAAATTTATAATATTTATTTAATTGATAGAAGAAAATAGGAATTAAGATAAATATTAAAATATTTACTTAATTCGACCTGAGCCAATTTTAGGTGTATATATTTTGCCCCTCTTTGAAGCAATGTGTTTTATCACGTTGTTTCAAAGAATAAGAATAGTCTGATGCTGATACATGCCCCAGTTTGCCCCTGGTACAGGTTATGGTGATAGAATGCCCCCTCGGGAGATTGGATGGGGAGAAGGCGAAAGGCATGAGACAGACAATCTCTCGAAGAGGAAGGTGAAGACGGATTAGGCTGGAGAAAAATAGGCTATGGTTCGAAGAAACAAACATGGGAAGCCGTCATAGGGTCATACAGTTAGATATGTGCCACTTACTATATATAGGAGCTGGGTCCACAAGTATGATTCATTTGTACACTTGTCCCTAGTTGATTTGTCCTCTGGAGAGCTTAGAAGAGCATGGCAGCTAGAGAGATGGATATTCCACGCGAGGAGCATCGGTTTGAGCAGATTCGATGGTTCGATCAGCCAGCAGAGGCAGGACCCCCGGTATGTAGTTCTTCAAAACTTGTCGAAAGTCAATTTTTATGCATATTAATGGCTAGGAAAACCATCTAGAGCAAATGCGCAACAACCCTTGTTTTGCGCATATGCGCACCGAAATGGCGCATATGTTGCGAAATGAGATTCCCTTCGGACTTAATACACCAATGGATGGAATAGTAGCAAGTGGCATATTTCCTGATAAATTCAATTGTGCATTTACGCCGCCAAATGGCGCATATGATTCTTTTGCGCATTTATTTCTTGAATGTGTGCATTCGTTCTTTTTGTGCATTTGAGCATTTAAGTGGCGCATTCATCCCGAAGTTGCGCATATGTGCTGTGAATGGGCGCATATGTTTGTGTTGCGCATGCAATCTATGGAATGGTGCATATGTTGGGAAGTTGTGCATTTACTATAATAGGTTGCGCATGTGTCATAATGGCGCATACACATCAGAAAGTGGCGCATTTATGGTGAAGTTGCGTTTTTGGTATGAAATGGCGCATTTGCCACCTGGATTGGCGCATTTGCACTTTAGGTAAATCAGTTGACTTAACAAAATTAACCCAATTGGCATCCTGATCGATGCGTCAATTGATTAGCGATCTCTGAGATTGCTGAGAATCTAGTCGAGAGATGATATGCTGTTTTGATTAATTTGATATGTTGAGCCAATGATAGGGAAATGGCACATTTGCCACCAGGATTGGCGCATTTGCACTTTTAGGCAAATCAGTTGACTTAACAAAATTAACCCAATTGGCATCTTGATCGATGCGTCAATTGATTAGTGATCTCTGAGATTGCTGAGAATCTAGTCGAGAGATGATATGTTGTTTTGATTAATTTGATATGTTGAGCCAATGATAGGATAGCTTGATTGCTTGTAGTAGGTTTTCGATATGGATTTGGATTTCATTGACGGTATGCATTTCTTGGTTGCAAGAGGATATTCGAAACATTCTGACATCGCGAGAGTTGTTCCTGTTGCCGTTGTTGCAGCAGTATATGCTGACCGAGATGGAGCGATAGGCTCTAGGTGCTATGGGTTTGTATCATGTGCTCTTCATGCCCGAGGTTCGCATGAACTGGGCGATGGTGACTGCAGCCGTGGAGCAATTCCACAGTGAGAATGGGACCTTCCATCTTCCGACAGGGGAGATGGCCATTACTCTGGAGGATGTTTATCAGATTTTGCACCTCCCTATTCAGGGAGAGTTGGTTGAGTACGAGTCACAGTGTGACGCTGGGCTGGAAGAGTGCAGGCGTGTTTTTGATGATCTCGAGTTGGCAGGGGAGGAGATCTCGTGGCAGGACATGCATGACTATTATGACTACTTCCTAGGTATAGTGGTTGGACTGATCGGTGGTGTAGTATGCCCCGATAGGAGGGCGCACGGCTTCCCCATTGGCTGGGGATGGGTGCTGGAGAGTATGATCACTGACGGGACTCGGTATGCGTGGGGTGTGTGCGTGCTTGCACACCTATACAGAGACATGCATCAGGCAGTGTACCACCGAGGCTCTGGTTTAGCAGCAGGCGCTTCACTCTTACAGTTTTGGTTGTGGGAGCACATTGCTATCACACAGCTGATCTGTGTATTTCGTAGACAGAGGGGTGAGCCCTATAGTTACGGCTATGCAGGTGTGATTTCCCAGCATAGGCTGGGGAGGCTTGAGTACTGGAGGCATGCCTTTGATGCAATGGATGCAGTTGTCTGGCGACCGTACCTTGACTGCGAGGTATGGGAGGATGAGGCAGATGAGCTCCCTTATTGTTTCCAAAGGAGGTGGCTGATTGGTCGAACTCGGTACATTTTGGAGCGACAGATTGTCAGCCGAGTGCAGAGACAGTTTGGCTGCGTATAGGGTAGATTGCAGGGCGAGGCACGCTTTGCCAAGACATACACCGAGTGATATAGGTGGGGTCCTGTGGCATCCTATGAGGAGGCATTGGCCGATATTTAGCAGATTCCTTATGCAGCCTGGCCCCTGAGGAGAGACATAGTGGACGCTGGCATGACGCCAGACTATGAGGAGTGGTTTGCAGCACATCCGTTTCCTCGCTACTCAGGTCTTGGAGAGGTAGCTCCTCATATAGATGAGGGTGACTCAAACGGAGGGGGTGGAACTGGTAGGGGGAGGGGTGGACGGCGGAGGAGGAGAGATCAGGGAGATGATGGGAGACAGAGATAGAGGCAGAGAGTCAGAGAGGGGCTCGTGGGGCAGTAGGTAGTGGGACAGGCACAGGTCCAAGTGCCAGTGCAGCCAGAGATAGCACAGAGACAGATGTCGTTGCCTCAGCAGGTGGCACAGCCAATACAGGGACAGGTGCCAGCATAGTAGCTGGCACAAGCTGAGCAGGGTCCATAGCCTGATGTGCAGCAGTAGGTTCTGGTTTCCTTACAGACCCAGCTTAGGCAGCTGAGGGCTCATTTGAGAATTGCGGAGGCATGTAGAGAGTCGGATGCGACTCAGATATTAGAGTTGAGCCGGGAGAGAGATGCAGCCTTAGCTAGTATGTGGGCTATGAGGTCAGAGCGGGATGCAGCCGTGATGGCCATGGGTACTGATGGGACCTCCAGCTTCTTGGTGGCACAGGTACAGTAGTCATAGGCCCAGGTAGTACAGTTACAAAGTGATCTTACTAGAGCTCAGGCACAGACTCAGTATTACCGGGGCTTATATCACGGTGCTGTGCCAGCGAGTCAAAGAGCCTCGAGCTTCCGGAACCAGTCAGAGGCAGCGCAGAGAGTAGGTGGGTCTCAGTTTGTGGGCTCAGTGAGGGGCCCACCGCCGTCAGGGGTGGATAGAGGAGAGGCTAGTGCCGAGAGCAGTGTTCCTCGATGACAGAGTTAGTCAAAGCCAGACACCTGTAGTTGACGTGTATTATGGCACCTTTTTGATGATGGCTGAGATAGCCGATAGATGTATTGTTATTGTATCACCATTTTTTGTATACACTTATGACATGACTCTGGGATTTGGACAAAGTTTGTGATATATTGTACATTTGGACATGTGTTGGATGTTTATATGATGATCTACCTATTTGATGGTCTACATGTATGTGTTCTTACATTTTATATGTTATGGATGCAATTTGATTTTATGATGTGTTTGTATATGTTATGCATACTAGATGGATGTTTAGGATGCTTTTAAGTTATGCCAATGCTAATGTGTATGGATATGGTTATGCAGTTCGATATGTATGTGACCTATGTTTTTGATTTTCTTTTGATATGATGTATGGATGCATAATGTATATGGATAATCTAAAATGTATGGAAATTGATCTCAAATGATGTTATCATGTGAATGACTATCTCATGTGATGTGATATGCAACTTATGTGCTATGTGTTTGATATGTCCAGATGTACTCAATCGACACAGAGATGATATAGATGAGTGGAATACAAGAAGACATGGAGAAATACTGACTTTCGTTTGGATATACTGCAGGGTTTGCGTTATTGTGTGTATGATATGGAGTTACTGGATATGAGACGGATGCAGATACGGATTTGTCATCTTTGCAAGTTTTTTTTGCTTTCATCATCAGGCACTTTTTGGTATTTTTTGTTTTTGGCAATGTGGTAAGAGAATACAAGCATCTAGGTATAGTTAGACCTAGATGTCCTGAGTATCCCTTACCTGGATTTTGATATAGCAAATTGATACAAGCATCTAGTCAAACTTGAATCTAGATGACCTGAGCACTTCTTGCATTTTAACAGACAAGGATTGCCCCTTTTCATGTTTAGACCTCGGAGTCCTCGATGATCTTTTGCTGATCATGTCATTAGACAAAAGTCATCATATTACTAAGGTTTAATCCACAAGTAGCAGACAAAGAAAGCAATTATGCCCCCATCATAGCATCTCTAGCTGTTGGCATCCTTGAGTAGCATAGGAAGACATAATTGATGAAAATTTAAGACCCTGTAATTTAACCTGTTGACAAAACATTCTTGCATTAGATGTGTCTTTTTGCCATAATTGAGATAGAATTGTTTTGAGTGTTTCAATATGGTGCTCTACTTTGTTTTTGTTTTGGACAGGTTGATGTTATGCATCGAGAACTTTGTTCTAGGTGTCTAGTGAAAGTATCACAATCCTTTATTGGTATCTCCTGTCAAAACGATGGGATTTAAGAACCCAAATCTGCAACTAGGTCAAGGAGTTGCCCCCAGTTTAGACCAGGATCAACTTATTATGGGTGAGATGACAACAGATGTGGAGAGACAGACCCTAAGGGACTAACCTAGTGCCTCGGGTGCTCATTGCTAAATGGCCTTGCCTATGTGACGACGCAGAGGCAATCGTAGTTCGGGGTGACCCCTAATGGACCTAAGACCTAGGTGATGGTGGATTTGCAGAAGTGGTATGGACTTAGATAGAAAGACCAGATATGGGACTGACGGGACAGTGGAGCCTTGGGGGTGCATGGATAATGGCCTTGCCTACATGATAGCTCAGAGGAAACGTAGTTCAGGACTTGGACCATGGATGGACTAGAGGATAGATGACAAGATATGAGATGGACAGGGAAGCGGAGCCTTGGAGGCGCATGGATAATGGCCTTGCCTATGTGATAGCTTAGAGGCGACGTAGTTCGGGGTGGTTCAAAGGACTGGTTTGGTGCGATGGAGACAAGAGTCAATAAAGTCAGCATAGATGGAGGGAGTGGTTTGTCACAGATAGCAGCTATTTACCAGGTTTTCACCACTTACTTTTATTTGCACAGGCAGCCAAAAGTACACATGATGCCTGTTTGCCAGGTTTTCATCATGGTACCTATCCTTTTGTTATTTTCCCTTTTTTTTTTTGTTCTGTTTTTTATCACTTTTTCAATTTTTTTGATTTTTTCAGGACTCCCTTACATCGGGGTTTTTAGGTATAGAACTTGCGAAGATGCATGCTGTTGATAAGATCATCGAATAGTTCACCTTTAGATGTGGCCAATTGATATGCCCCCGATCCATAAGCCGTGATGACGACATAAGGACCTAACCAGTTGGGTTTGAACTTTCCTTTCTTTTCTCTATCTGGCTAATTTCTGGGGTTCTCTCTGAGGATGAGGTCACCAACTTGGAAGACTCGGGGCTTTACCTTATGATTGTAGCTTCTGGACATTCTTTGCTGATATGCTTTCAGGTGATTAAAGGCTTGTTGCCTTCTTTCTTCCAGCAGTTCTAACTCTTGCAGTCTAGTTACTCTGTATTCTTCATCGGAGATGAGGCCTCTTAACGAAACTCACAAGGATGGGATCTCGACTTCAATGGGCAAGATGGCTTCAGCTCCATAGATTAGGGAGTATGGTGTTGCACCTATGGGTGTGTGGATGCTTGTGCGGTAGGCCCACAACGCGGGATTTAGTTGAACGTGCCAATCATGACCAGCATCATTAACAGTCTTTTTCAAGATTTTTAATATGGTTTTATTTGATGCCTCCACCTGACCATTGCCTTGGGGGTAATACGAGGTGGAAAAGCGGTGTTGGATGTGGAATTTGTCACATAGTTCCCTGACATCCTAATTTTTGAAGGGTCATCCATTATCCGTGATAATGGACGAAGGGATACCATAGCGACAAATGATATAGTTTAAGATGAATGAGGCAATTTGTTTGCCGGTGATGTTGGCTAAGGGCACAGCTTTAATCCACTTTGTGAAGTACTCAGTGGCAATGATTATGAACTTGTGTCCGCTGGATGAAGGGGGGTGAATCTTGCCACTACGTCAAGTCCCCACTGACAAAAAGGCCACAGAGTTGTCAATGGTTGTAGCTCTTGCGCTGGCGCATGTATTAGGTTCCCATGGATTTGGCACCTTTTGCATTTCTTTACAAACTGATAGGAGTCTTGTTCCATTGTTGGCCAATAGTATCCCATGCGTATGAGTTTCTTGTCTAGGGTAGGGCCACTAGAGTGAGCCCCGCATATTCCATCTTGTATTTTGCTTAGAGCAGTTTGATATTCCTCTCTATCTAGACACCTAAGGAGAGTACCATCGAGACCTCGGTGATATAGGGTGTTAGCGACAATGGTATACCAGGATGCCTGCCAGATGAAGGTTCTTTTCTGGTTATGGGAGAGGTCAGGTGGGAGTGTATTCTCTTTTAGATAGGCAAATATTTTACCATAGAGAGGGGAATCAGTTCCTACGATGTGGCATATGATATGGGAATCTAGAGTGTCATAAGCAGGACAGGAGACTGGCTCTACTAAGAACTCATATCGTGTTTGATTGCCTGGAATGTCGAGAAGAGATGTGATTGTAGCCATTGCATCTGCAGCTTTATTCTCGATCCTTGGTATCTGTTCAAATGATATCTTGACGAAATACTCCTTGAAGTCATCTACCATGCGTTTATAAGGAATCAGTTTCTCATCCTTCGTTTGGTAGTCATCATTTACTTGGTTGATGACTAGTTGTGAGTCACCATAGACTTGAAGTTCCTTGATGTTCCACTCAACTGCTAGCTTGATACCGATGACCAGAGCCTCGTATTCTGCTACATTGTTAGTGCAAGGGAACATTAATCTGTATGACTTTGGAATAGTGTCACCATTAGGTGTGATCAACAAGATACCTACCCCCGATCCATGCTGAGTGTAGGAGCCATCAAAGTACATTTTCTAGTTTGCTATGTTGACGTGGAAGATAGACTCATCTGGAAATTCAAAGCTCAGGGGGTTGTCATCCGTTAAAGGTGCCTCTGCTAGTTGATCTACAAGCACTTGTCCTTTTATCACTTTTCTATCCACATATTCTATGTCGAACTCACTAAGAAGCATGACCCATTTTGATAATCTACCTATTAAGGCAACCTTGTTGAGCAAGTTTTTCAGTGGGTCAATCTTTGCCACCAGTTTAACAGAGTGTGACAGCATGTAATGTCTCCATTTTTGTGAGGCAAATACAACTAGACAGGCTCTTTCTATTGGTGTGTATTGCAACTCGTATCCGATGAGTGTTCGACTAATGTAGTAGATAGCCTGTTCTTTTCCATCATAGTTCTATTGAGCAAGGATAGCTCCTAGAGCCGTTGGTGTAGCTGAGATATATAGTAATAGAGGCCTGCCCTGAATTGGTGGCATTAATACTGGTGGCTTCATTAGGTATTCCTTTAGCTGTTGAAAAGCCTGCTCACATGACTCGTTCCATTTTAAGGATACATTTTTGTGTAGCAGATGAGAGAATGGGTGTCACTTATTTGCCAGTTGGGAAATGAACCATCTAATAAACTATAGTTTGCCCTGTAGGGATCTCAATTGAGTCAAATTTTTAGGAGGTGGCATCTCCATTATGGCCTTCACCTTAGCGGGATCAACTTTGATACCATTTGCAGATACTATGTAGCCCAGTAGTTTTCCTGATGTAACCCCGAACACACACTTTTTTGGATTAAGTCACACATTGAACTATTCTAGTCTGTTAAAGATCTTGTCTAGTACTACTAGATGCCCTTCTCTTGTGAGAGACTTTGCTAGAATGTCATCGACGTAGTCTTCCATTATAGTATGCATCATATCATGGAAGATCGTTGTCATGGCTCTCTGATATGTTGCCCCAGCATTTTTCAGACTGAATGGCATGACACACCAATAGTAGGTGCCCCAAGGACATGTAAATGTAGTTTTGTGCTGGTCTTCTGGTGCAATCTTTATCTGGTTATATCCCGAGAAACCATCCATAAGTGAAAGCATGGTATGACCTGCTGTGAGATCTACAATCATGTCGATGTTGGGCAAGGGGAAGTCATCCTTCGGACAAGCCTTGTTTAGGTCCCTGAAGTCACTACATATTCTGACCCTGTCATCTGGTTTAGCCACCGGTACGATATTTGAAACCCATTCAGGATAATCTATGGGCTTGATAAACTCGACATCTAGCAGTTTCTTCAGTTCTTCCTTCACCTGAGAGCCACATGCGGATGCATTTTTTTGAGCTTTTGTTTAACAAGCTTAGCTCCTGGAGCTAAAGATAAGTGATGCATGATGAGATTTGGATCAATCCCTGGCATGTCAGTGTATGTCCACGCAAAGTTGACTTGCTTTCTTTTGAAGAAATCTGTAAATGCTAATTTTTCAGGTCCTGTGAGGGCCTTAGCCATGTAGATCATCCTGGGCTCATCCTCTGTGTTGACATTGGTAGGTTCTGTTGGTTCTATCAATATCGACGATCTCTCCTGATGTGTAAGATTGGGGAGAGGGTCAAGCCTTCCATCTTTCGGTGCCTCAGAGAGGTTTTCACCGTTGGATGCATCTTTGTTTTTACTATTTTGATGGTCTAACACTACCGTGGAGTGGTTTTCACCATTAGACCCTTCTTTTATTTTGACATTCTTATGATTGAAAGGCTTGGTGCTCTCCCCAAAATAGGACTGCGTGTTGAGTTCTATAGCATAGCCAGCTCTGTGGTCTCCTGCAGGTATGTGATTTCTAAGCTCAAGGTAATCGATGATCGCGTCATCATTTTCGAAGGTGTCTAGTTCAGGGGTGGTACCTTCGAGGTCCCAGTCGATAAGTTCAGGGTGCACTGATGGTAAGAGACCATTAGGTTGGTCTGGTTCAATGGCGTTGATGGTTAGGATAGAGTTATCGAAGGAGCGGACAAAGTTGGTGATGGTACTCTCTATTAGTGGGTCCATCAAGGGGGGAAACATTCCTTCCTCGCGATTTTCACTATTGTTGTTATGCGGGTCAGAGTCTAATGGCCTAGCCCTTGGACCTTGTCTCTCGTTGGCATGGGTTGGGTCATACTCGTGGACAATGTCAATATCCTTTTCGTCACAAGACATCTCAGAGAGGCTATCCCATTCAGACTCGTTAGGATCAGTTTCGCTCCCTAGTTGCATTCGTTGAATTTGTTCAACCAGATTACTAGTAGAGGTTCCCGGTTGTTTGCCTTTGTTCTTGTTGGTTCTGTTGTTTCTTGGTGCTCTAGTGTAGCCTAGCCTTGTAGTGTCTCGGGCTGTTAAGGTATGAGGTTGGATGGGTTCAGTGATGCCATCCTTTCTTGATCCAAGTGGACCGTGTCCTTCATATCCCATTCTCTGTAGTATTTGGTAGCCTTGCCCATACTGTTCTGTTGGTATAGTGGGATGGTCATGTTGCATTGAGGAGCTAATTTCATCTTTGTATAGCCACTGTAGGACATCTTTTTCATCACTTTCATCTTCTAGGCTTCCCTATTTCACAAATGGTCCTTTGGTTGGCTTCTCTGCTGTGGGTGTTTTTAAGATAGGTCTCCCATAGGATCAAGGAGATAGGGGCAGTTGTGCCAAGCAGAGGGACTGAGATATCATGTCCTCACCCAAGCCTTTATCTTTGAGTTGGAGTTTAGGTTGAGGTGCCCCTAAAGAAGAAGCAAGTGTAGCTGGGTCAACACGAGATGACGAGGATGTAGAAGCACAGTTGTTAGGGATTATGACTTCTAGTTTGGGCTGAATGGAGTTGCAGTATTGATAGGGGTTAGGGTCACCTGGGATGGTGATCTCTTGACCTTCATGTGTGAATTTGATACATTGATGGTATGTGGAAGGCACTTCTTTCAAAGCGTGTATCCATGGCCATCCCAGAAGAATGTTGTATGCTAATTCCATGTCAAGGACTTGATAAGCCACATCTTTCACTATGGGGCCCACTCTGATTGGTAGAGTAACAATTCCTTTAGACGTTCTTTCTTCCTCATCATAGGCTTTTATGGTGATTTTTCTTTTTGGATCTATAGCCTTCTCTGAAAACCCCAATGTAAGGATTAGCTTCAATGTGCAGATATTCAAACCAGCCCCTCCATCGATTAGGACTCTTTTGATCTTGTGCTTGTGTATGAAAGCTTCAATGTGAAGGGAGGCATTATGGGGTTGAGTGATAGACATATCATCCTTCTCAATGAATGATAGGGAGTGCAGTAAGGTGATGTGACTGACCATAGTTTGGAATTGCTCTTTAGCTAGGTTCATGGGAACGGAGGCTTCTGCTAAGGCTTTGTCAAGTATGGACCTATGAGAAGGAGACAGACGCAAAAGTTCTAACATGGAGATGTGTGCAGGTGTTTTGTGGAGTTGATCCATGATACTGTATTGACTAGACGGAGGAGCGGAAGCTCCTCTAAGGGTGACTCTGTTACTACGAGTAGTAACATTGCAGTCTGGATCCTTGTTTATAGTGATCACATTAATGTGTGAGTCACTTTCATAGATATGGTTAACAACATAGTCGTATCCAATATTCGTGTAATTTGCATTGTTAGAGCCACGGTTATTTCTGTTGGAAGGACCTCCTTGCTCGTAGTTAGGAAGAGGATCCTTGAATGCCTGATGATCACTGTTTGAGGTATGTCCCTTAACAGATAGCTTGTTTTGATCTATTAAGTCTTGGATTGTATGCTTGAGTGCAATACAATCATTTGTCTTGTGCCCCCTATTTCGATGGTATTCGCAGAAATCATTATCATTCCACCAGTAGGGTTTGACCTTTGGCTCGTACTCCTGCGCTGAGGGAAGTGTTATGAGATTGTTGGCGATCACCTTCCGTAGAGCAGTTTCCAGTGATTCATCCAAAGGCGTGAACATTTTTTTGGCCAAAAGTTGGTGAACCTAGATTGAGTATTTGTTGGTTTGCTTTGTGTGGGGTTGTTTTGGGGTGTTGATAGATTGAAAATTGGTTGCTTAGTGCCGCATTTTTGGCATCGACTACCCCGTCATTCACAACATTCTTATTTTTTGTCCAGAATCTAGGTTTGTCATTGTTGATGTTGGTATTGGTAGAGTCTTTATAGAGCTTGATTTGACCTTTTGCGATTAGGGCTTTTTCTATGATGAGGCCCATCTCAATGACCTTGATAAAAGATGTAGGACATTGGATTTGGATTTGGTAACTTAGTTCATTTGCAGATTGTGTACAAACATTTCTAGCATCTATTTCTCTGGTATTTGGTGTGGGCACTTGCTTGCCAGTTGTCTTCATCTCTGTAAGAAGGTAGCAAAAGATTCTCCTCCTTTTTGTTTGGTGTTACAGAGATCCAATATTGAGATGTCGTGCTCAATATTGTATGAGAAGTGGGTGACAAATTGGTTGATAAGTTCATTGAATGTTTTAATACCAGGTGGTAGTCTAGAGAACCAATCCATGGCTTGTCCTCCCAAGCTCCATGGAAATAGTCGCATAAGGTAAGTGTCGTTATGTGCGACCTCTAGACAAGCAGCATTGAACTCTCTGATATGATCTCTTGGATCGCCCTTCCCTCGATACTTATCGAATTTAGGCACCTCAAATCTTGAGGGGAAGGGAATCATGATTAAGGACCTATCAAAAGGATATGGTGAAATATCCTCTAGGGTGTAGTTTTTAGTCGATGTTCCTGTTTTCATGTCTAAAATTTTTTATTGGAGAGCTTCAACTTTTTGGTTCACTAGGCTTAGGGCATCCAAGGAGTCAATTGTTGTTTTTCTCTTATCCGCAGGTATTTCACCTTGTCTACTTCCTTCAGGGATTCTCTCTTCATCAGTTTCTTTGAGAGATTCCATGTCGTAATCCTTAGGGAGTTTGGCTCCTAGACTTGCTAGATGTAAAAAGAATTTTGATGGGTCTTGGGCAAGCACCCCTTCAAGTAGGCGTAGAAATTTTGGGTCATGCTGCATGTGGAGGATCTCATCCATGGAAAGTTCTTCGTCATTTTCATGACTGTCAAAAATACTTTTCTCTGCCATTTCTAACTGCTTTTGTTTTTGTAATCTTATCAAGACCATGCAAGGTAGTAAAGAGATGGGATGGAGTGAGATTGGAAGATTTTGAGCAAGGTGCTAGGATGAAACAAGGTTTTAGCAAGGTTCCTCTTAGATCTAGATGGTGTCAAACAAGGTGGGTATACAAAAGTGATAGTCAAAAGCTAGGATGTTAGGAATTTGTTACTTGATGTTGACTAGCCTTTGCACAATCCACTAGTGGAGTTCCGATAGAGAAGGATAAGTAATCCTTGATACTTGGAGGCTCACTAGGTCTTGTTTGAGATTTGATTTTGATCAAGAAAAATTTGACTATAACCTTGTTGGAAACTTGGAAAAAGATTTTGGCGAGATTTTGGATGGACAAATAGTTATGGTGCAAATAAGGGAGAAATGATTGATTTTGCAAGGTCTTTAACCAGATTTTGAAAACTAGAACAGGTTTGAACTGGTTTTTGAAAAGTATTGATAAATTTTGCTCTTTGGAAGATACTGGATTTTTGCTCTCAGGTTTAAATGCACAACAACATAAGATATATGTGCAATAGGTCGATGCACATGCGCAATACTGGTGAAGTTTCAAATGCGCAGAAAGTTGATTCAAATGCACAATATTGGCAAATGCGCAGAAAGTCGATTCAAATGCGCAATAAGTTGATTCAGATGTGCAATTCTGGCTATTTTTTGTGTTTTCTCAGATTTTTGGGAATTTTGGACCGTTTTTAGGATTTTTAGTGTTTTTGGTTTGAAAAACTTGGTGTTTCTGATGATGTTGATGTTCAATTATAGCAAAAGCATAGCAAACACATAGAAGTTTTCCATGATTTTTATCTTTTATATATAATTTTTTATGTTTTTGGACTATTTTGACTCAAAGACAAATACAACCTAGGCTGGATGGGACAATATTCGTTGAATCCTCTAGCTGTGCCACTCAAAGCATGTAGCTCCAGGATCTGGTAGCACCGGCTCCCCTCCACGGCACTCACTTCTCATGCATACCAGATCTGGGTTTCCTTAGGCTCGTACCCACACCAAACCTTAGGATTGTCCCTGCTACCTTTACTAAGAGTCACTTGAATCGAGGCTGCTTCAAAGGCTCCGCCCTTTGCATCAACAAATAGGGGTTTTTGGTTTGCTACACAATTGGTTCTTAGTTAGGGCAACCGTTCGAGTGGTTACACATGCGGCGGCACTACTCTCCATTATGGAGTCTCCCAGCCTCACAGGTTTGCACCCATGAGGGTTTATGGGGAGGTTGGCCGTCAGTGTAACACAGCAGCACTCGTTGCTTGAGGTTTTCACCCCAAGCACAATTTATTTTAAGTGGCTTGGTAGGGCTTGGCTTTAGCCTGTTACCACTCAGGGTCATTCCCACTTGGACAAGCGTGCATCCAAGGGTAGGCCCCCCTAAAGGTTTGACAAATAGAATGACAAGTCTGGCACTTTGATCACCCAGTTAAGGGGAGAGCATAAGCCTATTGTCATTCGCAATCACAGAAAACACTTGTTAATCCAACCTAGTTAAAAGTAGAAAAACTATGAGTTAAGCTACTTGTGCACTCACACGATTGTTAACTTGGAAGTGTTTAGATCATAGCATTGTTCATTCCCCATTTGTTAACTTTGAAATTGATTAAGACATAGCATTGTTCATTTTTCGTTTGTAAAGATAGCAGTGGCCTACTTTTAGGAAAATAGATTCGATAATGCATAGATAACCATTGGGTTCAATTACTTCCTTCCTAGTTTAGAAACTATGTGAAGTATTGTATGAGATGCACTTGTTACTTTCACCCCTAGTTAGTCTACATGGACTAGACAAATCATCTAAATGACCTAATCCAGCCACTACCCTTGCAAAACAGATGTTAGCTCAATATACAAAAATCCACAAAAATCGTACAACAAAAGCAGAATACAGATGTGCAACACTACCGCCTGAATGCACAGAAACAGGGAGTGTATGCGACTTTTAAACAAATGCGCAAAGAAAGACAGCCAATGCGCAAGAATTAGAGGTACAAGCGCAATAACAGTATATGCGCAATTTGCCAGAAAGATGCGCAACGATACAGGGTAAAAGTGCAACTCTGACAGATGCGCAATTACACAGAGTATATGCACAAACTAGACTCAGGTGCCACAATAACGATTGGATGCGCAACTTAGGAGTTTGGATGCGCAACTGCAGAGGTCAAATGCGCAATATTGTCATATGCGCAACTGCGGAGGTCAAATGTGCAACTGTGGAGGTCGTATGCACAATATTGTCATATACACAACTGTGGAGGTCAAATGTGCAACTGTGGAGGTCGTATGTGCAATATTGTCATATGCGCAATTGTGGAGGTCAAATGCGCAACTGTGGAGGTCGTCTGCATAAGAAGGCTGTTAGAGACCTGTTCTTCACCTATTTTTCACCTGCACAGACCTGCAACTAAAAAACACTCATTTTTTTAATTAGTAAAGGGGCAAGAGCCCCACGGTGGGTGCCAAAATGTGAGAGGGAGAAATGTGGTTTAATCAAACTAATGAAAACATATAAAACCCAAACACCAATGGAAGTTGAAAGCAAAGAAGATTAAAACCAACACAAGTGAATATACTTACAATCTCTTTTACCTATCGTTTTCCATTGTTTGCCTATCTTTCTTTGATCTTGATTGTGAAGCCCTCAGAGGCTTTTCTTGCTTGCTTGCTTGTTGAAGATGACAAAGGAAGAATGGTTGTAGTACCTGTTTGTGTTGAATGTGAGCTTCAAACACATGATAATGGAGGACACTTGAAATAGAATGAATAAGAGAAGAAGAGAAATTTTGGTATAGTTATTTTGCCAAATGAAGTGCCTCCCAAATGGCTTAGAAGAGGGTTCTATTTATAGATCTTCTAAAAATGCAATGGAGGGTGAGGATCAAAAGATGAGATCAATGGCTCTCATTTTTTGTGAATCTTTAATTCATAATGGATGAATTAAAAATTATTTACTTGAGAATAATGGATTATGACAATTGAATTAAATATTCAATTGGTAGAGGCTAGTGGGGAACAATTGAATTAAATATTCAATTGGCGAAGGCTAGTGGTGAATAATTGAATTAAATATTTAATTGGTGAAGGCTAGTGGGGAACACTGAATTAAATATTCAATTGGTGAAGGCTAGTGGGGAACATTGAATTAAATATTCAATTTGTGAAGGCTAGTGGGGAACATTGAATTAAATATTCAATTTGTGAAGGCTAGTGGGGAACATTGAATTAAATATTCAATTGGTGAAGGCTAGTGGGGAACATTGAATTAAATATTCAATTTGTGAAGGCTAGTGGGGAACATTGAATTAAATATTCAATTTGGTGGAGGATAATTGATTTAAAGATTTATTTTGGAAAATGGAGGATATTAGCTAATTAAATATTAAGAATATTTAATTATATGTGCAACATGGTGAGGTGGAGGAGATGAGGTGGATTGATGAGGTGGATTTTGGACTTTAGACATTAGAAGAATTTAGGGAATTTAATTGATGTGAGACATAAGAAGAATTTAGGGAATTTAATTAAATAAAATGACTTTATTTAACTATGGGATAATGAGCCAATTAAATAAATTTATAATATTTATTTAATTGATAGAAGAAAATAGGAATTAAGATAAATATTAAAATATTTACTTAATTTGACCCGAGCCAATTTTAGGTGTATACACCTTGCATTTGAGGGCAATTTGTCTCATCTATCTCATCCTATCACTCCCATCTTATTCTACCCATCTCTAATATCCTCATACCTATCCCATCGTCTCCCCAACCCATTCTCCCTTACCACTTTTGACCTTGATAAGGATAAGAGTACAGTGTTGAAACATGCTTTAGACATCTCTTGATGTACCTAATCTTCTACAATCAATCCTACCATATATTGTCACAAGCATTGTAACGTAACATCATGAGTGGCATATCTAGAGTGGGGCATGTTATTCCTATGTGATGTTGTCCTTGGAGATCACATTCTGAACCCCTCCATCCATCTCCCACAAATCCCCCATCCCTCCTATGCACTATCAACAATCCCTCAATCCTTCCATCCACTCCTTCCTTTATCCTTGTTTCCAATCCTTGGTATCCAGCAAAAGGCTATCCAAATTCAATCCAATGCAACCATCCCAAAGAAAAGAAAAGAAATAAATCCTAGTGCAGGCAATCCTTAATCAATGCTAATCTAGCCAAGTAATCTCAACAAATCATCCAAAAACATTCATCAATTTTGTTCCCAATTACCTTGCTACAAACCTAATCAACTCAAATCATCATCATTAGGATATATCATTCCCACATCAACAATTCTATCATCATCATCAATCATCATCGAGATATATCGATCCCCATCATCGTGTTGTTCTTAGGATATATCATTCCCACATCAACAACATTATCCTCATCATCAATCAATCAATCATCAATTTTTAGCTTGACCATGGACAACACCTCATTTGTCTTTATATCATTGTGCATGCTTTATTTCTTGCTTGTGTGTGTTATCATTTTTCTTGGACCTGCATTAGTCCTTTCAGTATATCGCCATAATGACATCATGGTCTTCTATATCATGGTGTCATATGGCATATGTTTGCTTGATACTTTTTCTTTTGAGCCATCCCTATTGACGAGACACACCATCACCCTAGTCTCTATACCTTGGTGCATAACGTCTAGTGCTATATCAAACTCCATGGTTGCTTACTCAACGCAACATGACCTATCATTCACCCATCTCATCCATCACCCCTCTCTCCTCCATTTGCTCAACCAATCAATCTATCCTCTAAATCATTTCTATCCATTATATCACATCCCTTATCCAAACTTCTATTTTCATCTTTCTTTTCCTCATCTACCCATATTTTCATCCCTTTTGAGAGCATGCCCATGTTCTTCAAACCCACCTATCCTCTCAATGGGGCATCCCATTCCTACATCATTCCTCCTCATCACTCCTCTGAGTGGCTAGGGCATCCATATCCAATCACTATTGTTATCTTACTTAAAATAATTTTACTTCTCTTCGTTGCAACATCATCTTAAAGAGGGGCAAAATGTAGATACCTAAAATTCACCACATTCTAAATGACACTTCTAACATCACCTTCAACATTGTCCTAATCTCGTACTAAACACATTCATCCTAACACTAATTAATTAGATAAATTATAATATTTTAATTAATTAGGATTATACCTTTAACATTCCCTCCATCATCAAATTAATTAATTAAATTACATTTATTTAATTAATCTAATTTCCCACATCCCTCTCCACTAATTAATTAATTAATTTTATTATTTGATTAATTAGTCTAAAAATCCTAAATCCTATTAGAATTGCTCATTTATCCTAATTAAATCCCATCCTTATCCATTATCCCTAAATAAATGTATAAAAAATTCAAGAAATCACATGACTAGCTAAAAGTCATCTAGATTCATTGAACCTACACACTCCCACAAAAGTCAAACTAATCTTACATCTCCATCATCCATTTTCATACTACATTTTTAATCCTATCCATTCACATAAGGATAAGCCCTAGAAGCTTCCATCCTTGCCTTAATTCTTCTTCTTCAATTCTACCCATCTGGTTTATCTTTAATCTCAACCATGCATCCTTATAGAATGCCCTAGCAACTTCTAACCTTGCCCTAATTTGTCGCATTCAATCCTAGCCATCAATTATAATCAATTCTTAGCCCTCCATTCTATAATCCAAAAATAAATAAATCAAACCTCAATCAAGCCATTTGAAGAGGCTTTTGGAATGTAATATCATGTTGTTCAAGTGAGCAACCAACAAATCAATCTCAACCTCAAGAATCAATTGGAGCACAACCACCATGAGAGATTTCTAGTTTTCATTGTTTTTTTCTAACCCTTTGCTCAATCTAATGTGTTGTTAGATATGAAATAGGTCCTTTGTGTTTTATGCATTGTTCCTCATTTTGTTTCATATTTTAGCATATACAAGACACATTTGCATGAGTGTCCTCACTTATGCAAAGAATTTAATGAGAAAATAAGTCATAAGGGCATCAATGGTATTATAATCATCCACATGGATAGATAATGAAATGAAATGGAAGTTTTTATAATGTCCACAAGACCAAGAAATCTATGGGATCCTAAGATAAAAACTACACTTCAATGCACATTAGCCCCACCTAGTAGGCTACCCATATTATGTCTAATTGGTATCCATTTCATTTTTTATCTTAGATTTTTGCTATGAATTTGGATCAAATAGTCTACTATTTTTGTTAGCCTTTCCTCTTCATACAAGGCAGTTAAGAAGTCAACATGTAAAATATCAGTGTAATTGATCCAAATATACTTATAAGATGGACATTCTATGATATACTATCATTTCATTTCCACTAACTGCAAAGTGAAAAAATGGCATATTCTATTTGCCCACTCTTCTTTAGGTGTTGTTCACCTTTTGATCTTGCACCTAAGATGATGTGAGCTAGTCCTTAGCTGAGCTATTAACATTTTCATTTTCCATTTTATTTCCACTCATATATAATCATTTTTCTCGTGATCACATGTATGATTGAATTATCTAACATAGTATTCTCTTTTCGTGCCCAAGCTGCTTTGTCCACATGATTTCCTTGACTTTCTCTCTCACATATCTTTTGATTTCCACATTGGTGTTTGGACACTCTTACATGCTAATATCTCATTTACTCATCCACTTGGCATTTTGTTTCATCCATGTGATCTTCCTTCTATCTAACTTTTCCTTCACTACTATTTTGTACCAATGGTCCAACTATTCTCTTTAAGTAACTTAACATCTAGATCAAAGTTGAAGCCTCCAATGGAAACCTCAACAATTCCAATGCTACCCATCATGACAAGTATTGTCACATCACACCAATTGGCAATTACTCACAAGTTTACACAGTTGTTTCACTTTATTCATTTCACCACACAATTTCCTTAATTATTTTATTTTTGTTCTCATGACCCCACTCATACTTTGTTATACTACCAACATATTATACTAGCAATTGGACCTAGAGGTTCAATGGGCATGCTGATAGTTTTGAGAAGAAATTGTACAATTTGTTTTATTTCTTTTGTAAATTAAAATTATTTAATCCACTAAATTATGTTATCACTACTTTACATTCACTCCCTATCAAGAGATCACTACCGTATTCATATAGATCATTACAAAAATATAATTTTCAAAATGATAGTTCACCTTTAATGTAGTAAAATGTTATAACACAAAAAATTAAAAGTTTAAATAAAAATAGTCAACCAACATCTAATTCTTGAACTACAAAATTCAGGATTTTTTTTTAGTATTGTTTTAGCATGTATATTTGTTTTCCTTTCATAAGTTATTTACAAAGTTATAAGATTAAAACATGCACATGCATTAGGAAATCATGAAAGTAAACAATAACAAAAAAAAAAGATTAGATTTTTAAATTTAAAGTTTGGCGTTTGCACCAACTATTTGAGGAAGTCATCTGTGAAGAAGTGAAAGGACCCGAGTCTTAAGTATCATTTTTCCCAAGGACATCCAATACAAATTTCATTGATGTGGGGGATAATATTCTATCGTGCAGATATTGTGGCTACACAAAGTGGACAATGGCAGAGTTGGTAACTAAATGAAGAAATCCAAGGCCAAGCTCAAGTGGAGTTGTAGGTAGTGGTATGGCAGGATGTAGAGTGTGAATGCATATCAAACGATCAAATATTATGCGATGGAAAAGAATTGAGGGTATTATTTTTGCCAAGAAATAAGTGTACCTCTTATATGCAATCATAGTATTTATCATATCCTAATTGCTAGACCACCCAATGTACCAACTCTTCCATCAAAGGATTTAAAGAGCCTAACCTTTAAAAATTGTTATTTAGTCTCCTTATCTTGGGAGGTACAACTAAGAATCATATTAAACAAAAAATCATATAAAACACAAAAAAATAATCTAAGTAGTGGAGGTTTACAAAACCTCCTTTATCTCAAATCTATCAACATTCCCTGAACTAATTTATTAATAGTATGAAACTCTTCTTTCATCTCCTTTATTTATGTTGATTCTAGCAGATGTTGTATATAGGAGGTATTAAGCAGTTGATCATCATATTTCAATTTTTTTCTTGTTATAAGACATTTAGAGGTTGCCTTTTTGAAGTGGTTCAATCTAATAATTCATCATTTCATACTTTTGTTTGCACACTTATATAGTATTCTATCATTGGTATCCTGTGAATCTGATATGAATTTGCTCTAGCAAATATTACTTTTGTTTGCACACTTATCTATTATTCCATCATTGATATCTTGTGAATTTGATATGAATATTGATTAGGATTTGCTCTCACAAAAAATAAATTCAATACAAAATGACCTCCTTACAATGGATGAGATATGAGGTAATAAGACACCAACAAAAACTTTCCCTTTAAAAGTCATCTAAATCACATAGAACCCCTATATCAAGATGATGAAATTGTGACAAACGTTAGTATCTATAAAGAAATCACTATGTTGATTATTTATTATGCAATAAATTAATTTCTAAAATAGAAAATGAAATTGTGATAAACACTTTCATGTATAATCAAATTTCCTCCGTATTGTTAAGAAGGGTAAGTGTTCTTTCTCAACGATTTTGTGATTTTGTCTCAGTTTAGAAAATGAAATTGTGGACCAATTGATGTGTTGATTGTCACAAGCAAAGCCAAGACTAGTCATTTGGTAGGTCATTTGAGGCATTAGAACCCACCAAACTAATTGAAACCCAATGAACTAATTATGAAACAATTTAAAGTCAAGTCAATGCTTATAACATTATCTTTGATCTAACACCACCAATACCTTGTCAACACACCATCACTAGTTAGTAACACATTTTACTATGTCAATTAAAAAATAAAATCAAGTCCCTTAACATTAATGTTTTTGCTTGTTAACCCTTTAGTTTTGTTGTGTTGAGAGGATAAATATTGTGTATCAATTTAATAATCTTTTAATATAGGGAACACAAACCATAAGTGCATGAATAATCCTCCTCTTTTATTGAGCATTATGGATTGAGGGGTATCCATTTCACTATTAGTAACTAAGGAGGGCACTGGCAGTCTCTACTAGGGGTTATCGACAAACATACAAAAGAAGCCTACAAAAAATCTCCATGATTACATTTGGCACATACGTTTTCCTCCAAGTAGTAGCAATTGTTAAGGGGGAGGATGAGCCATTCAAATTCATCATTAATATTTTTTTATTAATTTGAGAGTGCTTCTGATAAATAATTGTATAGAAGTTCTTTGCATCCAATTAATCACTGTGGAAATGTTGTGTAGCAATAAATTATAGTAGTTTAGAGATTTGCCAATTTTGATCAATACATTACTAATTAAGTCTAGTCCAAACCCATTCATTCATATCATATTTATCCTTTACATAGATCAGTGTATTATAAGAAGTTAATACTATGGAAATATCATGTCTTTGAACTATTTTTATTTTTTTCAAAAAATAAAACCATAATGACAAAATAAAACAAATAAATTAAAATGAGAGAAGAAAAGAATGCTCAAAATGCAATTATAGTATTATTTGGAAGGCAATGGAAATTTAAGGTTTTATCTAATTATAAAATTTAGATAATTGAAGATCTAAGGGGATCTTGAACAATGGTCTCCTCGATGGACTCCATGTTGAGAACTTATATGGAGAATAATGTTCACTGATTTTTACCACCATTATATTCTCTTTTTCAATATGAATATAATGACATGTTTAGATGGTCGGGTTACATTTATGTTTGGGTGTATTTTTATTTTATAACATGAACCTTTGACATTCTTACAATGGCAAACATACAAAAATGCTCCTTTTAATATTTATACTGCTATGCCCCATCTTAAACTAGACAACATTCAAAGCATGGACAGTTCTCCAATGATACTCATCACAGACTTTTTCCCAAATAGATTTTACATGTGCTATTTTGTCTTGTTATTTCAAAATACTAATCTACATATCAACCCTTTGTGTATGGGTTGAGATTATGATCTCTTAAAGCCACTACTTGTAATTCTAAGTATCACAACAAGGTCATTAAATCCAACCATTGCTACAAATTGGATTTAAAGAATTATTGCATTATTTGAGATTAAGAAGAAGTAATTCAATATGGATTATCTCTTGCCAATCCATATAGATCTCCTTGGCATTTATACAATGGCTTGTAAAAGGAGTCAATCTCTACTCAAGCTTATCAATGTCCACATATTAAAATGAAGTTACTCATTACAATATTTATCACAATGAAATTAGTGGTTTGGTTGTGGTCAACTATCAAATCTCTTTCTACCAAGTAATTTATTTCTAAACCAAACAAAAAAATTGTGAGCTCACAAACATATTACATCTCCCAAAAAGTGAAGGGTTGTGAAGCAACATTAGAGATCTCTCACCATAAATGAGAAAAAAATCCACATGAAATTATGTAAATTAGATTTGGTATCTGTAAATAATCTCAAATGGTAGATCTTCATCTGATGTAGACACAAGATAATACACTAAACCGAGAGAAAAGTGCCATACAAAATGGCAAAGGTTAGAATAAAGACCTATAAGAGATGCTCTCTCCATTATATCAATGTATTGGATTGATTGCAAGCCCTTCTCTCACATCTCCTGCTGGCCAAGCATCTTTCAACTTAAGTGTTTCTCTCTTTCTTCTTTTTTCCATTCTCTACTTCCTTCAGTTATTCATTCCAGAGACATACATGCTTCTTGAAAAATAATGCAATGTAATGACACCTCTATGGTATGATAAATAGGATTTTTATCGTACATACTGATACCCCATTATATACATAAAGTGAGGCACATTGCATACTATACATCTCATTTTATGGGGTTAACAACATGATCTAGACCTCCAAAAGTTGCTTTTTAAAAACTGAAAATGAAACTTGATCACTGATAGACATGTATGCAAAATGTGGAAACTTACATAAGGTGTATGAGCTATTTGACAAAATGTCTCAACGAGATGTGGTCTCCTGGACTGCAATGATTGTAGGATATGTACAAAATGGGTTTGTTGAAGAAGCATTGAAAACTTTCAAGCAAATGCAACTGGCAGGTGTAAAGCCAAACGCCTCAACCTTTGCCAATATCCTCCCACCCTGTGTCGAAAGGCTATTCTTAAATATCATCCACTTCATCAATCAAAGGTTAATTTGGACCAATAAAAATAGGACAAATATTTACCACTTTTTGTTGTGAATGAGATGTTAAATTGCTATTGAGTGTTTGACCATTGAAGTGGATGATATTTAAGCAGAGTGGTGCCGAAATGGGAGCTTTGGAACAGGGTATGTGCATCCATCAAAGCATAATTGAAAGCATATTTTTATCAAATGCTGTAGTTGCACATGCCTTAATAGATATGTATGCAAAATGTGGAAGCATGCGGAAGGCACGCGAGCTGTTTGACAGAATGTCTCAACGAGATGTGGTCTAATGGAATGCAATGACTACAGTATATGCATGAAATGGATTTTGTGATGATGCTCTCAAACTCTTCGAACTAACGAAGCATTCTAGAACATACCCTAACCATGTAAGCTTTACTCATGTTTTATTTGCATACAGTCATGCAGGCTTAGTAGATGAGGGTTGTAAATACTTCAATGACATGATTAACTCTTATTGTACATTACACCTACAATTGATCATTATGTGTTCATGGTTGACTTTCTTGGGCATGCTGGATATCTTAAGCAAACTCTAAACTTTATCATCAAAATGCCAATTGAACCTGTGGTAGTTGTATGGATGTGTTGCTTAGCGTCTGTAGATCACAGAAGAACATAGAATTAGGAGCATTTACAACAAGTCTCCTTTTTAAGTTGGTTCCTAAAAATGCTGCAACTTATGTTCTTTTGTCAAACATCTATGCAAAAATGGGCAGGTGGGGTGAGGTTCAAAAGGTAAGGAGATTGATGAAGGATAGAGGAATTAAAAAGACACTTGGATGTAGTTGGATTGAAGTCCATAAAATTGTATATGCTTTTTGTGTAGGAGACAGATTACACCAACAGACACAGGAGATCTATGCAATGTTGGAGAAATTGTCCTGGGACACGAGGGCAGCAAGGTATTTTCCAGATTTAGACACTGTACTGAATGATGTAATTTTTTGTGAGAGATGTAAACTGGTTCCACCATTTCAAACATGGACAAGTGATAAGCCACCATTTGGAACATAAAACTACTGATAAAGGAATCATGTCTTGTGGCCTTTATTAATCTACACTTTGAATTTATTTTCCCAACTCATTGAGACTATTTGCATAATGCCTTTAAAACAAGCAAAAGAATTAATAAATATGGCAAGGTCCTTTGAAATGAGGAATAGAATGTTACTTTATTTAGAAGATAGGCATAGGCCACTTTTTGAACAAAGTGAGACACATTTATTTGGTGTTTACTAAAGTTGAACAAATTTCCAAATGTGAAAGGTGCATATTCAATCCAAAGAGATTGGATTGCATTCCATAAACTTCAAAGTGCTTGTAAACTATCCCATACAATAATTCTGACTTACATCTAATAACTCTACCTAATTCATTGATCCTCTAGAAAAAGACTTACACTAAATATAGTTGTGTGTAAATAATACAACCGGCGTTATCTTCACCTCAAAATGTAATTTTAATCACCTTTTCATTGGCAAATAACTATATTTTTGCAAACAATGATTCATACACTTGACGATTTTATATTCACTATCTAGCTCGGTTCAATGATTTTATGCAAAATGACTAGCAAAAATTGTAGTTATCTATAATTAATGACTTGCACCTATCATAACAGCATGTTATTATCTAATATATCACTTCATTACTTTTGTTCAAAAAATGACTACTTACTATAATAATGCACTATTTATATAGTCTAATAACCACTAACCTACCTTCCAAATATAAGAACTGAATATAATGTGTTTTTTTTTTTTAAATTTCAAATGTTATTAGCCAATAAGCTTTTATATGTAAACATTATAGTGTTCGGAATTGTCTCACGTCGGAAAATTTTTCTAAACTCGTCAGTTGTTCCTATCGACATATTCCTTGAACCTCCTATGGGTGCAACTGCTAGTTATCCTTGGTGCTAGTTATCCTTGTATGATCAATATAAGGCAATGAGAACTTCACATTTAAACCATCGCTCGCTTTTAAAATTTCTATATATAAAACATACTCATTGAGGTCACCTCGTACTACCTGCCATATGTAATCCCCTCTAATGCTACTCCATAGCCCTCCACAAACAAACAAAATGGGTTAGCATACCTAATACCACTTGATCAAAACTTTTGCAACTGCGAATCTGCCACCGTCATTCGAAGAGAAGGATGCCAAAGTCAAGTGTAAAGTCTTCCGCCTTTACACAAATTTGTACGGCCATCTAGCAAAAACATAAATTTGATTGACTTAAAATGTTTTGACTTAATATTTTTCCATGTTCGGTTGAGATAAGGTTCAAAGTAAGTCCATTAAAATTTGTTTCCTATCACTAGTGCTTTTGCAATGAACTTTCTCCACAACACGACTTTGACTGTATTAAGCAAGCTCATCGAGGTCACCAATCAAGTGCCGCAAACAAACAAAATACTCTTACCATAATTTCAATGATAATACTTCTAGATAATCTAGTTGACTTAGTATATGTTTGGCAATGCTTTTTTAAACATGAAAACAGTCTCATTTCATATGACGTGTTATACTAAGGTCAAAATAAATTTTGATAATAATTTAGAGATAGAACATTGAAAGTAAATAATATTAATGTTTACAAAAGGTTAAAATTGGTTTATCGGATTGAAAAAGTATAATAAAAAGTAAGGAATAGAGAGTGCAAGGGGACAATCAATTTAAATGAGAATAAAAATAAGCATAAAAAATAAAACATATTCTTTGATACCTTATGGGTCTCATCATATCTTAAAACTTTGTCATGAGAGCATTTCCTACTAAATGCTCAAGAAGAAACAATGTGAATGGAAGAGGAGATCCTCTAAGTATAGAGCATTGTGAGAGTGAAGCCTTTGACTAGACATTGGCAAAGATCTAACATTTCTCAAAAGAATAGAGACAAGCATCTCTAATTCTCATAAGTAATGAAAGTTTGAAGAGAGAGAGATATGAGTCTCTCAGAGAATCGCCCCCTAATCTCATAGTAAGAGAGCATCTAAAAACAAAATGATCCTCAATGCCAGGCTCCATTGAACAAATATGAAAAATACAATGCTCTTGAGGAATATAATGATCAATATCTATGTGAAGGGGGTGTGAACAAACCTTGGCTACATGTCAAAGAGACCCTCAAATTGCAAGGCAATTGGAGCTTAGTGTAATCTAGGAGCTAGATGATCCCATCCTCAAAGTGAAGATATGCATTGTAGTTTTGTTGAAGCTTTGAGGAAAGAGGCTCTAGAGGCTCTATCTATTTGGACTATAGGTAGGCTCTATAGATATCATATTTGATACGTCCATTTATCTTTCTTGTAGAAAGTTTCGGTGCATCGATAAAAAATTACACAAGGAAGCATGTACATGTCAATATCTACAAGACCAAGACAAAGCCCAACATAGTAGAAGCCTTGGCATACTATCCAAAGTAGATCCCCACATGCATGCCAATTGCATAGAGGATTTGAATGCTTGATATTGACCATCTATCTAAGCCTGTGTATCATAGTTACCACTTGAAAGACCACCGCAATAATGAGTTGGGCAATACCAAATTTAGTGAGAATGATGTCTCAAGAGGCAATAATGTTTTAGCATGAAGATGTTTGTATAACATTGAAATAAACACTCCTTTCAATTTACTTTTGGATAGTTTTCTTGAGGTAAGACCCCCAACTTTTAACCCTATATAAAAGAGTAAATGTAACAAGTGAGTGAAAGAGGCAAATCTTAGTTTGGGTATCCTAAAATTGAAGTTGGAAGCATCATCTCTCAAGAGTGGTGAGAGCAACATAAACTTTTCTTAGCCTAGACTCGGTAGTTGGTGTGGCGTAAAAAAAATGGGCCACTATAAATAATATGAAGAGACCATCTCAACCATTTGACCTTTGTAAGTGAGGAAAATTATAAAAGGATGCTAAGATATTTAGTTGTCTTTAAATATCTTCCTCAGAGTGGGTGTTGGGAATATATTTCGTATGCCCTAAAATGTAAAATTTTCTAAGGCTAGTTCCCCCTCTATGTTGCCTTGGCCTTACTTTGCCCATCATTGATAATTGATTAAATATTTCCTTCAATGGCCCCCCTTGGTCAATTTTGTGCTTGGTGGTGTGTTTTGCCTCTCCTCATACTTTGTCATGTGCCTAAATTCTAAAAATCTCAAAAAAATTCTAAGTACGAGGGTGTTTGGGTTAGTTTTTGGCTTTGGACAAGTTTTTAGGTTTTCCCTTACCTTGATACCATTTCCCTCTATTCCCTGTTCCTCAAACCCCCACTTCTTTACCCATAAGAGTTTTAGGTTTTCTTATGTCAACATCCCTTTCATCCTTTTTCCTCCAAGTCTTATTTCCTCAGTTCCCCTTGTTATGTCGTAAAATGTCCCCCTAGGACTTTTACCTCCTAAGTTTAATTCTCAGGTCCTTTCTTTTGCATCTTGCATGTTCATTTTGACTCCCAGAAGAAAATGGCCTGAAACCCATGTCACATGGGACTTGAGGGACATCGTTACACTTGACCTTGCCCTGAAATAGGACCTGAGGACATGGGCGCTTGCGCCCTTGTCCTGCCCTATTTCAGGCAGGTCCCAAATTTGAGTGTCGATTATGTGACCATTAGAAGGTTCTGTTGCCGACATCTTAAGTTTGAATTACGAAATTTGTAGCGGGAATGTGTTTAGTTGCATATATAAGCATGTTTAGGGTTTCATTTGTAAACTAGCAAATGATTAGGAACTTTTGGCGAACTTATGATTTTAGAGCATTCAAGATATTCATTGTTGCAGAGTAGAATATTGTTGTGTTTGTGATTTTAGATTTAGCTTCATCTTCTCATGTGTTGAAGGATTTTCATCTACATGCGAGCTACACCTCCGAGGTGATATCTATTTGTGTTTGAACCATTTATCAATTTGTTTTTGCCTCTATCCCGTAGGGATACACACTCTTTATCTAACAACAGTGTTCGGAAGACTTGAATGTCCTTTCAGGGCTTGACTAAGGCAAGCTCCTAAACACCACACTCCTTGTGATTGCAGGTTACATGTATCAGATTTTGTAGAGTGGAGTTGCAGAGGAGGGTTGCAGAAGATAAGGATTCCAGATCTAGCGGAAAGATGTTTCCTAGAGAACTTTTGGGATAAGGGTGCTAGTGCTAGTGTCCTCCAAGGTTGCAAACACAGAAATCTTTGTGATAGTGATAATCATCTAAAGGAGTCCCGACATCCTGAAGAATATCTCGCCTTGGACCTGGGCGTGAGTGCTAGTGTCCTCCGCATCTTCCGCGATAGAAACAAACAGAACAGTGATCATCAGTGTCATAAGGAGACCAAAAATCCCTGAAGAAAATAGTACATTGGACTAGGGTGTGAGTGATAGTGTCCCCGTGTATTCTGCATCACGAACTTCAAAAAATGGTCAGTAACTAATCTCTATCTACTATCTTGGTCTGTGAGCATTTATCGTAATTTATCTGTTTGCTTCTAATTTTACATAATTAGGGTTTTAAGCATATTTGAGCATTAAATTAATACATTAGTTGATAATTTCTGAGTTTCCACAGTGTTACAAGTGACACCCAACCTGTAGGTGACTCCTCTTGCAAAAGGTGTGATTCAACTCAGTTGAAATGTCCTTGAATGTTTGTAGTGAAAGAAGGATTTAACCCACACATCCATTAAACCCGTCTTCCCTCTTTTCCCACAAGACACCCCTAAGTCTCAATTTCATGGGCTTTTAAGATTTCCTTTACTAGCATCCCTTCGCCTGACTTCCAAACCCTGATCACTTCTTTCCCTTAGGCCATTAAAAGTTCCCTTCCCCCTTTGCTTTGATCCTAAAGGATTTGATATCCTCAAGTCCCAATGGATTTTCATGACTTCCTTCTCTGCTTTTGTTGGTATTAGGTATTCCAAAGTCCTTATCCCTAATTCCCTTTCCTCGCTGGCATCGGGTACATGCATAAATGTTAATCCCCACTTCCCCTTTTGTTGGTAGCAGATATTCCTAGGACTTGGTATGTTTCCCCTTCAAAGTCATTCTTGGACTACTAAACTTCTTCATTCCCCTTTCCAACTTGCATGGAGTTTCCCTAAACCTTGAACCCCAAAGAGCTTCCAAGCTTTCCTTTTCTCCAATGTTGTCATATTAGGTATTCCAAAGCCATGAACCCTAACCCCTCTTACTGCAAGTTATTCTCAAGACCGAGGAATTTATTCTTCCTTTAACCTTTTCTTCCCCATGGTACTCAGTATCAAAAAGCCCAATTCCCTAGTCCCCTCTTACATCTTGCACAAATTGGTATGCAAAACTTTGAACCCCTGACTTTAGATTTATAGAGTTTTTTTTCCATGTATGCTCCCTTTAGAATGCAAAACCTTGGACCCCCACTGTTTGGAAGCAAAAACCCTATCAACTTCCCTGCACTTCCTAGGATGCCAAATTAATGTTCAAAATTGGCTACAATGGATTTGTACAGCCATACAGGTCCTACCAAATTCCATAGAGCCCCTCAAAGGCACAAATCCACACACAAGGCCATGAGTTGATGATGAAAATGTGCACAGGAAACTAAGTGCCATAAATGAAACCCTAGTGTTTGTAGGTCTACAAATAGGTACTAGGCTAGTCTTCTAACGTGGGAAGAACATTTTTTCTACCCATGTCATCCAACACCAAACCCAAGGAGGATTTTCATGTAGATTGTTATGTTGGTGCATTTAATGCTTTAATTGGAAATAAAATCTTGCAATCCCTGACGAGACAAGCAAAGTGTAAAGTAGCTAAATGTTGTAAATACAAGAACAAAATATATTGTAAGGATTGTTCATTGAGCCAATTTTTTTCCCTGGTTGCTGAGAGTATATTATAGGGGATCAATCATTGTATGTGTAGCATTGTAATGAAATGATATTGTTTGTATGGGTTGTAAGTGTTGGAGCAGCCAAGATCAAACACTTCCACAAATGAATATGTAAGATAACAATGAAAAAACTATCATACAAATGAATTAACAAAGTGAAGCTTACAAAGTACTAGGCTCCTTACATATGTAGGACAAGGAGGAGAGAAGGTAGGATTGAAAGACTGATTACCACTCCAATGTGGTGAGACATGTGGGCACACTTGGGACAAGTGTGAGGACACATGTAGTGCACTCATGAGGTGAGACCAAAAAAAAGTCTCTAAGTGAGATTAAGCACTAGTGTGAATAGGATCAACTAGCTAAGAGATTAACTAGTTACGTAAAACCACTTCTCACACTAACACCCCCTTTAAGTGATACTTAGGGAGAAAGCTAAACACTAAAAAATTACAATAACATAAAAAGTTCATTCCTCAAATGTGAGTATGAGAGAAGTATTTATAGAAATACTCAAGAAGAGTCCTATCATATGACAACTATATGAGTTACTGTGAAGGAGACAAAGTAAAACAAGGCTTGATAATAATAGAATATGCTTTCTATGAACATGATACATGTGGGTGAGAGAAGATGATCATCATAGTCTGACATGTGTACAATTCAACACCTAAGCAAGCTTATCCTATGCATTTAATAAACCTAGGAAAATGAAATAGATATGCAATAATATTATGCACTCTAACACCCCTCCATAAGCACAACTTAGGTAAGTAGTGATAATGATTATGATGGGTCTAGGAAACTAGGCTTGATGAGGTACCCATGTACAAACAAGTCACTCACAAGAAGAGACAAGGAGAAAACCCCATGGGAAACAAAAATCTTTCCCAAAAGAGAGAAAGTGAAGCATAATGGAGGGGGGTCTCTTCCCCTAGTCGTGGATTGATGGTTGTTGGGTGACCTGTAGGTGGCACCACTAGTGAAGGTGGCAGCTAGGTGGAGTTTAGGTGGAGGTGGGGCAGCTTTTTTTGTTTTATTAAATAAAATTAAAAAAAGTTATTATGTGTTAAAAAAAACATTTAATTCTCTTTTTTGGTGGGGTTTGTTAGGTCTCAAAAATGCAAGTCGTTAACCCTAAGAGGGTGCCAGGCTCTCTTGACGTTTTTGGCTAACTGACACAAGGTAGATATGGCTAAACCCCCTTCACTTCAGGCTCTGCCGGACCTAGGCGGGTAAACCTCTAATTAATAAAGCAGATAAAAAGATGATCACTACTTTAATCAAAATTAATCTAACTATTGATAATGGCACAAATTATAAAACAGATAAAAAGACAGCAAGTTAATTCTAAATAATCTAAATTGTAATACTAAAACAATAATGCAATCTAACTAAGTAAATCTAAAAGAATTTGTATAAGTGATGATGAAAATACTAGACCAGTGCCTTATTTAATATAGAGTCGGTATGATCATGAAATAAATGACTGTTTGTTTGGTAAAAACTTGAACTATCTGGCATGAAAGAATAGGTATGTAACTTGTACAACCCTGCAAGGAAATAGTTAGTATTCCATACTTACATATATCCAATTGACAAAATATTACCTACATTCATCTAAAAGGATTTAATCCTTGCTTGAAGAAACCTATCAGAATGATACTACAATTGTAACAGATTTATCAAAAACTAGAGACAGAATACAAACCCTAACCATATGACTCTTCTTACAGATCCATGACAATGTCTTCTGAGTTACTATGATAGATTTAAAGGATTTAATTTTGAAAGCAGAAACCAGTTAATCTTATCACACTATAACAGCAAATGTGTATAGACAACTTGAAGATATACTTGATAATTCAAATTGAATAACAGAGAAAACTTTGAAAGGAGAGAGTCGTATAATTGAATAAATTAAACAAATAATTGATACCAAAATCTGCAGTTACTACTTCATGTTCACAGGCTTGACTTCATCATAGAATGCTTGCACATGGTCTACCAGAAATACAATATATTAAAAGTGAACTAGCATTGTTGTTCAAATCTAATCTATAGTATCCCATGTTCTACTCTGTAATCTCTCCCTATCCTCTCCTTTTTTATCTATCTCCTCTATTCTAGTCTTGGTCATCTCTTATAAAGAGCGGCATACAAGCTTCAGACCAGTTACAATAGTTGTGATGGTTGATAACTGAAATCAGTATTTGTTCTAATAAAACAAATTCATAAAATTTAATACTCGCCACTAATCATCAAATGGATAACCATTTCAGGGTCGAACAAAATCTTTAATTGTAATTCTGCTTAATATCCTTCGAGGGTTTCTTTATTATTCCTAAAAAGACCAGATAAAACACAAATTAGTCTCTAATCAAATGATCAAAACAAATTTATTTAAACATATATATTTTCTCAGATAATTACTTCCCTTATTGGTAATTTATCAGTTCTTTTGTGGGTGTTTTATAACTTGATCCTCACTATGTATATCCTACAAAAAACCAATATTTCAACTGTCAGAAGAATATCTTAACCATTCGGATTTTAATGTCATTTTAGGGTTTCCTTCATCGGCATAATGGGTTGATCAAAAAAATTCCTGCCGATCTTCCATTTTTGGCCGATATGACCTTTATCGAGCATGCATTTCCTTTGTTATCGGCATGACCTTCTTCGTATGTTTTCTTGTATATCCTTCTTGTATATTCCTTTTCTTTGTATACAAGGCCTAATACATACAAACTCCCTTGTACCATCCTTTCGGACTTATCACTTTTTATAAACCAGAATTTACTTGCTTTTGGATCCGTGACTTGCATAAAATGCAATGTATATTCCGATATACATTGAGTCACAATACATCATTTACATCAGATTTTAATCCCTTCTGAGTTCCGCGCAATGTATAACATGTAATGTATATTCTGATATACATTGAGTCACGATACATCATTTACATCATATTTTAATCCCTTTTGAGTTCCACGCAATGTATAACATGTAATGTATATTTTGATATACATTGAGTAGTGATGCATCATTTATATCATTTTTTAATCTTCCCTGAAATTTGCATTGTATGTCCCACAATGTATGTACCGATACATACAATGCGAAATATACAAAGACTTATCATTATTTCACAATCATTTCAGTTTTGGCCTTGCATATTCCCATTGTATGTACTGCGATGTATAAAAGCCTTGTATATTTTGCTTTGTATGTTCTACATTTTCCTAACATACAAAGATAAAATGCATACATCGGACTTAATCGACTCATTCATTTAAACTTTGACTTCTGTTGGGTCCGCGGCTTGCATATGGTGCAATGTATGTCAGTTTTGTATATACAAAGCCTGAAACATACATCGATTTTTCCCTATTTCATAAACTTTCGGTTCCGGGAAATGTATATTGTGTTGTATGTGCCGCGTTGTATGTCACTGTGTATCAACATGAGTTTTGCATTGTTTCGCTGAATGTACATTGCATACATATATCACAAAGCATATCGAGAATGTATCTTTAGAATGCATGTTGGGAATGTATCCTTCGTCAGATGCAAAGAGTGACTGGTAGAAACGGTAGAGAGAACCAGTGATAACAAGTCATGTCTTGTATATACAATAATTTAGCATATCAGCAAAGGTCATCAGTGTGAATTTATCAATTGGTGATTCTTAATATCCTCTCCCCGATGATCAGTCTCACGCCGCTACTCATTTCCCTTTGCATATCTCTTGGAGCTCCATCGGTGAGAGATGTAAGATCGGTGTAGGTTAAATAATTTTTGCCGATACAATAATCCCACCAATATGCTATCTTTGACCTTGTCAGAAATCCTTTATGACTTCTATTATCGGTGTGACCTTCATAGTCAGAGGGACCTATGAAACATACCCTGATCAAGTCATCTTACACCGATCATTATGACTGGGAATTTGTCTATCTGACAAAGGGTTAATGGTGTCATGTGTTTACGGTTCATCTTTAATGAGCACTTCAACCATGTTATATTAAGTCTTTAGGAATCAGAATAGATCAAATCCAAATATTTCTATCAACTCAATTGTTAATCTCTGCTTGAAAACAACTATGGATCTTTCCATATATGCTCATTTACTAAAATCTTTAGATGATTGAAACTTGATATTTGCCAAAAAAGTAGCTTGGGAATTTCAATCCCAACAGTGACTCTTTCTGGGGATGTATGCCCCTTGTGGGCATAGCAAGATCCCTAGATCTCTGGGGGAGCAGACCAATGCCTTCTTCATTTGACGATGGGTGAACTATGATGGGTTTTGGAGATCCTAGGTTATTTCTTTATGAAAATCTTTTATTTCTTGATAAGAGATATCTTTAGGCAAGTTATTTGACTCTCCTAAACTACTGTGCATGGAAAAGACCATTTAGAGATTTTAATCAGAATTGTCCATGCACTGGCAATTCTTTTTTCTCTCGAGTTCCTTTTAAGAGAAGAAATGTTTCAAAAACTGCCCATGTACTGGCAGTTCTTTCTCCTCACCAGACATGTTCTATACATAATATGAATCTTCCCCTACCTTACCATTGATGACAAAAGGTCCAATCCATAGGGCATCAAATTTTCCATGCTTCCCCTTTTCTTGATTTCTGGCATTCCAAATAAGCACTATGTCATCTATCTCAAATTTTCTAAATGTTGCTTTTTTGTCATGTAGGTACTTCATCTGCATTTACATTTTTTTATTCTACTATATTGCCTATTCCCTCATTTCGTTCAATTCCATTAGTTGTTCTAGCCTTTCCTCCATCGGTTCTGGGACACCCCAATCCTCTTGGAGAATAAACTTACACACTGGCAGTAGGTTGTGTATCGAGAGTCTGGCATGAGTTCCATACACTAGTTCAAATGGTGATTTGCCAATTGCTTTCTTTACTGTGATCCTATCAGCCCACAGTGCTAATCTCAACTTAGAATCCCAAATTTTCTTGTTGTTATCCAACATTCTCTTTATAATCTTCAGGATACTTTTATTGCTGGACTTAGCTTGCCCATTACCTTGTGGGTGGTAAGGAGAAGAATATGAGATCGTAATGCCATAAGATTTGCAAAAAATTTTAAACTCATCCAATCTAAAACACATTCCATTGTCAATTACAAGCCTCGAAAGTACCCCAAATCTAGTTAAAATGTTTTCCAATATGAAGTTGATCACAACCTTACTGGTTGCTTGTTTAGTGGGCACTGCTTCTACCCATTTCGTGAAATAGTCAGTGGCCACGAATATCCATCTATGGCCGCCACTTGATTTTTCCATAATTTCTCCTATAAAGTCAATTCCCCATTGGTGAAACGGGGCATCAACTTGCATAGGTCTCAAGGGTAATGCCCCTTGATATTTTAGCTTTCCTGAGAATCTTTGACAGACCTCACTTCCTAGTAAAACTATAAGCATCATTGAAAACCTTGGGCCAATAGTATCCAGCCCTTAATATCTTGTGTGATGTGGTTTTCGCTGAGAAATGGCCACCACAAACTCCCTGATGCATCTCTTTGAAGGTAGATTTTGCTTGCTCTTCATCTAAACAAAACAATAAGATACCATCATTATTTTTCCAAAAAAGATCTCCTTCTATAAGCACATATTTAGAAGCATGCAATTTTAGAGTTCTTTTCTTATTATCATCAAATCCTTCAGGGCATTTCATGTGCTTGAGGTAATACACTATGTCAGTATACCAAGGAGTCTTCTCAATACTTGTTATCATGTCCTCTTCATTTTCAATATTGCATACTTGGGCAGCCTCAAGATTTGTTTCAGTCATCAGTTTTGCTAACCCTTGTCCCCTTACTAGTTTTTTTATTTGAATCTCTATATCAAATTCCTAAAATTGATTTATCCACCTACATCTCTTTCCAGTTACTTCATTCTTCATGAACACATCTTTGACTGCTGCATTTGGTACATAAGCTATCACCTTAGCCCCAACCAAGTAAGGTTTAAATGCCTTGACAGCTTTCACCAATGCATAAGCTTGTTTTTCTGTGATATCATAGTTAAGTTCTGCATGTTGGAGTGATTTACTGAAAAAAGAAACAGGCTGCTCATAACCCTCATTATTCTTTTGTAACATAATTGCTGCTACTGTATGAAAAGATGCAAAGGAAAAGATCTGGAAAGGTTTACTAAAATTGGGAGACTTTAGCACTGGAGCTTCTTTAATTGCTCTTTTTATGGATGCAAAATCTTCTATGCATTCATTTGTCCAATTAACCTTTGCATTTTTCTTCAACATTCTAGATATAGGGTTAATTATTTCCGCAAAGTTTGGTATAAACCTTCTCACAAAGTTTATTTGCCCAAAGAATGATTGTATAGTCTTGACTGTCCTTGGGATAGGAACTTTGTCTATTGCCTCTATTCTCTCAGGATCAATCCTAACCCCATCTTTGGATACTATGTGCCCAAGTAATTTCCCCTCTGAAACCGCAAATTTGCATTTTTTGGGGTTTAAGGAAACACCATATTCTAATGCTCTGATAAATATCTTCTCAAGGTGATTCACATGATCCTTAGCCTTTTTTGAGTATGTAGTAAGGTCATCCTGATATACAACCATGATATCATTTATTAGACCTGCAAAAGCAACATCCATTGCCCTATGGAATGTGGCTCTAGCATTTGTAAGGCCAAATGGCATTCTCACGTATACATAGGTTCCCCATGGGGTTGTAAAGGCTGTTTTGTATTGTTCAGATTCTTTAACCTTTACTTGGTTGTATCCGGAGAACCCATCCATCATGGATAATAACTCACAACCAGTAACTCTCTGTAGTAAAGTTTCCATATTGGGTAACGGATAATTATCTTTTAAGGAAGAAATATTTAAATTTCTAAAGTCGACACAAAGTCTAATATCTCCATTCTTCTTCCTAACAGGAACTAAATTCGAGACCCAAGATGAATGCCTAATAGGTTTAATTATGCCAGCTTCCCTGAGTTTTATAAGTTCCTCGTGCATTTTAGGTTCTAACATAGGGTTGATGGGTCTTTGTTTTTGTCTATAGGGTTTAGCATCAGATTTAAGTGGAATTTCATGTTGGAACAAATCTTCCCTATATGCTTTAAGATCATCATAAGACCAGGCAAACACATGTTTATATTTTCTCAATAATGTAATTAACATGCTTATGATTGCAGGGGTTATTTTCTTTCCAATGTAAACCTTTTTAGGTGATAATTCAATTCCTAAATTTATTTCTTCCACATTATCCTCCTTTATTGTTACTTCTTTGGTAATGGATCGATTATTTGCATCAAAAACTCTTTTTAATGCTACTAAGCCCTTTGGAATTTTATTTGTTTTAAGCTGGACAATCTCTTTCCCAAATAAAGTCTCTTTACCATCATTCTTCTCAACAAAAGCATTAAGATCAATCTCTTGATTCTCATACTGATCTATACAGTGCAGAAATTTGAGTAAATCAGCATCACTGTCAAAAACCTGCCAGTTATATATGTTGTCTGGGATAGTTGGTCTAGTTTTGAGCTCAACTTCTAAAATACCTGTCAAGGTAATGTCATCTCTTTTCAAAGCTATGTTTGCAAGGAAGTCAACCATTATATTTTTTGACCTATTTATCCAACTTATTGAAAAAGCATCAAACAATTCTATATCATCCAGGATTGCATTTCTGTATTGTTTTAGATTTTTATTTTTTGAGGAATATTTACCTTTGACTTGTGAAATAATCAATTCAGAATCTCCATACACTGCTAACAATTTGATTTGTGTTTTCTAGCAATGTTTAGCCCAATTAAAAGTGCTTCATATTCAGCTATGTTATTTGTGCACTCAAAATTTAGAGAAAAAGAATATTTGAATGTTTTTCCTGACGATGATATAAACAACACCCCAGCTCCATTTCCTGCCTTACTACATGTGCCATCGAAATACATGGTCCATACTTCATTTTCATCAATTTTGGCTTCGTAGTAAATTAGGTCTATATTATGCAATTTATACTGTTCTTCCACCCTGAATGTACTAAAGTCTGTGTCACAGAAACAAATCATTTGATTTGGATTAATTTTCTCTATAATGTCTTCATACCTTGGCTCCCTGTAGATTTTAATTGCCTATGTTCCCAATGGGATAGTAGCATAAGATAAATCTAATTGTACACTTCCCCCTACCATGGCAGTCCATTGTCTAGATAACAACATTCCATAGTTAGTGGGATATCTACCACAGTGATGTCAATTTTATAAGAGGCTTCAGGATGAGATGTTAATTTTATCTCAACATCTTTCATGATTCCAACAATAGGGACAAATCTGTTATCCATTGCATAACATTTATCGAATGTAGTATCCACCCACATTCCTAACTCTTTCATAACAGCCATGGGCATTATGTTTACTACTACTCCTGAATCAAGCATACAATTCCCAACTAATTTTTTGTTTATCAGCAAGGTAATATAGAATGGATCTATTTGAGATGGATTTTTCATTAATGTTTCACCCAAGTACACCTCAGATACTTTGATAGATTCTTGTTGCATATTTATTTTAGAACTATGTTGTTCGGGTCTTTTGTCTAATACATTTGATATCATCTTCACTACTATATTTTTATATTTTTCCACCTTCATCATTTCTAGAAGTGGCACATATTTTTTATTTGAGAAATAGCTTGAGCAATATCAAATGAGGGATTTATGTTTAGTTCCGACCTATCAACTTTTGTTTGCCCCTTTTCCTCAGTTTTTGTGTTGTCCTTCTTTTTGTTCTATGTGTCAACATGAGGTATATCATGAGGTGTTTTCTCAGCTTTACTTTTATCATTTTTACTAGAAGTCTAATTTTTTTATAAATATACTTCTAGGAGTTCCTTGTTCAGCACTTATTGTTCTATTTCTCAAATTATAGCTATTTTTGGCTTGTGCTACCGTAACTAATGTTAAGGCTCTTCTGTCTTCCTCAGAAGGTTTTTGCCAACTGTAACTTTGTGCTACATTGAGGTCATATCCACAATTTCCTAAGTCTTCTTCATGATTGGAAAATACTTCTTGTTCTCCTATGTTCACATTGTATTTTTGTGCTCCTACATCATATTCATACCCTGCTTCCTCATCGGATGAATAATCTTCTTCAATAGTGAAAGGTGTGACACCCAACATATTTATAGTGTGATGATCCATCTCAGGGTTATAAGATATCTTATCTTTTTGTATTGATTGTGCTACCACACAATAATTAGGAGAGTGTGGTAAATTATAGGGCATACACCATGGATTATTTTCTATCACATGGATTCCACTTTCCTTCAAAGGGTCAGGGGTGTCTTTTCCATAGTTATGTCTCTTGTTAGTATCCACGGGCTTTCCATCTTTCCAGTTCATATGATATGGCATATCATGGAGTCTTGGTCTTTCATTCTTATGTGAGTATTCTTGTTTATTTGTAGGAGGATTAGGATTTTGAGGAACTCTTATATTGTCTCTTTTTCTGATCATCCCAACAGCTTTTTTATTGTTTTCAATAGTGAGCCATTTTTTGTGCTTCTGCCAAGGATCTAGGACTTTTACCCCTAAGTTCATAACCTGTCTTCGGGTCAAATGCTTTCAAGTATATGCTAAGGGCTGCTTGGTTGTTTAATTTGGATTCTTGTGGGACCTTGTTATACAGTTTGGTGAATCTCAAATTAAAATCGTACACCTGTTCATTTTGATACTTTTGAATAGTTATTAGTTCATGAAGAGCAAATTCTGGGGCACATTGATTTCTGAATTGTTCTAAAAATTGATCGTGGAAGTCTCTCAAGGAATATATTGAAGTGTCTAGTAAGCTATTTACCCAATCTCTTGCTTCATTAGTAAGAGATATCATAAACAATTTCATTTTTATATCTTCATATTCATTACCAATGTCTTGTATAAAAGCATTGAATCGTTTGATATGTTCTTCAGCAGTCAATTCACTACTTCCTGTAAACTTAGGCACATTGTTCCTCCAACTATTATCCATGGGATAAGGATATAGCTGATATCCAGTCAATTCAAATTGTCTGGCCATACTCAGGATTAGGAAGTGGTATATTTGGGTATGGCGGATAATATTGGTATCCAAATGGAAGTTGTGGATACATATTGGGTTGGGCATATTGATGATGATACATATTCTGTTGTGGGGGAGGTTGCTGATATTGATTGTTATGTCTTTGCCCTGGTGGTGGATATTGTTGGTGAACATTCCTAGTATTCGCAGGTGGAGGTCCTTGCATTTGCCTATTTTGCAGAGGAGGATTATTGTATGTATTGTGGGATGCCATGTTTACATTTTGATGGTGATCTGGAATATGGTGATGACTAGGTGGTGGATAAGGATTAGCTATATGCTGGGATGGGTTGCGTGCATTGGATGGTCTTAGATTTTGAGGTGGAATATTTTGTTGAGCATGGCTAACATGTGGCGCTACTGAAGTATGTGAACTACTTGCATTTTGATGTAATCCTATTTGATTGCTTATTTGAACATCTCCACCCTACCTATGGGGAGGCACATACTTTGAACTGGTTACCTTAGTTCTAGATCTTATTTGTTGTAGTTCTTGTTTCATCTTTACTTCTTCTTCTTCCAATCTAGCCGACTCAATTTCTTCTTGTAATCTAAGCATCTCTTGTTGTATCTGATCCTTAGTTCTCATGCCTTCTGGCTGCCTATTATGGATTTGTGTGGATGTTACCTAATCTATGAATTCATCTTGAGCTTCTTCACCAAGCTGCAATTCAGTTCGATTTTGTTCTATCTCTCTCATAATCTGAGCCTCATTTTCAAGTTGTTCCTGAAGGGTAGGTCTGTACTGGGCAAGGATATCATCAAATCTATTATGATCAGGCTGAGTACACTGATTGTTGGATTGGAATTCATCCTATTCATGCAAGGGAGCGAAACTATTATGCATTGTTATTGGTTGTTCTGAGGTATTCTCTGGAGGAATTTGGTTATTAGCACTACGAGATTGACTTGATATCCCATTTTTCTTAGTAGGAGCCCTTAAAGTTGGGGATGATTGCAGTTTTTTACCATTAGCTTTAGATCTCCTACCATTCATTATGACACTTTTATCAGAACACTAATTTGAGTTTTGTGTAGAGTCGCCACCTCTATTTAGAGGACTAATCAATCTTCTGGGTTTTTCCTTCCACCAGTAGAGTTATGCCTTTTAATTCTCTGACTCAAATAGCATGGTCTACTACCAAGTTTCTCTATGTGTTGACCCCAGTAGAGTCGCCAATTCTGTTAGGTCTCAAAAACGCAGGTCGTTAACCCTAAGAGGGTGCCAGGCTCTCTTGACATTTTTGGCTAACTAACACGGGGTAGATATGGCTAAACCTCCTTCACTTCAGGCTCTGCTAGACCTAGGCGGGTAAACCTCTAATTAATAAAGCAGATAAAAAGATGATCACTACTTTAATCAAAATTAATCTAACTATTGATAATGACACAAATTATAAAATAGATAAAAAGACAGCAAGTTAATTCTAAATAATCTAAATTGTAATACTAAAACAATAATGCAATCTAACTAAGTAAATCTAAAATGAATTTGTATAAGTGATAATGAAAATACTAGGCCAGTGCCTTATTTAATATAGAGTCAGTATGATCATGAAATAAATGACTGTTTGTTTGGTAAAAACTCAAACTATCTGGCATGAAAGAATAGGTATGTAACTTGTACAACCCTGCAAGGAAATAGTTAGTATTCCATACTTACATATATCCAATTGACAAAATATTACCTACATTCATCTAAAAGGATTTAATCCTTGCTTGAAGGAACCTATCAGAATGATACTGCAATTGCAACAGATTTATCAAAAACTAGAGACAGAATACAAACCCTAACTATATGACTCTTCTTACAGATCCATGACAATGTCTTCTGAGTTACTATGATAGATTTAAAGGATTTAATTCTGAAAACAGAAACCAATTAATCTTATCATTCTAACAGCAAATGTGTATAAACAACTTGAAGATATACTTGATAATTCAAATTGAATAACAGAGAAAATTTTGAAAGGAGAGAGTCATATAATTGAATAAATTAAACAGATAATTGATACCGAAATCTGCAGTTACTACTTCATGTTCACAGACTTGACTTCATCATAGAATGCTTGCACATGGTCTACCAGAAATAAAATATATTAAAAGTGAACTAGCATTGCTATTCGAATCTAATCTATAGTATCCCCTGTTCTACTCTGTAATCTCTCCCTATCCTCTCCTTTTTTATCTATCTCCTCTATTCTGGTCTTGTTCATCTCTTATAAAGAGCGGCATACAAGCTTCAGACCAGTTACAATAGTTATGACGGTTGATAACTGAAATCAGTATTTGTTCTAATAAAACAAATTCATAAAATTTAATACTCGCCACTAATCATCAAATGGATAACCATTTTAGGGTTGAACAAAATCTTTAATTGTAATTTTGCTTAATATCCTTCAAGGGTTTCTTTATTATTCCTAAAAAGACCAGATAAAACACAAATTAGTCTCTAATCAAATGATCAAAACAAATTTATTTAAACATATATATTTGCTCAGATAATTACTTCCCTTATTGGTAATTTATCAGTTCTTTCATGGGTGTTTTATAACTTGATCCTCGCTATGTATATCCTACAAAAAACTAATATTTCAACTGTCAGAAGAATATCTTAACCATTCAGATTTTAATGTCATTTTAGGGTTTCCTTCGTCGGTGTAATGGGTTGATCAAAAAACTTCCCGCCAATCTTCCATTTTTGGTCGATATGACCTTTATCGGCGTGCATTTCCTTTGTTATCGGCGTGACCTTCTTCGTATGTTTTCTTGTATATCCTTCTTGTATATTCCTTTTCTTTGTATACAAGGCCTAATACATACAAACTCCCTTGTACCATCCTTTCGGACTTATCACTTTTTATAATCCAGAGTTTACTTGCTTCTGGATCCGTGACTTGCATAAAATGCAATGTATATTGTGATATACATTGAGTCACGATACATCATTTACATTAGATTTTAATCCCTTTTGAGTTCCGTGCAATGTATAACATGTAATGTATATTTCGATATACATTGAGTAGTGATGCATCGTTTATATCATTTTTTAATCTTCCCTGAAATCCGTGTTGTATGTCCCGCAATGTATGTACCGATACATACAATGTGAAATATACAAAGACTTATCGTTATTTCATAATCATTTCGGTTCTGGCCTTGCATATTCCCGTTGTATGTACCACGATGTATAAAGCCTTGTATATTTTGCTTTGTATGTTCCGCATTTTCCTAACATACAAAGATAAAATGCATACATCAGACTTAATCGACTCATTCATTTAAACTTTAACTTTTGTTGGGTCCGCGGCTTGCATATGGTGCAATGTATATCGGTTTTGTATATACAAAGCCTGAAACATACATTGACTTTTCCCTATTTCATAAACTTTCAGTTCCGGGCAATGTATATTGTGTTCTATGTATCGCGTTGTATATTACTGTGTATCAGCATGAGTTTTGCATTGTTTCGCCAAATGTACATTGCATACATATATCACAAAGCATATTGAGAATGTATCTTTAGAATGCATGTTGGGAATGTATCCTTCGTCAGATGCAAAGAGTGACTAGTAGAAACGGTAGAGAGAACCGGTGATAACAAGTCATGTCTTGTATATACAATAATTTAGCATATCAGCGAAGGTCATCGGTGTGAATTTATCAATCGGTGATTCTTAATATCCTCTCCTTGATGATCAGTCTCACGCTGATACTCATTTCCCTTTGCATATCTCTCAGAGCTCCATCGGTGAGAGATGTAAGATCGGTGTAGGTTAAATAATTTTTGCCGATACAATAATCCCACCGATATGCTATCTTTGACCTTGTCAAAAATCCTTTATGACTTCTATTATTGGTGTGACCTTCATAGTCGGAGGGACCTATGAAACATACCCCAATCAAGTCATCTTACACCGATCGTTATGACTGGGAATTTGTCTGTCCGACGAAGGGTTAACGGTGTCATGTGTGTACGGTTCATCTTTAATGAGCACTTCAACCATGTTATATTAAGTCTTTAGGAATCAGAATAGATCAAATCCAAATATTTCTATCAACTCAATTGTTAATCTCTACTTGAAAACAACTGTGGATCTTTCCATATATGCTCATATACTGAAATCTTTAGATGATTGAAACTTGATATTTGCCAAAAAAGTAGCTTGGGAATTTCAGTCCCAACAGGGTTTACCCCCCACGTAGCTCCCAAAGGTGGTTGCAAGGGTAGTACCCCACACACCCCTCTTAAAAAGAGGCGTCAAGAGTGTGTGGGGGCCCACCCCTGTCACCTCCCTACCATGGCAAGGGGGTACATGGTACCCCACACCCCCCAACAAGCCTTTGTTAAATTTAAAACATTTTTTTTTATAATGTTGGGATGCACTATATAAATGCCCAATTTTTCTATAATCAATTTTTTTACGAAGTGTAATAAAAAATATTTTTTTTACACAATACTATGTAGGGTCGTACGACCTAAAAAAAGTGCCTCCGCTACATCTACTTTGATTTCAATAATTTGACAATTGATTTAGGGGTTTTTGGCCACTTAGGATACAATGGAACTATCCATTCGACCCAAAATGCTCCAAAAAAGGTTGTTTGCTTGTAGCAAAAAGCAAACCCTCAAACTGAAAGGAAAGTAAGTGTGCGTAAATCGCTTCCTACACTAATCTAATTAGGAGAGATGAGTGCAAATTCTTTTTAACCTTTACAATTACAGAATGTTAATCACAACAATGGAGATATTGTAGCAATACACAACACAAGAATGTAAGACAGAAGAAGAGAGAGACAAGATATAACGTGGGGAAAACCCTTATTGAGTGAAAAACCCCACACTCTAAAACCTGCACAATGTATTATCAAAACTATAATGGTTTATAATACACTTGCAATGCAAGCTCTTAGGAGTCTTAGACACTCATATCTGGAGACAATCCAGCAACATAACAGTACCTATCTTGAGATGGGCGTCCAACATGGCCTCATGGCCCAAAATCCATGCATAGGGACACTTGTCCAACATTGCAGGATGTTCATGACACTTGTCATATCACCCCATCCCAAAGAAGTCACCTATTCCCAAGTTGGGTTATGATAGATGCTCTTACGACTCTTACGACTGTCATAGAATCCGTCATAACTATCATATCTTACAGCTGTAAGAGAATCTATCATACACATGATAAAAATAACATATTCTCTTACAACATGTCATAACCCTCCTTGGTACGCCCAAAGATGCCTTCTTCCAAGATGCCGTCTGACACATGTCTTCACCTGTCATAGAATCTTCCATCTACGACTTTTAACGCATCATAGATTTGTCATAGGAATCTGTCATAACTGTTTCGGTCAATATTCTCTTACACACTATCCAAGATGCTGACACATGGAAAAATATTCCTACCACTAAGTGGGATGCCTATCTCCTCATGCGAGGACAAATTTACATGTGGTCACCTTCCACGTATGATGACACATCATTGTGCCAACTCCCACAAGATGACAATAAGGATTTGCATCCTAATTACAATAATAGGCAATAAATAAATAAATACAATAAAATAATACAAGAAATTACCAAGGTTGAGACACCTTAATTCCCAACATTCTCCCACTTGTCGAACACCTTGTAAGAGCCAATGGAAATAACATGATTTAACTGCTATAGGCCAAGAGGCCCATAAACTTTGAACACCATCTAAACTTCTTTGTGCCCATTGGTTTCATTAATGCATCCACAACATTCTTCAAAGTGTCTACCTTCTCCAAATTCACCTTCCCATCCTCTACCATGTCTCGCACGAAGTGAAATTGTATATCAATATGCTTTATTCTGGCATCGAATGTTGGATTCTTTGCTAGGCAAATCACACTCTAACTGTCACAACAAATCGTAATCTATCCCGCATCAACACCAATATTTGAACACAATCTCTTAAGCCAAATGCCTTCCTTACAAGCATGAGTTGTTGCCATATACTTAGCTTCTGTCGTGGACAAAGCAACCATAGGTTATCGCTTACTCATCCAACTAATTGCACCACCAAACATAGTGAATACAAAAGCACTGGTGGATCTCCTGCTGTCAATGTCCCCTGCCCAATCAAAATCCATGAATACAAATTGAATGCAAAGGTCCTGTAGGATTACCATGATAGCATATGGAATACTTGGAAGCACCCCTCAAATATCTGAACACTCTCTTAACTACATCCCATTGTACCCGTCCAGGATTAGCCATAAATTGACTAAGGACTCCCACTGCTTGGGCAATGTTTGGTCTTGTGCAGACCATAGCATACATCAAACTACCAACAACACTAGCATAAGGTACTCTGCTCATGTCCTCCAACTCACTAGGAGATTATGGACAATCATTAACAGACAACTTTGTCCCCAAAGAAACATGAACACACAATGGTCTACAATCTACCATGCTGAACCTATCCAACACGGTCTTCACATACTTACTCTGGCTTAACCAAAGTTTTATGTTAGCTCTGTCTCTTTTGATTTCCATTCCTAGAATGTACCTGTCTACCCCTAGATTTTTCATCTCAAATTGTGCTAACAACTGAGACTTCAAATCAGAAATCATATTCTTACCATTCCCAATTAACAACATATCATCAACATACAATGCAATAATGAGAATGCGATCATTGTAAAACTTATAATACACACAATGATCTGATTTCAATCTTAGAAATGCAACCAACAACACAAAGGCATCAAACTTCAAGTACCACATCCTAGGAGACTGCTTCAAACCATACAAAGACTTTTTCAACTTGCAAACTAAATTTTCTTTACCTTTCTCTATGTAATGCTCTAACTGTGACATGTAAATCTCTTCCTCCAAATCACCATGAAGGAATCTTATCTTCACATCCATCTGCTCCACCTCTAAGTCATAAGCTACTGTAAGAGATAATAGGAACCGAATAGATGTCAGCTTTGCAACGAGAGAGAAAATTTCACCATAATCAATTCCCTCCACTTGTGAGTACCCCTTCGCAACTAGTCTGGCCTTGTACTTTTCAACACTACCATCTGCACTGAATTTCTTCTTGAACACCCATTTCCATCCAACAAGTTTCCATCCTTCAAGTAAAGACACTAAGTCCCATGTTTTATTCTTCTCCAAAGAAGCCATCTCATCTTCCATGGCCTCCTAGGAACCTGCATCTTTCATGCCCATAGATTCTGTCACAGTTCTAGGCTCATTAGTTTTAGTAAGCAAGGCAAAAGCACAACTAGAATCAAGCAATGAATAACCAAACCTATCAGGTTGCTTCCTTGTTTGTGTAGACCTCCTTAATGGCTGAGGTTGAGGTTCTTCTTCTTCTGAACTTTTAGAGCTGTTGGAGCTCTCCTCATCATCAGGTCTCACAGGGTCTGTCAGTTCAGTCTTCTCAGGGGTAGAAGGAAACTGAACCACATCCTCTTTCTTTTCTATTTCTTCTAGCTGTAGAACAACAGGAGAAGGTGTTAGCTCTCTGAAAAATAACACTTCGGCTATACAACACTTTTTCACCCACAAGATCCCAAAGCTTGTATCCTTTCACATTGACATCATAGCCAATGAAAATACACTTAACAGCCTTGATCTCCAATTTATACCGTTTCTCCCTAGGCACATGTGCATATGCCTCACAACCAAAAACATGAAGATGTCTAACTAAAGGATTCTTACCAGACCACACCTCCATAGGTGTCTTACCAACAAGAGATGATGTAGGAGACCTGTTTACTAGGTAGCAAGCAGTGGCTACAACTTCAACCCAAAACTTTTGTTTGAGGTTTGCTCCACTAAGCATACTCCTAGACTTCTCCATCAATGTCCTATTCATCCTCTCTACAACTCCATTTTGCTTCAGGGTGTATGGAGTTGTCTTATATCTTTCAATCCCTTGCTCTTTACAGAACTTATCAAACTCTGCCAAACAAAACTCACCACCATTATCAGTTCTCAAACACTTAATCCTTTTACTAGTCTGATTCTCAAAAAAAGATTTAAACTCTTTGAATCGACTAAAGACTTCAGTCTTGCTTCTGAGAAAATAAATCCATATCCTTCTACTGTAATCATCTATGAAAGATACAAAATATACATATTTGGAAATCGAAGGAACACAAATAGGACCAAACACATCAGAATGAATAAGATCCAATACACCAGAAGACTTGTGAGAACTAGAGTAAAACTGAACACGGTTTTGCTTTCCATATACACAATGTTCGCAAAAGTTGAACTTGAGATTACAATCATTTAACCCCTCAATGAGGTTTTTATTTTTCAGGGTTCTAAGACCCTTCTCACCAATGTAGCCAAATCTCATATGCCATAACATTGTCTTTTCAGCATGAACCTTAACTTCCAAAGCATGGGCACCCTTGGGTACACAAGATGCACTACCATCAAATTTTATTACAATAGATTTCTTCACTGCTTGTTCAGATGGTGGGGATGAAGTGACTGCAGCTCTTTTCTTCGAGTCAGAAGAACTATTGTACTATGAAGTGCATGCCTCCAGCTGAAACAAAGTACCTCTCCGAGTACCCTTCGCAAGCACCATAGATCCTCTAGTCATCTTTTATCCTTCCTTCGAAAAGACAACCTGTACACCTACATCATTCAACATACTTATAGAAAGCAGGTTCCGTGCAAAGCCTGGGATGTGCATAACCCCAATGATCCCCTTCACTCATCCATCAGGGAATCAGATTGAGACTTTTCCACAACCAACAATCTTCAGATGAGAATCATCACCCAGGTACACTCTTCCACCATCTAACTCTTCATACTTTGTGAACCAGCTTTGATGTGAGGTCTTGTGGAATGATGCACCAGAATCTATCAACCACGCATCATCAGATGCATGGGTGGCCAGGGCTGCGATGAAGGCATCACCATCATCTTGTGACTTGTTTGAATCTGAATTTGGGGCATTCTTCTTCTTCTTTTTCTTTTCCTCTTTGCATTCCTTTCAGAAATGCCCAGTTTTGCCACAGTTCCAACAGAGAGCCTTGGACTTTCTAGGAGATTTAGATCTCCCATAGGATTTGGATCTACCCTTCTCAGATTTCTTGTCCTTCTTTTTCCCTTTCTCCTTGGGTCTTCCACAAACTGTAAGAGCATCTTTGGCTACCTCAGAAGACTTTCTCCGCATCTCTTCAGATAATAGCGAAGATACCACTTCATCCATTTTGAATGTGGATGTGGTGCTTCCAATAGCCATAATAAGATGATCCCATGAGTCTGGCAAAGAACAAAGCAAGGTCATACAACAATCCTCCTCCTCCATCTTCACACCAATGGATATCAATTGTGCAACTAACATGTTGAAAGCATTCAGGTGATCTACAATAGATCCTCCATCCTCCATCCTTAGAGAATACAACTTCTTTCTCAGAAAAAGCTTGTTCACCAGGGATTTGGCCTGATAAACATCACCCAACTTCTTCCAAAGGTCTTTCATGGTCTTCTCCTCATGGACATTTAACAGGCCAGAATCAACTAAACTGAGTCTTATGAGACCCTTAGCCTTCTGATCTTTGAGATCCCAATCAGCTTGTTCCATTACGGTTGGTTTTACACCAGATACAGTTTCCCATAGGTCATGATCAACAAGCATGTCTTCCATCTTAAGTTTCCATAACTCAAAATTTGTGCCATTGAATTTCTCCACCTCTAATCTTCCGGATGTGCCTGCCATCTCCTTCCTGCAACAAGATTATAGACTCTGAACAAAGCTCCCACTCAACCTAAGATTAGTTCAAAAAACCCCTACCCAACAACTAGGACCAAAGGTGATCAAGTTCTGATACCAACTGAAAGGAAACTAGGTGTGTGGAAATCGTTTCCTACACTATTCTAATGAGGAGAGATGAGTGCAAATTATTTTTAACCTTTACAATTACATAATATTAATCACAACAATTGAGATATTGCAGCAATACACAAAACAAGAATGTAAAACAGAAGAAGAGAGAGATAAGATATAACGTGGGGAAAACCCTTATCGAGTGAAAAACCCCACACTCTAAAACCTGCACAATGTATTATCAAAACTGTAATGGTTTATAATACACTTACAATGCAAGCTCTCAGGAGTCTTCAACACTCGTATCTGGAGACAATTAGGTAGCATAACAATACATTTCAATCACATACTACATCTCCTCTCAAAAGCACCCGTTTATAAAGAAGTTACAAGGCAAAAATGAGCCTATCTTGAGATGGGCGTCCAACATGGCCTCACGGCCCAAAATCCATGCCTAGGGACACTTGTCCAACATTGCAGAATATTCATGACACTTGTCATATCACCCCATCCCAAAGAAGTCATCTATTCCCAAGTTGGGTTATGACAGATACTCTTACGACTCATACGTCTATCATAGAATCCATCATAACTGTCATATCTTACAACTGTAAGAGAATCTGTCATACACAGGATAAAAATGGTATATTCTCTTACATGTCATAACCCTCCTTAGGGCACCCAAAGATGCCTTCTTCCAAGATGCCTTGTGACACATGTCTTCACCTGTCATAGAATCTTCCATTTACGACTCTTACGCGTCATAGATTTGTCATAGGAATCTGTCATAACCGTTTTGGTCAATATTCCCTTACACATTATCCAAGATGCCGACACATGGCAAAATATTCCTACCACTAAGTGGGATGCCTATCTCCTCATGTGAGGACAAATTTACATGTGGTCACTTTCCACGTAGGATAAAACATCACCGTGCCAACTCCCACAAGATGACAATAAGGATTTGCATCATAATTACAATAATAGGCAATAAATAAATAAATACAATGAAATAATACAAGGAATTACCAAGGTTGAGACACCTTAATTCCTAACACAAACAGAAATTTAGAAATAAATGTAAATGAAAAACATAAAATGGCAAACAAAAGGTGCTTGTTAGGGTTTTTTGATGCTGCAAACTCAATGGAAGTGTCAAAATCATTCCAATAAGCCTTAAAGATGTTGTTTTCCAACACGAGCCTCTTGAAACCTTTATTCTTCTTTAGACACGAACAAGCTCCTTCTCACCCTATGGCTTTGATACCATGTTGGAGTAGCCAAGATTAGACACTTCCACAAATGAATACGCAAGATAACAGTGCTAAAATTATCATACAAATGAATCAACAAAGTGAAGCTTACAAAGTACAATAGGCTCCTTGTATATGTAGGGCAAGGAGGAGGAGAGAAGGTAGGACTGAAAGACTGACTACCCCTCTAATGTGGTGACACATGTGGGCACACTTGGGACAAGTATGAGGACACATGTAGTGTACTCATGAGGTGAGGCCAAAATAAAAAGTCTCTAAGTGAGCTTAAGCACTAGCGTGAATAGGACCAATGGTGGAGTCACGGTTCGGAGGGTCCACAAGGTGAACTGTCCAGGCCGTGTAGCTAGAGTAAACACAATAGAAACAACTCAAAGATCTAAAGTAAATGCAGATTCAGTCATTCAATATATCATAGAATTGAAATACAAATTGGCCGGCAACATGCGGGCTTACAATTAGGGCTCACAGGCCTGATTTCATAGTTACAAAATATGCACAAGATATAGCTTTGAAGCTCCTTCATGAAAAATTCAAACTATCAACTATAAACTAATGATCAACTACTTTCCTAGGCATCTATTACATCAATATATATCATCTCTGGAACATATGATTCCTCCGCATCAGCCAAGGAAGATCACAAACTCCAATGAAGAGTTGTAGCATGTGTACATGGATAGGTCAGACCTAATTGTATAGAACTCCTCCGCAAATGAATGGAATGGTGTACGGATCTCAGGGAAGGTTGGCCACGAACCAAACAATATTGAATAATGTGTCATTTAGCTCCGCAAGTCATGAAATGCTCTGCAAGTATTCTCTTTTAGCTAATTGTTTGAGACTATCAATATGCTCTGTTATGAGAAAATAGTTGATCCTTAGATAGTGATATCTTTCCGATACCTGATCCAAATAATCTAAGATTTGGATATGTTTTGCATGAATGTGTCTAGATGCTAAGTCCAGCTCTACAAGGTCTGAGATAGAACTGCGGTAGAATGCAGACCAAAATACTGAGACTTCTACTGACTAGATTGAACTGGAAAATGAAAAGAAACAAACTGAAATGCAAATGTTTTTGGTTGATGCAAGATTGCTCTTGAACCAGGGATGCTCCTGCATCAGACATTTGGGGTTATTAAAAAAAAAGTGAGTCCATCAGTTTGCTAGGGCTAGAGGAAAACCAAGATGGTCCACCTCAGCCTGAGAAATCCATGATGAATCTTCTTCCGGTCTATCTTTCCACTTCACAAGGTATTCTTTGTATTGTCTTCCTCTAGTGTTGTGTCTAACTTTGCTATCCAAAATGCCTTCAATATGCTCTAGTACTCATTGTGGTAACTGCTTCTTTAAGTCTTCTTTGATGTTGTCACTGAATTCTGCTTCATGATACTGATATAGGTCTGCAATGTTGAAAATAGGTGATATACCCAATGTCTCCGATAACTCTACTTCATATGCATTTCTTGAATCAAACTTTCTGAGTATCCTACAGGTCCAAACTTCTTCATCTTCAACTTGTTATATGTCCCAACTAGAAATCTTTCTTTTCTCAAATATACCATCACTTCATCTCCAACTGTAAATTCCTTGTCTCCTCTTCTCATTTGCTTGCTCCTTATACTTACTGTTCATCACCTCCAAATGCTCCTTCACTTGTTTATGCATTGTTTCCATGTGTCTTGCAAATTCTTTTGCTTCTGTACTCCTCTTTTCTTCCAAACCAATGTCTCTCAACTTTGCAACTCCTCTAGGGTTAATTCATGTCACAATCTCAAATGGTGTTCTTCTAGTACTCCTATTCAGTAAATTATTATATGCAAACTCTGCTTGTGAAAGAATCAAATCCCAATTTCATGTCTTCTCTCCAACCAAACATCTCAACAAGTTCCCCAAACTCCTATTCACTACCTATGTCTATCCATCAGTCTATGGATGAAATGTTGAACTAAAATTCAAATCTGTCTTCATCTTCTCCCAAAGTGTCTTCCAAAAGTATCTAAGAAATCTTGTATCTTTGTCTGAAATTATGCTCTTAGGCAATCCATGCAATCTCACAATCTCCTTGAAAAATAGGTTAGCTACATGCACTGCATCAGTTGTCTTCTTACAAGGGATGAAATGTGCCATCTTTGAAAATCTGTCCACCACTACAAATATTGAATCTCTTCTCTGTGTCTTCAGCAATCCCATTATGAAATCCATGCTTATGTCTTCCCAAGGTCTCTCTGGTACTGTCAAAGATTTATACAATACAGTATTCTGACTACTTCCTTTTGCAACTTGACAAACTCTACAACTCAGCACAAATTTCCTAACATCCTTATGTATCTGAGGCCAAAAGTAATTTTCACTTACCAAAGCCACTATCTTATCAATACCAAACTGTCCTGCCAATCCAACACTGTGCTTCTCCTTGATCAAATTGTCTCTCATTGAACTCCTAGCTATGCATAACTGATTTCCCCGGAACAACATATCTTCTTGAATTAAATAGTCCAACCACTTACTCCTATCTATCACAACAGGTTCTTGACATGCTTTCCAAGGTTTTACAAAATCAAGATCTTCCTCATACATGTTCTTCAACTCTTGAAATCCCAACACTTCAACTCTCATATCTGTCAACAAGTTCCTTCTTCTACTCAATGCATCTGTAACTTTGTTTGATTTTCCACTCCTATGCTTCAACACAAAAGTATAACTCTACATGAACTCTACCCATTTCATATGTCTCTGATTTAACTTTCCTTGACTGTTCAAATATTGCAAAGCTTGATGATCTATATAGAACACAAACTCCTTAGGCAACAAGTAATGTCTCCACTTCTTCAACTCTTGAATTATGGCATAGAACTCCTGATCATAAACTGAATATATTCTCCTTGCATCATTCAACTTCTCACTGAAATATGCTACAGGTCTACCTTCTTGACTTAACACTGCTCCTATTGCATTTCCACTTGCATCACAATCTACTTGAAATACCTTATTGAAATCTAATAATGCCAAAATAGGTTGCTCTATCACTTTCTGCTTCAACAATTCAAAACTTTTATCTGCTCCTGATGTCCACTTGAAATCTTTTCTGTCACCTCTGATGGTCTAGATGTCATAGGGTTACATACTAAACTAAAATTTCTGATGAACTTCCGGTAGAAACTAGCTAATCCATGAAATGATCTGACTTCTCCAATGCTCTCCGATGTAGGCCATTCAACAATTGCTCTTACTTTCTCAGGGTGCATCTTCAATCCTCCTGCAGAAATTACAAATCCCAAGTATACCAATTATTCCTTCATGAAACTACACTTCTTGATGTTTATCAACAATTTCTCTTCTCTCAGTCTTTGTAATACTTGTCTCTGGTGCCACAAATGTTCTTATTTTGTCTTATTGAAAATTAAAATATCATCCAAATATACAATAACAAACTTACCCAAGAATTTCTTCAAGACCTCATTCATCAATCTCATGAAAGTACTCGGTGCATTTGTCAGTCTAAAAGGCATCACTAACCACTCATACAATCCTTCATTTGTCTTAAAAGCAGTCTTCCATTCGTCTCCTTATCTAATTCTGATTTGATGGTATCCACTCTTCAAGTCTATCTTTGTGAAATATTTTGCTCCACTCAAACAATCCATGATATCATCCATCCTAGGTAAAGGAAATATATACTTAACTGTGATCTTGTTGATTACTCTAGTGTCTGTACACATTCTCCATTCTCCATCTTTCTTTGGTGCTAACACTGCAGGTACTACACAAGGACTCAAACTTTCTTTGATCAAACCTTTCCTCAACAACTCTTGTATCTATCTATTCAATTCTTTATTCTCTGTTGGTGTCATTCTGTGTGTTGCTTTGTTAGGCAAACTAGCTCCCGGTATAAGATCCATGTGGTGACTAATACTCCTAATTGGTGGCAATCCTTCAGGTACATTATTTGATATGATGTCTTCATACTCTGACAGCAATTCAGTTATCTCCTCTAGTTGTGATTCTTCAGTCTCTAGGTTTTGAGGCTTCTTAGGAATCAAGGCATAACACATATTCTCATGTCTCAAACCATCCAAAAAATTTCTTCCATCTACCAAATTGATTTTAGCATTCCCACATACATCACTCTTAGGATCATCTTCCAAAAGAATTAAAATAATTCTCTTTCCATTTGATGTTATGGTATAAGTATTATTTCTTCCATCATGTATAGCTTTTCTATCATACTACCATGGTCTACCCAACAAAATATGACAAACATCCATAGGCATAATATCACACAGTACTTCATCATGATAAGATCCAATATAAGATTTCACCAAACATTGCTCACTCACTAGTACCTTATGATCATCCTGAATCCATGCTATCTGATAGGGCTTAGGGTGTTTCAATCCTCCCAACTTCAGCTTAGTGACTATCTCCTCTGAAACTAGGTTATCTAAACTACCACTATCAATAACAACTTTACAACTATGATTAGTGAAATCAAAATGAAAGGAAAATCATAAAACCAAGGCATAAACACAAATGGTATACCTTCAAGATGACCCACAAATCCAAGATGAGGTAGAGTGTTGGACCCAAACACCCTAGTTATACCCAAGATACTCAATGAGATGTGAAATGCTCTCAAACTATGCAATTCACTAAATAGACCTAGCTCAAGAGGAGAGATTTTGGCATGATAACTTTGCTCAAATTGTGAATGATGAAATGACATGAGGAGTGTTGTATTTATAGGCATTTTTTGGAGAGGATTTGATCCAATGGTGGAGATTGATTTGGATGATCAATGGTGGAGGATTAAAGTGATGTGGAGGGCCTAGATTCAATCTTGGAAAATGGAGGGCTAGGAATAAAGATGAATTTTAAATTCATCTTGGGAAAGGGGTGGAGTTAATGAGGTTGGGTGAGATGGATTATATGTGAATTAAAAATTCACATGGGGAAGAGTAAAATGAATTAAATTTGGGGAAGAGTGGGATTAAATGTTTATGACATGTGTAAGAGGTTTTAATGAGGTTGGTTGGCATATGTGTATAAAAAATTATTTTATGTGGCATAGATAATAATTTTTTATTTGAAATGTGTGGGGAAGGGTGTTAATTGAGGTTTGACCATTTTAATCAAGGTTATTAGCCTAATTAATATGGCTGGAAAAAATTAAGAAATGGATTAGTGAGGGGTCAAGATTAATTAAATAGGGTTTTATTCAATTAATCCTAGGTCTAGGGTAATGTAGGTTAGGCTAGGTAATTAAATAATAGATATTTAATTAGCTAGGGTAGGGATACATTGATTAATAGGCTAAATTAATTAGATAAACATGATTTACCTAATTAATTGGGTTTAGGAAAAAAGGGGAAATTAATCAAATAAATATTTGCACATTTATTTATTTATTTAATTGGGTAATGTTAGACTATTGAATTAATTAAATTAATTCAATTTGGCATAATGAATGGAGGAAAAATAGGAGCTGAATAGGATAATTAATTAAATAAAAATTTAATTAATTGTTTGGAAGGGGAATTGGTGTGTTTAGTGATTTTGGGAGTCGGTTAGATGGTGAAGACATTTTTTAGGTGTCTACAACAACATTTACCTCCTGATTTACATTTGGTTCTGAACAAACTTTTCCTCTGCGGTGGTTCCTCATTTATCTCTGCTTGAAATAGTGCTCTACTCATGACAAGTGATTCTCCTTTCTTAGGTTTACCAACTGAACTAGGTGATCCAATAGGTTCTTCTTCTACATAGGCCGCTCTTCCACTGTTCTTTGTCCTCTTGCTTGTACTCCCTTGATTACATTCAAATGCTCTATGTCCTTCACCTCCACATTTAAAATAGGTTCCTCTGAATGTTCTCTTATCAGGTCCTCTTCCTTCTCTTTTGTATCCTTCACTCCGTTATGGGCTAGGGTTTCCTCTGCGGTAGAAAGTTCTGTCATCTCTCTAGTATGTATTGTTATCTCTATCCTCCTTGAATGTGTTTTCTTGTCTGTTCTGCTCCACAAATGATCTCTCTCCTCCAAAAAATGCTCTACCTCTTTGGAAATTACCTCCTCTGCCTCTCTATCTTTAATCACGCCTCTTGTTCAACTTTTCTTCAACCTTCAGGGAAAACTGATATGCTTCCTCCAAAGATGTCATCCTCACTAAACTCAGTTCTTCTTGAATGTTCAATCTCAGCCAATTGATGTATCTAGCCACTTTCTCCTTGCTTGCTTGACTATGTCCTATCCTTATGATCATCTTATGAAATTCTTCAGTATACTCCTTCATAGATTTCTCCTTTTGTCTTAGGTTCTACAATCTTTTCAATAGTTCCAACTCATAGTCAGCACGTATAAATTGATTCTTCAATTTTGTCACCATTCTATCCCACTTTGTAATCTTTTCCTTTCCTCTTCTGTTTCTATCCAACTGAACTTCTTTCCACCAATAGCATCATGTCCTTTCAACTTTCTCTTTGCAAACTTCACCTTCTCCGGATCTTCAATTTCTTCATAGTCAAAGTATTCTTCCATGTCATTTATCCAGTCAATCAATTCTTCAGGGCTCAAATTGCCAGTATAATTTGGTACATCAACTCTAGGTCTTTTCCCAATCTTTGAAATAGCTTGCAACATCTTGAATTGGTCTGATTCTTCTTCTTCATCATCTCCTAGGGTTACTTCATTTTGGTTAGCGGATTGAAATTCTTCATCATCATCACTTTCAACATTAGGTCGAGGTGTAAGTCCTCTTCTCCGATCTTCTTCAACAGCATCCAAGCGAACTCATATGGTTTTCATCATCTCCATCATCTCATCCATTCTTCCAGCCATTGTTCCAATAGCAGGGATTCTCCTCGGCAGTATTCTTCTTAGGATCAAGTGTAACTGCCTCAAATTTGGCGATCGGGCTACAAGGTGACAAATGCCTTACAATTAGCGATTGGTTGCAACACAAGTAACCTGCCTTGGATTCGATGATCGATTCACAACAAGATCTTACAGAATTCCTTCGCCAACTTCACTCAATTCACTCCCAAAGATTCAAACTCTCACTCTGATACCACTTGGTGTAGTCACGGTTAGGAGGGTCCACAGGTGAACTATCCAGGCCGTCCAGCTAGAATAAACACAATGGAAACAGCTCAAAGATCTAAAGAAAATGTAGATTCAGTCATTCAGTATATCATAGAATTCAAATACAAATTGGCTGACAACATGTGGGCTTACAATTAGGGCTCACAAGTCTGATTTCACAATTACAGAATATGCACAAGATATAGCTTTGAAGCTCCTTCGCAAGAAATTCAAACTATCAACTATGAACTAATGATCAATTACTTTCCTAGGCATCTATTACATCAATATATATCATCTCCAGAGCATAAGATTCCTTTGCGTCGGCCAAGGAAGATCACAAACTCCAATGAAGAGATGTAGCGTGTGTACACAGATAGGTCAGACTTAATTGAATAGAACTCCTCCACAAATGAATGGAATGGTGTGCAAAACTCAAGGAAGGTCGGCCACAAACCAAACAACATTGAATGATTTGTCATTTATCTCTGCAAGTCATGAAATGCTCCGCAAGTCTTCTCCTTTCGCTGATTGTCTGAGACTATTAGGATGCTCTGTTATGATAAAACAGTTGATCCTCAGATAGCGATATCTTTCCGGTACCTGATCCAAATGATCTGAGATTTGGATATGTTGTGCATGAATGTGTCTAGATGCTAAGTCCAGCTCCACAAAGTCTGAGATGCAACTGCGGTAGAATGCGGACCAAAATAATGAGACTGCTACTGACTGAACTGAACTAGAAAATGAAAAGAAACAAACTGAAATGCAAATGTTTTTGGTTGATGCAAGATTGCTCTTGAACTAGGGATGCTCCTGCATCAACCAACTAACTAGGAGATTAAATAGTTAAGCAAAACTACTTATTACACTAATAATAGGAATGTGTAGTCAGGCTCAATAGTTGCATGATCACATATCTTCATGGTAGCCTATAGTATTTCAAGAGAATCTTTGAACCTATTTGTTGGTTCTCTCTTACCACATTTGTTGGCATGGTGTAATGAAGTGCTAAAATTCATTACAAACTACTTTGTAATGGTCTTCCTTTATTATGTATGGGGTATTGTTGATTTGAGATGGATTATTAAGTAATGGTCTTCCTTATGCATAAAACACCCAGGCCAATGATTAATTCTATAAGGATCAAATATGATTATTCTAATCCTTCTCTATCATCAACAACAAATTCTATTTACTAGGTCAACAAAGAGGCCATACAAGAGGTCAGGTACATAAAATTTAGTATTGGATCTGTGTTGGATGATAAAGCGCGTCATTTGAACAACACAAAAAATAACTGAAGTCCATGAAAAGATAATAGGTATTCACAAAGAAAACTTGTTGTCACTCTATTTTTGAGCCCCAAAGAATAGAAGTTAGTGAAGTATTCCTATAGTACATTATGCACTTAGATGTAAGAAGGATGTCACTCTAGAATCCATGTTTGGTGTCATCTAAAGATTGATTGTGGTCAACGTGGAATCTTATATGTTTATTTTAGGTGAAATAGATAAATTTTTGTATTACAGTATCAATCACAATGAATAACATTCAATGGATACTTTTTATAGTCTACCAAACTAATTAACCATTATTAACAAGATTGCGGTGGATAGATAGATATAATCCTTTTCCTTGGTAATAAGATACAAGTTAATTATGGACTTAAAAGGTGAAAAGGGCAAGCAGAATTTACCAATCAAAAGCACCGGGACAATAATATTAAGTAGAAAAACATCCAACCTTCTAATACACTTCGGGTTAAAAAAACATAACTAGATAGATAAGACATGCGACCTCAAACAGCAAAACAAAACTTTAAGATGTAACTAAGTATGCTATACAGCCAAAACATAAATTGTTCATGCGAATTGTTCTTTGAAGTAGATTAATCTACATATTTTTTAAAACAACCTACCTCTATCTGATATGTTAGCCCTCCACAACTTTGTGTTCCTTCCTCTTCTACCTTGAGATCTTTCTGCGTGTATTTTATTTCTTCTATTTTCTCAATAACTACTCTTTTTCCCTTCTCGGGTTTGTGTGTTACAAAATTGAAGAAAAAGATTTTTTTTTAATCCATGAGGGTAGTGGTAGTTGAAAAACAACGGCCTTCTTGCCATGCCACTATAGAAAACTTAGATGCTATCTAAAATGGTATACATGCCAAATCCCTTCAATTATTTAGAAAACTAATTCCTTTAACCTAGGAAAACTTAACTACCAACATCTAAACTTTTTTCCATTATTCTCTAAAATTTGGAGTTGAATTAATTTTAAGTTCTATCAAGAATTTCACATGATTATAAAATCTAAAGCTTACTTTGTTTATTTATTCCTCATCATTTTATAAATGTAAAATAAAGGAAGTAATAAGTTATCAAAACATTAAATTTATTTGTTTTCTAAATTATTACATATCAATATTTTTTATAAAAAGTGAAAATATTTCTTTTAATAACCATACACACATATATATGCAACTTGAACTAAATGATTTCTAAGTCCATGTGTGTTTAGACTCTTTCATTTCATGTTGTCTTAAAAGTCATCTAGATGCCTTCTCCCTAATGATACTCTCCCTCTATGAGTCTTTGAGAGCATCGGATTTTTCATGTTAAACTCATGTACATGAGAAGCAAGTAGTTAGTCTATATCAAAATCATGATTTAGATCTAACAATTATAATGCTTTTTACAAATAAACAATAAACATGCCATTATTAGGTATTCACATAATTATCAAAATACTTACTAACATTACTAGTAATCATAACTATTTAACAAGCCCAAATGATGTTCAAAACATGAACATAATTATCCTTCCCCTGAGTGTTCTCTAATTTACATCATCAACATGTTAAAAATGAAGGTAAACAACTATCAATGGAAAACTGATTACAACTGTGATATAGACATTTAATTGTGCAAAACCAAAATGGAGATGGTATAAAATCAACACAAATAAATAACAGAACAGAAGATCAAACACATAACATAGTGTTTACGTGGAGAAACCCTTTGAGGAAAAAACTCTACACAAGAATAAATGCACCAGTCTGTATTAAATTCAATAGAGTTTACAATACAACACTATCAATCTCCTCTTCAGTCTTCAATCTAGTAGTGCCTATAATACACTCAACTCTTCTCATACACAAACGTAATACAATATCCTCATAAAGGGGTTTCCTTCTAGGGAAAGACAAGTCAAGATAACCTCTACCGTCAGATCTACGACCTAATGATGATGGTCTAAATTTACAATGAGAAAATATATATAAAATGTGGCTTCCGGGGGCGTTGCCCCAGACCCCCACGGAGCATGGGGCACACGACTCCTGGACCCCTCACCGAGGGGGCCATCCCCCAGATCCTGTAGGGGGTACCCCCCTACAACCCCCCAGGATAACCTACATCCGTTGGGTACCGGGATCAAACATGCAGCTGAAATAAGATCGCTACTTGGTGAATACTTCTTTCCTTATGGAAATTTACAAACAACATTAGGAGTAATTAATTACATAGGATTTAGAAGGTTGATGGCACCTTAATCCTAACACAACAAAATTAAGTACATAAAAAATATTTTTTTTTAACAAGACATATTAACTAGAATGTGACATAGAGAAGCTCTACCTTGATCTTCTAAGAACTTTTTTATTCTAGTTGACTTGCTAGAAATGCACACATTCTTTCCATAAATGACCTGCAGGGAAATTTGACAAGAGATCTTGCAAAATGGAAATGTTAAAGGGGAGCTTACTTCAATCAATCCCTCTATGAGTAATCCAACATAATTCACATGTATAAAATATATGGAAAAATGTGTAATCAAAGCTAGGCTATAGCAATGGGAGAGTACAACAATGGTGGTTAAAGAGACAAAACCCTAAGGAGTACAAAATATGACAAAGAGGAGGTGGAAACACACAAAGAGATGGAAAATGAGGATCATAATGACATAAGAGGGTTTTAAGGGTTTGGACAAGGAAAGGCATATGGGGACAAGGTGTATGTAGAAATGGACTTAGGAAATGAGGATAATAATGGCTATGGGAGATGGAAAATGGGTAGCATGGTAGTATTGAGAGAGAGAGAGAGAGACCCACAAAAGGGATAGGGTAAATATCCAAAAGACTCTAAATCAAGGTTCTGAAGGCTTCAAAGAAAAACTACAACAAGACTCCAATAGCTCCAAATCTCCAAGAGGTGATGCAAGATGATAGCATGCAAGGACATCAATATTAACAAATGGATAAGATTGTGATGGATGAAAATGAGAAATAGGAGGGCTTATTTATAGATTTTTAGACGGATTTTGGGCAAGGGAAGGATAAAAACATATTAGGTGGTCATTAATGAGCCTCATATTAAATTTTGGTGGCAAAATAAGCAAAATACAACCTTGCTATTTTGCTTGCTTAGTAGGGGTGCAATAAATAATGTGAATGTATTTTGATGATAGGAAGCTCATATTTCTAGGAAAGGCTAAGGAGATCAAGAAGAAGCATAAGGAAGTGATTTTATGTCTTTGTGATCCATGAGGTATGATATATAAGGGGAACAAGTGGAAGGGTTCACAACACATGGAAGACGACACACAAAAATTAAATGATGGGTGGGAGAAGATCAATATCAAATGGGAAAGGTAAACAAGACTTATACAAGGGGTAAAAACGCATTCAAAAGGGGACACATAAGCACATAGGGATAAACAAAGGAGCACAAGGCTAAACTAGGTGTGAGCAAGGCTAAACAAGGAATAAAAACACAAGTGAAAGGGAACACCTAAAATGAGTGCAAAACATAGTAAAATGTAAGTTGCAAGGTATGCATTTTTTGTTGTTACAAAGGGCATATATCCTCCTCACATTAGACAACAAATACTTACACAATGGTTAAAGTGATCCTTCATGGAGCCCTAAACTATACATTGTTGGTAAAAGTAGCTTTCCATAAGCTTGACATCATGTCTCTTAGTTAAAGTGACTTTACATGAGTCTTATACCACTAATGGTTAATGTGATCCTCCATTGATCCTACACTACTAACTAATCATGGATTGTATCCTTGATGGGGGTAAATGCATCAAAAAATCCATGATTGCCACATACAAAATTATCACCTTAAACTTCTACTACTCACTCCCACTCTATAGCATCATAGAGGCCACATTAGTTTTGACTCAATAATTATCACATACAACATGATCCAACAACTTAAAATGGAAGTGGTTTTTAGATTTTACAAAATTTGATCTTCAAGATATTTTCACAATGTATGTTGATTTCTCTTATTGTGTGTGTTGTAAATCTGAAGATGATGCTTGATAAAAACATAAATGGTGTTAAGTGAAGCTCTTTAGTATCCTTTTCTCTATATCATTTTTATCAAGTGTAATGATTTTTTTAATTTACTTTAGCATACTTGATTTATTATCTCTCACAAGTATGCTAAAGTGGGGGCAAAATGTAAGGTCAAAAAGTTCATCTTAACACATTTCCTCTTACATTTTGCACTCATTTTGGCACCCACTTCTAATTAGCACAATTTGGAGTATTTTGTTCCCCTTGGAGTGCATATTGTCCCTAAACTATCATCCCATACATGGACATGAATCATCACATACTAAAGTTAGTATTCCCCTCCTTTCTTTGCTTTTTTGTCAATTTGGGCATTAGTGCACCATATTCTTATATCTTGGATAGGACTACATGTTCTGGTGTCCAATTAATTCATACTCACCTTTTCTCACCGAAATGTTTGCCTTACCCTAAATCCTAATTCACCTCCAATTGTCATATTGGATCCATGATTGCTTATAAAAGTAAATGGACTAAAATAGAAAATCATTTAGCACTCATTGTACACACTCATCTACCTACACACACTCTCCGCATGTAGACCTTATTTTTAGTTACCCAGGGCTTCCTCCATTATTGCACACACCACCCACCTCCATTGCTACAATTAGCTACACCTACGCTTAAGGCCACACATACCTTAAAACCTATCCCATAGTACTTTTGTTGAGTCAACCTAGGGATCTAAATAAGATAGGTCCCTAAATGTGCTTTAGGAACTAGGTTTTCCTTTTTAGGAAATTGTAGATGCTGGAGCAAGAGTACGAGTTTCTGATAGGGGCAAAGGTTTTACATAAGAAAGTAAAGAGGATACAACCATGCCAATACATGACACCATTATGCCATATCAGACACCAACATGCTAGAAAGGACACCAGTGCATAAGAGAAAACATGAGCACATGTAAACCAAAAGAGACGTGCAGGGTACAGTCTTTGATAGAGCTATAGGGGTAAGTGCAAGAAGATGGGGGGCCAAAAAGGGGTCTTAAGTGGCCACTTTTTTTCTGAAATCAGGAAATACTGGCCTTGGATGAGAAATTGAGCATAGTTACACTCAAAATTTAGAGATGCAACCAAAACAATGTTCGTAGTGCTCCGAGTCTACTTTCTAAACTACTATTTTGTTTTGAAAATGGCATAGATTAAGGGGTTCAAAAGAGGGAGCCACAGAAATTGGTGTTGTTTCTGTCAAAAAAACATAACATAGCATGTTTTGTGGCTCCCTCAAAAGGTCAACTTTTTTTTGGTATTTTTAAAATCGCTTCAGTGAGAAATTAGCTAATAGCATGTAGTTTATGCCCGATTTTTCTGATAATTTTTTGATGAATATTTGATTTTTTACTAATTTTTAAAGTGGACACATCCTAAAAAACAGAATTTTGGCCGTGCTACCCCTATAAATTTTGAAAACTAATTGAAAATCATTTTTTTATTTTTTTAATATTTGTAGAATGGAGTCTAGTTTCTAAATATGTAATTTTTTTGAAATTTGAATGAATAGTTATTTTACAATGAAAAAAAGACCAAACAGTGGTTTTTGCATAAAAACGGACACACAAACAAAAGAAATTAAAGATGAAAGGCTTAACATTGTTAAAATGTGAAAAAAATCACATCGTCAAATAGCTAAGAGAAAGCCTAACATTACCCATGTGTTTGATTTGTTCAACCTTGAAACACGTGCAAATCTGAGGGTTAGCACGAACGAAATTATGTGAAATTTTGAAGAATACAGAAAAACACGTCTGTGACTGTTCATAAGGCACTCCAAGCCTTTGGGTTGGAAATCCAAAGCAAATCCCAAGCCCAAGGCTTGGGATTCCCAAAGCAAGAAATAACACGAGCGCGTTATAACGCGCTCGCGTTATTTATTGCCTTACATTTTTCCCGCAAGCCTGTCTTTTCCCATGTTTGACATAACGCGAGCGCGTTATAACGCGCTCGCGTTATGTCCCACTCAAATTTTTTTACATTCAAGGCTATTCATCATGAGAGTTAAGGCATAAAGGATAGAGTTGAAAGGTTTACGGATAAGGGATTAGCGTTTAAGGTATAGTATCGAGCCCGTTGAGGGTCTAGGAATAGGGATAGCATTTAAGGTTTAGGGATGAGGGATGACAGATTACGGTTGAGGGTCGAGCGATCAAAGTTAAGGGTTGAGGGATTAGGGTTTGACATTAAGGGTTGAGGGTTGAGGTTCAAGGGTCAAGGGTTTAGGGATAGGGTTTAGGGTCGAGGGATTAGGGTTAAAGTAGAGTGTGGAGGGTGTAAGGATTAGGGATAGGGTTGGAGGGTTTAGGGATAAGGGATTAGGGTTTAAGGTATAGTATCAAGTCTGTTGAGAGTTTAGGAATAGGGATAGCATTTAGGGATTAGGGATGAGGGATTATAGTTGAGGGATGATGGATTAGGGTTGAGGGTTGAGGGATTAGGGTTTAGGGATAAGGTTTAGGGTTGAGGGTTTAGGATTAGGGTTTAGGGTTGACGGATTAGCATTTAATGTCGAGGTTAGGGTTAGAGTGTTGAGGGTAGAGGGATTAGGGATAGGGTTTAGGGTTTAAGGTTTAAGGATTGAGGGTTGAGGCTTTAGGGATGAGGGTTTAAGGCTTAAGATATAGTGTCAAGTGTTGAGGGTGTAGGGATAGGGTTTAAGTTTTAAGGGTTAAGGGTTGAGGGATATGGATTAGGGTTTAAGGTATAGTGTTGAGGGTTGAGGGATCAGAGTTAAGGGTTGAGGGATTAGGGTTTGACGTTGAGGGTTGAGGGTTGAGGTTCGAGGGTCAAGGGTTTAGGGATAGGGATGAGGGTCGAGGAATTAGGGTTAAAGTAGAGTGTGGATGGTATAAGGATTAGGGATAGGGTTGGAGGGTTTAGGGATAAGGGATTAGGGTTTAAGGTATAGTATCGATTCTGTTGAGGGTGTAGGAATAGGGATAGCATTTAGGGTTTAGGGATGAAGGATTAGAGTTGGGGGATGACAGATTAGGGTTGAGGGTTGAGGGATTAGGGTTTAGGGATAAGGTTTAGGGTTGAGGGATGAGGGATTAGGGTTTAAGGTATAGTGTTGAGGGTTTAGGGATAGGGTTTAGGGTTGAGGGATTAGGATTTGACGTTGAGGGTTGAGGGTTGAGGTTCGAGGGTCAAGGGTTTAGGGATAGGGTTGAGGGTCGAGGAATTAGGGTTAAAGTAGAGTGTGGAGGGATGACGGATGATAGATTAGGGTTGAGGGTTGAGGGATTAGGGTTTGATGTTGAGGGTTGAGGGTTTAGGGTTAGGGTTGAGAGATGAGGGATCAGAGTTAAGGGTTGAGGGATTAGGGTTTGACGTCGAGGGCTGAGGTTCGAGGGTCAAGGGTTTAGGGATAGGGTTGAGGTTGAAGGGATTAGGGTTTAGGGACAAGGTTTAGGGTTAGGGTTGAGGGATTAGGGTTTAAGGTATAGTGTTGAGGGTTTAGGGATAGGGTTTAGGGTTGAGGGATTAGAGTGAAGGGTTGAGGGATTAGAATTTGGCGTTGAGGGTTTAGGGTTTAGGATCAGGTTGAAGGTCGAGGGATTAGAGTTAAGGGTTGAGGGATTAGGGTTTGATGTTGAGGGTTGAGGGTTGAGGTTCAAGGGTCAAGGGTTTAGGGATAGGGTTGAGGGTCGAGGAATTAGGGTTAAAGTAGAGTGTGGAGGGATGACGGATGATAGATTAGGGTTGAGGGTTGAGGGATTAGGGTTTGATGTTGAGGGTTGAGGGTTTAGGGTTAGGGTTGAGAGATGAGGGATCAGAGTTAAGGGTTGAGGGATTAGGGTTTGACGTCGAGGGCTGAGGTTCGAGGGTCAAGGGTTTAGGGATAGGGTTGAGGTTGAAGGGATTAGGGTTTAGGGACAAGGTTTAGGGTTAGGGTTGAGGGATTAGGGTTTAAGGTATAGTGTTGAGGGTTTAGGGATAGGGTTTAGGGTTGAGGGATTAGAGTGAAGGGTTGAGGGATTAGAATTTGCCGTTGAGGGTTTAGGGTTTAGGATCAGGGTTGAAGGTCGAGGGATTAGAGTTAAGGGTTGAGGGATTAGGGTTTGATGTTGAGGGTTGAGGGTTGAGGTTCGAGGGTCAAGGGTTTAGGGATAGGGTTGAGGGTCGAGGAATTAGGGTTAAAGTAGAGTGTGGAGGGATGACGGATGATAGATTAGGGTTGAGGGTTGAGGGATTAGGGTTTGATGTTGAGGGTTGAGGGTTTAGGGTTAGGGTTGAGAGATGAGGGATCAGAGTTAAGGGTTGAGGGATTAGGGTTTGACGTCGAGGGCTGAGGTTCGAGGGTCAAGGGTTTAGGGATAGGGTTGAGGTTGAAGGGATTAGGGTTTAGGGACAAGGTTTAGGGTTAGGGTTGAGGGATTAGGGTTTAAGGTATAGTGTTGAGGGTTTAGGGATAGGGTTTAGGGTTGAGGGATTAGAGTGAAGGGTTGAGGGATTAGAATTTGGCGTTGAGGGTTTAGGGTTTAGGATCAGGGTTGAAGGTTGAGGGATTAGAGTTAAGGGTTGAGGGATTAGGGTTTGATGTTGAGGGTTGAGGGTTGAGGTTCGAGGGTCAAGGGTTTAGGGATAGGGTTGAGGGTCGAGGAATTAGGGTTAAAGTAGAGTGTGGAGGGATGACGGATGATAGATTAGGGTTGAGGGTTGAGGGATTAGGGTTTGATGTTGAGGGTTGAGGGTTTAGGGTTAGGGTTGAGAAATGAGGGATCAGAGTTAAGGGTTGAGGGATTAGGGTTTGACGTCGAGGGCTGAGGTTCGAGGGTCAAGGGTTTAGGGATAGGGTTGAGGTTAAAGGGATTAGGGTTTAGGGACAAGGTTTAGGGTTAGGGTTGAGGGATTAGGGTTTAAGGTATAGTGTTGAGGGTTTAGGGATAGGGTTTAGGGTTGAGGGATTAGAGTGAAGGGTTGAGGGATTAGAATTTGGCGTTGAGGGTTTAGGGTTTAGGATCAGGGTTGAAGGTTAAGGGATTAGAGTTAAGGGTTGAGGGATTAGGGTTTGATGTTGAGGGTTGAGGGTTGAGGTTCGAGGGTCAAGGGTTTAGGGATAGGGTTGAGGGTCCAGGAATTAGGGTTAAAGTAGAGTGTGGAGGGATGACGGATGATAGATTAGGGTTGAGGGTTGAGGGATTAGGGTTTGATGTTGAGGGTTGAGGGTTTAGGGTTAGGGTTGAGAGATGAGGGATCAGAGTTAAGGGTTGAGGGATTAGGGTTTGACGTCGAGGGCTGAGGTTCGAGGGTCAAGGGTTTAGGGATAGGGTTGAGGTTGAAGGGATTAGGGTTTAGGGACAAGGTTTAGGGTTAGGGTTGAGGGATTAGGGTTTAAGGTATAGTGTTGAGGGTTTAGGGATAGGGTTTAGGGTTGAGGGATTAGAGTGAAGGGTTGAGGGATTAGAATTTGGCGTTGAGGGTTTAGGGTTTAGGATCAGGGTTGAAGGTCGAGGGATTAGAGTTAAGGGTTGAGGGATTAGGGTTTGATGTTGAGGGTTGAGGGTTGAGGTTCGAGGGTCAAGGGTTTAGGGATAGGGTTGAGGGTCGAGGAATTAGGGTTAAAGTAGAGTGTGGAGGGATGACGGATGATAGATTAGGGTTGAGGGTTGAGGGATTAGGGTTTGATGTTGAGGGTTGAGGGTTTAGGGTTAGGGTTGAGAGATGAGGGATCAGAGTTAAGGGTTGAGGGATTAGGGTTTGACGTCGAGGGCTGAGGTTTGAGGGTCAAGGGTTTAGGGATAGGGTTGAGGTTGAAGGGATTAGGGTTTAGGGACAAGGTTTAGGGTTAGGGTTGAGGGATTAGGGTTTAAGGTATAGTGTTGAGGGTTTAGGGATAGGGTTTAGGGTTGAGGGATTAGAGTGAAGGGTTGAGGGATTAGAATTTGGCGTTGAGGGTTTAGGGTTTAGGATCAGGGTTGAAGGTCGAGGGATTAGAGTTAAGGGTTGAGGGATTAGGGTTTGATGTTGAGGGTTGAGGGTTGAGGTTCGAGGGTCAAGGGTTTAGGGATAGGGTTGAGGGTCGAGGAATTAGGGTTAAAGTAGAGTGTGGAGGGATGACGGATGATAGATTAGGGTTGAGGGTTGAGGGATTAGGGTTTGATGTTGAGGGTTGAGGGTTTAGGGTTAGGGTTGAGAGATGAGGGATCAGAGTTAAGGGTTGAGGGATTAGGGTTTGACGTCGAGGGCTGAGGTTCGAGGGTCAAGGGTTTAGGGATAGGGTTGAGGTTAAAGGGATTAGGGTTTAGGGACAAGGTTTAGGGTTAGGGTTGAGGGATTAGGGTTTAAGGTATAGTGTTGAGGGTTTAGGGATAGGGTTTAGGGTTGAGGGATTAGAGTGAAGGGTTGAGGGATTAGAATTTGGCGTTGAGGGTTTAGGGTTTAGGATCAGGGTTGAAGGTCGAGGGATTAGAGTTAAGGGTTGAGGGATTAGGGTTTGATGTTGAGGGTTGAGGGTTGAGGTTCGAGGGTCAAGGGTTTAGGGATAGGGTTGAGGGTCGAGGAATTAGGGTTAAAGTAGAGTGTGGAGGGATGACGGATGATAGATTAGGGTTGAGGGTTGAGGGATTAGGGTTTGATGTTGAGGGTTGAGGGTTTAGGGTTAGGGTTGAGAGATGAGGGATCAGAGTTAAGGGTTGAGGGATTAGGGTTTGACGTCGAGGGCTGAGGTTCGAGGGTCAAGGGTTTAGGGATAGGGTTGAGGTTGAAGGGATTAGGGTTTAGGGACAAGGTTTAGGGTTAGGGTTGAGGGATTAGGGTTTAAGGTATAGTGTTGAGGGTTTAGGGATAGGGTTTAGGGTTGAGGGATTAGAGTGAAGGGTTGAGGGATTAGAATTTGGCATTGAGGGTTTAGGGTTTAGGATCAGGGTTGAAGGTCGAGGGATTAAAGTTAAGGGTTGAGGGATTAGGGTTTGATGTTGAGGGTTGAGGGTTGAGGTTCGAGGGTCAAGGGTTTAGGGATAGGGTTGAGGGTCGAGGAATTAGGGTTAAAGTAGAGTGTGGAGGGATGACGGATGATAGATTAGGGTTGAGGGTTGAGGGATTAGGGTTTGATGTTGAGGGTTGAGGGTTTAGGGTTAGGGTTGAGAGATGAGGGATCAGAGTTAAGGGTTGAGGGATTAGGGTTTGACGTCGAGGGCTGAGGTTCGAGGGTCAAGGGTTTAGGGATAGGGTTGAGGTTGAAGGGATTAGGGTTTAGGGACAAGGTTTAGGGTTAGGGTTGAGGGATTAGGGTTTAAGGTATAGTGTTGAGGGTTTAGGGATAGGGTTTAGGGTTGAGGGATTAGAGTGAAGGGTTGAGGGATTAGAATTTGGCGTTGAGGGTTTAGGGTTTAGGATCAGGGTTGAAGGTCGAGGGATTAGAGTTAAGGGTTGAGGGATTAGGGTTTGATGTTGAGGGTTAAGGTTCGAGGGTTTGATGTTGAGGGTTGAGGGTTGAGGTACATTTCGGTGTGACATTTAAATTGTCTTGCCGATATACACTGTAAAGGTTATTTTGTGGACTTTCAAGGATTTTTTCACCTGTGTTAATGTTCAACTTGTTTCGCTCTGCATCAAGGGATTACGGTTTGACGTTGAGGGCTGAGGTTCGAGGGTCAAGGGTTTAGGGATAGGGTTGAGGTTGAAGGGATTAGGGTTTAGGGACAAGGTTGAGGTTGAGGGATTAGGATTTGACATTGAGGGTTGAGGGTTTAGGGATAGGGTTGAGGGATTAGGATTTGACATTAAGGGTTGAGGGTCAAGGGATCAGGTAGAGTGCCTCTACAATAACCTCTCTCAGTTTTTTATAGCTCTTAGGCATTTGCCCGTGGTGAAAGGTTTTCTGTTGCCCCAAAAATCGTCAGAAGGAGGCAGTGTAAAGTTGCAAAGGGGTGTAACTTTCGTCCTGCTCCTGATGCGACCAAACTGACTATTCCAACGCATCCGAATGGGTACATTTATGCTAGGCATGGTCCTATTTCTCACCCAGACATGTCGAAACAGTCGGAGCTACATTGTACCGACGATATCCCTGAAGAGTCCAAAGTGCAAAAAGGCAGCAATCTTTGACGAGATGTTACTCGAAAATCGTGTCACTTAGAAACATTCCGTCTGAGGCAACGGGATCACGTAGAGTGCCTCTACAATAACCTCTCTCGGTTTTTTATAGCTCTGAGGCATTTGCCCGTGGTGAAAGGTTTTCTATTGCCCCAAAAATCGTCAGAAGGAGGCAGTGTAAAGTTGCAAAGGGGTGTAACTTTCGTCCTGCTCCTGATGCGACCAAACTGACTATTCCAACGCGTCTGAATGGGTACATTTATGCTAGGCATGGTCCTATTTCTCACCCAAACATGTCGAAACATTCGGAGCTACATTGTACCGACGATATCCATGAAGAGTCCAAAGTGCAAAAAGGCAGCAATCTTTGACGAGATGTTACTCGAAAATCGTGTCACTTAGAAACATTCCGTCTGAGGCAACGGGATCACGTAGAGTGCCTCTACAATAACCTCTCTCGATTTTTTATAGCTCTGAGGCATTTGCCCGTGGTGAAAGGTTTTCTGTTGCCCCAAAAATCGTCAGAAGGAGGCAGTGTAAAGTTGCAAAGGGGTGTAACTTTCATCCTGCTCCTGATGCGACCAAACTGACTGTTCCAACGCGTCCGAATGGGTACATTTATGCTAGGCATGGTCCTATTTCTCACCCAAACATGTCGAAACAGTCGGAGCTACATTGTACCGACGATATCCCTGAAGAGTCCAAAGTGCAAAAAGGCAGCAATCTTTGACGAGATGTAACTCAAAAACCGTGTCACTTAGAAACATTCCGTCTGAGGCAACGGGATCACGTAGAGTGCCTCTACAATAACCTCTCTCGGTTTTTTATAGCTCTGAGGCATTTGCCCGTGGTGAAAGGTTTTCTGTTGCCCCAAAAATCGTCAGAAGGAGGCAGTGTAAAGTTGCAAAGGGGTGTAACTTTCGTCCTGCTCCTGATGCGACCAAACTGACTGTTCCAACGCGTCCGAATGGGTACATTTATGCTAGGCATGGTCCTATTTCTCACCCAAACATGTCGAAACAGTCGGAGCTACATTGTACCGACGATATCCATGAAGAGTCCAAAGTGCAAAAAGGCAGCAATCTTTGACGAGATGTTACTCGAAAACTGTGTCACTTAGAAACATTCCGTCTGAGGCAACGGGATCACGTAGAGTGCCTCTACAATAACCTCTCTCGGTTTTTTATAGCTCTGAGGCATTTGCCCGTGGTGAAAGGTTTTCTGTTGCCCCAAAAATCGTCAAAAGGAGGCAGTGTAAAGTTGCAAAGGGGTGTAACTTTCGTCCTGCTCTTGATGCGACCAAACTGACTGTTCCAACGCGTCTGAATGGGTACATTTATGCTAGGCATGGTCCTATTTCTCACCCAAACATGTCGAAACAGTCGGAGCTACATTGTACCGACGATATCCCTGAAGAGTCCAAAGTGCAAAAAGGCAGCAATCTTTGACGAGATGTAACTCAAAAACCGTGTCACTTAGAAACATTCTGTCTGAGGCAACGGGATCACGTAGAGTGCCTCTACAATAACCTCTCTCGGTTTTTTATAGCTCTGAGTCATTTGCCCGTGGTGAAAGGTTTTCTGTTGCCCCAAAAATCGTCAGAAGGAGGCAGTGTAAAGTTGCAAAGGGGTGTAACTTTCGTCCTGCTCCTGATGCGACCAAACTGACTATTCCAACGCGTCCGAATGGGTCCATTTATGCTAGGCATGGTCCTATTTCTCACCCAAATATGTCGAAACAGTCAGAGCTACATTGTACCGACGATATCCCTGAAGAGTCCAAAGTGCAAAAAGGCAGCAATCTTTGACGAGATGTAACTCGAAAACCATGTCACTTAGAAACATTCCGTCTGAGGCAACGGGATCACGTAGAGTTCCTCTACAATAACCTCTCTCGGTTTTTTATAGCTCTGAGGCATTTGCTCGTGGTGAAAGGTTTTCTGCTGCCCCAAAAATCGTCAGAAGGAGGCAGTGTATTAAGTCAGGATGAAAGCCTATTCACTCTAGGCGCCTGTTTTTGACCAAATCACACATGCGCCTTGAACAACTCTGTCTTCAAGGCGCTTTTCTCTAATCTCTGTAACTCTCCAAATCCACTAAGGTGCAAATTTTACCTTTTGGGCTCAAGATATAGGTTCTTCATCCAAGGCGCCAGAATGGTCCAAAGGCGCATTTCACCTCTAACCTCACCTCTGACCTTACTTGGAGGCGCTAAACCTCATCTCATTGCTCTCCTCCATTACAAGCGCTCACTTACCTCAATCTTGGGCGCATACCAACATCCCAACATCCAAATCACCTAGGCGCTCAAAACCTTCAAGACTCAAGGTGCATTTTATGATCAAACAAGGTATCTCCTGAACAAGGCGCTCATAGTCTCATCAGGGCGTTAATCATCATCATGAGCACTCATATTGTTCTAGGCGCACAGTTATCTCTGGAATGCTCAAGGCGCACATACCCTTCTCTAGGCTAGTTTACACTTATTCAAGGCGCTCATTCCAAACTTACATGAACTACTCATTACAAGACGCACAAACTAGATGATCCTAGGGCATAAGGGCGCTCATAGGAGTTGTTATGTGTCATTTTGGCCAAGGTTTTCTGGAGCAGTGAAGACATTAGGAAGGGGATGATCGTTTGGATAGTTTTGAATGCTTTATTTCTCCTTGTTTAAACTAGGCGCTCACTAAGGATTGGAGTAGCCTTTGCACCCTCACATCACGTTAATCGGCGTTTCAGAGGCAATCATAGTATAGGAAGATTTGCGCCTTGAAGAAGAGAGTTATCTGGTGAGTGCTTAGGAGTTCTGGCGCCTAGGGGAAAGGTCTAGGTAGAGCGCCTTCAGACTTTGACAGTGAAGTGCCTTAAGGAGTTGGATGATGTTTTTGCCTAGAGTGGAGATGATGTTTTTAGCGCCTTAAGGATGATGATGGAGCGCTTTGGAGTCAGGTTAGTCTGGAGCACCTTAAGAAGGTAAAGCACTTCAAATGTAAACACAAGTGTTTTGAGCGCCCTAATGAGAAGTTGTCTTGGCACCATAAGTTGTTCAAACGAAGATATGCGCCTTGGATAGTTGCAAAGACCTAATTTAGCGCCCAAGGTTGGAAGACTCTTTGTGAGCGCCCAGTGTTTGAAAGCTCTTTGTGTTTGGTGCATTAAAATGAATTTGGCACCTAAATAGTATTGAAACACTCAACTAAGCGCCTAAAGCCCATGAGAGAAGTGATATGCGCCTTGATAGGAATATCATGGAAGATGAGTTTACTGAATGGCGCCTTGAATGACTTGGTTGATTAAGTGTTTTAGCACCTAGATATGGGATGAATCATTGAGCGCCTTTGGTTGAGATGATGTCAGCACCTTTGAGATTATAACACCTTGGAGTCAAGTTCGAAGGAGCACCTTGAGAAGGTAAAACACTTCAAATGTTTTCAAGGAATTGGAGAAGTCACTTAGTGCCTAGAAGGAATTCTAGAGCAAGAGGGTTGGAGCGCCTTGAGCTTCAAGTCAGATATGCGCCTAGACCTCTACCCTTTAGCAAGTTGAAGCCCTCTGAGCCTTGACAACGTGAGAATGCCTTATAGTGAATATGCGCCTTGGGCAAGGTTGAATACAAAGTTGAGGAGTATATCATAATGAGTAAGTGCACTGTAGGGTTAGATGATAAAGACTAGTGCCTTGAGTGTCTTGGTCAAAATTTTGATGTGAGAAGTCTTGCAAGATCAAACCCTGGAGTGCGCCTTAGAGAGAACCTATTGATCCTTTGCTTTGACAAGATTTGGGCGCCAGAATGATCCTTAATAAATGGAATGTATCTACACCAATTTTGCACCTTTAGGGAAGTGATGGTGGCCAGAATGATCCTTAATCTCATGTTTGTGCGCCTAGGTCTAGAAGCAAGATTTGAGCGCCTTAGGATAGGGTTTTTTGCACCTTGTCTTGGAGAGTGAATTTGCGCCTTGGATGATGTTGAAGCGCCTTGGGATGAAATGCGCCCAAACTTATAGAGGGCCTTCAGTGAGGGAGTTGAAGAGAGTGCTTAGAGGAAGGATAGCCTTAAGATCAAACTAAGTACTTAGAAACCTAAGATTAGCGCCTTATTTGAAGTTATACACCTATTCTGGCGCCAGAGAGTGAGTTTGAGTGTGAAGAAGTGAATGTCTGCACCTTGAAGGGGATACAAAGGGAAGATGATGCACCTTGATGGGTTGATGATGGAAATTTGCGTTTTGGAGCTAAATGTGCGCCTTGAAGGAGATAGTGCATAGAGGTACAATGAATCTTCCGGAGAACATGGATAGACAACTAAGTCTCCAACTTGAGTCTTCTAAGTGAATTGGATAATGAAGAGAGTCTAGTCATTTTGGGCGCTAGTATCAGGATGAATCATCCAAAATGGGTGCCTAGAACTAGAAGGCGCCAATGCATGAGTTCAAGGATCCTCCATTGGAGCGCCTAGCCCAGATGGCTATAGATTGAAAGTTTTAAAGCTAAGTGATGTCTCTTACGTGAATTCCTAGCCCAGGTGCATGTGTTGGGAAAAACTCTTTGGCTCTAGCGCCTAGAATTGGGAGCTTTGTAAGATGCACCAATTGATGAAACATTTCCATTTTGCGCCTAGAATAGAACTCTCTCACATAGTTGAAATTGACTTGATAGAAGGAGATAAGTCTTAAGGACTAGTTTGGCGCCTCACTTGCCTATCTCACCTTTGAAATGTGCTTTGGTTGATGATCATCATTGATGGAACCTAGTGAAATGTAAAGCTATTTGCATCTCCAGAGGATCAAAATTGGATTAGGAGATCATCCTTGCAGTTGAGATTGACAGAGAAGTGTTAAAGGAATCACTTCAAATGGGCGCCTAAGCTAGTTGAGGCGCATATCAATTCCACTGTAACTCCAGACTGACGCTTAGGATCCAGTCATCTCCTAAGGCGCAGTTCCATTCACCCATGACCTTGCTTGGCGTCTAAAACTTGGAAACTCCTTTGGACAGCTCCTGTTGCGCCTAGAAGATGAGTTTGGGATATCAACTTGCAAAAGGCTTAGAAACTCTTCAAAGATGTTAGGCACAATCCCATGGCACTGGAGCTCAGTTTTGGCGCCTTCAAGGAATAGCACATGAAGGAACTTGGGAGGTCAGGTGCTTGTAAAAGGGAACACCTTGGAACATCTTCCAGGGGTTGAAGTAGTAAGAAAACATCAAGTGAGTCTAGGCGCACACCCTTGTGTGAACAGTTTAGCTCTGGCGCCTAGCCACAGAGTGAGCCAGAAGAAGTAGTTTGGACATTAGAAGATAGGCACTCATTCTACAATGAAGCATTCCACCTTCCTAATCAACAAAGACAAAGGAAGCTAAGGCGCACCTTCTACTTGTTTCCACCTCCAGAATGCGCCTAACCTTGAAAGGGGGTTCAAAGATGTTTGTTAGACCTTTTCACTCAAGGCACTCACCTTAGGCGCACTTTCTAAGTCCTTGTCACTTCAAGGAAACACCTAGTTTGGAAGGCGCTTGCCCTGTTCTCCACTCCTTTCAATTGGCGCCTAGAACACAGAATGCATGAAAGGAGCGCCTAGACTCCAGAGGGCTGATTTGGGCGCCTAGCATTTAAAACACTTTCATAATGATGATGTTTTGGCGCCTACTCTTGGAAACAATCCAGAGCATCCATAAACTCTAATTGGCACCTAATGTTGACAAGGCGCAACTTCAGGAGGAGGTCACCTCAACTTGGCACCCAAGTCAGAAAAACCTATAAATCCTTCAAATATGCGCCTACCTTGTGAGGTGATGAGTTGAACATTCCAAATCTTCAAATGTTGCTCAAATAAGGAAGACATTGTAACATCAAGGCTTCAAGGCCTGTCCTTGTATTTCCATTGAATGAGTTGTACTTCATGCTATTGAAAGCATTTTCCATGTAATAAGACATTGCAAGTTGATTGAATCAAGTAACAAGACAAGTACCCAACTCTAATGTTGTTTCATTCAAATAGTTATCTTGATGTATATCTTTATGTTATTGAAGTAGTTGATGAATTGTTAGCAAGTAAAAGTGTTTAAGTAAGGAAAATTTTTCGTAGAACTAGTTGGGTATCTTACACTTACACCATGCCTATCCATCAAACATCACAATGCAATCAAAATCCTAACAACATGCCCATGATCCAAGATCAAGTGCAATCATGCAAAGATATTATCAATCACAAGCCTATTAAGAATGAACTAGAGTCTTCTAGTACCATACTTTTCCATCAAACACCATCATGTAATCCATGGCCTATCAAGCCTATCAAAGAAAATGCAAACATCCTATGTAATACAATCAGACTTTAAATATTTGAAGTAGCCATCTACAAATATCCATTCAAAAGTGGATTTATAATGCAAGTATGGACGCCATCAATAAAAAAGATTTGTATTAACCAAATATCCATATACGCATACATCAATATCTGTCGATATAAGTATAACATATATACAAAATAGCCATATAGGCTTACAAGAATGCCATATAGGCATACAATGTCAACTATGTACAATACAAAATATATGTCCACAAATGCCATATAGGCATACAACAGAGGAACACAATAAAAAGTCATTCCCCTCTAGCTGGTGAAGAGAATAAATCACGAGCAGCCTTTGATCTTCTAGGGGATGGAGACATGCATGTGGGTGGTCTACTACGAACCCGAGGGCTACTTCTCCTATTTAGTTCTTCCTGCACCTTTACCTGTTACAAAAAAAAGTATAGATATTAATATATAGAAATTACATGTTATAAAAAAATGAAACATTTAACAAAATAATCACTTACCGCTAACATATAATCTGTCTGCTCGCTTGCCTCAGTAGCAGGAAAAGGCCCTGGTGATGTCATGTCCTATAGAAACCATCCAGATAGAAATTAAACTTCAAATCAATAATCTTTTGATTTTTCAAAAATAGACAACTATAACAATGAATGTAAATTGAAATTTACTAATCTGCCTCATACCCCTGTCAATGCCATAGAGCTATGAATCGCAGAGGCCACACCCTGCTCCATTGCCCTATGAACATGGGGAGGTGTATCCGCAGCCTGCATCATCTGGAAATAAAACAACATTATTCAATTACGAAAACTATAATAGTGATGCAAATCATGGCTCCTAACATACACACACGCTCATCTAAACATGGAAGTACACACAATAAAACACACAAATCACATACAAAAATTTAGTAAGTACAATTCATTCATTAAACTATTTATTTTACTACCTCCGTAAAGCTTTGAAGTCCACCACCGCTGGCAGGTGTTGCCATGAAATCTACAGTGTTAACCTATTCAACATCCAAAATCAGAAATTAGAATACCATTCATATAACGATGCTATTCACATGTAATATTTATAATTGTTTACTAGTTACATACCTCGACAGTAGATGATCTAGTGAAAAATGTAGGTGGAGAACCACTGAAAACTGCATCGACGCTATGACCCTGAAATTTCATTAAAATCATCAATTTAAATTAGTTAATCTTGTATTTCAAAAATAAAATTTAATAAATTAAATTCAATAAACTTGCTAATATTTACCTGAGTATCAAGGCCGAAAGTCTCACTCAGGAGGGTATCTGTCATCGCCATCTGCTCAGCTGCAGATGTAGCCTGTGCACCTGCGTCCTGACTGTCCATGGGGTCATAACCACAGGCTGACCCGCAAGCCTGGCAAGTATGCGGTGGGACCCTACTCCTCGCACTATCTCCCAACCCACTCTGTGTTGCAGGATCGGCATGCTCTATGATGCTCTGGGTCAAGGCACTAATCGACCTCAATGTATCAACCTCAACACTCTCCTTCACAATGGAAGGAATAGAAACATGCTCGTGGGCTGGTCTGCTGATTACTCGTCTCACTACCCGCTGTGGGTCAAGACGTGCCCCTGGTCTATCCTGTGCTGAGCCCCCACCTCTACCCTGGAAGTCCCGCATATCAAAATAGTTTGGCACTTTATTGAGGACAAACTCGGAGTAGAGTTTCCTCAAAAAGTATTGCGGGACCTCATTGTTATTGCATGGAGGATGGTCAAAAACCATCCACCACCTCTGCCCGAAATTGTCCCTTATCGCTTGGTTGTTGCACCAATGGATAGGGAACCTCTTGCATGTAATGGGTGGAGGTTGATTTGTTTGTGGGTTTGTGAAAATTGAACACAAGTCTACTTTTGTAATTTGTAATTTTTTGACATCTTGGTATGACAATTTATCTGCATAGTAATCTCTAAACTCTCTCTTTTTATCGGTCCAACTAGTTATTTGCTTGCTAATTGAATTTACATTTGATAACATAGACTCAAGAGATTCGGCAAGCGTGGACCTATGCAAGGTTGAAGTGGAAGGATCTTTCAACCTTGCAATTATATCTTCAATTTGTTTTTTGTTGTTTTCAATTTCCCCCATTATATTATCTTGTGTTCCAGGGGCATGTCGAGGAATGAATGGAGGAGGTTGTTGTTCTGCAGGTATTTCTTCCTCAAGATTTTGTGGATTTTGAGGAGGAGGAGGAGGTGCATTAACATTTCCTACAATTAATAAAATATGCATCAAAAATCAACACAAAACCTACCTATTTAGGAAGAAATTCAAACAAAAAAACAAAGATAACTCACCCCTTTGGCGTGCTCGACGTCGCGGCGGCATTTCGGCGATGAATCGACAAATCTTTTGTGTTGAACGGTGTTTTGTAGAACGCGAGCGCGTTTTTGAAGGGTTTTAAGCCGCGGGCGGAGGAAAAACTCACAATGAAATAAAATAAAATGAAATGACAGCGTTTTTTTTACATATATAAAGCGCTTTATAACGCGAGCACGTTATAACGCGCTCGCGTTATGGCTCGGCAATGACGAGCCTTAGGCTTGTCATTGCCAAGCCATAACGCGAGCGCGTTATAACGCGAGCGCATTATAACGCGCTCGCGTTATGCCTAATTTTTTTTCAAAATTTTTTGGCCACTTTTTGGCCCCCCATCTTTTTGCACTTACCCATAGTAGAATGTCAAAAACCTAACCTTGGTCTAGTAGTGCAGTCTTCTTCTACCCATCCTCTAGTTGATCATCACCCTCATATGCCATCAAAAACCATACATGATTTCCACTCCCTTCTCTGCTTTACTCATTACATTTTTTGTGTTAATTAAACCTCTATTGTACACTCAATTATTTGAATAAATGAAAAATATATTAAATACTTATTTTAGTGCTAGAAATTTAAAGTTTTTAGATAAATAAACATATTAAATTATTAAAAGTAAAACATCATAGTCAATGTTTATTTTTAGTTACATAACAAAGTCATTGAGTTCACCTTGTAATACCTACCATATGTAATACATTCTAATGCCACTCCATAGCCCCCCACAAATAAACATAAGTGTTACTATATTACTAAATGAGAATGCCACTTAATCTTTTGTTTGGTCAAGTCAACAATAGCAGCAGACTATAATATGGTTGACAAAAAATAATTATAATATAGTCCCAATAGCTTTTCCAATGAATTTTTGCCACAACATGACTTTCAATCTATTAAAATTGTAAATGTTCATTTACTACTCAATTGAACTTTCAAATATTATTTTTTAATAAATAAAAAATACTCCATAGCCCTCCACAAACAAACAAAATATTCTACTATAATTTCAATGGTAATGCCTCATAATCTAGTCGGACTAAATATATGTTTGACAATGTTTTTTTAAACATAAACTCATGAGGGTCAAACAAATAGTCTCATTGCATACATCATTCGTGTTATACCAAGGTCAAAAGAATAATTTAGGAACAAACAAAATTGAAAATAAATAATATTAATTTTTCATAGAGTATAAAATTATTTTATGGGATTGAAAAATATGATTAAAAAAAATAGTACTTGTAAGTGTAATTTTAGTAAATTTTAAAGAGAACAAAAATAAGTACTAAAGATAGAGTATATAAAAATAAATTATATATTTTGATGCTTCATGTCTTATCATATCTAAAAGTTTATCATAAGGTTGTTTCTTTTTAAATTTTGAAGAAGGAACAATGTGAATGAAAGAGAAAATCCTTCAAGTGCAGTGCACTATGGAAGTCAAGTCTTTGGGCAGATGTTGGCAAAGATCAAATGTCTCTGAAAAGAACAAGGCCAAGCATCTTTGATCCTCATAAGTCATGAAGATCTAGAGAAAGTTATATGAGTCTTTGAAGAGGAAAAAAATTGCTCCCTAATCTCATAACAAAGTGATCATCAATTTTAAGCTCCATCGAACAAATCTAACGAGTGCTCATGAGGAATATGATGATCTATATCTATGCAAAGGGGATGTGAACAAATGTAAATCTATGCCAAAGAGAGCCTCAAATTGCAATGTAATTGGAGCATTTTGTAACCTAGAGGTTGGATGATCCCATTCTCAAAATGAAGATATGTATTGTAGTACTACTAAAGCTTCAAGAAAAAGGTTTCTGAGGCTCTAACCATTTGGACTATAAATAGGCTCTATATATCTCATCTCAAATATCCTTATTTGTCTCCTTTATAGAAAGATCTCATGCATGAATTGAAAAATTATGTGGAAGAAACAGGTGCATGACAATGCCTACAAGACTAGAAAGCCTAGAAAAAACAATACACTTCTCATCTTTTTACCTTGATCTCCTCAATTATAAAAATCAATGTGAAAATATGATCAGTTAGGGTGAAATCAGGCCCGCCGTTCACGTCTTCGTCCTACAATTTGTCATTTGCTTGTGACTTTTACATGCATAGTCAAAGAGGAATTTGAGGTTCTGTACTGGCCATCTAGAAGTGACTGTTACAGTGTTCGGCGTAAGGTTAAGACCAATCTTTAAAAAGTTGGAAGACTAAAAAATTGTAGGTGAGTGGGGTGCGAAAATGAAATCCATGGTGTGGCTTTGGCTGCTTGTTTTGGGAGGATGGAGGGTTACCAACACAGAAAGCAGCGGATGCCCTTATGATTTCACAGTGGCGTCCCGCATGATACCGCCTTCTTGCTACCAAAACAACACGGAGCTGCTCACCGGCCAAGGAGCCTGCTGCTGGAACGCCTTCGCTTCCTTTGTCTTTGCAATCTCCCGCTATGCCAATCAGACAGGGGAACTTCTCCTGGACGATGCGGGTTCGAGTCTCTGTACCGACGAATTTGTGCGCTACGTCCGCTCAAGGGGACTGGTCCCCTCCAGCTACTTCAACGGCAGCAATTCTTCTGCCTGTCCGATCGATCACCTCACCTTCACTGCCAACGCAGGGCCATGCAGGTACGCCACAATGGCCCAATTATGGGATACCGTCGACCTTCGCAACGCCTCCAGGGCCTGCAACGGCCCCAATCTCAAAAACCCCGACGCCTGCGGTAACTGTCAAAACAATGTCATAGAGAAGGCCATGCAACTCTTAAATATAACGGATTCCAAAGAGTTCGTTCCCTGCGGGATAGCGGTAACGGTTGGGTTATGGGGGCCGAATCCTCAAGAAACCCTCTTCGATTCATTTGTTCTCTGCCTTACGCAGGTGCTGCAGAACGTCGGCAACCTCGGCACCTCCAACCTCATCCCGTCGCCGCCACCGCCGGCGTCGTCGACGACGATCATCAACAACACTAGTGGCAGCGGCGGCGGAGGAAAGACGAGGCGGGTTCTAATCGGCATAAGTGCGGAGGTCGCAGCAGCAGGAGCCATTATCATCGTAGTGCTGATGTTGCTTTTCGTGGCAAAGATGAAGAAACTCCGCCGCTCCAACGAGGAATCCACTGCTGGATGCACGGAGGAGGATTTGACGGGGACCAAAACCCATCTTCCGACTGAGGGTTTGTACATATTTGCCAAGCGCGAGATTCGCCAGGCGACGGCGGGATTCGACCCCGGGCGCGTGCTCGGCCAAGGCGGCTCCGCCAAAGTATACCTCGGCAACCTCCCAAGCGGTAAACTGGTGGCAATTAAGCGGATAATAAATCTGCAGAAGCGGGCCCATTTTTACCAAGAAGTGGAGCTTCTATCGCGCCTCCGCCACCCCAATCTGACAGCGCTTCTGGGCTACTGCAACCACAAAAACGACCATATTCTGGTCTACGAATACATGGCCGGGGGCGACCTAGGGGACCTGCTTTACCACTCCCCCGACGGTCACGTGCTGCCATGGAACACCCGCTTACGGATCGCACTGGACTGCGCCGAGGGGCTGGCGTATCTCCACCTCTTTCCCGAAGGGGCCATCATACACCGTGACGTGAAGCCCACGAATATTCTGTTAAACGAGGCGGGGCAGGCCAAGCTGGCGGACTTTGGCGTTTCGAAGCTCCTCGCCGCCAACTTCACGCACGTTACCACGGAAGTGAAGGGCACCACCGGATACTTGGACCCGGAGTATTTTTCCGTCGGGCACCTGACCGAAGCCAGTGACGTGTACAGCTTTGGCGTGGTTTTATTGGAGCTCATTTCCGGGCAGAAGGCCATTATCAGCACGCCTTCCGGTGGGGCAGAGTCTATTGTCTACGCCACTCATGTCTTCAATAGCAGAGCGGAGCGTGACATCAGAAATCTGGTGGACCCCAGAATTTCAGATGATGACGTGGAGGCTCACATGGAATCGATTGAGATTGTGCTGCAAATTGCGAGTGGATGCGTTCGGCCTTACAGGTCCGAGAGACCTTCCATGGTGGAGGTGTTGACCGCGCTCACTGAAGCGTGGAACATTGCCTTATCACAAATTAACGATGTACAGGAAAGTTGTCAACTTTAACTGTAGGTGATATTATTTATCATGATCTAAATCGTAAAATATCAGTTGCTTTGTAGTCAAGATTTAGCCCGATTGGTTATTAAGTAGCGCCAATGGCCACTTGACCCGGGATCAAATCTTAATAGAGTAGCACAATATATTCTATGAAAAGACTCTTACCCAAAAAAGGACACACTAGGGAATCCGTCACGACGAATGTCTGCTAATGAAAAGAATATTACAGTTGTTCCTTGTTTCCTCTCGTCGCAATTTTTTGATCGCTATTAAATTTAATAATATTATATTTTTATTTTTTTAATTGAATAATACATATATCAAATCGCTAATCACTACAAAAAGATTCAAAATCAAATTGGAAGAACAAAATGTGATTGACGTGTTGTTTCTTCAATTAAAAATATCCTAACAATGATAACATTAAGAAACAAGCAGCAAGTTCTAAAGACAATACAAGCATACTTCACCAAATGTTTTGGTCATTGGTACGATCCTTCTTGTTTCCCTCGCAATTCCCTCTAGAGGAGGGCCCCCATCAAGAAGTTTGGGATCCCAATAAGAAAGAGCATCATCATCTTATTTTTTCTAGAGTGAAGGAGATAACCAAGCCCAAGGCGGGGAATTTACCTTGTTCTAGGACCCCCAAATGTCGGGCTTGCATAATCATGGTCAAAGGCACTATTATCACGAATGTGAGAAAAAAACAAAAAAGTATTGACTATTGGGTGATTGTAAGAATGGCACTTACCACAACCTCCATATCTATTTGCATGAGAGGTATTGCCTTAAACAGTGTTTGGAATTAGCTTTGGAGCTTAAATTTGAACAATAACAATTTTGTCAGCAGCAATTTATAACTTTGTGATTAAAAATTCTAGTACTTATTTGTTTTTATATTAGAAAAGAAACTTCAACATGAAAGATTTGTAAAATCTAGTTGAACTATATCGGCAAGAGATCATAATCCCCCAACAAAACTATTATAAATTGAAAGTTTATAGCTTTAAAGGTGAATTCACTTTCAGATCAATTGAGTGTGAACACTACTAGAAAAGATGCTCATGAACTCAATACTAAAAAAGATGTTTTAAGGTTTCTACATGCAAGATAGAAAGGGTTAGAAATCTCCATATGCCTAAGTCTATCACCTATTGGAAGATGTGGATAAAACAAACACCAAAGATGATGACCTTTCTATAGTTCTATGATGGTTTTCTAGATTTTAGAAATCATCAAGCCTTAGTGCTAAGATATTTAGTTGTCTTTAAATATCTTCCTCTGAGTGGGTGTTGGGAATATATTTCATATGCCCTAAAATGTAAAATTTTCTAAGGCTAGTCCCCCCTCTATGTTGCCTTGGCCTTACTTTGCCCATCATTAATAATTGATTAAATATTTCCTTCAATGGCCCCCCTTGGTCAATTTTGTGCTTGGTGGTGTGTTTTGCCTCTCCTCATACTTTGTCATGTGCCTAAATTCTAAAAATCTTAAAAAAATTCTAAGTACGAGGGTGTTTGGGTTAGTTTTTGGCTTTGGACAAGTTTTTAGGTTTTCCCTTACCTTGATACCTTTTCCCTCTGTTCCCTGTTCCTCGAACCCCCACTTCTTTACGCATAAGAGTTTTAGGTTTTCTTATGTCAGCATCCCTTTCATCCTTTTTCCTCCAAGTCTTATTTCCTCATTTCCCCTTGTTATGTCGTAAAATGTCCCCCCTAGGACTTTTACCTCCTAAGTTTAATTCTCAAGTCCCTTGTTTTGCATCTTGCATGTTCATTTTGACTCCCAGAAGAAAATGGCCTGAAACCCATGTCAAATGGGGCTTAAGGGACATTGTTACACTTGACCCTACCCTGGAATAGGACTTGAGGACATGGGGCTCGCGCCCTTGTCCTGCCCTATTTCAAGCAAGTCCCAAATTTGAGTGTCGGTTATGTGACCATTAGAAGGTTCCGTTGCCGACATCTTAAGTTTGAATTACAAAATTTGTAGCGGGAATGTGTTTAGTTGCATATATAGCATGTTTAGGGTTTCATTTGTAAACTAGTAGATGATTAGAAACTTTGGTGAACTTATGATTTTAGAGCATTCAAGATATTCATTGTTGCAGAGTAGACTATTGTTGTTGTGTTTGTGATTTTAGATCTAGCTTCACCTCCTCATGTGTTGAAGGATTTTCATCTACATGTGAGCTACACCTCCGAGGTGATATCTATTTGTGTTTGAATTATTTATCAATTTGTTTTTGCCTCTATCCCGCAGGGATACACACTCTTTATCTGACAACGGTGTTTAGAAGACTTGAATGTCCTTCTAGGGCTTGACTAAGGCAAGCTCCTAAACACCACAACCCCCAACCACACTCGTTGTGATTGTAGGTTACATGTATCAAATTTTGTAGAGTGGAGTTGCAGAGGAGGGTTGCAGAAGATAAGGATTCCAGATCTGGCGGAAAGAAGTTGCCTAGAGAACTTTCGGGACAAGGGTGCTAGTGCTAGTGTCCTCCAAGGTTGCAGACACACAAATCTTTGTGATAGTGATAATCATCATCTGAAGGAGTCCTGACATCCTGAAGAATATCTCGCCTTGGACCTAGGCGTGAGTGCTAGTGTCCTCCGCATCTTCCGCGATAGAAACAGACAGAACAGTGATCATCAGTGTCATAAGGAGACCAAAAATCCCTGAAGAAAATGGTACATTGGACTAGGGTGTGAGTGCCAGTATCCCCATGCATTCGGCATCATGAACTTCAAAAAATGGTCAGTAACTACTCTCTATCTACTGTCTTGGTCTGCGAGCATTTATCATAATTTATCTGTTTGCTTCTGATTTTGCATAATTAGGGTTTTAAGCATATTTGAGCATTAAATTAATACATTAGTTGATAATTTCTGAGTTTCCACAGTGTTACAAGTGACACCCAACCTATAGGTGAATCCTCTTGCAAAAGGTGTGATTCAACTCAGTTGAAATGCCCTTGAATGTTTGTAGTGAAAGAAGGATTTAACCGACACATCCATTAAACCCGTCTTCCCTCTTTTCCCACAAAACACCCCTAAGTCTCAATTTCATGGGCTTTTGGGATTTCCTTTACTAGCATCCCTTCCCGTGACTTCCAAACCCTGATCACTTCTTTCCCTTAGGCCATTCAAATTTCCCTTCCCCCTTTGCTTTGATCCTAAAGGATTTGATATCCTCAAGTCCCAATGGGTTTTCATGACTTCCTTCTCTGCTTTTGTTTGTATTAGGTATTCCAAAGTCCTTATTCCTAAATCCCTTTCCTTGCTGGCATTGGGTACATGCATAAATGTTAATCCCCACTTCCCCTTTTGTTGGTAACAGATATTCCTAGGACTTGGTCCTGTTTCCCCTTCAAAGTCATTCTTGGACTTCTAAACTTCTTCATTCCCCTTTCCAACTTGCATGGAGTTTCCCTAAACCTTGAACCCCAAAGAGCTTCCAAGCTTTCATTTTTCCAATGTTGTCATATTAGGTATTCCAAAGCCATGAACCCTAACCCCTCTTAATGCAAGTTATTCTCAAGACCGAGGAATTTATTCTTCCTTTAACCTTTTCTTCCCCATGGTACTCAGTATCAAAAAGCCCAATTCCCTGGTCCCCTCTTTCATCTTACACAAATTGGTATGCAAAACTTTGAACCCCTGATGTTAGATTTCTAGAGTTTTTTTTTCCATGTATGCTCCCTTTAGAATGGAAAACCTTGGACCCCCACTGTTTGGAAGCAAAAACCCTATCAACTTCCCTGCACTTCCTAGGATGCCAAATTAATGTTCAAAATTGGCTACAATGGATTTGTATAGCCATACAAATCCTACCAAATTCCATAGAGCCCCTCAAAGGCACAAATCCACACACAAGGCCATGAGTTGATGATGAAAATGTGCATGGGAAACTAAGTGCCATAAATGAAACCCTAGTGTTTGTAGGTCTACAAATAGGTATTAGGCTACTCTTCTAACATGGGAAGAACATTTTTTCTACCCATGTCATCCAACACCAGACCCAAGGAGGATTTTCATGTAGATTGTTATGTTGGTGCATTTAATGCTTTGATTGGAAATAAAATCTTGCAATCCCTGACAAGACAAGCAAAGTGTAAAGTAATTAAATGTTGTAAATACAAGAACAAAATATATTTTAAGCATTGTTCATTGAGCCAATTTTTTTCCCTAGTTGCTGAGAGTATATTCTAGGGGATCAATCATTGTATGTGTAGCATTGTAATGAAATGATATTGTTTGTATGGGTTGTAAGTGTTGGAGTAGCCAAGATCAAACACTTCCACAAATGAATATGCAAGATAACAATGAAAAAACTATCATACAAATGAATTAACAAAGTGAAGCTTACAAAGTACTAGGCTCCTTACATATGTAGGACACAGAGGATAGAAGGTAGGATTGCAAGACTGATTACCACTTTAATGTGGTGAGACATGTGGGCACACTTGGGACAAGTGTGAGGACACATGTAGTGCACTCATGAGGTGAGACCAAAAACAAAGTCTCTAAGTGAGATTAAGCACTAGTGTGAATAGGATCAACTAGCTAGGAGATTAACTAGTTACGTAAAACCACTTCTCACACTAACACCCCCTTTAAGGGATACTTAGGGAGAAAGCTAAACACTAAAAAATTACAATAACATAAAAATCTCATTCCTCAAATGTGAGTATGAGAGAAGTATTTATAGAAATACTCAAGAAGAGTCCTATCATATGACAACTAGATGAGTTACTGTGAAGGAGACAAAGTAAAACAAGGCTTGATAATAATAGAAGATGCTTTCTATGAACATGATACATGTGGGTGAGAGAAGATGATCATCACAGTTTGACATGTGTACAATTCAACACCTAAGCAACCTTATCCTATGCATTTAATAAACCTAGGATAATGAAATAGATATGCAATAATGTTATGCACTCTAACACCCCTCCATAAGCACAACTTAGGTAGGTAGTGATAATGATTATGATGGGTCTAGGAAACTAGGCTTGATGAGGTACCCATGTACAAACAAGTCACTCACAAGAAGAGACAAGGAAAAAACCCCGTGGGAAATAAAAATCTTTCCCAAAATAGAGAAAGTGAAGCATATAGGAGGGGGCTCTCTTCCCCTAGTGGTGGATTGATGGTTGTTGGGTGGCCTATTGGTGGCACCACTAGTGAAGGTGGCAACTAGGTGGAGTTGAGGTGGAGGTGGGGCAGCTTTTTTTGTTTTATTAAATAAACTTAAAAAATGTTATTATGTGTTAAAAAAACATTTAATTTTTTTTTTTGGTGGGGTTTACCCCCCATGTAGCTCCCAAAGGTGGTTGCAAGGGTAGTACCCCACACACCCCTCTTAAAAAGAAGCGGCAAGGGTGTGTGGGGCCCCACCACTGTCACCTCCCTACCATGGCAAGGGGGTACATGGTACCCCACACCCCCCAACAAGCCTTTGTTAAATTTGAAACATTTTTTTAAAAAAATGTTGGGATGCATTATACAAATGCCCAATTTTTCTATAAGTAATTTTTTTATGAAGTGTAATAAAAAATATTTTTTTACACAATACTATGTAGGGTCATACGACCTAAAAAAAGTGCCTCCGCTACATCTACTTTGATTTCAATAATTTTGACAATTGATTTAGGGGTTTTTGGCCACTTAGGATGCAATGGAACTATCCATTCAACTCCAAAATGCTCCAAAAAAAGGTTGTTTGCTTGTAGCAAAAAGCAAACCCTCAAACTGAAAGGAAACTAGGTGTGTGGAAATCGCTTCCTACACTAATCTAATGAGGAGAGATGAGTGCAAATTCTTTTTAACCTTTACAATTACAGAATGTTAATCACAACAATGGAGATATTGTAGCAATACACAAAACAAGAATATAAGACAAAAGAAGAGAGAGACAAGATATAACGTGGGGAAAACCCTTATCGGGTGAAAAACCCCACACTCCAAAACCTGCACAATATATTATCAAAACTGTAATGGTTGACAATGCACTTGCAATGCAAGCTCTCAGGAGTCTTCGACACTCGTATCTAGAGACAATCCAATAGCATAACAGTACCTATCAATCACATTCTACATCTCCTCTCAAAAGCACCTGTTTATAAAGAAGTTACAAGGCAAAAATGAGCCTATCTTGAGATGGGCATCCAACATGGCCTCATGGCCCAAAATCCATGCCTAGGGACACTTGTCCAACACTCTAGGATGTTCATGACACTTGTCATATCATCCCATCCCAAAGAAAGTCACCTATTCCCAAGTTGGGTTATGACAGATGCTCATACGACTCTTACGACTATCATAGAATCCGTCATAACTGTCATATCTTATAGCTATAAGAGAATCTATCATACACAGGCTAAAAATAACATATTCTCTTACAACATGTCATAACCCTCCTTGGGGTGCCCAAAGATGTCTTCTTCCAAGATGCCTTGTGACACATATCTTCACTTGTCATAGAATCTTCCATTTACGACTCTTACGTGTCATAGATTTGTCATAGGAATCTGTCATAACCATTTTGGTCAATATTCCCTTACACATTATCCAAGATGCCGACACATGGAAAAATATTCCTACCTTTAAGTGGGCAACCTATCTCCTCATGTGAGGACAAATTTACATGTGTTCACCTTCCACGTAGGATGACACATCACCGTGCCAACTCCCACAAGATGACAATAAGGATTTGCATCCTAATTACAATAATAGGCAATAAATAAATAAATACAATGAAATAATACAAGGAATTACCAAGGTTGAGACACCTTAATTCCCAACACAAACAAAAGTTTAGAAATAAATGTAAATGAAAAACATAAAATGGCAAACAAAAGGTGCTCGTTAGGGTTTTTGGATGCTGCAAACTCAATGGAAGTGTCAAAATCATTCCAAGATGCCTTGAACATGTTGTTTTCCAACACGAGCCTCTTGAAACCTTTGTTCTTCTTTGGACACGAACAAGCTCCTTCTCACCCTATGGCTTTGATACCATGTTGGAGTAGCCAAGATTAGACACTTCCACAAATGAATATGCAAGATAACAATGCTAAAATTATCATACAAATGAATCAACAAAGTGAAGCTTACAAAGTACAATAGGCTCCTTGTATATGTAGGGCAAGGAGGAGGAGAGAAGGTAGGATTGAAAGACTGACTACCCCTCTAATGTGGTGACACAAGTGGGCACACTTGGGACAAGTATGAGGACACATGTAGTGTACTCATGAGGTGAGGCCAAAATAAAAAGTCTCTAAGTGAGCTTAAGCACTAGTGTGAATAGGACCAATGGTGTAGTCACGGTTAGGAGGGTCCACAAGGTGAACTATCCAGGTTGTGCATCTAGAGTAAACACAATGGAAACAACTCAAAGATCTAAAGCAAATGCAGATTCAGTCATTCAGTATATCATAGAATTTAAATACAAATTGGCCAGCAACATGTGAGCTTACAATTAGGGCTCACAGGCCTGATTTCATAGTTACAAAATATTCACAAGATATAGCTTTGAAGCTCCTTCACGAGAAATTCAAACTATCAACTATAAACTAATGATCAACTACTTTCCTAGGCATCTAATACATCAATATATATCATCTCTGGAACATATGATTCCTCCGCATCAGCCAAGGAAGATCACAAACTCCAATGAAGAGTTGTAGCATGTGTACATGGATAGGTCAGACCTAATTGAATAGAACTCCTCTGCAAATGAATGGAATGGTGTGCGGATCTCAGGGAAGGTCAGCCATGAACCAAACAACATTGAATAATGTGTCATTTAGCTCCGCAAGTCATGAAATTCTCTGCAAGTCTTCTCCTTTAGCTAATTGTTTGAGACTATCAAGATGCTCTGTTATGAGAAAATAGTTGATCCTCAGATAGCGATATCTTTCCAGTACCTGATCCAAATGATCTAAGATTTGGATATGTTGTGCATGAATGTGTCTAGATGCTAAGTCCAGCTCTGCAAGGTCTAAGATGCAACTGTGGTAGAATGTGGACCAAAATACTGAGACTTCTACTGATTGAATTGAATTAGAAAATGAAAAGAAACAACCTGAAATGCAAATGTTTTTGGTTGATGCAAGATTGCTCTTGAACCAGGGATGCTCCTGCATCAAACATCTGGGGTTATTAAAAAAAAAGTGAGTCCATCACTTTGCTAGGGCCAGAGGAAAACCAAGATGGTCCACCTCAGCCTGAGAAATCCATAATGAATCTTCTTCCGGTCTGCCTTTCCACTTCACAAGGTATTCTTTGTACTGTCTTCCTCTGGTGTTGCGTCCAAATTTGCTATCCAGAATGCCTTCAATATGCTCTGGTACTCATTGTGGTAACTGCTTCTTCAAGTCTTCTTTGATGTTGTCACTAAATTCTACTTCATGATACTGATATAGGTCTACAATGTTGAAAATAGGTGATATACCCAATGTCTCTGGTAACTGTACTTCATATGCATTTCTTGAATCAAACTTTCTGAGTATCCTACAAGGTCCAAACTTCTTCATCTTCAACTTGTTATATGTCCCAACTAGCAATCTTTCTTTTCTCAAATATACCATCACTTCATCTCCAACTGCAAATTCCTTATGTCTCCTCTTCTCATCTTCTTACTCCTTATACTTACTGTTCATCACCTCCAAATACTCATTCACTTGTTTATGCATTGTTTCCATGTGTCTTGCAAATTCTTTTGCTTCTGCACTCCTCTTTTCTTCCAAACCAATGTCTCTCAACTCTGCAACTCCTCTAGGGTTAGTTCTTGTCACAATCTCAAATGGTGTTCTTCTGGTACTCATATTCACTGAATTATTATATGCAAACTCTGCTTGTGAAAGAATCAAATCCCAATTTCTTGTTTTCTCTCCAACCAAACATCTCAACAAGTTCCCCAAACTCCTATTCACTATCTCTGTCTATCCATCAGTCTGTGGATGAAATGTTGAACTAAACTTCAAATCTGTCTTCATCTTCTTCCAAAGTGTCTTCCAAAAGTATCAATGTGTAATCAAAGCTAGGCTATAGCAATGGGAGAGTACAACAATGGTGGTTTAAGAGACAAAATCCTAAGGAGTACAAAAATGACAAAGAGGAGGTGGAAACACACAAGGAGATGGAAAATGAGGATCATAATGACATAAGAGGGTTGTAAGGGTTTGTACAAGGAAAGGCATATGGGGACAAGGTGTATGTAGAAATGGACTAGGGAAATGAGGATAATAATGGCTATGGGAGATGAAAAATGGGCAGCATGGTAGTATTGAGAGAGAGAGAGAGACCCACAAAAGAGATAGGGTAAATATGTAAAAGGCTCTAAATCAAGGTTCTAAAGGCTTCAAAGAAAAACTCCAACAAGACTCCAATAGCTCCAAAGCTCCAAGAGGTGATGCAAGATGATAGCATGCAAGGACATCAATATTAACAAATGGATAAGATTGTGATGGATGAAAATGAGAAATAGGAGGGCTTATTTATAGGTTTTTAGACGGATTTTGGGCAAGGGAAGGATAAAAAACATAGTAGGTGTTCATTAATGAGTCTCATATTAAATTTTTGTCGCAAAATAAGCAAAATACAACCTTGCTATTTTGCTTGCTTAGTAGGGGTGCAATAAATAATGTGAATGTATTTTGATGATAGGAAGCTCATATTTCTAGGAAAGGCTAAGGAGATCAAGAAGAAGCACAAGGAAGTGATTTTATGTCTTTGTGATCCATGAGGTATGATATATAAGGGGAACAAGTGGAAGGGTTCACAACACATGGAAGACGGCACACAAAAATTAAATGATGGGTGGGAGGATCAATATCAAATGGGAAAGGTAAACAAGACTTATACAAGGAGTAAAAACACATTCAAAAGGGGACACATAAGCACATAGGGATAAACAAAGGAGCACAAGGCTAAACTAGGTGTGAACAAGGCTAAACAAGGGATAAAAACATAAGTGAAAGGGAACACCTAAAATGAGTGCAAAACATAGTAAAACAAGTTGTAAGGTGTGCATTTTTTGTTATTACAAAGGGCATATATCCTCCTCACATTAGACAACAAATACTTACACAATGGTTAAAGTGATCCTTCATGGAGCCCTAAACTATACATTGTTGGTAAAAGTAGCTTTCCATAAGCTTGACATCATGTCTCTTAGTTAAAGTGACTTTACACGAGTCTTATACCACTAATGGTTAATGTGATCCTCCATTGATCCTACACTACTAACTAATCATGGATTGTATCCTTGATGGGGGTAAATGCATCAAAAAATCCATGATTGCCACATACAACATTATCACCTTAAACTTCTACTACTCACTCCCACTCCATAGCATCATAGAGGCCACATTAGTTTTGACTCAATGATTATCACATACAACATGATCCAACAACTTAAAATGGAAGTGGTTTTTAGATTTTACAAAATTTGAACTTCAAGATATTTTCACGGTGTATGTTGATTTCTCTTATTGTGTGTGTTGTAAATATGAAGATGATGCTTGATAAAAACATAAATGGTGTTAAGTGAAGCTCTTTAGTATCCTTTTCTCTATATCATTTTTATCAAGTGTAATGATTTTTTTAATTTACTTTAGCATACTTGATTTATTATCTCTCACAAGTATGCTAAAGTGGGGGCAAAATGCAAGGTCAAAAAGTTCATCCTAACACATTTCCTCTTACATTTTATACTCATTTTGGCACCCACTTCTAATTAGCACAATTTGGAGTATTTTGTTCCCCTTGGAGTGCATATTGTCCCTAAACTATCATCCCATACATGGACATGAATCATCACATACTAAAGTTAGTATTCCCCTCCTTTCTTTGCTTTTTTGTCAATTTGGGCATTAGTGCACCATACTCTTGTATCTTGGATAGGACTACATGTTCTGGTGTCCAATTAATTCATTCTCACCTTTTCCCACCTAAATGTTTGCCTTACCCTAAATCCTAATTCACCTCCAATTATCATATTGGATCCATGATTGCTTATAAAAGTCAATGGACTAAAATAGAAAATCATTTAGCACTCATTGTACACACTCATCTACCTACCCACACTCTCCGCATGTAGACCTTATTTTTAGTTACCTAGGGCTTCCTCCATTATTGCACACACCACCCACCTCTATTGCTACAATTAGCTACACCTATGCTTAAGGCCACACATACCTTAAAACCTATCCCATAGTATGTTTGTTGAGTCAACCTAGGGATCTAAATAAGATAGGTCCCTAAATGTGCTTTAGGAACTAGGTTTTCCTTTTTAGGAAATTGTAGATGCTGGAGCAAGAGTACGAGTTTCTGATAGGGGCAAAGGTTTTACATAAGAAAGTAAAGAGGATACAACCATGCCAATACATGACACCATTATGCCATATCAGACACCAACATGCTAGAAAGGACACTAGTGCATAAGAGAAAACATGAGCACATGTAAACCAATAGAGACGTGCAGGGTACAGTCTTTGATAGAGCTATAGTAGAATGTCAAAAACCTAACCTTGGTCTAGTAGTGCAGTCTTCTTCTACCCATCCTCTAGTTGATCATCACCCTCCTATGCCATCAAAAACCATACATGATTTCCACTCCCTTCTCTGCTTTACTCATTACATTTTTTGTGTTAATTAAACCTCTATTGTACACTCAATTATTTGAATAAATGAAAAATATATTAAATACTTATTTTAGTGCTAGAAATTTAAAGTTTTTAGATAAATAAACATATTAAATTATTAAAAGTAAAACATCATATTCAATGTTTATTTTTAGTTTAGTTACATAACAAAGTCATTGAGTTCACCTTGTAATACCTACCATATGTAATACACTCTAATGCCACTCCATAACCCCCCACAAATAAATAGACGTGTTACTATATTACTAAATGAGAATGCCACTTAATCTTTTGTTTGGTCAAGTCAACAATAGCAGCAGACTACAATATGGCTAACAAAAAATAATTATAATATAGTCCCAATAGCTTTTCCAATGAATTTTGCCACAACATGACTTTCAATCTATTAAAATTGTAAATGTTCATTTACTATTCAATTGAACTTTCCAATATTATTTTTTAATAAATAAAAAATACTCCATAGCCCTCCACAAACAAACAAAATATTCTACTATAATTTCAATGGTAATACCTCATAATCTAGTGGACTTCTACTATAATTTCAATGGTAATACCTCATAATCTAGTGGATTAAATATATGTTTGACAATGTTTTTTTAAACATAACTCATGAGGGTCAAACAAATAGTCTCATTCGTGTTATAACAAGGTCAAAATAAATTTTCAGAATAATTTAGGAACAAACAAAATTGAAAATAAATAATATTAATTCTTATATTTATTTTCAATAGAGTATAAAATTATTTTATGGGATTGAAAAATATGATTTAAAAAAATAGTACTTGTAAGGGTAATTTTAGTATATTTTAAAGAGAACAAAAATAAGTACTAAAAATAGAGTATATAAAAATAAATTATATATTTTGATGTTTCATGTCTTATCATATCTAGAAGTTTATCATAAGGTTGTTTCTTTTTAAATTTTGAAGAAGGAACAATGTGAATGAAAGAGAAAATCCTTCAAGTGCAGTGCACTATGGAAGTCAAGCCTTTGGGTAGATGTTGGCAAAGATCAAATGTCTCTGAAAAGAACAAGGCCAAGCATCTTTGATCCTTATAAGTCATGAAGATCTAGAGAAAGTTATATGAGTCTTTGAAGAGGAAAAAAATTGCTCCCTAATCTCATAACAAAGCGATCATCAATTTTAAGCTCCATCGAGCAAATCTAACAAGTACAGTGCTCATGAGGAATATGATGATCTATATCTATGCAAAGGGGACGTGAACAAATGTAAATCTATGCCAAAGGTAGCCTCAAATTACAATGCAATTGGAGCATTTTGTAACCTAGAGGTTGGATGATCCCATTCTCAAAATGAAGATATGTATTGTAGTACTACTAAAGCTTCAAGAAAAAGGTTTCCCTCTAACCATTTGGACTCTAAGTAGGCTCAATATATCTCATCTCAAATATCCTTATTTGTCTCCTTTATAGAAAGATCTCATGTATGAATTGAAAAATTATGTGGAAGAAACATGTGCATGACAATGCCTACAAGACTAGAAAGCCTAGAAAAAACAATACACTTCTCATCTTTTTACCTTGACCTCCTCAACTATAAAAATCAATGTGAAAACATGATCAGTTAGGGTGAAATCAGGCCCGCCGTTCACGTCTTCGTCCTTACGATTTGTCATTTGCTTGTGACTTTTACATGCATAGTCAAAGAGGAATTTGAGGTTCTGTACTGGCCATCTAGAAGTGACTTTTACAGTGTTCAGAGTAAGGTTAAGACCAATTTTTAAAATGTTGGAAGACAAAAAAATTGTAGGTGAGTGGGGTGCGAAAATGAAATCCATGGTGTGGCTTTGGCTGCTTGTTTTGGGAGGATGGAGGGTTACCAACACAGAAAGCAGCGGATGCCCTTATGATTTCACAGTGGCGTCCCGCATGATACCGCCTTCTTGCTACCAAAACAACACGGAGCTGCTCACCGGCCAAGGAGCCTGCTGCTGGAACGCCTTCGCTTCCTTTGTCTTTGCAATCTCCCGCTATGCCAATCAGACAGGGGAACTTCTCCTGGACGATGCGGGTTCGAGTCTCTGTACCGACGAATTTGTGCGCTACGTTCGCTCAAGGGGACTAGTCCCCTCCAGCTACTTCAACGGCAGCAATTCTTCTGCCTGTCCGATCGATCACCTGACCTTCACTGCCAACGCAGGGCCATGCAGGTACGCCACAATGGCCCAATTATGGGATACCGTCGACCTTCGCAACGCCTCCAGGGCCTGCAACGGCCCCAATCTCAAAAGCCCCGACGCCTGCGGTAACTGTCAAAACAATGTCATAGAGAAGGCCATGCAACTCTTAAATATAACGGATTCCAAAGAGTTCGTTCCCTGCGGGATAGCGGTAACGGTTGGGTTGTGGGGGCCGAATCCTCAAGAAACCCTCTTCGATTCATTTGTTCTTTGCGTTACGCAGGTGCTGCAGAATGTAGGCAATCTCGGCACCTCCAACCTCATCCCGTCGCCGCCACCGCCGCCGTCGTCGGCGATCATCAACAACACTAGTGGCAGCGGCGGCGGTGGAGGAGAGAGGAGGCGGGTTCGAATCGGCATAAGTGCGGGGGTCGCAGCAGCAGGGGCCATTGTCATCGTAGTGCTGGTGTTGCTTTTCGTGGCAAAGATGAAGAAACTCCGCCGCTCCAACGAGGAATCCACCGCTGGCTGCACGGAGGAGGATTTGACGGGGACCAAAACCCCTCTTCCGACGGAGGGTTTGTACATATTTACCAAGCGCGAGCTTCGCCAGGCGACGGCGGGATTCGAGCCCAGGCGCGTGCTCGGCCAAGGCGGCTCCGCCAAAGTATACCTCGGCAACCTCCCAAGCGGTAAACTGGTGGCGATTAAGCGGATAATAAAGCTGCAGAAGCGGGCCCATTTTTACCAAGAAGTGGAGCTTCTATCGCGCCTCCGCCACCCCAATCTGACGGCGCTTCTGGGCTACTGCAACCACAAAAACGACCATATTCTGGTCTACGAATACATGGCCGGGGGCGACCTAGGGGACCTGCTCTACCACTCCCCCGACGGTCACGTGCTGCCATGGAACACCCGCTTACGGATCGCACTGGACTGCGCCGAGGGGCTGGCGTATCTCCACCTCTTTCCCGAAGGGGCCATCATACACCGTGACGTGAAGCCCACGAATATTCTGTTAAACGAGGCGGGCCAGGCCAAGCTGGCGGACTTTGGCGTTTCCAAGCTCATCGCCGCCAACTTCACGCACGTTACCACGGAAGTGAAGGGCACCACCGGATACTTGGACCCGGAGTATTTTTCCGTCGGGCACCTGACCGAAGCCAGTGACGTGTACAGCTTTGGCGTGGTGTTATTGGAACTCATTTCCGGGCAGAAAGCCATTATCAGCACGCCGTCCGGCGGGGCAGAGTCTATTGTCTACGCCACTCATGTCTTCAATAGCAGAGCGGACCGTGACATCAGAAATCTGGTGGACCCCAGAATTTCAGATGATGACGTGGAGGCTCACATGGAATCGATTGAGATTGTGCTGCAAATTGCGAGTGGATGCGTTAGGCCTTACAGGTCCGAGAGACCTTCCATGGTGGAGGTGTTGACCGCGCTCACTGAAGCGTGGAACATTGCCTTATCACAAATTAACGGTGTACAGGAAAGTTGTCAACTTTAACTGTAGGTGATATTATTTATCATGATCTAAATCGTAAAATATCAGTTGCTTTGTAGTCAAGATTTAGCCCGATTGGTCATTAAGTAGTGCCAATGGCCACTTGACCCGGGATCAAATCTTAATAGAGTAGTACAATACATTCTCTAAAATGACTCTTACCCAAAAAAGGACCCACTGGAGAATCCGTCACGGCGAATGTCTGCTAATGAAAAGAATATTACAGTTGTTCCTTGTTTCCTCTCGTCGCAATTTTTTGATCGCTATTAAATTTAATAATATTATATTTTTATTTTTTTAATTGAATAATACATATATCAAATCGCTAATCACTACAAAAAGATTCAAAATCAAATTGGAAGAACAAAATGTGATTGACGTGTTGTTTCTTCAATTAAAAATATCCTAACAATGATCAGCATGAAGAAACAAGCAGCAAGTTCTAAAGACAATAGAAGCATACTTCACCAAATGTTTTGGTCATTGGTACGATCCTTCTTGTTTCCCTCGCAATTCCCTATGGAGGAGGGCCTCCATCAAGAAGTTTGGGATCCCAATAAGAAAGAGCATCATCTTGTGTTTTTCAAGAGTGAAGGAGATAACCAAGCCCAAGGCGGGGAATTTACCTTGTTCTAGGACCCCCAAATGTTGGGCAAAGGTACTATTATCACGAATGTGAGAAAAAAAAACAAAAAGTATTGACTATTAGGTGATTGTAAGAATGGCACTTACCACAACCTCCATATCTATTTGCATGAGAGGTATTGCCTAAAATAGTTTTTTGGAATTAGTTTTGGAGCTTAAATTTGAAAAATAACAATTTTGTTAGCAGCAATTTATAATTTTGTGATTAAAAATTCTAGTACTTATTTGTTTTTATATTAGAAAAGGAACTTCAACATGAAAGATTTGTATAATCTGGATGAATTATATCAGCAAGAGATCATAATCCCCCAACAAAACCATTATAAATTGAAAGTTAATAGTTTTAAAGGTGAATTCACTTACAGATCAATTGAGTGTGAACACTACTAGAAAAGATGCTTATGAACACAATACTAAAAAAGATGTTTTAAGGTTTCCACATGCAAGATAGAAAGGGTTAGAAATCTCCATATGCCTAAGTCTATCACCTATTGGAAGATGCGGATAAAACAATCACCAAAGATGATGACCTTTCTATAGTTCTATGATGGCTTTCTAGATTTTAGAAATCATCAAGCCTTAGTGGGAGTTCAAGGTCTTGTATGAACTTGAAGGAGAAAAACATAAGTAACCAAGTTGGGGTTTGTACTGATGCATAGGAGTATCAACTCGCAACTTCCAATCCTTCAAGTAGGAGATAGGAAATTGCAAACCATTTTTGTGAAGATATTCATCTAGAACAACCATCGTGGATGGTCTTGAAATTTACAATAGAACCATCTATACACACCATCTATTTAGGTTCTTGTGTTTCCTAACTTCTTAATTTTTTGGCATCCTATGTTTGCTTGGCTAAACAATTAGGATGATGTCAGTAATGTGTCTTAGTGCTTACATTCAATGCCTATTTGTTTTATCAAAATTTTGATTAGATCTCCCATAAAGGGTTGCTTTATTTGTTATACCCTATTGACCTAGGTTATAGTCAAGTGTGCATTAATTATATGCATAAAATTTATTTGTTTCTACTTAAATTCTTAATTATATGTGCTAGTAGGTGTATTTTCTTGACGTTGGATGAGAGAGATGGGGGTGTAGAGATTGAATGCTAAATAGGAAATAAAAATCTCATTCAATATAGGTGCTCAGAGTTAAAGAAGAACAATAATATATTTCTATATAAATTATAGGCTAATGAAGCAGAATGCAATACAATCTTGGGTGGCTCCTTGTCAATTAGAAAACAAAATTATACGTTTTATATTTAGAATGTGTAAGCTTCAATAAGTGCACAAGTATGTAAAGAAGGGGTGTCTATAAGACAAGAGTTAGAAGTGACAACAACCACATGAGTAAGTGTGACCACCAATAAATTTGTTGTGTAAAAGGCATATTAAAGTCTCATTCTCTCATTTTAGAATATTTTCAATATTAAAAAAAGTTCATAATAATCATCAATGTGAAAAAACTTATACGTATAAGCCCCAAGGCAGATACAAACATAATTCACAAAACATTTCTATCATGGAAGCCCCAAACCCATTATTCCCTCAAAAATCCTTCTAGTGTGATTTGCATCATTAGGAATGGGCTCCCAATTAATAAGAGTGTCATCCTTCTCTTGAGTAGAGTAGATAGCTCCAAGGCCAAGGTGGGAAATATACCTTGCTTCAAGGTTGCCCAAGCAACATGCTTGACACCATTGTGACCAAAGTCACCACCACCCCCATTACCACTACATTGTGAAGGATACTACATTGTGAAGAAGACCACATACAACCTAAAAAATGTCATTACATGAGTAACTATAAGAATAGCATATTCCATGTCTTCCATATCTCCAATGTGTGGGTGAATGGTGGCGAGCAGAATATGATAGAACCTGACTAACTACACATAGAGCATTATTGTAATCATCTAAATGGGTTTTGGGATGCTCGACCTTTAAACACACTTTCTTTGCTTGGATCTAGATCTAGAGCATAAATTTAAAATCATAACTTTGTTAGCAATAGAAAAATGGTAGTTAATAACTTCATGATTGAAATTTATGTTACCTCCTTATTTTCATAATTGAAAAAGAACTTCAACATGACTTTTTTGTTGAGAAACTAATGAACAAATGTAATGAAGGTATATGAATTAGGTGCATAAATCTAATTAAATAAACATGTGATTAACCATTTAAATCTAAAATAGACCTTGGAGAAGTATGTAATCAACAATATTAGTAATTAAAAATTAGTGAGTACATTAAATTAAACACATGACACTAGACGTACATGGAGAAACCCTTTTATGAAAAACTCCACCAAAGAGAGCACACGTATTTATTAATCACAATAATAATAATGTTGCATCAATACATCAACTCCAACGTGTTGGTCTAACAAAATTTTGGTAATGTAACAACACTCAACCTACAAAAGAATATACTACAACTATCCAAGGAGTCCAATTTATAGAGAATTAGAGAGGTAAAACCACAAATGGTTTTCTAAAACAAATCATCAAAACTCATGGTATGGTAAAAACTCCAACACCATATGACCATTTATTCAATGCTCCATGAATAACAACCACTAAACAACATCTTTGACCTCTTACACATCATGGGTACACTTCCGCAAAATGACGCTCCAAAATGAAGACCACAACTCATGAGGGACCCACCCAATATTAAGAAGATACTCCACTCTCTCACCTAACACCTAGGAATGAGAAAGTAGTGTAAATGCATTCAAACCACTTTGTAACGGCCACTATCATAAGTACCCTCCCCTTAATGGCATTACAACCATTATTTCAAGTCAATCAAAGAAAATAATAATTAAATATTTTACCCAACTCGCCCCTAAGTATCCATGTACCCATTCCTAAGGTTTTGGAGACACACAACATACATTATGATTGCAAGGTTAATAACACCTTATCCTAACATTCTTCTATTTGATAAACATGAAGCATAAAATGAATTAAGTACATAATGCAAATACCATGCCCTCCTTACAAGATAACTTATCCATGCTCATTGGTCTTGTATGTGATTTTGCAACATTACCCAAAGTGTCAACCTTTTGAATTATGAGCTTACCACTTTCCATCATCTTGTGAATAAAGTGATATTGCACATCTATGTTCTTAGTAAAAGCATGGTACATTGGATTTGTAGCCAAACAAATAGCACTTTGACTACCACATTTGATCTTAACCATCCTACAATCAAAACTAACTCTTAAACACAAACTCTATAACCATATTGTCTCTTTATAGACATGTGTAGTAGCCATATACTCTACTTTGGTAGTGGATAATGCAATTGTAGATGATTTTCTTTTACTCATCCAACTGACAACATTTCTAAAGAGAGGAAACACATAGCCACTAGTGGGCCTCCAACTACTCAAGTCACTTTCCCAATCAAAATCAACAAAGCCTTATATGTCCAATAATTTTCCCACATCATTAGAACCATGGTAATATAAGCAATAATTAGAAGTTCCTTGCAAACATCTAAATACCCTTTAAACATCAGTCAAATACTCTTTACCAAGGTTAGACATTTAAACCTACTAAGAATTCCCATTGCTTGGGTAATATTTGGTCTAATACATACTGTTGGTGTCTTTTTGTGATGCAAGAAGCCCAATGGCTAGGAGGGTATGGACAAACCTCCTATTCTTCTTTGAGTTCTGCCTCACTCGGGAGGGTATTTCCTTGAGATCTCTTTAGCAGTAAAATCAACACAACAAACTATGCAGATCTTAATTTAATGGTAATAAATCTAATATTCAATCTTGAAAATGTGAACTCACTAGTACCTTATTCACAATATCATGAATCTAGATAATCTTTCAACTACTATTAAATACAACACTTAGAGTGTAGATATTCATCTTTTTATATTAACTTGATTGGATTAGAATTCTAGAAAGATCGATGCCTATTGCTTGGGCTCACAAAGTCTAAACTTCAATTCAACATGCTACTACGATGTAATTGTACTTCTATGGTTTAAGGATATTATCATTGCTTTACAATGATTTAAACCCAATAATCACTTTCATGCATGAAATCTGCTTAAGAATCCTCAACAATAGTTACATACCTTATTCATGATCTAAAAGGATTTACTGTGTTCATTAAACACAAACTAATCAAACTAGTGAATCCTACAACAAATGTGCAGGCATAGATTTATGATTTCCTTGAAAACATATCTTTCTCCAAGAATATGCGATACCATAAAGGAGACATTCACATTCATAAATTCTTGCTTATACTGTATTACAAAATGAATCCATTACAATAAACATCATTACAATAAACATGACAAAACAAGTTGTAGACTTCTATTACTCCTTAGAATAAACTTACAAAACTTCAACAACGTCTCTCCCAGAAATTTTCAAACCCTTACAAATGAACCTCTCATTACATTATATAGAACTTCTTCAAAAAAAACCATGTAGTCAATCATGCAAAAGCTCATGTAAAAATCAAACCGAACATGCAAAACATGTGAACTATTTTCTTTTCTAAAAATAAATCGGCATGCAACAAATTTAGGAAATCTTCCTCATGCAAACTACCACTTTCCTCCTTGATTTCCTCTATCTTAGACTCCAAAAAGCATTTAAATATTCAACTAGGTGTTAATAACATTTATGGGATGCATGCAGATGTTGAATCAAGAGAAAACACATAAAAAATATGTTTTTGGGACTTAATTCTATCATTTCATGCTCCACAGGCTCTACAAGAACTCTATCGACAATTTCCTAGTCACCAAGAATTTGCCAATAGTTCATGTTCCATTCTGTCGGTGATTTCCACCTTACTAAGAATCGATTTGATCTTTGTCTTCATATTCTTCCTTTTCCTTTACTTGCTCTTGGCTAGCTTTACCTATTCAACCCGTTTCCCTTTGCCTTCACCTTTTTAGCCAGTCTTCACCTCTTTGTTTTCTGTCAGAGTTTGGATCTGGAACAAGAACTTGTTGGAGAGTTCCAGTGTTCCAAAAACACTCCAAAACTCTGATACCTCCTTGTGTTTCCTTTTTGCTACTTCGTCGATTGACGATTTTTGACTCACTAGGAAATCTCCAATTTTATTTTTTACTTTTCTTCTCTTCGTTCATCATTCCTCGATCGACATTCTAGATGGGAACAAGAAAAAGTCGATGATTTCCAAGTGACTTGGAAATGGACCCCGATGGGTTTCGTTTCGTCGAGGATTTCCCCCTCACTAGGAACACGCCAATTTTCTATGTCTTCATCTTTGTTTGTGCTTCTTGTCGGAGATCAGGCTTTGACTTGGAACAAATCAACGATTTCTAAGTCACTTGGAAATCGTCAACCGTTCCTCCTCATCGGCATTTCGGGCATGATTGGGAATAAAGGACCCATCCGCGAGTTCTTGGTAACCCGAAAATCACTAATTTTGTTCCTAGTGGGTACAAAAAGGCCGATAAAGGTCATAACTTAGCCATTTTTTAATATTTTCAAAAAAATTCAAAGGCAAGTGTATACATTCAAGGACAATTTTGATAGACTTTTAAGATTTTCAAAGGTAATTTTCACAAAGCTAGATCTTTCAAATATAGGTAAACACATAGGAAATGGGGATGGGTAAAGTAATGGAAATAACATGACTTTTTTAGCAAGATTTAGGATTCAAAATTGGAGGCTCCAACACATACCACTGCATACATCATGCTTCCTACAACACTAGTATAAAACACATTATATGTATCCTCTAAACCATCATCTAACTTAGAATACATATCCAATGAATTCTTAGTGCCTACAGGGAAAGAAATACTCATTAGTTTACAATCTTGCATAGCAAATGGTTGTAAAATAGTGTCAACATATTTATTTTTACTGAGTCAAAGCTTTCTATGAGCTTGATCCCTACTGATTTTTATTCTTAGAATAAATTTTGTTGCTCCTAAATTCTTCATGTGAAACATACCAAAAGTTTAACTTTTAAGCTCCATAATTATCACCTTACTATTACCAATAAACAATGTCATCAACAAGACAATAATTAGAATATAATCATCAATACATTAATGTAAGCACAATGTATCTTCTTCGCTTCTAACAAAACCCAACTTCAATTTAAAAGCATCAAACTTTTGGTAGATCACAGTTTGAGGAAATTGTTTAAAACTATACAATGACCATTTTAGCTTGCAAACCAAATGTTATTTCTCTTTTATCTCAAATCCATTTGGTTTTCGCATGTAAATTTTCTCTTCAAGATCCCCATATAAGAAAGTAGTTTATATATCCATTTGCTCTACTCTAAAATCACAAGTAGCAACAATAGAAAATAAGAATTTAATGGAAGAAAATTTAGCAACAAGAGAGAATTTTTCACCAAAATCAACTCCACCTCTCTACGAGTAGCTCTTAGCCACCATTCTAGCCTTACACCTCTTTAACTTACCATCTACTTTAATTTTTGTAACACCCACTTGCAACCAATGGGCTTTCTTCCCTTAGGCAAACTCACAAGATCCTAGTGTCACTTATATCCAAGGATATTCTCTCCTCCTACATGGCCTCCATCAAAGAATCATGCTCTTCTAAAGAAAGAGCTTCTTTGAAAGATCTAGGTTCATTATTTGTACACAATAAAACAAATGTATAATATAAATTTGGTGAGTTATACCTGTCAACTAGATTATATTGTCTCACAGATGTTATCAAGGGTGGAGTAAGGGACTTTGCATGTTCCTCTACATGCTTAAATTGCTTAGAACTCTCACATGAATCCTCTTCTTCTTCTCCATCCTCAAATCCATCATTTTATTGTTTAACATATGCATCTTCCTACTTCTCAACTTTAGCCTCAAAATGCATTGTTTTTCTTCTTTTTCTTTTGGCTATCTTGAGTCCAAAAATAGTCTAAGTTCCCTAAAAACCACATCCGTAGAATAAATAATTTTCAAGGTTAGAGAACTCCAAAGCTTGTAACTCTTACAATTCTCACCATATCCAATGCATATGCATTTATGAGCTTTGGGATCTAACTTAGGCCACTTTTGTTCAAGCACGTTGTTGTTGCATTATTTTATTTTCTTGAATTTAGTTTATTTACTTTATTGCATATTATGTACCCAACATAGGATAAACAAACTTAGGTAGGTATCTACTTGGGTAGGTTATACTTTTACATCATGTGACTTGTACTTCCTTATTTGGTGAGAATGTTGTGTACACATATGATTACATCTTCTTCATCCCACATTGGTTGTACATTCACATCTCTTGGTGATGTATCCTATATATACCCACCTCATGTGCTCTTGTATCTAATCCATTCTATTCCATCCTTTGATTAGAACATAGTTTATCCTTATCATATTGATCTTTTGAGTTATTTTTGCTTTCCATTAGGAATTATTGGTCTTGGACGTTGGCAGTCAAATCCTGGATGTGGTTCTTAGGATAAGAAAGGAGAAACAAGTTCTTCTTAGATGAGTACCCAAGGAGGTAGAGGAAATTCTAGAAGAGGATTTAGTGGAACATGTTTCTAGTGTGGATAGGCTGGACATAGAGAATTTGAATGTACTCAAGTACAACAGAGTGGTGGCAAAGGAAAAGAGACTACAATCCAAATAGCACAAGCTGAGGAGGAGAGTGTGGCAAGTGTAGCCTCACCAAAATTTGGAGAAGAATCCAAGGATGGAGAATTGTTGATACTCAAGAAAGTTCTAACACCAAAGAAGGTACAAGAGGAGTCGAAACAATGAAGAAATCTATTTAGAACTAGTGTAAGTTTGGAGGAAAATGCTGCAAAGTCATTGTGGACAATGGTAACACTGATAATTTAGTGTCAGAAAAGATGGTGGAGAAGCTAAAACTAAAGAGGCTAAAACACCCAACTCCCTATGAGGTTTCCTGGCTACAAAAGGGACATTGATTATTGGTAAGTGAACAGTGCCTTGTTAAATTTCACATTGGGAATTACAGAGATGAGATAATGTGTGATTTTATGCCAATGGATGCATGCCACATTTTGTTAGGCAGGCCTTGGAAATATGATAGGCAAGTCATTCATGATGGCAAGAGTAATTGCATTAAAATCAAGAAGGATGGTGTTGAGTATGTGTTAAACCTTTTGAAGGATAAGGATGAGGAGGTTGAGAAAATTAATAGGGTTTGTCTAGTGATTGGAAAATAGTTCCTGAAGAAAATCAGAAAGGAGAAGGTATGTTATGTCTTCGTACCTTAGGTTGCTGAAATTATGACAACAGAGAAAGGGGCAGGAGTTCCCATAGAAGTCCAAGAAATTCTGAATGAATTTAGTGACATTCTAATGAAGGACTTACCTAATGGATTACCTCCAACTAGAAGCATAAGTCATTGCATGGACTTGATACTGGGTGCAAGCCCACCAAATAAGACACCATATAGAATGACACCCATAGAAAATGAAGAGGTGAATAGACAAGTGCAAGAGCTATTGGATAACATGAGGCTAATTAGAAAGAGTTTTAGTCTATGTGTTGTTCCTGTTGTATTGGCACCTAAGAAAGATAGGAAATGGTGAATGTGTAATGATTCAAGGGCTATAAATAAGAAAACCATTAAGTGTAGGATTCTATTGTCTCGTATGGATGACTTGATGGATTGTTTGAGTGGAGCAAATTACTTCAACAAGATTGATTTGAAGAGTGGATACCACCAAATTAGAATTAGAGAAGGGGATGAATGTAAGACATCATTCAAGACCAAGGATGGACTATATGAGTGGCTAGTGATGACATTAGGGTTGACAAATGCACCCAACACCTTTATGAGACTGATGAATGAAGTAATGAAGCCTTTCCTTCATAAAATTGTCATTGTTTATTTGGATGACATTCTAAATTTTAGTAAAACAAAAGAGAACACCTTCTACACCTAAAGGCAATTTTGCAGAGGTTAAAAGAAGAAAAGTTGTTGGTAAACTTGGATAAATGCATTTTTATGTAGAGGGAACTAGTATATCTGGGTTTTGTAGTGTTTTAAGAAGGGTTGAAGATGGCTCCTAAGAAGGTTAAGGCAATAATGGATTGGCCTTCACCCAGAAACATGTTTGAGGCTAGAAACATTTTCATGGCTTGGTGAGCTTCTATAGAAAGTTCATAAAAAATTTTAGTGGAATATGTGCACCAATCACCAAGACAATGGTGTTAGGAAAGATTTCTAGTGGAGAACTGCAACAGAAAAGAGATTTTAATAGTTGAAGAAGAAGGTGACAGAAAAGTTGATGTTGGCATTTACAAACTTTGGCAAAGTGTTTCAAGTGGATTGTGATGCCAGTGGTAGTGCAATTGAGGGAGTGTTAAGTCGAAAAGGTAGACCCATTGCCTACTTCAGTAAGAAACTAAATGAAGCAAAGATGAAATACTTAGTTTATGACCAAGAATTCTATGCTATAGTGCAGACCTTGAGGAAGTGGACCCGCATTACTTGATGTCAAATGAGTTTGTAATGTACACAAACCACCATGCCTTGCAGTACATCAATAGTCAAGGTAAGTTAAAACAAAGGCATATGAAATGGGTGGAATTTTTGCAAAGTTATTCTTTTGTCTTGAAACATACGAGTGGTAAGTCAAAAAGAGTAGCAGATGCACTTAGGAGGTGTTTATTGTTAGAAATATGTAGCGATATGAACTAATTCTGCATAACCCAATAAGAGATTTAATGTGCAACAATAACTAGAAATCCATATGCAAAAGAAATAGACAATTATACCATCGATGGTGACAAAAGATATACCTTGGGAAAACCATCATAGAGGGAAAAACCTAGCCTCCAAAAGCATGCATCTCTCATGTATTATTCAATAATGAAGATTATAATACATATGCATAGATCACCTCTGAAACATCAAGCTCTCTACCCACACTCCATGTGAACAAGCATGTAACCATATATCAAATGTCATGCTTCAAACCCTCACACATGCAACCCCCAAAAGATGCTCAAACTAAACCTAGCCAAGGCTAACAAGCCCTTGCCTCTCTATCTTAACAACAACTACTTGTGTGTTTGATTTTATAGACATAAGCTCACAAAAATACAACATGTGGTATTGTAAAACCATTTTCCCCAAAACCATGTGTCTCCGAAACCATTGATCCCACATTTGATTATTGGTACTAAGTTTTCCCAAATAATCAAATAATTACAAATAACTTAGTAATTAACCCAATGTTACATACAACTATTACAAGTGGCATCCAAATAAATATCTAATGTGGCTAAACACATCACATGGATGCACCACAAATAAATATTTATTTTACATAATAAAATAATACCAATGTTATGCAAGGTGTACAACACACCTACTCCGACATTCTCCCACTTGTTATGTACATTGCATAAGGGATCAACATGTAAACTCAAAACATCAAGGGAAACCATCCATATGCTCAACATGTATCGTATAACCATCCATGTGCTTCAAGATACCTACAACAATAATCAAGGTGTCCACCATCTCAAACAAGAATGCCCTCATCCTCCACTAGCCAAACCTTGAAGGATAAGATCCTCCAAAGAGATGCCACACTAAACTGTCACATAGAAGCAAGAAACCTGCATCAACTGATATCCAAACACAAGCACCAAATCCAATGGTAACAAATAGGCTCGAGTAGCTGACAAGAATCAATCATCATAGTTGCAATAGCAACCACAACTAGTTGCTAATGCATCAACTAACCATACCTCCAAATTAGGGTATACAAAAGATAACAGGTAGACCTTATGCCATCAACATATCCAACTCAAATCACAATGATAACAAGTCCATGTATAGACTCAATCTTGCATAAAGAAGTCCTCTAAGGTAATGACACAAAGCATGTGATAAAAAACCTCAAGACCCTCCATATTGCAACATAATGAGAACATCCAACAAAGGAAACATATACATCTTGAAACTCCCATTGCATGAGTAAATGTCATATCTAAAAATAGATCAAGACATCCAAAGATCCACTAATAGCACTCACATAGAAGATGTGGCTAAATCCTCTATCACATAGTGTTAAAGAACACACACATAGATATGCAACATAACTATCCTCAAGTCCATATCTGTTACATTCCTAATTTTGGCTTTGATTTTACTATTTAGTTTTACGTGAATAGAAGTGAATTTATAGAAAAATGATTTGACGTTATGTTATAATGTTAGAGTAAATTATTAATTAAATTAAATATTAGTACATGTGATTAATTAAAATGCATGTGATTAAATGATTCATTAATTTATGTTATGAGAATTTGATTTGTTATTCATAAGATTTATGATTGGACTAATAATGCACTAATCACGATCTGGTAATTACAAGTTGTATACAGAAAAATAGGTTTTAATTACTCTTGGAGAAAGAGAGAATATCTTCTGAGGAGAGGAGAATAGACCTTTGGTTTTGAACCATTCATTTGCCATCTGAGTATTACAATCCTTCAGTTAGTAAACCCTTGTTGATTAAGGTAAGTCGTGTTTATTCAAGTGGTTTAAGTTTTTTGGTCATTTCGACAAGTTGCCGATATTGTTTAGAATCCTTTTGAAGTTTGTCTCATCAACCTTGTCATTTTGTCAAATTGATGTTGTCAATGTTGAATGATAGTTGTTTTGCGGCTAGCGTGACTTTCTATCAATCACGTCATTCTTTATGTTGTAAATAAGATCACATTTGCATTTTCAATGACGTAATTGGTAGAAATGTTGGCGTGTTTCATGTTATAGTTGTAACGTCGAATATTTCATTTGTCATCAAAATGAAATTGACATCTTTTTCTTTTAATTCGTGAAGGGGAGATGAACTCAACCCAACCACATTTGTGCTTAAGTTTACATTAAAACATTATTATTAACCCTATTGATATTAATATCTATGATCATAGACTATTATTTTATGTAAAACTTTGAGTGGTTAGAATGAGATTGATAGTGGGTTATATGTTAACGACCTCCATTATTAATGAAGCATTCATTCTTAACCATCTTTGATAACACTAAATACTTTTGAGAGAGAGTCATTGTTGTGTGAGGAGTGGTAATTATTAACCACGTACCCCTCAACTTTGCATGTCCAACTAAGAGCCTTCGTAGGCTAATCTAGTGGAGATGCCGCAGCTTTTAGAAGTTGAATAACTATTTTAGAGTGGGGATATTAATGATAGAGTGTTGTGGGTGGTTACGAAGGGAGAATGACTCATTAGTAGAGTCGAGCAGAGAGGTAGGATCCTTTTGTCATAGTAGAGATTCGAAGAGCTCAGTTTTGGGGGAAGCGTTTAGGAGAGTGTTAAGAGAGTCGAGAGAAGAAAATCACAGAATAGTGAAGCATAGATATCTCAGTTGATGAACACTATAAGTTAACATGGGAATATGGTCTTTCAACGAAGCTTACAGTCGATATAAAGATAAAGATAGGAGAGTTAGTGGTTGTGGAAGGAAAATATAGCAAGCAGTTGAATAAGAGGAAGCTCTACAAGGGTGATCATTGACTATCAAAGAAGTCTGTAGACACCCAAAATTGACCCTTCGTATCATTTATCAAATTGTTGCATTATTCACCACTGCATATGTCAATTTTCTCTAGCACACTTGTATCAATTATCTATTTTCTTCTAAATCATCCACTTCTATCATTAATTAAATAAATTATATTTATTTAATTAATTCCATCTATTTTCATTATTATTATTCTTCTATTTTCTATCTATAATTAAATAATTTTTAATTATTTAATTATTTAATTATCCCATTATTCTTCTAAAATTAAATAATTTTTCTAAATTTATTTAATGACCCTTTTAAATAAATAAAATTAATATTTTATTTATTTATCTTCTCATCATGCATATAAATTAAATAACTTTATTTATTTAATTTATACTTATTCTTCCAATTTTCTAAATTTAGCTTTTTCCTCTATCATATCTTATCATTTTCCCTCTTTTATTGAACTTTTACCTATGTGCACAAGTTGGCCTTGTCCATAGTTTGTTGAAAATAAAATTCAAAAAATGATTTAATTAGTTTAAAAATCAATTATCCTTGTCATCCAACTCTTAAAATAGAAAAGCATCCTATTTTTAGAAAATCTATCTCATCTCCACCAACAAAGCCAACTAAACCATTTAATAAAAGCTATCTTTATGGACACATGTCTTGTACACATTCATCTAAGCCTCTTGAATCATCTCAACCGTTCACATAGCCACTTTTTCTCCACTATTGATCAATCTTATTTGAGAGCTATAGATACACCCTCTCATTTCATTCTACATATCCACAATCTTCGTAGCGTCCATATTATCATCTTATGCATATTGAATCTATTGAGCATCCATCAAGCACTTTGAGCATATCATCTATCATCATGGCAACTATGGTTGTTCACTTTTGAGAAGCAATCCACATTCAACCAAGGAATCACTACAATATAGGTGACATTGTTCTTTGATTTGATTTCATTTGTGTCATTTAGATAGATTCTTTGAATGTGGTAGGATTAGGTTTTGATTGTAATGATTGATCTTGTTAACCTATTTTTTCTTGCTCACACATTCTGGCACGCCCGGTGGGACTCATGTCCTTGATTGATTTTTCTTTGAAAAGTCATTTTTTTGAAGTCTAGGTACAGAATAGCACAATTGATCAGCAGAAAATCGCATTTGATTTGTGGGAAATCACCTTCGAACAGCTCTGCATCGCCTTTGGTCTACATCTCATAGCGTTTGGTCTGCATCTCATCACCTTTGGTCTGCATCTCATTGCTTTTGGATCACCTCTGGTTTACACCTTCACTTTTGCACAATCCAGAATCATCTCTAATCAATAGTCCGTTGACTTTGGTATAAATTTAGTCACTTTTGATTTGCAGATAATCGCTTTTGCATTCTATTTTGTCGCCTTTGGTCTGCACTATTATAATCTTTATTTCTTTGAAGCTAATATCTGTTGGTGCAGCTTTTTATCATTTGTCAAAGAAAGGTGGATCTAAAACTACTAACAAATCTGTTGTAGGATCGATCGGTCAAAGATTTGCCTCAATTTTCACTAATCTAGGAACATTTGATTTGGTACTTAAAAAGAACTTGTTTTCTTTGCTTGCTTGTTTGTTGTGTTTGTTACATTTGTATTAGATAGATCCCTAAGATAATAACAAAAGTATCCTCTCCCCTTGCCTATCAAATGGATCTTGGATGTAAGAGAACTTGTTATTGTCTTTAGAAAGGCCTGCCTTGGTGGAAAAAGAGGTACTCACCCCAAGGGAATGACTTCAAGTGGTACTTTCGTTCAGTCCGCTATATAAAAAAGGATAAGGTGAAAGCCAAGTCTAACTGGTATTAGCACTTACCGTACAATGCTAGTTTGAAAGGAGGCATACCTTGTGTATATGAGACTCTTAATAGGACTAGTTAAAGCTTTAAATAGCTTATTGGATGCTCATAACGTGCCGGTCCCCCAAATCATTACTAGAAACCACTTATTGTAGAGTCCAAAAAACCTTTTTGTTTGCTGGTGCAGGAGGTTAGATAGAAAATCCCTCAGTTCATAATATCTCCAAAGCTTCAGGGTAAGAGATTTGGTGTGCCCATGTCATGGTGGGGGAGCCAGTGTCACCAATATCTCTAGCTATCTACTTTGTCTCAGTATATGGAGTAATCCAAGTAGGGACTCAATAAGTAGTATCCACTTTCTAGCCTAGGTTGTACATGCTTACAAGTGTTTTCAAATTTGTCGAGACTAGTGAAACATTTTGGGCTAATCTAGGCCCTCATTCAAACTTTCACTCTAATTTTTGTATCAGAGTCATCCAAAACATTAGCCATTGTGTTTTTGATGTGTGTTCTCTTGCCAATTATCTTTCAAAAATAAGATGCTGTCACTGAAACTTACCTTTGCACAGTCCATCCGCGCCTTTGCATCAAAGCTAGTCACCTTTGAATGACACAGACCCACCTCTGAGTCATCTTGAATCATCTCTATTCATCATACATAATTCATTTGAGTTATCTTGCATCGCCTTTGCACTGTATCTGGTCGCCTTTGAGCTACAGGAAAATTGCCTTTAATCAATAGAGTTGTGCTTTTGGATTATCTTGAGTCACCTTTGAGCTATCCTGACTCGCTTTTGGTTGGTATAGTCTCACCTCTAGCAATCTACAGACTCTTTCCAATTTATCCAATCCAAAATTCTATTCCAATCATGTCAAGCCAAGTCATTCTAGTCACCTTCATCCTAATCATCCTCTTTCTAATCCAATCAATATCATCCTAATCACATCTTATCTATTCTAATCATTCCACATCATCATCATAGTCCTAGTCAAGGACTTGCTAAAAGGTTCTTAATCCTTAAACATATATGTGACATCATGCCAACATTAGAAGACATAGTACCCCCATTCCAAGACTTCATTCAAACACTTTGCCAAATTCCACAATCTATAGACCAACAAACCATTCAAAAGGTCCATGTCATCATCCAACAACTTCAACAAAGCCAATCACCTCAAATGCAACAACTCCTAACACAAGCCCAACACTTCTTAGTCACTTATCAAATCCAACAAGCACATCATCCTCTATCCATTCACTATCAACCAATGCCACCTCAACCCTATGTGTCATGCCCCTCCACTTCATACCAATCTAATCTATCCACATGTCAAATCAATTCCACATCAACTTATCCCACTTCATACCAATCTAATCCATCCACATGTCAAATCAATTCCACATCATCTTATCCCACTTCATAAATATAATCCATCCACCTATCATATCAATTCTACATCACCTTACATCACTTATTCCAATATTAACCAACATCCATATCAATCCAGATCTTTTATCTACATATCCCACCATTTCACCTAACCACCAAGACATCAAGTGCCTTTACAACAAGAATAGGCAAGCCTAAGTTACCCTATGTAGTAAGACCTAATATCCTTCAGTCCTCATGCTACCTTTGATAAGGGAGATGCCAATCTAGATTATGTATCCTATGAGTACCCTCCATCACCATCCACTCAAATGCCAATTCAAGAGCCTACTAGTCCTACCTCGGCACCACCATGTGATCCCACTCCTAGTCCATTGATCTGCTAACCTTCTAATCCATCAAGCCCTCCATTACTTTCATCACCATGTTACTCAAATTCTTCACCAAAAGATAATGCTAAGATGATTTTACAATGGATGCTTAAAACCAAACTCATTGGACTTCTTGAAATCAAACCATGTGAGGAAAGTGTGTACAATGAATATAACTATTGTGCATACCATAGGATCAAAGGCCATAATACAAATGAATGCCCCATATTTATCCCAATCTGATGCAAGATGTACAAACGTAGAATGGGTAAATATGCCAAATCATCCCAATCCCATGTGTCACCCCCATCTAGTCCAAATCCTAATCCATCCAATCCTAATGTACCTCCATCTAGTCTAAATCCTAATACTAAGCCTACAGCATCATCCACCCTTATTATCCATCCATTATATTGTCCATCCACCCATACCCTTATGAAGGATGTGATCCAATGGCTATTAGCAAGGAATAAACCATCTCCATGTCAAACACCTATCCTTGAGTCTATCAAAGAGCCTTCAAACACCTTGCCTATTCCCACAACCTGTTCATGCAGTCCACAACCCCTCAAGTCTATCGAAGAGTTACCCACCATAAGCCCAAGTCAAGAGCCATTGTACCCTCATGTTGGTGATTATCAAGAGCTTATCAAGCCCATCCAAGAGTCTCCCACTTCCACTTCCATTCAAGAAAATCAAGAGCTATGTTAAGAGTCTAATCTAAAACATGTGGAAACATAAAGCCCTTATTCTAATCAAGATCAAATCATTTTCATTCAACCCATCCACAACCTATACCTTCTTAATGATCAAGATACTATCTATGATGAAGAAGCTATCCATGAGCAACTTGATCCTACCTATTATCCCATAATTATCCATGAGCAAGATATCCAAATTGCTCCAATCCATCATCCATATAGCCTTATCCATAATTCCACAACATCCATTTCCCATGATAGACACATGCCTCCCAAGAAAACATAGAAGATCAAACCAATAGCTTGGATCTTAGTGAACAAAATGATACTCAAGATCCTAATGATCCTTCCACATCCACTATCGACCATGTTGCAATTCCATCATCATATCTCCTTGGTCTATCCACCCTCATCCATGAATGTTCTTCCTTAGAAAAATAATAACCATTATCTACCACCTCACCTTCTCCATATAATAATGAACTCAAGTCTAGTGTTCAAACTACACCTAGTCCCATAGTCCATCGCGTACTCAAAAAACTGCACTATCAAGGTAAAGGCTTAGGCCTTCATGAACAAGATATTTTGGAGCCAATCCATGCCAAAGTCCCCCCATGCTCATATGGCCTTGGATACACACCCCAAGGTAAACAATCTCAAGATGTTGGTACTTCCACCATGCATCCTAAGTCCTCCACCTCACATCACAAATCCCATCATATACCCAAAACATATGTGGCCATTCCACCTCCACCATCCTACAAATGTAAAAAGCATGTGACCATACACCTTCCACCATCTAGTTTACCTCCACTTCTTCCAACTCCAAATATCCCTCCATCCACTTTGCCTCCACTTCTACCAATGCCTAATTATCCATATATCCATAAATTCCCTCATATTCCTAATCATGACCAACAAATGCACACATTGTCTAAACATAAAGCTTCCACTCATTCCACCAAACCCATGGGATTCAAAAGCAAAAATTTAGATGCCTCTACCTATAAAGCAAAAATCCTACCAAAATCCTAAAGATCCTCATGCCTTAGGGCATCAATGCAAAGAATTGAAGCAAAATCTATCCAAACCACTATATAATCCCATACCTCCACAAGAAAAGTCCAAAACTAAAATGGTTTGGGTATCTAAGAAAAAAGAAAGCATGTTAGATGAAGCATCCACATCTCAAAAATCCCATTCCATTCAAAAGTTTCAAATTCCTCCATCCCAAAGTCAAGAAAAAATCATAAAAATACTAAGTTTATGTGGGTACCTAATTACCTAATTCACTCCATCACCCATCTCCTAAGCAAACATTGGCATTGCTTCCTACACCACCTTCCCATCAAAAGCTTCAATGTTTATCTCGGTGTGTGCAACCGTTGGTCATGATTCCATTCTCACATACCTCCATATCCCCATCCTTCATCCATTATCCTACATATTTCACCCATCACCCTTCCATGATTGATGCTTTTGCATAAGTCCTACATAATCGACTATCCTTCCTTTGATAATCCACATCACAATCCACTATTCACTATCCTTCCATACATAATCCACATCAAAATCCATTACCTTTTCATCCATAATCCACATTAAAATCCACTATCCCCCATCCATCCTTGCATAAACCTTCCATAAACCACATCATCTATTAAAAGTGGACTAGCATTGTTGTTCAAATCTAATCTATAGTATCCCCTGTTCTATTCTATAATCTCTCCCCCCCTTTTCATTCTGGTCTTGGTCATCTCTTATAAAGAGAGGCATACAAGCTTCAGACCAGTTACAATAGTTGTGACGGTTGATAACCAAACAACAGTATTTGTCTCAATAAAACAAATTTAGGAAAATTAATACTCGTCTTTAATCATCAAATGGATAACCATTTTAGGGTCAAACAAAGATCTTTAACTGTAGTTTTGCTTAATATCCTTCGAGGGTTTCTTTATTATTCCTAAAAAAAACCAGATAAAAGATAAATTAGTCTCTAATCAAATGATCAAAACAAATTTATTTAAACATATGTATTTACTCAAATAATTACTTCCCTTATCAATGATTTATCAGTTGCTCAAGATCCTTTCATGGGTGTTTATATAACTTGATCCCCACTGTGTATATCTTGCAAAAAACCCATATTTCAACTGTCAGAAGAATATCTTAACCATTCAAATTTTAATATCATTTTAGGGTTTCTATGTTTTGTATCGGCAAAGGTCTCGTCGGTGAGCATAGTGATCATCGCCATCAGAGTGAAACATGCCATCAAGATAACTTATTATACATTACCCGATGATTGTTTCGCCGATACATGTTTCTCGTTCTTTATCAGAATGACTTTCACATGTCCCCAACATCGTTGTGACTATCGTGTCGGCGAGACTCGCAAGCTTTGTTCTGACTTATTCAGCTTCGTCGATACAAAGACTTTTCTATATTGAACTCCTTTTTACATCCGGCTTGTATCTTTAGAATGTATCTTCGCTTGTATATTGGCTTGTATATCAAAGATATACATTGTTATTATACAAGCCCGATGTGCAAGCGGCGGGACCCACTACTTGTATCCAACCTTCATATATAATGCCTGATACATACAAATTCAATTGTATCTTCCTTTCGGACTTCTTATTTTATAAATCGCAGTATGTAGCCCCTTTCAATTCTGACTTGTATATACATCCTCTAATATACTTTAAGTCCTAATGCATCATTTTAACCAAATTTTAATCTTTCCTAGATTCTGCATTGTACGTATATCGCAATGCATGTTTCCAAAACATAGATACAAAGCACGAAATATACAACAATTATATCTTATTTCATAATCCTTTTAGTTCCACGATGTATATTACTGTTTATCGGCATGAGTTTGTATCGTTTCGTGAAATGTACATTGCATACATATATCACAAAAGCATATCGAGAATGTATCTTTTAGAATTTATCTTTCATCAGATGCAAAGGGTGACTGGTAGAAACGTAAAGAGAACTGGTGATAACAAGTCATGTCTTGTATATACAATCGTTTGGCATATCGGTAAGAGATGTAGATTAGTGGAAGAGTTTAAAGTTACGTTGACAGAAGAAGTCACGGTGAAGGAGGTGTCAGGAACACATTGGTATAAGATAGGTCTACGGTAAGACTTGGGAAAGTCTTTCCGACATCAGTTGTCTTACCGATAGTGCAGAATATATATGTTTCAGTGTTGTTTGGACCTAGAGAGTGGATTTTTAAATCTAGTTAAGGATTAATCTGTCTGAACTGTGGGATAGAAGCCCATTGTTGTGAAGTATGGTATTAATTGTTTGACTTCCACTGTGTGTTCCACATCACTTAATATTTGCCAAAAAGTACCCTGGGAATTTCAGTCCCAACAGTGGCTCTTTCTGGGGATGTATGCCCCTTGTGGGCATTGCAAGATCCCAGATTTTTGGAGGAGCAGACCAATGCCTTCTTCATTTGACGATGGGTGAACTATGAAGGGTGAAGATCCTGGGTTATTGCTTTATGAAAAACTTTTATTTCCTGATAAGAGAGCTCTTTAAGCAAGTTATTTAACTCTTCTAAACTATCATGCATGGAAAAGACCATTTAGAGAGTTTAACCAGAATTGTCCATGCACTGGCAATTCTTTTCTCTCGGGTTCTTTTTAAGAGAAAAATGTTTCAAAAACTACCCATGTATTGGCAGTTCTTACTCCTCACCGTTCTTTACATATTATGAATCCTCCCTTGCCTTACCGTTGATGACAAAAGGTCCAATCCATAGGGCATAGAATTTTCCATGCTTCCCCTTTTCTTGATTTTTGGCATTCCAAATAAGCACTATGTCACCTACCTCAAATTTTCTAAATGTTGCCTTTTTGTCATATAGGTACTTCATCTGCATTTGCATTTTTTTATTCTGCTCTATCGCCTATTCCCTCATTTTGTTTAATTCCATTAGTTGTTCTAGCCTTTCCTCCATTGGTTCTGGGACATCCCAATCCTCTTGGAGGATAAACTTACGCACTGGCAGCAGGTTGTGTATTACGAGTCTGGCATGAGTTCCATATACTAGTTCAAATGGTGATTTGCTAATTGCTTTCTTTATTGTGATCCTATCAGCCCATAGTGCTAATCTCAACTTAGAATCCCAGGCTTTCTTGTTGTTATCCAGTATTCTTTTTATAATCTTCAAGATACTTTTATTACTGGACTCAACTTTCCCATTTCTTTGTGGGTGGTAGGGAGAAGAATATAAGATCGTAATGCCATAAGATTTACAAAAAATTTTAAACTCATCCGATCTAAAACACATTCCATTGTTAGTTATAAGCCTCAAAGGTACCCCAAATCTAGTTAAAATGTTTTCCAATAGGAAGTTGATCACAACCTTGCTGGTTGCTTGTTTAGTGGGCACTGATTCTACCCATTTCATGAAATAGTCAATGGCTACTAATATCCATCTGTGGCCGCCACTTGATTTTTCCATAATTTCTCCTCTAAAGTCAACCCCCCATTGGTGAAATGGGGCATCAACTTGCATAGGTCTCAAGGGTAATGTACCTTGATATTTTAGCTTTCCTGAGAATCTTTGACAGGCCTCACACTTCCTGGTAAAACTATAGGCATCATTGAAAACCTTGGGCCAATAGTATCCAACCCTTAATATCTTGTGTGTTGTGGTTTTAGCTGAGAAATGGCCACCACAGACTCCCTGATGCATCTCTTTTAAGGCAGATTTTGCTTGCTCTTCATCTAGACAAAACAATAATATACCATCATTATTTTTCCAAAAAAGGTCTCCTTCTATAAGCACATATTGAGAAGCATGCAATTTTAGAGTCCTTTTCTTATTATCATCAAATCCGTTAGGGCATTTCATGTGCTTGAGGTAATACACTATGTCAGCATACCAAGGAGTTTTTTCAATACTTGTTACCATGTCCTCTTCATTTTCAATATTACACACTTGGGCAGCCTCAATATTTGTTTCAGTCATCAATTTTGCTAACCCTTGTCCCTTTACTAGTTTTGTGATTTAAATTTCTATATCAAATTCTTGAAGTCGATTTATCCACCTACATCTCTTCCCAGTTACTTCACTCTTCATGAACATATCTTTGATTGCTGCATTTGGTACATAATCTATCACCTTAGCCCCAACCAAGTAAGGTCTAAATGCCTTGACTGCTTTCACCAATGCATAAGCTTGTTTTTTTGTGATATCATAGTTAAGTTCTACATGTTGGAGTGATTTACTGAAAAAAGAAATAGGCTGCTCATAACCCTCATTATTCTTTTGTAACATAACGGCTTCTACTATATGAAAAGATGCAAAGGAAAAGATCTGGAAAGGTTTACTAAAATTGGGAGACTTTAGCACTGGAGCTTCCTTAATTGCTCTTTTTATGGATGCAAAAGCTTCTATGTATTCATCTGTCCAATTGACCTTTGCATTTTTCAACATTCTAGATATAGGGTTAATTATTTCTGCAAAGTTCGGTATAAACCTTCTCACAAAGTTTATTTGTCCAAAGAATGATTGTATAGCCTTAACTGTCTTTGGGATAGGAACTTTGTCTATTGCCTCTATTCTCTCGGGATCAATCCTAACTCCATCTTTGGATACTATATGCCCAAGCAATTTCCCCTCTGAAACTGCAAATTTGCATTTTTGGGGGTTCAAGGAAACACCATATTCTAATGCTCTGATAAATATCTTCTCAAGGTGATTCACATGATCCTCATCCTTTTTCGAGTATGCAGTAAGGTCATCCTGATATACAACCATGATATCATTTATTAGACCTGAAAAAGCAACGTCCATTGCTCTTTGGAATGTGGCTCCAACATTTGTAAGTCCAAATGACATTATTACGTATACATAAGTTCCCCATGGGGGTTGGAAAGGCTATTTTGTATTGTTCAAATTCTTTAACCTTTACTTGGTTGTATCCAGAGAACCCATCCATCATGGATAATAACTCACAACCAGTAACTCTCTGCAGTAAAGTTTCCATATTGGGTAACAGATAATTATCTTTTAAGGAAGAAATATTTAAATTTCTAAAATTGACACAAAGTCTAATATCCATTCTTCTTCCTAACAGGAACTAAATTTGAGACCCAGGATGAATGCCTAATAGGTTTAATTATGCTAGCTTCCTTGAGTTTTATAAGTTCCTCGTGCATTTTAGGTTCTAACATAGGGTTGATGGGTCTTTGTTTTTGTCTATAGGGCTTAGCATCAGATTTAAGTGGAATTTCATGTTGGAACAAATCTTCCCTATATGCTTTGAGATCATCATAAGACTAGGCAAATATGTGTTTATATTTTCTCAATAATGTAATTAACATGCTTCTAATTGCAGGGGTTATTTTATTTCCAACGTAGACCTTTTTAGGTGACAATTCAGTTCCCAAATTTATTTCTTCCACATCATCCTCCTTTATTGTTACTTCTTTGGTAATGGATCAATCATTTGCATCAAAAACTCTTTCTAACGCTACTAAGCCCTTTGGAATTTTATTTGTTTTAAGCTGGACAATTTCTTTCCCAAATAAAGTCTCTTTACCATCATTCTCCTCAACAAAAGCATTAAGATCAATCTCTTGATTCTCATACTGATCTATATAGTGCAAAAAATTGAGTAAATCAGCATCACTATCAAAAACCTGCCAGTTATATGTGTTGTCTAGTATAGTTGGTCTAGTTTTGAGCTCAACTTCTGAAATACTTGTCAAGGTAATGTCATCCGTCTTCAAAGCTTTGTTTGCAAGGAAGTTAGCCATTATATTTTTTGACCTATCTATCCAACTTATTGAAAAAGCATCAAACAATTCTATATAATCCAGGACTGCATTTTTGTATTGTTCCAGTCTTTTATTTTTTGAGGAATATTTACATTTGACTTGGGAAATAATCAATTCAGAATCTCCATACACTGCTAACAATTTGATTTTGTGTTTTCTAGCAATGTTTAGCCCAATTATCAGTGCTTCATATTCAGCTATGTTATTTGTGCACTCAAAATTTAGAGAAAAAAAATATTTGAACGTTTTTCCTGACGGTGATATAAACAACATCCTGGCTCCATTTCCTGCCTTACTACATGCGCCATCGAAATACATTGTCCATACTTCATTTTCATCAATTTTGGCTTCATAGTAAATTGGGTCTGTATTATGCAATTTAGACTGTTCTTCCACCCTAAATGTACTAAAGTCTGTGTCATAGAAACAAATCATTTGATTTGGATTAATTTTCTCTATAATGTCTTCATACCTTGGGTCCTTATAGAGTTTAACTACTTGTGTTCCCAATGGGATAGTAGCATAAGATAAATCTAATTGCACACTTCCCCCTACCATGGTAGTCCATTGTCTAGATAACAACATTCCATAGTTAGGTGGGATATCTACCACAGTGATGTCAATTTTATAAGAGGCTTTAGGATGAGATGCTAATTTTATCTCAACATCTTTCATGATTCCAACAATAGGGACAGATCTGTTATCCATTGCATAACATTTACCGAATGTAGTATCCACCCACATTCCTAACTCCTTCATAACAGCCATGGGCATTATGTTTACTGCTGCTCCTGAATCAAGAATGCAATTCCTGACTAATTTGTTTCTTATCAACAAGGTAATATAGAATGGATCTATTTGAGATGGATTTTTCATTAATGTTTCACCCAGGTATACCTCATGTATTTTGGTAGATTCTTGTTGCACATTTATTTTAGGACTATGTTGTTCGAGTCTTTTATCTAATACATTTGATATCATCTTTACCACTATATTTTTATAATTTTCCACCTTCATCATTTCTAGAAGTGGCACAGATATTTTCATTTGAGAAACAACTTGAGAGATATCAAATGAGGGATTTATGTTTTGTTCTGACCTATCAATTTTTGTTTGCCCCTTTTCCTTAGTTTTTGTGCTGTCCTTCTTTTTGTTTGGTGTGTCAACATGAGGTATATCATGAGGTGTTTTCTCAGTTTTACTTTTATCATTTTTACCGAAAGTTTGATTTTTTATAAATATACTTCTGGGAATTCCTTGTTCAGCACTTACTGTTCTGTTTCTCAGATTATAGCTATTTTTGGCTTGTGCTACCACAGCTAATGTTAAGGCTCTTATGTCTTCCTCAGAGGGTTTTCACCAATTGTAACTTTGTGTTGCATTGAGGTCATATCCAAAATTTCCTAAGTCTTCTTCATGGTCGGAAAATACTTCTTGTTCTCCTATGTTCACATTATATTTTTGTGCTCCTACATCATATTCATACCCTGCTTCCTCGTTGGATGAATAATCTTCTTCAATAGTGAAAGATGTGATACCCAACATATTTATAGTGTGATGATCCATCTCAAGGTTATAAGAGGCCTCATCTTTTTGTATTGATTGTGCTACCACACAATAATCAGGAGAGTGTGGTAAATTATAGGGCATACACCATGGACTATTTTCTATCACATGGACTCCACTTTTCTTCAAAGGGTCGGGGGTGTCTTTTCCATAGTTATGTCTCCTGTTAGTATCTACGAGCTTTCCATCTTTCCAGTTCATATGATATGTCATATCATGGAGTCTTGGTCTTTCATTCTTATGTGAGTATTCTTGCTTGTTTGCAGGAGGATTAGGATTTTGAGGAACTCTTATATTATCTCTTTTTCTGATCATCCCAGTAGCCTTTTTATTGTTTTAAATAGTGAGAGCCATTTTTTGTGCTTCTGCCAAGGTTCTAAGACTTTTGCCCCTGAGTTCATAACCTGTCTTCGGGTCAAATGCTTTCAAATATATGTTAAGGGCCGCTTGGTTGTTCAATTTGGATTCTTGTGGGACCTTGTTATACAGTTTAGTGAATCTCAAATTAAAATCATACACCTGTTCATTTTGATACTTTTGAATAGTTATTAGTTCATGAAGAGCAAATTCTGGGGCACATTAATTTCTGAATTGTTCTAAAAATTGATCGTGGAAGTCTGTCAAGGAATATATTGAAGCATCTGGTAAACTATTTACCCAGTCTCTTACTTCATTAGTAAGAGATATCATAAACAGTTTCATTTTTATATCTTCATATTTGTTACCAATGTCCTATATAAAAGCATTGAATCATTTGATATGTTCTTCAGCAGTCAATTCACTACTTCCTGTAAACTTAGGCACATTGTTCCTCCAACTATTATCCATGGGATAAGGATAAAGCTGATATCCAGTCAAATTAAACTGTCTGGCCATACTCGTAGGATTAGGAGGTGGTATATTTGGGTATGGAGGATAATATTGGTATCCAAACGGAGGTTGTGGATACATATTGGGTTGGGCATATTGCTGATGATACATATTCTATTGTGGGGGAGGTTGCTGATATTGATTGTTATGTCTATGCCCTGGTGGTGGATGTTGTTGGTGAACATTCCCAATATTTGCAGGTGGAGTTCTTTGCATTTGTCTATTTTGCAGAGGAGGATTATTGTATGTATTGTGGGGTGCCATGTTTACATTTTGATGGTGAGGTGGAATATGGTGATGACCAGGTGGTGGATAAGGATTAGCTATATGCTGAGATGGGTTGTGTGCATTGGATGGTCTTGGATTTTGCGGTGGAATATTTTGTTGGGCATCTAACATGTGGCGTTGCTGAAGTATGTGAACTACTTGCATTTTGATGTAACCCCATTTGATTGCTTATTTGAACATGTCGACCCTGCTTATGGAGAGGCACATACTTTGAACTGGTTACCTTAGTTCTAGATCTTATTTGTTGTAGTTCTTGTTTCATCTTTTCTTCTTCTTCTTTCAATCTAGCCAACTCAATTTCTTCCTATAATCTAAGTACCTCTTGCTGCATCTGATCCTTAGTTCTCATGTCTTCTGGTTGACTATTAAGGATTTGTGTGGATGTTACCTGATCTATGAATTCATCTTGAGCTTCTTCACCCTGTTGCAGTGACGCTTGGTAGTCATGTTCCAGTTGATTTTGGTCTATCTCTCTCATAATTTGAGGCTGATGTTCAAGCTATTCCTAAAGGGAAGGTCTGTACCGGGCAAGGACATCATCAGATCTGTCATGATCAGACTGAGTATACTGATTCTTGGATTGGAATTCATCTGATTCATGCAAGGGAGTGAAGCTATTATGAGTTGTTATTGGCTATTTTGAGGCATTTTCTGGAGAAATTTGGTTATTAGTATTATGAGACTAACTTGATATCCCAGTTTTCTTAGTAGGAACCCTTAAAGGTGGGGATGATTACAATTTTTTACCATTAGCTTTAGATCTCCTACCATCCATTATGACACTTTTATCAGAAAACCGATTTGAGTTTCTAGTAGAGTTGCCACCTCTATTTAGAGGACTAATCAATTTTCTGGGTTTTTCCTTCCACTAGCAGAGTTATGCCTTTTAATTCTCTAACTCTAACAACATGGTCTACCACTAGGTTTCTCTATGTTTTCCCTAGTAGAGTTGCCAATTCTATTAGGTCTCAAAAATGTAGGTCGTTAACCCTAAGAGGTTGCCAGGCTCTCTTGACATTTTTGGCTAATTGACACAGGGTAGATATGGCTAAACCCCCTTTACTTCAGGCTCTGCCAGACCTAGGAGGGTAAACCTCTAATTAATAAAGTAGATAAAGAGATGATCACTACTTTGATTAGAATTAATTTAACTATTGATAATGGCACAAATTATAAAATAGATGAAAAGACAAGTTAATTCTAAATGATCTAAATTGTAATGCTAAAACAATAATGCAATCTAATTAAGTAAATCTAAAGTGAATTTGTATAAGTGATAATGAAAACACTAGACCAGTGCCTTATTAGATATAGAGTCAGTATGATGATGAAATAAATGACTGTTAGTTTGGTAAAAACTCGAACTATCTGGCATGAAAGAATAGGTATGTAACTTGTACAACCCTCCAAGGAAAAAGTTAATATTCCATATATATATATATCCAATTGATACAATCAAATTACCTGCATTCATCTAAAAGGATTTAATCCCTCTTTGAAGGAACCTATAAGAATAATACTGCAATTGTAAAAGATTTATCAAAAAAATGGAGACAGAATACAAACCCTAACTATATGACTCTTCTTATAGATCCATGACAATGTCTTCACAGTTACTATGACAGATTTAAAGGATTTAATTCTAAAAGTAGAAACTAGTTAATCTTATCACACTATAACAACAAATGTGTATAGACAACTTGAAGATATACTTGATAACTCAAATTGAATAACAAAGAAAACTTTGAAAGGAGAGAATCATATAATTGAATAAATTAAATAGATAGTTGATATCAAAATTTGCAATTACTGCTTCATGTTCACAGACTTGACTTCATCAGAGAATGTTTGCACATGGTCTACTAGAAATAAAATATATTAAAAGTGAACTAGCATTGCTATTCGAATCTAATCTATAGCATCCCCTGTTCTATTCTGTAATCTCTCCCCCCCTTTTCATTCTAGTCTTGGTCATCTCTTATAAAGAGAGGCATACAAGCTTCAAACCAGTTACAATAGTTGTGGCGGTTGATAACCAAACAATAGTATTTGTCTCAATAAAACAAATTTAGGAAAATTAATACTCGTCTTTAATCATCAAATGGATAACCATTTCAGGGTCAAACAACGATATTTAACTATAGTTCTGCTTAATATCCTTTGAGGGTTTCTTTATTATTCCTAAAAAAAACCAGATAAAACACAAATTAGTCTCTGATCAAATGGTCAAAACAAATTTATTTAAACATATGTATTTACTCAAATAATTACTTCCCTTATCAATGATTTATCAATTGCTCAAGATCCTTTCATGGGTGTTTATATAACTTGATCCCCGTTGTGTATATCCTGCAAAAAACCCATATTTCAACTGTCAGAAGAATATCTTAACCATTCAAATTTTAATGTTGTTTTAGGGTTTATGTGTTTTGTATTGGCAAAGGTCTCGTCGATGAGCATAGTCATCGTCGCCATCAGAGTGAAACACGCCATCAGGATAACTTATTATACATTACCCGATGATGATTGTTTCACCGATACATGTTTCTCATTCTTTATCGGAATGACTTTCACAATATGTCCCCGACATCGTTGTGACTATCGTGTCAGCGAGACTCGAAGCTTTGTTTCGACATATTCAGCTTCGCCGGTACAAAGACTTTTCTATATTGAACTCCTTTTTACATCCGGCTTGTATCTTTAGAATGTATCTTCGCTTGTATATTGGCTTGTATATCAAAGATATACATTGTTATTATACAAGCCCAATGTGCAAGCGGCGGGACCCACTACTTGTATCCAACCTTCATATATAATGCCCGATACATACAAATTCAATTGTATCTTTCTTTTAGACTTCTTATTTTATAAATCGTAGTATGTAGCCCCTTTCGATTTTGACTTGTATATGCATCCTCCTAGATACTTTAAGTCCTGATGCATCCTTTTAACCAAATTTTAATCTTTCCTAGATTCCGCATTGTACGTATATTGCAATGCATGTTTCCAAAACATACATACAAAGCACAGAATATATAACAATTATATCTTATTTCATAATCCTTTTGGTTCTGCGATGTATATTACTGTGTATCGGTATGAGTTTTGTATTGTTTCGCCGAATGTACATTGCATACATATATCACAAAAGCATATTGAGAATGTATCTTTAGAATGTATCTTTTAGAATTTATCTTTCATTAGATGCAAAGGGTGACTGGTAGAAATGGTAAAGAGAACTGCTGATAACAAGTCATGTCTTGTATATACAATCGTTTGGCATATCGGTAAGAGATGTAGATCGGTGGAAGAGTTTTAAGTTACGCTGATAAAAGAAGTCATAGCGAAGGAGGTGTCAGGAACGCATCGGTATAAGATAGGTCTATGATAAGACTTGGGAAAGTCTTTCCGACATCAGTTGTCTTACCGATAGTGCAGAATATATATGTTTCGGTGTTGTTTGGACCTAGAGAGTGGATTTTTAAAGCTGATTAAGGATTAATCTATCTAAATTGTGGGATAGAAGCCCATTGTTGTGAACTATGGTATCAATTGTTTGACTTCCACTATGTGCTCCACATCACTTAATATTTGCCAAAAAGTACCCTAGGAATTTTAGTCCCAATAGAAGTTATCGCCATCTGAGTAGAATCAGATTTTGCAGTGTTTAGAAGAGATAGAGTGACAGTAAGTTGGTCTGGATTGCTCCGCAGTGAAATATTATGGTTTGCAGATCTGAAGGCATGTTTGGAAACTCAGTGTGTATCATCAACTCTTGTGGTTTGTGGTTTGGAGGTTTGCAAGCTATCTTTCTAGTTTGACAGTCATGGCAGATAATGTTCTTGAGGTTCTGGAGGAAGATACAAATGATTCTGGTAATTTGCTATAGATTGGATGTTATTGGTGAATTCAATGTGCTTGTGGAGGTCTCTGGATTGTGTGGCTACTGTGTTGGAGGTCCACATTGAAGTTTGAGCTTGTTGTTGAAGATTTCTTTGTTGAGGTTGTTGTTCTTCTTAGTTGTTGGCTGACCAGATGTTTCAAGTGTGTTGCAGATGATCTAAGAGCAATTCTTTGGAGTGTGGCATGTTGGTGAAGGAAGATTCAAGTCTTAGCTATATTGGGCCGATAGTATAGTGATCCGTGTTAAGTCAAGCCGACCTTGATGATCATTCCAAGGTTAATGAAGCATATAAATACTTGTTGATGAGTTGTGGAAATGTGTCCTTGTGCGAAAATGATAAAATCCTAAGAAAGGTACAAAAAGTAGAACAGAGTGAAGAAGGAGCAAAGGAACAAAAGCAACAAAGGATGAAGGTGTAATGAAGAAGTGATTGGAGGGATTGAGCAGAAGTTTGTGAGAGTTTAAAGGGACTAAATCAAGCATGAATGTAGATGCTATTTCTCAGTTCATTATCTCTGTGTAAATCATAATTTCTTGTAGGCAGTAAGCCTCTTCTAAGCAGTGAACTTTGGGGAGTGCGCCCGAAGGCATGTGCCTTCTATTTTCTTAAGTACTTTTAACAGGGTACGCATTTTTGTGGGTTAACCCCCACCATGGTTTTTCCCTTAACTGGGTTTCCACATCAAAAATCTTGGTGTCAAATGTGTTGATTATGTTTCTGCTTATGTGATGTTGTTTCATTCTTTAATGTTTGCATCATTAATCAATTTATAAATTGTGAAAGAGGATTAAAAGGAAGAAAAGGTTAATTTTTGGGACAACTAATTCACCCCCGCTCCTAGTTGTCCTGTCTAATTCCAACAATTGGTATCAGAGCCAAGTTCCTCTAAAAGAAGCTTGACCACTTGAGGAGATCCAAGATGTTGTCTTACAAGAAGGAAAGTCTGAGATTTGATGGAACAAATTATTCTCTCTAGAAAGTATGCATGCAGTGTCATCTAGAATGTATGGGTGATGCCTTTTGGTTAATAACCAAGAATGCATATAAGATTCCAAAGAATGGACCTTCAACTATAGACAAAATTAGAGATGCTGAACATAATATTAGAGCCTAAGAAGCATTGTTGAGTGCCCTGACTGATATCCAATTGGCAAATGTCCTGGATTTAAAAATTGCTCATGAAATCTAGAATAAGTTGGAAAATCTATATGAAGGTGACAAATATGTTAAATGTGCCAAGATACAAAGCCTGAAGGGTAACTGTGAAAGATTGGTAATGAATGAAGATGAAAACATTACTTCCTACATGCAGAAAGTAAATGAACTTGTGACCGGTATAAAAAATGCAGGAGTATTGGAAAAATAAAAAATTATTGCCAAAGTACTCAGATCCTTACCTGCAACATACAAGCATAAAGCTGCAACCATCGAAGAAATTAGGACAGTAACAACTGTCACAAGGGATCAGTTAGTTGGTAAGCTTTTAGCATTTGAAATGAATAAGTTTTGTTATTCTCTCCCTAAGTCTGAATCTGCATTCAAGGCCAGTGTGTATGGAAAGAAAAGATATGATCTGGGTAAAATTTCTTTAGGAAGATCAAATAGATTTGTGAAGACAAGGAAGGATCTTGAAGATGATGAAATTGAGACCGCAGATCTTGAAGCTCTTATTGCCAAAAAAATGCCAAGAGGATCCGATAAGTATGAAGGAAAGTTGCCACTTAAATGTTTCTCTTGTGATAAGATTGGTCATTTTACCTCAAGGTGTTTGGAGAGGTTTTCAAAACCAAACCCTAATAGATACAAAAGTTAGAAGAATTGCTACTATGTTCAAGAAGCTAGAGAAGGAGTCACAGATGATGAATATGATCATGGAGAAGGTGATTAGGTGTTCATTGCTATCAAATAAGAAGATCCAATGTCCACTGAATCTACTAGCTATGCAAATGTGGAAAGTGCCTTGGCTGCTCTAGTCATTGAAAATGATGAATGGGTGATTGATAGTGGATGTTCTCATCATATAACTTGTGACAAGAGTAAGTTTGTGAGTTTTGAAAAATATGAAGGTGGGCTTATAAAATTTGGAGATAACTCAGCTAGTAGAATCCATGGCAAAGGATCCATCTCTTTTGATGGTAAGAATTGCACCAATGATGTTCTATATGTGGAAGGACTGAAACATAATCTTCTCAGTGTTGGACAGTTGGTTGACAAAGGTTATGATCTTTGATTCAAGGATGGAAAATGCAAAATCCTGGAGAGCTCCAGAACTAAAATTGCATTTGGTACTCAAACTAGAGGTAACATCTTTCATTTAAGTAGTCTTGGCAAAAGTTGTTTGATTGCTTAGACAGATCAAAGTTGGTTATGGCATAGGAGGATGTGTCATGTGAATTTTAATAACATTGTCAAAATAAGTTCCACTCAAGCTATAAGAGATCTTCCAAGACTTGTGAAACCTAATAGAATATGTAGAGAATGTCAATTGGGTAAACATAACAAAATTTCATTCAAAAGTAAGGAACAAGCTTCAAGTGGACGATTGGAACTGGTACATACTGATCTTTGTGGTCCTGCTAAAATTAGGAGTGTGCAAGGAGACAGATATTTCATGTTGCTAATTGATGATTACTCCCGGATGATGTGGGTAACTTTCCTAAAAGAAAAATCAAAAGCTCTTGACAAGTTTAAGGTGTTCAAAGTGATGGTTGAAAATGAGATTAGTGAGAAATTGAAGTGTCTGAGATCTGACATAGGTGGATAATTTACTTCCAGTGAGTTTGATGCCTTTTGTGAAAAGCATAGAATAAAAAGACAATTATCTACTCCTAGGACTCCTCAGCAAAATGGAGTTGTGGAAAAGAAGAACCGGACCATGATTGGATAAATATTTTCTTAAGATAGGATTTAGCAAAGGTACTGCAAATAGTAATCTTTACTTCAAGATTAATCATGAGGACATCTTGATTGTTGAGGTCTTTATTGATGATATCATTTTTGGTGGAAATGAATGTATGTGCAAAGCATTTTTTGATTAGATGAAAAGTGAATTTGAGATGTCAATGTTTGGTGAGATGAATTTCTTTCTAGGTCTACAAATTGTTCAGTCAGATAAAGGTATCTTCATATCTCACTCCAAGTATGTGAAAGAATTATTGAAGAAGTTTGGAATGGAAGAGTCAAAGCCAGTAGGTACACCTATGGTAACTGGATGCAAGTTAAGTAAATATGATGACTCCCTAAAGGCAAATCAGAAAAGGTATAGATCAATGATTGGAGGATTGCTCTATCTGACTCAGACTAGACCTGACATCATGAATGTCATTGGACTTGTTGCTAGATTTCAAGATGATCCAAAATAATCCCATGTTGTGGTAGTCAAAAGAATATTTAGATATCTCAAGGGGACAATTGATTATGGATTGTGGTATCCAAAGGATGATAACTTCACTCTTCATGCATATACAGATGCTGATTGGGCAGGAGATGTGGATGATAGGAAAAGTACTAGTGGTGGTGCATTCTTCTTGGGAAGAAGATTGGTCTCTTGGATGAGCAAAAAGAAAGAAGCAATATCTCTGTCTACTACAGAGGTAGAGTATATAGCAGCAGCAAATAATTGTACTTAGGTTTTGTGGATGAAGCAAATATTGAAGGACATCATAATTGTGTTTGAGGAGCTAGTCACAATCTTTTGTTATAATTCTAGTGCAATAAGCATTTCAAAGAATCTGGTGTTGCATTCAAAGCCAAAGCATATATCTATCAAGTTTCATTTCTTGAGAGAGAAGGTAAATGAGAATGAAGTCAAGTTGGAGTTTGTGTTTTCCAAAGATCAGATCACGAATATCTTCACTAAGCCCCTTCCCAAGGATACTTTTGAGTATCTCAGAGAAGTTAGGGGTTATTACCCATCCTGATCAAAACTAAGATGCACTTATGTACATCAGTCTGGTGGAATTCTTAGTCATATCTTGAGATCCAGATTGATGTTGAGAAGATACTACTCTAAGGAGTAGTTAGTATGCAAATGTTGGAGATCAATTTGAAATAAAAAGGGGGAGTAGAGATTACAAATATGTGCCCTTTACCATTGATGTCAAAGGGGAAGAGAAGACATGTGAAAAACTAATTGCTGATGATAGGGGAGAAATGAAGAAAGTGGTTGCAGAAGTCAGGGGGAGAAGTTCTTATCATGATGGTTGAATCAGTTTTTCACATCATATGTTGCCATCAATAACAAAGGGGGATATTGTTGCAAATATGTGCCTAAGCGGTGTTGTCATTGATGTCAACATATTCTTGTTGTCATTGGTGTCAATTGTGCCTTATTTTGTTGCCTGTTTAGGAGACTAGAATATTGAGGATATTGAAAAAATTAATAAAGATTTAATGTTCACAGACCATATGGCTATGTAGAGGATTGTCAAAGGTTGCTCTAGTTAAGATTTGAGAAGTCCGCATGAAGATTTGAAGAAGTTATGGCCATCTGAGTAGAACTAGATTTTACAGTGTTTAAAAGAGACAGAGTGACAGTAAGCTGATTCAGATTGCTCTGCAGTGAAATATTATGGTCTGCAGATCTGAAGGCATGTTTGGGAAGTTAGTGTGTATCATCAACTCCAATGGTTTGTGGTTTGGAGGTCCGCAAGCTATCTTCCTAGTTTGATAGCCATGGAAGACAGTGTTCTTGAGGTTTCGGAGGAAGATACAAATCATTCTGGTAATTTGGTATACAGTGGATGTTATTGGTGAATTTAATGTGCTTGTGGAGGTCTCTGGATTGTGTGGCTACTGTGTTGGAGGTCCACATTGAAGTTTAAGCTTGTTGTTGAAGATTTCTTCTTTGAGGTTGCTATTCTTCCCAGTTCTTGGCTGACCGGATGTTTTAAGTGTGTTGCTGATGATTTAAGAGTAATTCTCTGGAGTGTGGCGTGTTTGTGAAGGAAGATTCAAGTCTCAACTATATTGGGCTGATAGTATAGTGATCCGTGTTAAGTCAAGCCAACCTTGATGATCATTCCAAGGTTAATGAAGCTTATAAATACTTTTTGATGAGTTGTGGAAATGTGTCCTTGTGCAAAAATGATAAAATCCTAAGAAAGGTACAAAAAGCAAAACAGAGTGAAGAAGGAGTAGAGGAACAAAAGTAGCAAAGGATGAAGGTGTAATGAAGAAGTGATTGGAGGGATTGAGCAGAAGTTTGTGAGCTTTCAAAGGGACTGAATCAGGCATGAATGTAGATGCTATTTCTTAGTTCATTAACTCTATGTAAATCATAATTTCTTGTAGGCAGTAAGCTTCTTCTGAGCAGTGAGCTCTAGGCAGTGCGCCCGAAGGCATGTGCCTTCTATTTTCTTAAGTACTTTTAACAGGGTATGTATTTTCGTGGGTTAACCCCCATCGTGGTTTTTCCCTTAACCAGGTTTCCATGTCAAAAATCTTGGTATCAAATGTGTTGATTATGTTTCTGCTTATGTGATGTTATTTCATGCTTTAATGTTTACATCATTAATTAATTTGTAAATTGTGAAAGAAGATTAAAAGGAAGAAAAGGTTGAATTTTGGGACAACTGATTCACCCCCCCTCACAGTTGTCAGGTCTAATTCCAACAACGCATACATTCATCCATCCCCTGCCTATCACCCACCCTTTTATCCATTCATCCAATCCTACCTTCCTCCTTACCTAGACTTGGTTTTCCCTTGTCATTGGTATCTAGCACAAAGGCTATCAAAATTGTCATCCATTGCCATCAAAACATTTCCAAAAAATCCAAAAAAATCAAAACATGTCAAAAAAAAGAGTCAAATATCCAACAAAAATCCAAGCAATAAGATCAATCAATCACAAATTCAATCATCATCAAACAACTTCCTCCAATCATTCCAAACCAATCAAATCATTTCTTCAAATCAATTCATCAAACCAATTCTTCTTCAAATCACATCAATCAACTCAATTCACTCCAATCAAATCAATTCTTTAAACCAATTCATCCAATTCTATTCAAATCAATTCAATTCACTCAATCAATTCATCAAATCAAAATCAATCCAATCAAATTCTTTCAATCAAAAAATTACATCATCCTTCAAATCAATCAAGTCAATCCAAACAATGATCCAAACACAAGTCATCCTTAATCCATACCAATCTAGTTAATCAATCTTGTCAAATTATCTATCTAATCACAATCAATGGTCTTGATCCTAATCTTATCATAAACCAAATCATCAATCATCATTATCATCAGTGGGATATATCGTTCCCACATCCTTGTATTGATCTAGGGATATATCATTCCCCGCAATGACAACACTATCATCATCAATCATTATTAATTAGTCATTGGTTTACAGCTTGATAGGGGCAATACCTTGTTGTTTTCGAATCATTTATGCATGCATGCTTGCGTGCTTGTGTATGTCATCTTTTTATCTTGCATTTGCATCATATCCTTCTCATTCCAGCTAATATTCACAATAAACCCTCATGCTTTACTCCTATCATGGTTTGGAAATTACTGGAGTTGAAGTGTCATTCCTTTCTGCCATCTGTCTAGAGCTAGGCCATCCAATCCATCATCTTCCATAATGTCTATCCCACACTGGGGGAACCTGCTTGCGCTTAGTTTTTGGAGTGGATATTTAAAACATCATCGTTGAACATCTCATTAACATTTCATATCATCAAACATCTAATTAATCCCATTAATCCATCTGCCTTCATCATTATCAACACAACACCCATCAGAACTACATATTATCTCTATCGTTAAGTGCCTTGATCCAATGGATATAGGGTATGTAGGCAGTCTAGAATATGAAGGAAGTATCCAGACTCAGGCACAGGTGATACACCTCCTTCATTTTTCATCCTTCATCCAACCTTCATCAAATGTCATCTTCATCCATCTCATAATCTTCAATCATCTATCTCCCACATGTAAAGTACTGAAATTCCACATAAATAATTGAAGAAAAGCTAAAGTAACAACAAGTAGTAATTATAACTACATCATCAAGTAAAAAGAGTTAAATTTAACATCATTTGTCAATACAAGATTCCATTCATAAATTTGATACACATTCATATTACATTGCATCTTTCTGAAGTTCAATTACAGAGCTGTCTAAAATAATAATACATACAATTTCAAATATGGTTTTATGCCTTACATATCATTTTGAATTCAATGAAGAAATACATCTGTCAACAAGATCAAGTAAATCCAATACAGTCAGTCCTCGACCGCCATCGACCATCTGGCCATCTGCTGTGTCGAATAATAAGAACATGGTTCAGGTGCTATTCCACCCAACCATGAAGCTTGCGCTTCCTTAGTATTCCTCAAACTGAGGAATGCCTGACCCTGCTCAAAAGTCCTAGCAACATGTAAACAAGTGGCAGGGAAAATAATGCATAACTAGGCAAATAAACCATTTATTTCACTCGTACATACATCTGTTTCAACATTAAATCACTTTGGCCAAAGTATTAACCATTTTAATGGTGTGTAGGTTTTGAAAAGAAAACCTACTTCCCTATTTTCCCATGTTTAGCACCCATCCTGAAAGGCATCTTTCCACAAAAGAACATAAATAAAGATAAACAAAATAACCATTTCAAATACATTTTATGGCAAAATATCACTCAATTCACACATGCATTAATACAAGGGTAGGTTTTTCAATTCAGTTGATTTCAACAATTAATTGTTTCCATTTATAGCTAGTTTTCGTAGTATCTTCATTATTTGCATAGTATACACAGTGTGGTAACTACCTTAATTAAACATTGAGGTAATTTTCAACAAGTTTACTAGTTTCATAAGAGCATTTTAATATATATTTATATATATAAATTTTTTTCTTAAATAAGGCAAGTCTAACCTTTAGTTTACAAAAGTATGTATATCCTCATATGTGTATTCCAACATATCTTTATAAAATCTATCTAAATTTTAATTTAAACAACAAAGTTAATAATATATGCGAATAATTCATTGAAACCATTTCCTGACTTGGCAAAAATGCTCAATCACCTAACTTGTCCAATTAATAGTATAATAGGAGTAAGGGCATTTAGGCTGTAGAGTTGGTCAAAGGAAGAAAAGGCCATTCACAAACCTAAGAGGCCAACAAATGAATACCTAATAGGTTGTTGCACTACTGAGGTCGAGAAGAGTCAACTACAGCTAAAATCATAAGACATCACAGGTTGTTGCTATCATGTTGGCCGCTCTTATTATGATAGCAGTTTAATAAAAGGGGGCAAAAAATAATAAATTACACAGGTTGTTCAGACAAAGACTCAAGCCACTAAGAAACAAGAAGGCCATTAACTAAGATAAGGTTGTCTAAAAAAACACTATTGAATGAATAGAAAATGATGTCTTACAACTTAGAAAGGCCGATTTAAATACATGAAAGTAGAGTTTGTTCTTTTTTTTTAATAAATAAAAGGGCAGATCAAAATTAAATATCAGAGGCCAATTTAACAAGTTCGCCATTCAGTTGAGAGGAAGCAAATTAAAGGTAAGGAACATAATCAAGGTCGTTGGAATAGCGATTCAACGGTTGTCCAAAATATAAGGATACAATTCACAAATTTAAAAGAAAGTCGTTTGAAAATAAAATGGAAAGCTGATCCATAGAAACAAAGAAACAGATCTAATGAGAAAAGAAGACGTTTTGCAATAGGGAAGACAGATCATCCAATAAGGAGGAAATCGTTGAAATGAAGATAAGTTGATTATCACATAGTGAATCTATAAAGAAATAAAAGAAAAGGTCTTAAGATGTATAAGGAATCACTTAACCAGAGGAGTAAGATGTTTATTACGGAGAAGGCTACATAAAATAAAATACCCCTTTTATGTGAAAAAATTGGTGGCTAATTCTATTTCATCTATTTTTGAAATCATATATATATAAAGTAAATTTAAATTAAAATTAGATTGCTTATAATAAATATAAGTTTTAACTTTCACAATATTATGAAATCATGCAAATAAATAAATTTATTGTCTTTTATGAAAATAAAATATTTAATCTCGAATAAATATATACTTCAATATAAATTATATTTTAGGCTTTGTTAGAAGACATAAAAAGAAAGAAAATCATTCCTTGCATGCTAAGAAATTAAAAAGAATAACTATAAAAATAAAAGAAAAGAGATTTTGCATGAGGCAACGAAGGGAATTTAGGGTTTTTGGGATTAATAAAACAGGAAAAAGTTTCTTTTTATGGGACATTACTTACACATAGGAAAAAGATACAAATTTTTTTTTGAGAGAAGAGGATACACGTAGAGGAAAAGAGAGAGAAGGGAGAAAAATACACAAGAGGTGGCATAGGAAGGGAGATCTGGGACAGAAGGAGGAAACTAGAGAAAAGAAGCCTTGAGTTAGGCCACAAATCAGGTTTTTCATTCACTGTATTTATTGTCTAAATGGTAGATTATGGTAGTTTGTTTTGGTTACTGCCTTCTGTAAACACCATGCTGGGTAATGAGTGCATGATTGTGATAAAGTTTGAGTCATTAGAATTGCCAGAAACTCCTTGTAAAGGCTTCCATTTAAGTCATTTATTGTTTAAAAGCAACCTCAGTGATTAATAATCTTACTCGCTCTTCTTTTTGATAATTCTTGAAGTTTATCCTCAGATCGGTCTCCTGTTATCTCTTAGACCAACGACCTCTGGTCATTAGTCAGCCTCTTGAAACCTTATTATTTTCTTTAGATTGAGCTCTGTGCTTTTTCCTTGGTCTGCATCGTATCCTTGGTTGTAGTTTATTGCATTCGGCCTCACCTCATTTCAACGTCCTCCTAAAAAGATTTAACAACTCGTTTTGTTATTCTACGGGTCGGCCTTCCCATATGTGTGCCTGGGTATTTTATTTTATGCAGCCTTCTCCGTAATAAACATCTTACTCCTTTGGTTAAGTGATTCCTTATACGTCTTAAGACCTTTTATTTTATTTCTTTACAGATTCACTATGTGATAATCAACTTATCTTCATTTCAATGATTTCCTCCTTATTGGACAACCTATCTTCCCTATTGCAAAACGACTTCTTTTCTCATTGGATTCGTTTCATTTTTCCTATGGATTGGCTTTCCATTTTATTTTCAAATGACTTTCTTTTAAATTTGTGAACTGTATCCTTATATTTTGGACATCCATTGAATCGATGTTCCAATGACCTTGATTCTGTTCCTTACCTTTAATTTGCTTCCTCTCAACTGAATGGCGAACTTGTTAAATCAGCCTCTGATATTTAATTTTGATCTACCCTTTTATTTATAAAGAAAGAACAAACTCTACTTTCATGTATTTAAATCAGCCTTTCTAAGTTGTAAGACGTCATTCTCCATTCGTTTAATAGTGTTTTTTAGACGACCTTATCTTAGTTAAGGCCTTCTTGTTTCTTAACAGCCCGAGTCTTTGTCTGAATGACCTATGTAATTTATTATTTTCTTCCTCCTTTAATTAAACTTCTAGCATAATAAGAGCGACCAACATGATAGCAATGACCTGTGATGTCTTATGATTTTAGCCATAATTGACTCTTCTTGACCTTAGTAGTGCAACGACCTATCGGGTATTCATTTGTCGACCTCTTAGGTTTATGAATGGTCTTTTCTTCCTTTGACCAACTCTACAACCTAAATGCCCTTACTCCTATTATACTATTAATTGGACAAGTTAGGTGATTGAGCATTTTTGCCAAGTCGGGAAATGGTTTCAATGAATTATTCACATATATTGTTAACTTTGATGTTTAACTTAAAATTTAGATATCTTTTATAAAGATATGTTAGAATACACATATGAGCCTATACATACTTTTGTAAACTAAAGGTTAGACTTTCCTTATTAAAGAAACAAATTTATATATATAAATATATCTAAATATTAAAATGCTCTTATGAGACTAGTAAACTTGTTGAAAATTACCTCAACGCTTAATTAAGGCGGTTACCAAATTGTGTATACTATGCAAACAATGAAGATGCTACGAAAAGTAGCTGCAAATGGAAACAATTAATTGTTGAAATCAACTATATCAAAAAACCTATCCTTGTATTAATGCATGTGTGAATTGAGTGATATTTTGCCGTAAAATGTATTTGAATGAGAAATGGTTATTTCATTTATCTTTATTTATGTTCTTTTGTGGAAAGATGCCTTCTAGGATGGGTGCCGAACATGGGAAAATAGGGAAGTAGGTTTTCTTTTCAAAACCTACACACCATTAATATGGTTAATACTTTGGCTAAAGTGATTTGACGTTGAAATAGATGTATGTGCCAGTGAAATAGATGGTTTATTTGCCTATTTATGCATTATTTTTCCCTACCATGTCCTGTTAATGAGATGTTGCATTCTTGTTAAGATGCATGTAGGTTAATAGGCATGCACCAGATTCCACCCTGTGCTTGTTATAGGTTGCTAGGCCCTTCGACCAGGGTCAAGCATTCCTTAGTTTAAGGAATACCGGGGAAGCACAAGCTTCATGGTTGGGCAGAAAAGCGCCTGAACCATGTTCTTGTCCTTTAATGTAGTAGATGGCCAGATGGTCGATGGCGGTTGAGGATTGATTATGTTGGATTTTAATTAATCTTGTTGAGAGATGTATATCTTCATTGAAATCAAAATGTTGTGTAAGGCATAAATCCACGATTGAAACATATGCATATTGTTATTTTAGAAGCTTTGTAATTGTACTTCAGAATGATGACTTATCATGATTGTATTATAACATTAGAAATTGTCCTCCTATATGGAATGGTACAATTTCCCTCGGTTTAGCTCCTCACTCTTGGTGACCTCTCAACCTTTTCTTTTTTGGCCTTCCCAAAACCTTGATTGACTAAGCTTAGAAGCAGTTTGTTCACTTTTTGAGGTAACTTGTTGATAGAACCCAGAAAGGGGATTTGAGATTTGGGTCCCTAGGACCCCCAAAATACAGATTTGAGTGGAAATTGGGGGCTAGGACTTGGGCACCCACGCCCTAGTCCTCCCCTATTTCCCAGGATTTTGAATTTTGGCGGGGTGTTGGCTCCCGCTGAGTGCCTCGGGATTCTGTTTTCAAATTCTCAGTTTTCGCGCGATATTGAGACGGTATTTCAAAATTTGAATTTTCCTAAAGCTAGATATAAAAAGAGATATGTAAATCATTTTAGCACACACAATTCTTATGCAAGCTTGATGCCAAAACTCTGCTACAATTGTCATTGGAGATTAGTGACTTGTTGAAGCTCTTGAAAGTCTTTTGTATTTGCTATCTTGGAGACAATGGATGGAGATTAGGAATCAAGATCTTGAGTCTATCTTGCTCTTCCTACGGTTTGTACACCCTTTGCGGGATTGGGAGAAGGGTTGACACCTCCAACAGCAAGCTTGGAGATCCTCCGTGGACATACCAAAGACGGGGCTTGACTGAGGCAAGCTCCTATATAGCCACAACATTTTCCTTCTTTTGTAGGTATAGATCATGTTTTGCAGGTTTCGGTGAAAAGAAGCTACAGAGAGGAAGATATTGTAGATACAGTCATGATAGACTTTCAAATTTTTGGATCCTAAGACTTCCAGGACATTAGAGGGAGCACTCTAGTCTAACCAGGGGTTATTTCTAGGATTTGTAAGCCTTTTAGCAGTCTCAGACACCCTGTGCAGAAGATATTCCAATTCATAAACTTGCAGGACACTCGAGTGGGTGCCCTAGTCCAAGTGGCCCTCAAAATTTGGGTACACTATCTTTGAAACCCTATCGCTGCACTTAGTGATCAGTTTTGCTAGTTGCTTCATCAGTTTCTGTATATTTCTGATTTAACGCATAAATAGGATTTTGCTTGGTTGAAAGGAAAACACTTGATAAAATATTGATTAGGGCCTTAGGTTTCATAACCACGCGAGTGTAAGGGACAGAGAAAGTGATTAGAAGCTTGTTCATTAGCTCAGTCCTTGTCCTCCCAATGCTTAGTGGAGAAATGGTAGTACTTGACCTAGCTTAAACTAACATACCAATTTTTTCCACTAAACATTTTGGTGAAGCCAAGCTTTAGAGAATTTGCATCCTTTTAAACTTCAGATCTGAAATATTTTTCTGTTATAGAGCATATCTAGATTGAAAAACCTCTTTAGTGAAATTGCATATGTTAAATTGTGGATTACATTCTTTATCTTTTCCCTAAAAGAGTTCAAAATTATCATTTATTGTTGAAAATTATATTTCATTTGCAAAGGCCATCATTGTACATTTAAATCTTGGTTTAAATAGAGCATGTTAAAATGTCAAAAAAAAATTGCAAAATTTTCATGCTTACAATGAGCCATTTAGTCATGATGACTTTGATATGTTAGATGAAGCCCTTAAGGACTTTATCTCGATTGAACATTCCACTACGGCCTTTAAGCCGTCATTATTTCAAAGACTTGTAAATGCGATTTATGTTCCTAAATCTAAAGAAGAGATTGAAAAACCAAAAATTGTGGTCACTCTATGTGCAAATGTGGTTCAACCATCCTCTAAACTTGTGCTTGTTGTTAAAGGTCTTTCATCTCCTTCTTAATCTTCTGATCACATTTATGATTATGCAAAACAAATGGCGAATCAAAACTCACAACAAACCAATCATAATGTGGTTGCTCATGCATATAATACTTGGAATAACAAATAAAGTACACAACACAAGAGTGTTCCAATATCTTTACTAGCTTCTCAACCTATGCTTCCGCAAGCACCTCATTTAACATATAAAGGTGGTAAAGACTACGATCTTATAGAGTAGTTCCGCGCTACTCCTGTAAAAATATCTCTTTGGGAGCTTATACAAACTTCACCTACTTACCATGGAATGCTTCAAGAAGCTTTACAAAAGGTGATTGTTCCTCCTACCGTTAAAGCAAATGATGTTGCCGCTTTACTAGGTTGTATGCATGAAACAAAGACATATATTTTATTTAAACAACATGAATTACCATCTCTCGAGGTTCAGAATTAGTATGATCCTTTGGTTATCTTTATTACAACAACAAAACATTGGTTAAGAGAGTTATGATTGATAATGGGTCAACCCTTAATGTTTGTGGCATTGATTTATTGCATAAGGTTAAAATTGATATATCTGCCATAAAACTAGAATCATTAAGTATTTGTGGCTTTGATAATGTTGGACGACAATCCGTGGGCACTATAACTATACCTATACAAGTGGGACCTATGATGGTGCCTACCTTGATTCATGTAATGCATTGTTCTCTATCTTATAACATGATTCTTGATAGACCTTAGATACATGCATTAGGAGTAGTTCCTTCTACTTTACACCATTTGATTAAGTTTATATTTAAAGGTAAATTGCATACTATCCATTCAGATCCTGAACCTGATAATTACTTGCAAATTGAAGGGCATAAGCATGTTGTTGGTCCTAAGAGTTTAAACAATCTAAAAGCTGATTTATTAGCTCCTCTTGCCTCTAAAAATGTTATGAAAGAGTCTAAGCAATCAAATATATTTGTTGGTGACGACTAGGGTTCATTAGATTTTGCATCTTCCTCCACAGGAGAATATAAACTTAAAAACCCTGTCCCTGAAACATCAAATATTGCATCGATCATGTCGCATGCTTCGAATGATAAACATAAAACTTCTTTGATGACAAATAAAGATAATACTCTGAGTTATACTACTAATTATGAGACTTATGAAGCTCCGCCTTCCTCTAAAGAAATGGTCTCTCTTTATGGCAGAGGATTCTGAATCCTTTACAAAAATTGTGACTGTAGGTAATGGCTGTGGCATAAATCAACAAGGAATCAAAGTCCCTATAGAATCCGCTTTGGGACATTGTTCAAATGGCATTGGATATAATCCTTTTAGGGAGTCCAAAGCCCACAAATGCCCTACTCTAAATGTGAATACAATATCAACACTTAGTTTGATATTCCCTGAGATGATTGACATCAATTGTCCTCCAAGATCACTTCCATTAGATATGTTTATGGTGGATGAAGCGATAATGGAATTCTTAGGTACTTATGATGGTATTCCTTGTTATCACCATAAACATGGCATGCCTTACTGTTTAAATAATGATGCATATTTTGGAAAGACTACTAGCACAATAATTGCTATAGTAGAGCATAGTGAAGAACTTGAAGAATGATTACAATCCTACAATCCCCCAGACCATAGTACTCTCCTTAACGGAAAGACTATTGATGTCATTATGGATAAGGATAATCTTGAAAAAGTTATCCCTATTGGTGATTGTTTAAATGCGGAAGAAAAAAAAAATGACTAAACTGTTGAATGAGTTCTTGGAATTAGTTGCTTGGAATTATTTAGACATGCCTGGTATAGATCCTCAAATTGTAATGCATAATATTGTGTTGAAACCAGATGCTAAGCCATTCAAACAAATGATTCGTAAGATGAATCCTAAGATTGATTTGCTTGTTAAAACTAAAATAGAAAAACTCTTACAAGCTGACTTTGTTTGACCTATTGATTACTCTCTGTGGATCTCAAATATTATTGTCATCACTAAACCCGATGGTCATATAAGAATGTGCACAGATTTATGAGATTTAAACTTGGCATCTTTGAAAGATGATTTTCCACTCCCTAGTATCAATATGATTGTTGATTCCATAGATGGACATGAGTTGCTATCTTTCATGGATGGATTTTTAGGATATAATCAAATCCTTATAAATCCTCTCGACCAGTATAAAACAACCTTTATAACACCTTGGGGTACATTTTGTTGGGTAGTCATATCATTTAGACTTAAGAATGCAGGAGCTACTTACCAAGGTGCAATGACTTATATTTCATGATTATATGCACAATATTCTAGAAGATTGTGTTGACATCTTAGCAAAGTCTATCCATCATAAGGATCATGTTACAAATCTTTGATAAATATTTGAGCGCATACGAAAGTCTAATATGTGATTAAATCCTCGTAAGTGTGTTTTTGGTGTGGACAGTGGAAAGTTACTTGGGTTTATTGTTTCAAATCAAGGTATAGAAGTCGATACGAAAAAGATAGATTCGATTGTTAATATGCCAATACCGAAGAACATATCTCAACTTCATAGTTTGTAAGGAAAGGTACAGGCCATCCACCAATTTGTTTCACAACTCGCGGATAGGACTCGCCCCTTTACGCAACTACTAAAGAAAGATTCTCACTTTCAATGGAATTCTAAATGTCAAAAAGCTTTCGATGACTTAAAGGATTACTTAGCTAATCCGCCCGTGTTGCAACCTGATGTTTCTGAGAAACAATTTCTATTGTACATTAGCACAACATAATGTTGAAGGCAAAGAATGCGTTGTCTATTACATTAGTCATACTTTGCTCGATTATGAGGTGCGATACATAGCTATAGAGAAGCATTGTTTAGCTTTGGTGTTTGCCACCCAAAATCTTAGATATTATCTCTTAAATGTTGAAGTGCATGTTTGGTAAAATTTGACCCTTTGAAGCATCTCTTTGCAAGAACAAATTGATCAGGTCATCTTGCTAAATGGGTTATGCTGTTAACAAAATTTGATCTTAAATTTATTTCACAAAAAGCAATTAAAGGACAAGTGATAGCTGATCAGTTAGCTAAAGCTCCCTCTCCCTTTTCTATACAAAATGTCAATACTTTTCCCAATGAACAAATCTTAACAATCTATGCGGATGAAGAATGGGAATTATATTTTGATGGATCAAAATGTCGAACTGGCTCCGGGGTTGGTGTTATATTAATACCTCCCATTGGTAAATCAACTCCCTTATCTTACTGCTTATATTTCTCATGCACAAACAATATAGCTGAATATGAAGCTCTAATCACTTGAATTTGTGCAGCCTTGGCTCTTAATATCAAGAACATTATAATATACGGTGATCTCAGTTAATTGTTAAACAAATAATGGGATTGTATCAAACTAAGCACGATAAGATATCTTAGTATCATGAGTTTGCATTATCTGTCTTAAAATAATTCAAATCATATTCAATCGATACCATTCCCAAGAAAGATAACTGGCATGTGGATGCAATGGCAAGTGCAACTTCCCTTATATCCCCAAATGGTTCTCCTAAGGAATTCACCTTTGTTGTTCATATTCTTAAGACACTAATAATCGATGACCCTATAGTTGCAAATTTGGAACTCTATGGTAATACATACACGAATGAATGGTTCTCCTACATATTTAACTATCTACGCAATGGAACCATCCCTGATTTGACATCTAAGAATGCCCGACTCCGTTTACACAAACTAGCAATGCAATACATTATATTATCGAATGTCTTGTATCGACGAAGTTATAATGGTGTTTTACTCCGATGTTTAAGTAATTCAAAGATTCTGATAGCTTCAGAAGAAGCTCACTTTGGTGCCTGCGGGGGGCATTTTGGTGGAAAATCATTGGTGCAAAAATTGTTACGTATGGGGTACTATTGGTAGCATATGGAACAAGATTCCTTTGCTTACGTCAAAATATGCCCGCAATGCCAACAACATAAACACACGATCCATGCTCTTGCTCAAGGGTTGTGTGCCCAGGTGTCACCATGGCCATTTTCCATCTGGGGTTTGGATTTAATTGGTAAAATTTCCCCTCCCTCCTCTCAAGGACATATATTTATCATTACTGCTACTGATTATTTTACAAAATGGGTCAAAGCGGTCCCTTTGCGATCCACGATTGCTGATGTAATCTGTTGATTCATATAAGATAACATAATTTCTCGATTTGGAATACCTTCCTCCTTTGTTTCAGACAATGGTACACCATTTAAGAACAAGGATGTGAAAAAGTTCCTCTAAAAATATCATATACAACATCGCTTCTCTACGCCTTACTATCCTCAATCAAATGGCCAAGCAGAAGCTTCAAACAAGGTTATAGGACAAATTTTATGGAAAACTATTAATAAACATCAAAAAGATTGGCATACACAATTATCCTATGCCTTATGGGCTTATAGAACAAGTATTCGAACAGCTACTAGTAACACACCATATAATCTTACAAGAACTTGAGATGCTTGATGAAAGACATATTAACACTCTTGAACATCTCAAGGCTTATCGAAAAGGTGTCCAACGAGCCTATAATGCGTAAGTCATACAACGTTCATTTAATGTTGGGGACTCAGTTCTTTATGAAAATTAATGCAACATAAATGCACCACCTGGTGAAAAAGGTAAGTTTAGCCCCATTTGGCTTGGATCGTATATAAGCACTAGAACTTTTAGATCCAAAGCATATTAATTAGCCGATGAGTAAGGTATGTCGCTTAAAGAACCTATTAATGTGGCACACCTCAAAAGATTTTATGCTTAAAGATTTAATGTTAAATGTTTCTAAGCTAATTTAACACATAGATTAGCTTCAATTTCGACAAGATATCATTGTTTTGTCTTAATTTATTTCGCATTATATCTTTGTTCAGTTGATCATTTTTGTATCGTGTTTAATTAGTAATTGCTTGGATCACTTTTGTATTAACTGAATATAGCATGGAAATTAAAGTTATGTGTAAAATAATTAATCATTGTGTTTTTTACTACATGTTCTATTTAGAATTGTTAGTATATCATAATAGCATTTAGACATCATCACTAGTTGCATTTTTACAAAAATCACATGTGATAGATCAAAAGCCATTACACATAGATAAAAAGGAAATAATCATATATATATATTAGTTTCATGTATACATTCAAGTTGACTATCCCTAAAAACAAAATGGGATGTCGTAGTGCCTAAAATCTATATATCACATGGCTAAGCCTCAATCGCTAGTACCTTCATGCCCTTGTGGTGTGTGAGTGATAGAAGCCTGACCATGTGTGGCTATGGATTGCGAATGACTCCTAGAAATGCTTCGCGATTGTAACCCCCTGATCTCACCTCTCATCTCTAACATCTACTCATGCGCCTCCTGGTACATCCTCTAGACCAGTCTCTCTCAGCCTAAACTCTGTCTCTGTCAGCTCTTGCCTGCTAGACCTCCCACAGTAAGAACTCACTGACAGCTGGCTCTCCCTCCGATGTAGGAACTGCTATCATTTGCTCTCGTTGTGCCCTGAGCTCAGCCTCGACACACTCAGCTCTCTATCAAAACTCCTCTCTCTTGTGCAGACTGCTCTAGAATGACCTCTGTAGCAGTCCTGTATCTGACAATAGGCATAAATATCTTAGCATGCTGCCCAATGAATGATCATGGTGAATAACCTACCCACACTCACTACTCTGAGGCATATGTCAGTACTATGTCTCCTATGATGCGACTCACAAAGTCTCGCCATGCATCAGTCCCAACTACAAAACAGAGGATGAGATAGATGTTAGACTACCATATAAATATCACAAACAATAAATTATATAAAACATCAAATAATAAATCAAACCTAACCTAGATCTCCATCTCGCCAGGATGGATCTCAGATCGCTGATGGTCTGATGAGCTCCATTATTTGATCTGTAGTTGGAGGCATAGACCTACTACTCTCCCCTCACTCTGTTTAACTAGGCCTCAAATCGTCTGCAGGAGTAGGACCACGAGCCTTGGATTGCGGTCTCGACTCGGTCTCCTGGTCAGTGTCTACCTCCTGCTGACTCTGTCGTGATCTCGCTCTGAAGATGTATTGTGATGGGACCTCCTTGGAATCATCCTTGTCCTCCTCCTTATCCTCCTCGAGATCATAGTATCCCATGAAATCACTGACATCGTCCTCCACCCCTATGTCACTCGAGTGACTGGCCTAAGGTCGGGCATCTCCTGTAGGGTTCTCGAGTTGAAAGATAGGTGCAGGCCATGCTGTGTACCACCAGGACCAATATGCTCAAGTACACCTGACATTATCCATGTCCAACACTGGCTCTACATCCTTAGGACCCTCATCATCACTAAGTGGCACACCTGCTATAGTTGGTCGTCGGACGGTATTGGTTCTGACTGCACTCTGAGGTACACGTGCATAGCTCAACATCCTGAATCTGTCTGAACTATCATGCCACCCTGTCAAAGTAGAACCAAGATACCATATGATCGAGGTGACCGACCATCAACTGATCTCGCTGCATCTGAGCTAACTACCTCTACTCACCAGGCCATCTAATGTAGCCACGATATGGTCTCCAGATGATGTCGCCAGGCTGTAATTTGTCAATTACTACTCTCTAGTATAGAAAATTGTTGTGCTTCCAACATCTGACTAGTGGATAGGCATAGACACGCGGATGGGTGAACGTTGCCTCTATAGGAAAACCCACCAGTCATGTGCACTTGATGTGCTCAAAGGCCTAGACCTATAGTAATGTGCAGACCATCAGACTATGCATCTCATAATGGACATATATCCCTAAGTCATGATAAAGGTGTGCAAGCATACTGCGCCCCCATGCATAGACAGTCTGATGCTCCTCCATCGCTCTAATGGCATGAATGATACCCCCATGTAGGTGAGTGCCTCATCCATCTGGTGTGATGGCTAGTGTGACTGTGACAATCATGATCCTCTATAGTAAAGGAATGTCTCTGCATCTCTACTCTAGCAAATGGAGTTGAATATGTCCTCACTCTGCCTATGAAATAGTGCAACCCAAGAGGTATAGATGACTCTCCCGAGTATACCCTACTGAGTGATGCCCAACAACCCTCACTGTCTCTCCTCAGATTAGCAGTCGAAGGATCCTAAATACATCCTCCAGTGTGATGGTAATCTCACCTTTTGGTAAGTGGAATGTGGATGTATCTACACCCCACCTCTCCATCAGTGCCATGAGCATCGCATAGTGGAACTTGTTTGTGGGCATCTCAAACACCCACCATAGGCCCACCATCTATACATTCTCTCTCTCTCTCTCTATGATAGTTAATGCGATAGCGTGCTCTCGTAGAAGTGCCATTAGATGACTACATGTGTGCTCACACATCTCAGGGACATCATGTAGATTGGAAAGCAAGCAAGAGTATCAGAATCCCCTCTAGAAACTAAAATAAGCTATCAAGAACTAAACAAAATGCCTATGCCTAGGGCCTACGTCCTCTATGGACCAGGGTGCCCCAAGAAGACTAGGGCACGCCAGAGGGACACTGGCACCCCTGTGGGACTAGGGCACCCCAAAGAGACTCTAGCGCCCTAGGTGGACCCGGGTGCCCCTGCCTAGGACCCCTGTCCACCTTCCCCTCTTGGCACAAACATTGATAAATGTAAAAGCAAAAGTACAATGAAAGATGATAGAATAGTTGGATCAGGACCCTACCTCAGCCTTGAAGCATCTCTCCGCCACTCGGGCTCAAAGCATCTCCAGTCATGGTGGATGATATGGACGTCAGCTCGGCATGGTTGTTCTCCTATTGTCCTCTCTCTCTACGATGACAAGAAACAATAATGAGTTAGTGATAAGTGACAACTCCCTCTTACATAAAGTGAGTGAGAATTCCTATCCCTAACCAGGTGCAAAAGTGTACTCTTTTATTCTTGAGCCCTTTTCTTGAGTTGTCAAACATCGATTTCAGTGTCGTTGATGCGTTGGAATCCTGGTTCTACTCTTTTCTTTTCCCAATGTGTTACGTTTGAGTGTTGTTCCTTCAAATGACCCTCATAACACATTTCCCTGAAATGGACGCGTATGGATATCTCCTTTTTTCTACTTTTGAACTAAGCAAGCAGAAACAAGGTGGGGCATATATCTCCCTCGATTTCCTCCCTTCCCATCACTCAACCACCTTAGCATTTTTTTAATTGACTCATTGGTGGTGGTTGCAGGTTGATTTGGTTTTGATTTCTCTAACAAGTGTTCCTTTGTAGATTGTGGTTCCTAACTTTATGGTCTTGTAGGATTACAGACTTGGGGGCTCCTACCTTCTTGGCAACAACGCTTCAGCTTCCTCTACAATATCCTTTTGGGTATCCTTTTCAAGATTGATGTATTTACTTTCCTTTAGTTGCATATGCACGTAGTGTCATATGGCCACTAAAGTGGGGGCTAAATGTAACGTTGGAAATTGTCCTCCTATGTGGAATGGTACAATTTCCCTTGGTTTAGCTCCTCACTCTTGGTGACCTCTCAACCTTTTCTTTTTCGGCCTTCTTGAAACCTTGATTGACTAAGCTTAGAAGCAGTTTGATCACTTTTTGAGGTAACTTGTTGATAGAACCCAGAAAGAGGATTTGAGATTTGGGTCCCTAGGACCCCCAAAAATGCAGATCTAATTGGAAATTGGGGGCTAGGACTTGGGCGCTTGTGCCCTAGTCCTCCCCTATTTCCTGGGATTTTGAATTTTGGTGGGGTGTCGGCTCCGGTCGAGTGCCTCAAGATTATGTTTTCAAATTCTCAGTTTTTGCACGATATCAAGATGTTATTTCAAAATTTGAATTTCCCTAAAGCTAGATATAAAAAGACATTTGCAAATCATTTTATCACACACAATTCTTATTCAAGCTTGATGCCAAAACTCTGCTACAATTGCCATTGAAGATTAGTGACTTGTTGAAGCTCTTGAAAGTCTTTTGTATTTGCTATCTTGGAGACAATGGATGGAGATTAGGAATCAAGGTCTTGAGTCTATCTTGCTCTTCCTAAGGTTTGTACACCCTTTGCCTGATTGGGAGAAGGATTGAAGCCTCCAACAACAAGATTGGAGATCCTACATGGATATTGCTAATTTGCCTTCTTGTTCATGTAAGTCTTCATTTATCTCATCTCCTTGAGGTGAAGTTGTATGTGTTTATTGATGCAAAGCAAGTTGTTGATCTTCCCTTGATTGAGACATCTAGGGTTTGATATTTATGCATACACACATTGTTAGCTTTGCACACACTTCTGCAAATCTTTATCTCTAGCTATTGTTGAGGTAGAAATACCAAAGACGAGGCTTGACTGAGGCAAGCTCCTATATAGCCACAACTCTTTCCTTCTTTTGTAGGTGCAGATCATGTTTTGTAGGTTCCAGCAAAAAGAAGCTACAAAGAGGAAGATATTGCAGATACAGTTGTGACAGACTTTCATATTTTTGGATCCTGAGACTTGATGGACATTGGAGCGGGTGCCCTAGTCCAACCAGGGGTTATTTCTGGGATCTAGAAGCCTTTTAGCAGTCTTAGACACCCTGTGCAGAAGATATTCTAGTTTAGAAACTTGCGGGACACTCAAGCGGGTGCCCTAGTCCAAGTGGCCCTCAAAATCTAGGTACACTATCTTTGAAACCCTATCTCTACACTTATGTGATCAGTTTTGCGTTTCTGTATATTTTTTATTTAAGGCATAATTAAGGTTTTGCTTGGTTGAAAGGAAAACACTTGATAAAATCTTGATTAGGGCCTTAGGTTTCATAACCACGCGAGTGTAAGGGACAGACAAAGTGATTAGAAGCTAGTTCATGAGCTCAGTCCTTGTCCTCCCAATGCTTAGTGGAGAAATGGTAGTAATTGACCTAGCTTAAACTAACCACCAAATTTTTCCACTAAACATGTATATATCAAATTTATGAATGGAATCTTCATGGACAGTAAATGTTAAATTATCTCTTTTACTTTATGATGTAATCATGTTTACTTTACTTCACTTGCAGTTAATTTAACTTTACTTCACTTGCAGTTAATTTAACTTTACTTCGGTTATGTATGAATGTGAAATTTTTAGTACTTTATAGGGTATGTAGGCATTCTAGAATATGAAGGAAGTATCGAGACTCAGGCACCTGTGATACACCTCTTTCATTTTTCATCCTTCATCAATCGTCGTCTTCATCCGTCTCATATTCTTCAATTATCTATCTCCCACATCATCAATAAACACCTAGAACTACATATCATTACTTTCATCATCATTGTACTATGCTTTGATCCCGTGGATACAGGGTATGTAGGCAGTTTGGAATATGAAGGAAGTATCCAGTATGCAAGCCAAGATGATTCATTCTTCCATTTTCCATCTTAATTTGACTAACTCAATTAGAAAACAAACTACACGTGTCTCGATAGCTCAAGCACTCATCAAATCAGAGGTAAACAAAGACATTTGTCTGCATGCCTTTAGCCAAAATTTACTATATCAATCCAACATATAGCCTTCAATGGGATATATCTTTCCTCACAACAAGGTGCTATCCAATCTATCCAAGAACACCCTCTTTTGGCAAGAGAGCATGATGGATGTGTCATTTGTCTTCTTTTTGATTTATCTTTTGTCTCTTTCTAATACCTAGTCAGGATACCTTGATTTCTTATATCTTGGTATGTTGTGATGAAGTATGGAATGGGCATAGTCCTGTACTTTTGTACGCTGTGTTTGTGGGATGATCTTATTCTCCTACTATGCCTAATGGTATCTTGTATGTGTTGGGATTAACATCTTGCATATCAATATCTTTATCATATGAGGACCTAAAAAGCCTTTTATGTATTAAGAATATTCTATGCTAAGACTATTTCCCATACATATAACCAACAAGGTTTCATTATGTCTAGTGGAAATAAGTTCAAACCATTTGCTTGCAGAGTCAAAGTCCATCTCAGATTAGCTAATATTCATATCTTGTGTATGTTGGATCAATATCTTGACCTCATACGATAGACAAGATTATATTATGCTGAATGCATTAGATATATCATCACCTTGGTCTTTATACCTTGATGCATAATATCCATATGTTATATCAAACATAAGAATTGCAATCTCTAAATTTTTGTGCAACCATTGCCATGAACCCATATCTATTATCTATTATCCATCATCCATCTATTTATCCCGCAATAAAATTCTTAGCTCATACAAGGATTGATCACTCAAATTTCACCTAATTTCTTCTATTCATCATCATCTTTGTCTTCATTATCTTCATCTTACAAAACAAGTGTATTAGACATACATCACCCTATATCATTATCATATATCATTATATCACTATATTTGCATAACATATATCATTGTACACTTCATTTGCATAAAGCCATGATTATATTTATAGAGCCCAAAATCCTAATTTCTTCTAAGCTAAACCCTATTTCTTCTTTTCCATCACTAATTTATCCCACCCAATCCCCAAATTATTTGTATCAACCTAGTCTATCCTTGTTTTGTCATCTAATCATGAGTTAACCTAGTTTTTTCCTGATAGCCTAGTTTTCCTCTCGAGGGGGCATCACCCACCAGTTTCACTGGGGCATAGCTGGTTCATCTTATGTATCAGTCATATCTTCTTTGAAACAACGTCCTAAAGTACATTGTCTCAAAGAGGGGCAAAATGTAGACACCCAAAATTGACCCTTCGTATCATTTATCAAATTGTCACATTATTCACCATTGCATATGTCGATTTTGTCTAGCATACTTGTATCAATTATCTATTTTCTTCTAAATAATCCACTTCTATCATTAATTAAATAAATTATATTTATTTACTTAATTCCATCTATTTTCATTATCATTATTATTCTATTTTCTATCTATAATTAAATAATTTTTAATTATTTAATTATCCCATTATTCTTCTAAAATTAAATAAATTTTCTAAATTTATTTAATTTGACCCTTTTAAATATATAAAATTAATATTTCATATATTTATCTTCTCACCATGCATATAAATTAAATAAATTTATTTAATTAATTTATACTTATTTTCCAATTTTCTAAATTTAGCTTTTTCCTCTATCATATCTTATCATTTTCTCTCTTTTATCACTTTCTCCTATGTGTACAAGTTGGCCTTGTCCATAGTTTGTTGAAAATAAAATACAAAAAATGATTTAATTGGTTTAAAAATCAATTATCCTTGTCATCCAACTCTTAAAATAGAAAAGCATCCTATTTTAAGAAAATCTATCTTATCTCCACCAACAAAGCCAACTAAATCATTTAATAAAAGCTATCTTTATAGACACGTCTTGTACACATTCATCCAAGCCTCTTAAATCATCTCAACCATTCACATAGCCACTTTTTCTCCACCATTGATCAATCTTAGTTGAGAGCTATATATACACCCTCTCGTTTCATTCTACATATCCACAATCTTCATAGTGTCTAGCTTAACATCTTATGCATATTGAATCCATTGAGCATCCATCAAGCACTTTAAGCATATCATCTATCATCATGGCAACTATGGTTGTTCACATTTGAGAAGCAATCCACATTCAACCAAGGAATCAATACAATCTAGGTGACATTGTTCTTTGATTTGCTTTCATTTGTGTCATTTAGATAGATTCTTTGAAGGTGGTAGGATTGGGTTTTGATTGTAATGATTAATCTTGTTAACCTAATTTTTCTTGCTCACACAAATTCTTAATAGGTTCTTACTTTATATGCAGTCTTTTATTTGTTATAAGAAGTGCACGTTGTTTTCTTCGATTCATTGAATGACTTTTGATTTGAACTTTTTATCTTAGTTATATGATTTCTTCTTAGTTGCATGTTTGCTGAAGCCCAGTTAATAGCAGTATTATAATGCAGTATATATGCTTCAGTAAGAAGAGTTTATTTAGTGATACTCATATATACTTGTTGCAAAAAGATTAAAGTATAAACATTGTTTGTAGTTTCATATTATCGAGAGGATAACAACTTTCAAAGATTCTTATATATGCTCTTTCAGATTTTACTTAGTTTGACACTGTGTAATAGAATACCCGTATGTCTATTTTGTTTGCATACTATATGGTTTGATGTAAAATAATTCTTTATGATAATGAAGAATTTACATGACTTAAGATACTAAGAGATTAGTATTCTTATTCTTGTTAAGAAGAGTTTATTTAGTTATACTCATCTATACTTGTTGCAAAAAGATTAAAGTATAAACATTGTTTGTAGTTTCATATTATCGAGAGGATAACAACCTTCAAAGATTCTTATATATGCTCTTTCAGATTTTACTTAGTTTGACACTGTGTAATAGAATACCCGTATGTCTATTTTGTTTGCATACTATATGGTTTGATGTAAAATAATTCTTTATGATAATGAAGAATTTACATGACTTAAGATACTAAGAGATTAGTATTCTTATTCTTGTTAAGATGAGTTTATTTAGTGATACTCATATATACTTGTTGCAAAAAGATTAAAGTATAAACATTGTTTGTAGTTTCATATTATCGAGAGGATAACAACCTTCAAAGATTCTTATATATGCTCTTTCAGATTTTACTTAGTTTGACACTGTGTAATAGAATACTCGTATGTCTATTTTGTTTGCATACTATATGGTTTGATGTAAAATAATTCTTTATGATAATGAAGAATTTACATGACTTAAGATACTAAGAGATTAGTATTCTTATTCTTGTTAAGAATATTTTAGTATAAATCTAGGTTGTTTAAGGGAGAGTTGTTCCCTACATCAATCTTAGATGAGTCACACGTGCATTAATGAGCCAATATTGATTATGTGTATAAGAGATAGAGCAACCTTGGGCTTTGTAGTCAAGGGGATAGCAACCTAAATTAGACTTTCATTTTTTTTGGAATCAAACCAAACTTAGTGAAGGTTTAAACTTGTTATGAACCTTCGGTTTAGATATAACTGAGTTGATATTTGTATATTAACTAACTAAGGTTTGTAAGTTTTAAATGACCTCATAGTCAAAACAAGACTAGAGGATAATCTTTTTCTTAAGACTATTACTTTTTATAAGTATTTTTGTCATATCATGATGAAGGAATAGGGAAGACAAACCCTAGCTTTGACCCGGTTGGGTTAAGATTATTTAATATACTTTTTCATTATAACTTGGTTTTAGCTATTTATATATGTGTCAATAACAAAGGGTTGAGTACCCTAAATACTAATGTTATATATTTACTTGTCAAAAGGAAATATTTCCTAAATGGTAACGTTTATCGTAGGTATAAAAACCCATTTGGGTAAGTGCACAAAGATGAGGGACCAAAAGGTCACCACATGACTTTTTAGTCCCATACAAGTCATAATGCGAGCGCGTTATAACACGATCACATTTTGCAAAAGCAAAACTCTCTCTCTCTGTCGCATTGGAGTTTGAATCACCCATGTCATTTCTGAGAGAGAGAGAGAGAGAGAGAGAGTTTAGGGGCAGTATTTAGGTTTATGAGTTTAGGGTTGCTCGAGTTTAGGGTTTAGGGGAATTATTTAGGGTTTAGGGGTTTAGGGTTTAGGGTTTCTCAAGTTTAGGGTTTAGGGGTTAGGGGTTAGGGTTTAGAAAGAGATAGAGAGGAGACCAATAAAGATTGGGAGAGATAGAGGAGACATAAGGGAGAGATAGGAAGATAGAGAGTGAGGGACATGTCCAAAGACATAGGGAGAGAGATTGAGAGGTAGAGGGACGATAGAGATAGGAAGATAGGGAGAGATATGGAGATAGAGGTTTAGTGTTTCTTGGGTTTAGGGTTTAAGGTTTAGGGGTTTGGGGGTTTAGGTGTTTAGGGTTTAGGGTTAGGGGTTAGGGTTTAGTGGCATTATTTACGGTTTATGGTTTAGGGGTTAGGTGTCAAGGTTTAGAGGTTTAGGGTTTAAGGGATAGAGAGAGGATCGATAGGGAGATATAGAGGAGGACCAAGGGGAGAGATATAGAGATAAAGAGTGAGGGACATGGCCAGAGACATAGGGAGAGAGATTGAGAGGTAGAGGGATGATAGAGATAGAGAGATTAGAGAGAGATAGGGAGATAGAGGTTTAGGGGTTAGGGGTTAGGGTTTAGATGCATTATTTAGGGTTTAGGGGTTTAGGGGTAGAGAGAGAGGGGTTTAGGGTTTAGGGGTTAGGGGTCAGGGTTTAGGGGAATTATTTAGGGTTTTTGAGTTTAGGGTTGCTCAAGTTTAGGGTTTAGGGCTTATGGGTTAGGGGTTGGGGTTTAGGGTTCAATTATTTAGGGTTTAGGGTTGTTCGGGTTTAGGGTTGCATGTAAAAAAAATCTCTCTATCTTTATCTCTCTCCCTCACCTCCTTACATCATCTCCTCTATCTCTCTCTCTCTCCTAGGGTTGCTTAGGTTTAGGGTTTAGGGGTTAGGGTTTAGGGTTTAGAGGTTAGGGGTTAAGTTTTAGAAGTTCAGGGTTTAGGGTTTAGAGAGGGGACTGATACAGAGATATAGAGGAGACTGAGGGGAGAGATAGGGAGATAGAGAGTGAGGGATAAGTCCAAACATAGGGAGAGATATTGAGAGGTAGAGGGATGATAGAGATAGGAAGATAGGGGAGAGATAGGGAGATAGAGGTTTAGGGTTTAGCAGTTTAGGGTTGATTGAGTTTAGGGTTTAGTGGTTAGGGGTTAAAGTTTAGGGGCATTATTTAAGGTCTAGGGGTTTATGGATTTAGGGGTTAAGGTTTAGAGGTATAGGGTTTAGGGTTTGGAGAGAGAGGACCAATTGGGAGATATAGAGGAGACTAAGGGGAGAGATAGGGAGATAGAGAGCAAGGGACATGGCCAGAGAGATAGGAAGAAAGATTGAGAGTTAGAGGGATGATAGAGATAGAGAGATAGAGGTTTAGAGTTGCTTGGTTTAGGGTTTACGGGTTAGAGGTTAGGGTTTAGGGGCATTATTTAGGGTTTAGAGGTTTAGGGTTGCATGTCAAAAGTAGTCTCTCTCTCTCTCTCCTCGACCCTAAATAATGCCCCTAAACAATAACTCCTAAACCCTAAACCTAAGGAATGCTAAACCTCTATTTCCCTATCTCTCCCTTATCTCCCTATCTCTATCATCCCTCTACCTCTCAATCTCTCTCCCTATCTCTCTAGACATCTCGCTCACTTTCTATCTCCCTATTTCTCCCCTCTATCTCCTCTATCTCTCCCTATCTATCTCCTCTCTGTCTACCTATCTCTCCATATCTCCCTATACCTTGCCTCTCTCTCTCTCTCTCTCTCTCTCTCTCTCTCTCTCTCTCTCTCTCTCTCTCTCTCTCTCATCTGATCATTCCTCTATCTCCCTATCTCTCCCCTGTATCTCTTCCTCTCCCTTATCGACAAAGGAAATGGAAAAAAAACTAGGAATCTCTATCTCCCTAATCTCCCCCCTCTCTCCCTCTTCCTCCCTCTCCATATTTCTTATCAACAAAGAAAATGGAAACAAGAAAACTAGGACATGCAAAGAGGGATGATGATATAAATTGGGAGGATGAAATGGAAACAAGATAAAATGAAAGTTGATTAGAGGGAAGAATGATGAGAGAAGAGGTGGAAAATAGTAACTAAAGGAAAACTAGGAGAGAGAGAGAGAGAGAGAGAGAGAGAGAGAGAGAGAGAGAGAGAGAGAGAGAGAGAGAGAGAGAGAGAGAGAGAGAGGAGAGAGAGAGAGATGAGAGAGAGAGAGAGAGAGAGAGTAGAGAGAGAGAGAGAGAGAGAGAGAGAGAGAGAGAGAGAGAGAGAGAGAGAGAAGAGAGAGGAGAGAGGAGAGAGAGAGAGAGAGAGAGAGAGGAGAGAGAGAGAGAGAGAGAGAGAGAGAGAGGAGAGAGAGAGAGAGAGAGAGAGAGAGAGAGAGTTTTCTTTCATTCCATTTCCTTCATCGATAAGGGAGAGGGAGAGAGTAGGGAAATAGAGGAACGATAGGGGAGAAGGGAGGTAAGAGATATGGAGATAGCAAGAGACAGATAGGTAGAAAGAGGGGAGAGATAGGGTGAGAGAGAAGAGGAATAGATCTCTATCTCTCTATCTTTATCATCTCTCTACCTCTCAATCTCTCAATAATACCCCTAAATAGAGATGATAAAGATAGAGAGATAGAGATCTATTCCTCTCTCTCTCACCCTATCTCTCCCCTCTTTCTATCAATAATACCCCTAAACCCTAAACCTGAGAAACCCTAAACACCTCTCTCTCTCAACCCCTAAACCCAAGCAACCCTAAATCTTTATCTCCCTATCTCTCCCTGATCTCCTTATCTCTATCATCCCGCTACCTCTCAATCTCTCTACCTATGTATCTGGCCATGTCCATCACTCTCCATATCCCTATCTCTCCTCTCAATGTCCTCTATATCTCCATATCAGTTCTCTCTCCCTAAACCCTAAACCTCCAAACCTTAACACCTAAATAATGCCCCTAAGCTCTAAACACTAAGCCCTAAACTTGAGCAACCCTAAACCCCCAAACACCTAAAACCTAAACTCAAGAAACCCTAAACCTATATCTTCTTATCTCCCCTATCTCCCTATCTCTATCATCCCTCTACCTCTCAGTCTCTCTCCCTATGTCTCTGGACATGTCCCTCACTCTCTATCTAGAGAGAGAGAGGTGTTTAGGGTTTCTTAGGTTTAGGGTTTTGGGGCATTATTCAGGGTTTATAAGTTTAGGGTTGCTCAAGTTTAGGGAGAGAGATTGAGAGGTAGAGGGATGATAAAGATATTGAGATAGAGATTTAGGGTTTCTTGGATTTAGGGTTTAGGGTTAGGGTTTAGAGACTCAGGGTTTCTCAGGTTTAGGGGCATTATGTAGGGTTTAGGAGTTTAGGGTTGCTTGGGTTAAGGGTTAAGGGTTGCATGTCAAAAGTAGTCTCTCTCTCTCTCTAAACCTCTAAACTCTAAATAATGCCCCTAAATCATATAGAAACTTTGGCCAAAGTAATGCATATGTCTCTACATGCATTAGTCGATTCACCGTATCCAGATTGCATAACCTGTCAGAATGATCATACTTAGCTAGAGGATTGTCTAGGGTCATGTGATCGATAGTGTTATGTAGGATACAACACTAGTACTCAGATGGTAAATAACTATTGGTTACCTTATGTTTGTACTCTTCGTGAAGGGTAGGGCCACTTTGAGGAAGGAAGGTGTGTGGAGGACCGTCAATCTATGGTTGGAGGTAAAGCACTTGGAAGATGCTCTCTCTCTAGCAGAAGACTCATCGAGACTTGCGATATGGATTTCAAAATTCTAGAAGCATCATGTCTATTGGATAAGTGACTTGTGTTCTTAAACTAGGTAAATGTGTATCATTGTAAATGAAATGACAGGATGTCAATTTTGTAAATTATACGATGTTGTATATTTCAAGAAGGAAATTATATTTATTGATGTATCTTAATTCTTTGAGTTTATTTCAATTCAAAAAAAAAGCTCAATCTTTTCACCTTATGTGTTTTTATCTCATGGTAAATATTTGATTTTAGTCTTGTTGAAGAATTGGTATGTTACAATATCTCTCCCAAATCCTCCACATCATAAGAGAAATAAGTCAAAGAGACTAAGCTCCATACACATCTCAACTCCAATGTCATGTGAACATAAACATCTAGGAAGAATCATAAGACCAACAAGAGAGAACTTGCAAATCATAACCATGTCCTATCCACACTAATGTGCTATAGTTGTGAAAAGTATGATCTCCTTTACAACCCAAAAACAAGAATCCTTCTCAACATCCAAGAACAAGATGCAAGCCTCTCAAATCAAAATGTAGATCAAACTCAAAACCATCCCAAAGTCGGAATAAGCCCAAAGCCACTAACCATCTCCATTACACAATAATCTCATAACAACTCAAGATCAAACATAATGAGATAACTAATCATATCCATGCATCTACTCCTCAAACAAGTCCTCACAACCATAATCCATAGCTCAAGACTCAAGCATGAGAAGATACGATAAAAATAAAGAATGCATTTGAAAATTAGGTGGGCATACCTATCAAATCATTCATAGTTGAGTGGACCAATTATGGGAATGAGATTGCTCCTCCAGGATGCACCAAGCCTCGAAGGCTCTCTCCAAGAACAACCTCCTCATCATGTCCATGTTGGACTCATGTCCAACCAAGGTGTAGGCTCCTCAATTTTGCTGCTGAAATCATCATCAAAGAGTAACCATATCAACACATGTCTCTAATCCCAAGAGAACTCAAGCCTCACCTAAGTCTCCAAGTATCCATGAGTACCTCCATGATCAGTCCATGCTAAAATCAAAATGCAAAACCACACCATCATGAAACTCCCAAGCACATGACCAATGTACTCAATACCAAGAGAACCATCAAGATCATAGTCGAAGCTCCCACTGCATGTCTGCATAGCCTAGGAACATATCGTGACATCATGATCTAATCATCTCCTCAAAAGATCACATGCACTAATGCACACATCATGTCTCAAGAACACCTATATCATGTCAACACTCTAATAGGCAATCAAGAGTAAACCAAGACACAATACCAACCATCCTATAAGCAAGGATCACCTGTCAAAACTGACAAACCATAACCAACACCTCAACCAAAGACTCCAAGAGTCCTCCATGGTACCAAGATGTCAACATCTCCAAATCACATGAAGATAACCATATCCTACAAAAGCTCCCACTGTATCACGATACCAAGCTATACATGGCAACAACATAAACATCAAACCATCACTGTCAAAAGCTCCCACTAAAACATGCAACCAAGCTATCCATGACATCATGATAACCATCTCCTAAATGAAGATCATCCATGGCCCCAAAACAATCAAAGAATCCCACTGTAATGACAAAACTCCCAAATGATCGAGAAAACCATAATCTCCAAACCAAGAAGATGGCCAAAACCTATAAACCAAATATCAACCCAACACCACCAAAATTGCACCTATAAAACAATCATGTCATGCTAAAGTCCCAACTAAACAAGGAATATCCATGACACCATGATCACCACCCAATGTACCTGCACCAAATTCCCATCAAGTGTCACACAATTGTACCATATAGTCAATAAACATAGGTCCCATATCATGACTGTATTAGGTAATACCATCTCTCTCTAAATCTCATAATGACAAGTGAACCAATGCAACATGTGACTAAACTAAGCCACAAATAAGAATATGCACCAACACTAAAACATCTATGGGCATAGACAACCCACATCCAAGTCATATATGCAACTTGTAAGCATAGACAACCTACAACACTGCACAACATGTAGATCTCACAATGTAACATGAAAATTCAACAATATAATGGTAACCATGTCAAATGAGGAAAATCAGAGATAAACTTGTAAGTCTGCAATGAATCAAACACCAAATCATCCTAGATTTGATTTACCATCAACTCATAAAAGCACCAAAAGTTAAAGGGACCAAAACGAGCTTCAACTGATACCAAAATGCACATCTGGCTTCCAACAGGCAAAAACACTGTCAAAATGGAAAAATTTGGAAAATTGTCTAACACCACTGTGTAGCACGTGGAAAGAGCTTTCCGTTGTCTATAAGAAGTTAAAAATTTGACATCGTGGGAAAATGTTATGCCCTGTGAAAAAAAATCTTCCCAGTTATGCTTATCAACCAGGCCCTTGTGGCCCTCCAGTGGCTAGCTAGTGGCCAGGTAGTGGCCCACCGGCAGTGCCTTGGCAATGCACAGGCAGAGAATGGGCGGCATAACTGAATTTTTTTAAAAACGGTTTCAAATTTGAAAAGTTTTGAAATTAAAAAGATTTTAAATAAGCCTCAAAGGGCACTCAAGGCAGCGACCCCGGCTCCCCACAGGACCCAAGGCTAGCATTGGGGGGTTAAGCCCCACCGGCAGTGGTGCCCGCCTCCCGGGGGGACTAGCTACCATGGCCCTACCTCTCGGGGGCACTAGCTGCCATGGCCCTGCCGCTAGCCTGCTAGCCCATACGGCTTGTGCAGGTTGGCACATCCCTGGCAAAAAGTTGCATGGGGAGGGGGGATACAACCCCCCCTAAAATTTTAATTTTTTTAAAAAATATCTCTGCAGATTTTACAAAACAGAGAAAAATGTATATATTTTTAAAAACAAATAAAACCTAACCATACCAGGGTGACGCAAGCACTATTCTTGCATTATTTTCGACAACCTGTGATGACTGTGCCGTACGAAATCTTTTCCAAAGATTCTCTGTGAGATTCCCTAGGGCACAAAATAGGGCAAAATTTTCATGTCTCTGAATATGGTCAAATTATATGTTTTTATTAACCTGCGGGACCTCTTGAATCCAATGGCAATGTCTGTTTTTTCCGAGGAGGCTTCTTACAAAAGCTAACCTCCAAAACCCTCCATACATAGAGCCCAAATTGAAAACCCATTTGCCAAATCTCCAAACCCTAGATCTTCAATAACCCAAGTCTGCAAACAACCTTGTAACCCTAAAAATGCCATCATTCCTTCCTGCAAAGCCATGGATTCCACTATACACAAAAATACACTCGTAGCTAGGGTTATCAACAAGGGATTTCCTCCCACAACCAAGCAACAAAGCTCAGATACCAAATGTTGGAAATATGCAGCCATATAGACTAATTTTGCATAACCCAATAAGAGATTTAATGTACAACAATAACCAGAAATCCACATGCAAAAGAAATAGACAATCATACCATCAATGGTGACACAAGATATACCCCAGGAAAACCCTCATAGAAGGAAAAACCTAGCCTCCAAAAGCATGCATCTTTCATGTATTATTCAGCAATGAAGATTACAATACATATGCAGAGATCACCTTTGAAACATCAAGCTCTCTACTTGCACTCCATGTGAACAAGCATGTAACCATACATCAAATGCCATGCTTCAAACCCTCACACATGCAACCTACAAAAGATGCTCAAACTAAACCCAGCCAAGGCTAACAAGCCCTCACCTCTCTAGCTTAACAACAACTACCTATGTGTTTTCTTTTATAGACATAAGCTCACAAAAATACATGTGGTATTGTAAAACCATTTTCCCCAAAACCATGTGTCTACAAAATCATTGACCCCACATTTGATTATTGGTACTAAGTTTTCCCAAATAATCAAATAATTACAAATAAAGTAATTAACCCAATGTTACATACAATGATTACAAGTGGTGCCTAAATAAATATCTAATGTGGCTAAACACATCACATGGATGCACCACAAATAAACATTTATTTTACATAATAAAATAATACCAATGTTATGTAAGGTGTACAATGCACCTACTCCAACATTTATTGATGAATAAGTTAAGGGTCGATGTTATTGGATTTGATGCAATGTAGGAGTTGTATTGATGCAGAGGTATTGGTAGTGTTAGATGATACTCACACAATCAACCTAGACTTCTAGGTTTCCTCCTTAGTGTTTCCAAAGGTAATGTGACACAAGCCTATACCAGGCTGTCCAAGAGACAAATCTAGCCTAGGATCACACCCTGGTGTCCAACAACATAGGCCACTCAACTCTCTTTAGGGGAGTCTCTACTCAACCCAACCAACAAACACATACACCTTCTAGGCCAACACCAAACTACCAAATAGCTCTACCATCAGGATCTTCACACTACAACCAACATATAGTTGTCAAGGACATGACTAAAACAAGGTCTCTGACCCAAAATCTAAGTTCTGTACCTGCAAGGACAGAGAACAACAGTTTACAATATGACAATACTTTTGACAGTGCCTATGAGAGGCTAGTTCTTTGTAGCCCATGGAACCAACTAATCCAAGGATAACTCTACAAGCTTCCAAAATACATACCAGGCTCCTTGCATATTTGAATACCCACTAAGACCATGCAACAATCCACAATGTGCTGGGCCGTACTCTGCTACAGGCATTCAATAACAACAGACTATTCTTTTTAGGGAATTAGACCTAGTTTAAGGTCTTTACAAAGGAAGTGTGTCACATCCACCTACTCAGAACCTGACAAGCATCTACATAGGTTTGTTCTCATCCCCAAACATCAAATACACCATCCATTTGGTCATCCACTTGACTGTTCTTCAAGAACACATCGATTTCCACCAATTGCATATTAACTAGTCACCATGCAGACTAGTTAAATTCATGCCAAGTGCTTAGAAGTGAAGAGTGCAACATTAAAGACACCAAAAACAAGAAATATACACTATCTCCCTCCATCCTACTGAAAATAGCTAAATCTTTTTAGAGGACAGAGGAGAAATGAAACATTTTGCCACAAAACCCTAGTTTTGAGGGTTTCCTAACCAGTTTGCACAAAATGATTCAATGCTAACACCACAAGAGGTTTCAAAAGGTCTAATTACATGAAAATGAAAGGTATTTCAAGACTCTAACACATTTCAGAGGTTTCAAGTCCTTCACCGTCCGTTACAGAGTCGTACAGGATTATTGTCTTCAGAAAAAACACAGAAATTACTATTTTTTGCACTCTAAAACTTCAAACTTTCATTCCCCTTGGCATGTGATTACATTTTTCAGCCTATAGAAGGCTTGGGAAGTGTTTCTCCTCCCTCCACCAACCATACAACTACTGGGTAAAGGTAGGTAACCGTTGGGAGTTACTTTCTTCACAAGAAACCATATGTTTCTTAAGTGAAAATGACATTTAAAATAGACCTTATCAATACTATAGTGGACTAGTCGACCCAAATGGACCAAGTCCTTATTACAATCCATGAAAATGGCTTTCAAAGCCTTATGGAGAACAATACCACATGACAACAAAAACATGACAGCAAAAAAAATGGTTAGAAGTGGGAGCTCCTGCACCATGTATTCTGATGATCCCGATTTTAGGGAAGCCTAGATAGCTAGTAGAAGTCCACTAGAGGGAGATAGGACTCCATGATGTTACACATATGGTTCCTAGGGTTGTCATTGATGTCAACACTATCACTAGGTTCCCATTGATAGACCAACACTATCATGGTGGTGTGATGGTGTTCATGGTTGGATGTCATGTCCCATCCAACAAGAGAAGGGAGAAGATATAGTTCATATTAATATGGGTGACAAGGTGTCATTGTACCTCATCATTTAATCTATTTTGCATATGTCAAAGAACCAGGGGCTGTGTCCATAGCTATCTACAAATAGGGATTCTATAGTTACCAGTTTATTGCTAGTCCTAATTTTAAAAGAAAGATTAATCTAACTGCTTGTTGAATAAATGTAATGAATGCTGGAAAACAGAATGAAAACAGGAAATGTACTCAAGAAAAGAAACAATAACATGCATCTATCTATTAAAATAGGAAACACCTTTATAAAAGAAAATTGAAACAATAAAACAGTAATACTAGCCTCCTGCCCGAGTGGTGAGAGTGGGCCCTTGCTCCACACCCTTGAGGCTGAAGGCTATAGCAGGAAATCAGCACAAAAGATGATCAAAACTAAATTCAGTCTAATTCATTCATTTCTGCATTCATGAAAATATGGCTATAACAGAACTGAGATCTTCTAGAATCAGAATAATTTTATCATTGTTGTTCTATTACTATTTCTGAGAGTATATATAAAAAAATGAGTGATGATATATCACTGAACTTATCTATTAGTCTTTCTGGAGATGACACCATCTCTTATTTGTACTTAACTATCTAACTTATGAAAAATCACCATGCGAGAAAGGTAGATTTGAGTGGAACAGAAGTCCACTCAGAGGTCTAAGTTTAAGTCTTAATACACTTGGGCATCAAAGCCCTGAAAATAAGGATATTGGATTAGTTTAATTCATAACTCATGCAAAATCTTTGAAAAGATAAAACTTTAGTAGTTTAACTAATAGTTGTCCCTTCACCACTCAGGTGATGATTTGAGTGAAGTGAGGGAGTATTAGGATCACTGCTGAAGTGTCTGGTCGGCAGCTCTGCTTGGAAACATGCCCTATTATCAGGAGGCACCGGAGATAATTGTTCCTGTCTGCAGCTCCGGAGATAGTTGTTCCTGCTTGCAGCTCTAGAGATATTCTAGACTCTCGCAGAGCTCCAGAGAGTCATTCCCCAAATCTTCAAAACTTCAGGTGTCACTGTTCTTTGTTATTGTCTCTAGAGATCATTGAAGACGATCTCCGGAGATGCACAAAATCGTTGTTCATGGCATCTACACCTGCTGATTCAAAAAGAGAGAAATTCTGCATTTTTCTATTAATCCCACGCACATTAGTCACCTTAATCAGAAATTCTAACCTCAAGTAATCTATCTTAATTAATCACAAAATAGAACAATCTTGCTAACTTATTTGAGTGCAAACACAAGGAAGATGAACTGAAAAAGGGAAAAAGAGAGGCAAAAAGGTGTATTTCATGAGTGCAATTTGGTACTCATCAATGGGTATTTGAAGCACAAATATGATAAGATTATTGCTGATGTTACTAATGGCCTAAAGCATGTATGTTCCAAGTTCTATGATGATTGGATTACCAGAAGAGTATTTTTCTGTTGATTGTTTGAAGACAATGTTGTCTCTGTGAAGGTGCTATGTGTAGGACAATGGAATGCTATGCATTCCTCTACATTTGTAGATATGGCCATGCAGTTCTGGAACTGTATTCAAGGTGCAATGAAGGTGATAATTCCAAGTTTTTAGATCATTTGTCTTTCTGTTGTGAATGTTATGCATGATAGAGTACTGACATGTGTTCTAGCAAAGTAAGATAGTGTTGAAAGCCTATTGGAATGCTCTATATTCCTCTAGAAATGAATGATTTCCCTTGCAATTTTGAGGATATGTTTATAAATGTGTATTACATGATTCCTTATAGTTTCAAGGCTCTTGGTGGTCCACAACTCAGTTTTTCAAATGACAGCATGCTACAGTGTGTTCCAGATGACAGATTGTTCTCAGAGTTCCTGATTGAAGATGTGTGGCATAAATTCTTTGATGTGCAGAGGTAAAGGAGTGTTTTGGGATATTGTATGAGTTCTATAGACTCATCTGAAAAAGTTTCATGAAAATTTTTCATGTTTCCAATACCGCACAAGGTTTTCAAGTTGATGTGGCCGTTATGCTTCAAGGTTCATGTGTTTTTGCTTAATGTTGTCTTATTTTCAAATGAGCGGAGTGTGCAAATGTAATTCCTTGTTGTTTGAAGCTGTGAAGGATGTTTTGGACTTAGTTAAGCAAGTGTTGCTGTCCGCAAGGCATGGGTCTTCTACTCGTGTAATGTATGGTTTTACTTAGGACCTATCTTCTACATGTTTCATGTTGTGTGTTGTCTGACCGATTTGTAAATGCATTTTTCATGTTATATCTAGCCAACAAGCAATGTAATCAATGTAACATCTTGTAAAAATTATAAATCAAATTTGGTGAGGCAAGGTGTGATTGCAAGTTGATCGAAACGTTCGCAAGCAAATAAGGAGTAGAATGAATGCATTTTTGATGTGCGACTGAAGGAGAAAGAGTAGAAGTTGTAGATGTCTGGATTCATATTGAAGACATATTTTTGAAAGTGATCAAGTGTAGAGTGTGCCTAAATGATCTTATCATCAAGTGTGAAGAGGAAGAATTGCAATCATCAAAGGTGTGAATTTCAATGTCAGTTTTCAGATAGTAAAAGGATTGTCATACTATAATCTTTTATAAGTGTGTTCCCAATTCAGGGAGTAGTAGCTTCCTTAGTTGTAACCCTAAAACAAAGTCTTCAGGGAGAATTAACTTCTTTGGAGTGACCCTAAATCAAAGTTTATAGGGAGTAGTAGCATCCTTGGGTTGTAGCCCTAAAACAAAGTTATTATTTGAGCTTCATATATTGTGAGTTAATCCTCATCGTGGTTTTTCCCCTCTTATGTTTTTCCATGTATATCTGGTGTTATGTGTTGATGTGCATTATATTAATCTTTCATGCTTATGTTAATACTGTGATGCTTAATTTTTAATCTACTTTGGATAAGTTGAGGTTGTTAAAATTGTAGATTGTTTAGATACTAATTCACCCCCCTCTTAGTATCTTGGTGTGTTCAACAATTGATATAAGAGCCAAGTTCCTCTGAGGGAAGCTTAACCGCTTGAGGAAGGTCTGTGATGGCACAAAATGGATCTAGCAAGATACCTAGGTTTGATGGGACAAATTATGCTATTTGGAAGCTGAGGATGGAAGCCTATATCAACTCTCTAGGGTGTGGTGTTTGGCAATCTATCAAGACTAGTTACAAAGTTCTTGGTACTATTCCTACTGTATACACCTAAAATTGACATGACTCTGCTTAAATAAATGTTTTAAATATTTATTTTATCCTTAGTGTTCGTCTATCATTAAATAAATAAATTCACTTATTTATTTGATTCACTTCCTCTCATTTAATTAAATAAATTACATTTTATTTAATTAATTAAATTCATCCCCACCAACTTCATTCTTCTAAAATAATTAAATAATTTTAATTATTTAATTAAAATATTGTATTCCTCCAAATTTAAATAAAATGCAAATTTTATTTAAATAAAATAAAAAATCCTCACAAAATAAAATATATTTCTATATTTTATTTATTCTTCTCAAATATCCACAAAATTAATTAAATAAATCTTTTTATTTAATTATGCTTTCTATCTCTTCGAAAAATCCTTCTTATCTTCCAAAAATAACCTTCCTCTTGTCACACAAAAGCAAAACTCTGAGTTACAAAAGGTAAAATCAGTTTTAAAGCAAATCTTTTCTTAAAATAGAGAAAATCAAATCTTATCCTCATCAAGAGAGGAGTTAACTCAACTAAACTGCTTTTGGAATGACATGTGTCCTTCTATTGGATGCATGTTCCTCAACAAGCCTCCTCCGTTGATCTCTTTTTTTCTTCTCAACCATTGATCTTCCATCACTCTCTTCTATAAATACAACCTTCTTCTCTTCATTTTCATATCTGGAGTTTGTGTAAACTTATGCTGCAAGAATCTAAGCGCGCCTTTGGCACCCCTACTCCCATTTGAGCATCCATCATCCACAATCCATTTCTGTATTTGAAGCTCACCTTCAAATACACAAGTATCCTAGCCATTGTTCATTTGTCATCTTCAAACAAGCAAGCAAGCAACAGCTTCTGAAGGCTTCACAATCACGATCAAATGAAGATAGGCGAACTACAGAAAGATGCAAGGTAAAGTCGAAGGTATCATTTGGTTCTTGTTTGAATCTTTCCTTTATTTTCATATTTATGTAGATGTTTGGGATTATTTTTCATTGATTTGAATGACCTGATTTCCCCCTCACACCTACAGATACAAATGAAGTTAATAAATATGATTACAATGCCAATGAAAAGTTTGCTATCATGAGTGCATTAGCTGATTCAAAACTTTCAAAGGTAATGAGTTGCAGTTTCACTAAAGAGGTTTGGGATAAAATTGAAACCATTTATGAAGGAGATAAGAAAGTAAAGCAAGCCAAGATGTAGATCTTCAAGACTAGATTTGAGAACCTAAGAATGTCAGAGGATGAAGACATTGTTGGATATATGCTCTGAGTGAATGAAGTGGTCAATGGCGTCACAGGTGTTGGTGGAGAAGTGAATAGAGATGAGATTGTGAAAAAGGTTCTGAGATCTCTCCCAAATCTTACAGTTATAAGGTATCTGCCATTGAGGAGAATGCAGACTTGGATACATACACTATAGACAAACTTGTTGGTTCCCTTACTGCCTTTGAAATAAGAGAAGTTGGTAGTGATGTTCCAAAGAAAGAAGCTACTTTCAAAGCCAATGTGAAGATAAAGGAAGAAGTTGTTGATGAAGATGAAAGCTCTGATGAAGTTGAAGCAAATTTTGTGAGAAGACTGAAGAAAGACACTGGGAAATACAAATGTAAGTTATCCTTCAAATGTTTCAATTGTGGAAAGGTTGGTCACTTTGCTTCTAAATGTCCTTTTAAGGAATCAAGAGGTACTTACAAGAGAGACACGTTCAAAAGAAGTTTGTATTCCATACAGAGCAATTATTCTTCAGAAGATGAGGATCATGATGATTCAAATGATGAAACACTTTTCATGGCTTTGAGTGTTGGTGACAAAAAGAAGGATGTTGAAAAATGTGGAATGACTAATGCCTTGCAAACAAACCAGAACAATGAAAGATCAATGGTTGTATAGACTACCTTTCATGCAAAAGAAGAAGCCAAGGCTTGGGTAATTGATAGTGGATGCTCAAATCATATGATTGGTGACAAGGAGAAGTTTATCAGCCTTGAAAAGTGGGATGGTGGTGCTATCAAGTTTGGTGTTAGCACATATATGTGGAAAAGGTGCTATAACTATTGATGAGAAGAATAGGACTAAGGATGTTTTCTATGTCAAAGGGATAAAACATAATATTCTTAGTGTCAGTCAGATGTGAAGCAATGGGTATAATCCCACCTTTCATGCTGAGGGTTGTGAAATCAAGAAGACAGGGTCTAGAAAACTAGTTGCAAAAGGTATCAAGACATATGATGACATCTATCATCTGAAGGAGATGAATGGAAGAACATTTTTGTTGGCCCAATCCAATGAATGTTAGATATGGCACAAGAGAATGGGACACAACTTTTTTGATAATATGGTAAAGATCAATTACACTCATGCATTGAGAGATATGCCGAAGATAATCAAGCCTACAAATGCAGTATATGCAGGGAATGTCAAATGGGAAAGCATACAAAAAAAAACTTCAAAAGCAAGGAGTATTCTTCTTCAAAGCCATTGGAGATGATTCACGCTGATCTATGTGGCCCTACAAGAGTAAAGAGTCAATAAGGTGAGAGATATTTCATGTTGCTTATTGATGATTATTCTAGAATGACTTGGGTTACTTTCTTAAGAGAAAAATTAGACGCCCTTGATAAATTTAAAGTGTTCAAAGCTATGGTTGAGAATGAAGTGACACCAAGATCAAATGTTTGAGGTCTGATAGAGGAGGTGAGTTTACTTCAAATGAATTTAAAAGGTTTTGTGAAGATAATGGTATTAGGAGACATCTGTCAGCCCCTAAGACCCCTCAACAAAATGGGGTAGTGTAAAGAAATAATAGGAATGTCCAAGAGATGTCTAGGGCAATGTTGAAAGATACAAATTTGCCTGATATGTACCAGAAGGATGCAGTTCATACTACTGTCTATCTAATTAACAGACTGCAACTGAGGGTCAACAACACTAAGACCCCTTATGAGCTATGGTATGGAAGACCTCCCATAGTCAGATAATTCAAGATATTTGGTAGCAAATGCTATATCAGAAGAGATTAAGAAGACCTAGGAAAGTTTGATTTAAGAAGTGATGAAGGAATCTTTCTTGGCTACTCAACCAGAAGCAAGGATTATAGATGCTACAACAAGAGGTTGGGAAAGATAATTGGAAGCACAAATGTCAAGGTAGATGAAGACCTATATTAGATCTCACATGAATTAGAGGACTCTAAATCTGATATCTTTCCATGCATTGTAGATGAAGAAGAATAAGTGAAAGAAGAAAAGGAACAAGAACCAAAGCAGATGCCTAAGACTCTAGCAAAGTATGTTCAGAAGAACCACTCAGTAGATCAAATCATTGGAGATAAGGATGAAGGTGTGCAGACAAGGAGAAGGCTTGCTAAGACACATGAGCAAGTAAACTTGTGTTTGTTATCAAAGGTGGAACCCAAAAAATTTGTTGATGCCAGCAAAGATGATGGATGGATAAAAGCCATGGAAGAAGAATTAGATCAAATTGAGAAGAATTAGACATGGGAATTGGATCCTAGACCAACAAATAAGAATGTTATAGGAACAAAATGGGTGTTCTAGAACAAACATAATGAAGAAGGTAAAGTTGTAAGGAACAAGGCAAAGACTGGTATGCAAAGGATACACACAAGTTTAAGGTATTGATTTTGAGTAGACTTTTGCTCTGGTAGCGAGGATGGAGGTAATCAGAATGTTTCTTGCTCTTGCTGCTCATAAGAACTTCAAGGTATATCAGATGGATGTTAAGTCAACATTTCTATATGGTAATCTAGAGGAAGAGGTTTATATTGAACAACCAGATAGTTTCAAGATATCAGAAGATCCAGACATGGTGTGTAGACTCAAGAAGGATATGTATGATCTTAAGCAAGCACCTAGAGCTTGGTATGCTAGGTTGGAAAAGTATTTACTTTAGTAGGGCTTCAAGAAAGGTACTACAAATAGCAATATTTACATCAAGGAAGAAAGAGACATGATATTGATAGTTGCAATATATGTTGATGACATCATCTTTGGTGGAGATGATGATATGTGTAAGAGGTTTGCAGAGGAGATGTAAAAAGAGTTTGAAATGTCTATGATTGGTGAAATGTCTTTCTTCCTTAGACTTCAAATTACTCAGCGAAATGGTGGTAGCTTTATTTCTCAAGCTAAGTATGTCAAAGACTCGTTGAAGAAGTTTGGTATGGAGGATTCAAAACCAGTGAGTACTCTGATGGTCATTGGATGTCACTTGAGAAAAGATGATGAGTCTCTAAAGGTGGATCAGTCTGTCTATAGATCTATGATTGGAGGACAGTTGTACTTGACTGCTTCTAGACCTGATATTATGCACGTAGTATGTGTGGTTGCCAGATATCAAGCCACTCCCAAGAAAATACTTGAGAAGATAGTGAAAAGGATATTCAGATACTTGAAAGGAACTCCAAACTATGTCCCATGGTATCCAAGAGGTAATGACTTTAATTTGAGTGCTTACACTGATGCTGACTGGGCTAGTTGAGTTGATGATAGAAGAAGTACAAGTGTTTATGCTTTATTTTTAGGAAGCAGATTGGAGCAAGAGTAGGAAGTTCTAATAGGTGCAAAGGTTTTACATGAGAAAGTAAAGAGGATACAACCATGCTAATACATGATACCATTATGCCATATCAGACACCAACATGCTAGAGAGGACACCAATGCATAAGAGAAAACATGAGCACATGTAAACTAATAGAGACATGCAGGGTGTAGTCTTTGGGAGAGCTATAGTAGAATGCCAAAAACCTAACCTTGGTCTAGTAGTGCAGTCTTCTTCTATCCATCCTCTAGTTGATCATGACCTTCCTATGAGATCAAACACCAAACATGCTTTCCACTCGCTTCTCTCTCCTTTACTATTACATTTTTTGTGCTAATTAAACCTCTATTGTAGACTCAATTATTTGAATAAATAAAAGTATATTAAATACTTATTTTAGTGCTATAAATTTAAAGTTTTTAGATAAATAAACATATTAAAACTTTAAATTTATAGCACTAAAATAAGTATTTAATATATTTTATTTATTCAAATAATTGAGTATACAATAGAGGTTTAATTAGCACAAAAAATGTAATAGTAAAGGAGAGAGAAGCGAGTGAAAAGCATGTCTGGTGTTTGATGTCATAGGAAGGTCATGATCAACTAGAGGATGGATAGAAGAAGACTGCACTACTAGACCAAGGTTAGGTTTTTGGCATTCTACTATAGCTCTGTCAAAGACTACACCCTGCATGTCTCTATTGGTTTACATGTGCTCATGTTTTCTCTTATGCATTGGTGTCCTCTCTAGCATGTTGGTGTCTGATATGGCATAATGGTATCATGTATTAGTATGGTTGTATCCTCTTTACTTTCTTATGTAAAACCTTTGCACCTATTAGAAAGCTAAATATTTATAGGGTTCTGATAACTATAACTTCCTTTATTAGGAGGGTCTCCCACAAGGGTCAGTGATTTGGAATAAGATGATCAAATCTAGGAGGTTAATCAAGAAGGGGTAAAAGTGGAAACTTGGGGATGGTTCCCTCATAATCTTTTGGGAGGATCCTTGGTTGGCTGACAAAGCTCTTTCCACTCAAGAGAGCAATGAGGCAGTTACTGGTATTGCCAGATAGTTTTTTGGTATTAAAGTTTGTCATTATATCCAACAAGGATATGGAGTCAGACGATGGAAAAACTTGCTTGAGTGCTATAACAATCAACCTGATCTTCTCCTTCGAATGAATGCTATACAATAGATGCTTTTGGGAACTTAGATTCCTCTTTTTCCAAGACCAGATGAGTTACTTTGGAATGCTGATAAAAAAGGCCTCTTCTTAATCAAATCTGCTTACCATCTACTGATTAAGGAAGACCACAGAGATGAGCTTTAGAGGAAAGTATGGAACCATAAACTTATCCCAAAAGTCATTTTTTTCTGCTGGGCAGTGGTCCATAATAGAATTTTAACCCAAGACAATCTTCAAAGAAGGGGTTTTTATCTAGTCAATAGATGTGTCATGTCCCTCAAGGAAGAGGAAACTATTCCTCATCTAATTTTGCATTGTGAATTTGCTAGAGAAATTTGGAGTAGAGTGCTTCTGAACTTTGGGCTACAATGCATTTGTAATAAGGATATTAGGGAAGTCATTGCTAACTGGATCCCTCCTTTCTCTCAACCCTAGTTAGTGGAGCTTTGGAACCAAACCCTTCCCTTTATTGGTTGGACTCTATGGAAGGCAAGAAATAACATAATTTTTAGGGAGACTGCCAAAGATCATTCTTAAGTCTACTATTCTCTCTCTAAGATCCTTATTGAAAGTGTGTCCAATTCTCATGTTAAGACTGCTGACAAACCTCTCACCTAGCATGAGGAAAGTATAGATGCTAATTGGGGGATACTTAATCAAATCCTTGCCTTTGATAACTCAAAGAAACTCCAGAGATTAAATACCAGGTGGACCCCCCCGAAGCCTGGTTGGCTCAAATTAAATTTTGATGGAGCTTTAAAATCTAATGGTAAGGCTAATAGTGGTGGGGTTATCAGGAATGATAGAGGGGAGCTTGTTGTTGCCTATGCAGGGGGATTAGGTCTCCAAAGTAATAATTTTGCTGACACCTCAACTCTTTTATGGGGTGTTAAACTGGCAGTCACCTTGGGTATTCAGAATTTGCATATAGAGGGAGATTCGAAACTCATAATTGATGTCATTACCAAGGTTTCTATGTGTGGGTGGCATCTTAAGGACATCATCATTGATATTCAAACCCTTATTCAGGGTATTCCTATGGTTGATTTCTCCCACATTTACAGGGAGGGGAATGGAGTTGCTGACGCCCTTGCCAATCATGGTCAGCAGTTTGAAAATTGGTAGTGTTGGCACCAATGCCATAATATCCCCTAAGCTATAGGGGAGTTAATTCAAAAATATAGGACTTCTTTTTGATGATTCAACACACTCTTATTGTGGATGCCAACTTGGCATTGCTAATCTCCCATGGTAAGTTGAGGTGGCCGATGAAGGACATCTTAATGATGATACAATGTACCTTTCTTACAGATGCCATTTTGGCACTATTGATCTCCTGTGGCAAGATGAGGTGGCCGATTGATGTTGACAGGAGTTTTAAATGGCAGATTTTGAAGCATGGGAAGGACATGCAGAGAATGGGGAATGCGTCAACGTATCTGAGTAATGATAACTTAAGGACACCAAGCAATTTCATCATTTATTTCACCATTATTATTCCTAAGGCTAGCAAAGATAATTCTTGAAAGAGACACATTGAAGAGAGAGAAAGTTGTTGTGATTGTCAAACTGGGAAGTTCAGTTATCTTTTGCTATGTGGCTTTGAAGGAGATTTGATCATGGGGGGGATAGAATCCAAACAGAGCCCATCACTTGCAGTGAATTTAGGGATAATGCCTTAGTGTGGTATTAATGTAAGGAAGGAGGCATTACCCCTTTTCTAGAATACCTTAATGGCCACGACAAAAATCTTTCTGTGCAGTGTGCCTTTTCATGAGATAACCGTAGAGTCCAAATTGGAAAGATTGGGTTTGAGTTTTCTGAGGAGGTCATTGCAATGGCTACTGGTCTTTCCACTAAAGGCACGAAATTGAAGAGGAAGGATAAGGTTGCGGACCACCAAAATTAGAATTTATTTTTGGGCGAGGGGGAGGAGCTGGTTCCTTACCAAGGAGGGTTTGATCATGCCATGTTATCGAAGCTGTGGGATGTTATGTGCTACCTGTTGATGAAGTATTTCACCTTGGAGGGTTGCTATACCAGGTTTTATAACTACCACCTTCCCCTTCTTAACCACTTTAAGAGAAATGCTCTTATTAGCTTTCCTTTTTATCTGATGTCTTCGTTGGAGCACTTTGTTCACCATGTGAAAGCTAAGTATGCTAAGAAGCCCTCAAAATGGCCTATCCCCCTTCACCAAGGCCTCATCCATCACCTTTATAAATTCCATCTCACCTTGTCCCCGCTAGATCCCATTCAACCCACCATTGTTGAAACCCCTAGGGATAACCCCTCCATTATAGATACCACTTCTGAGAAACGCAGTGATTCCACCCCTACCACTCAAAAACTGAAAGGGGTTTCCTTTTCTAAAACCCTGGAAGACACTATTGTGAAGGACCTTCATACTCCTACTTCTAAAGGTAGTGTGAAATTGAAGAAATGACAACTTAAGGAAGTGGAGCCTTCTGTGGAGATCACTGACTCGGGGGAGGATATGGGGGCCCATAAGAATAAAAAAAGGGATAGTGAGGGACCACCGAAAAAGGCTAAAACTAAAACAGCTAAAGCTAAGACTGATGGTAACACTTTAGGAGTTAGAAGATCTGGCAAAATTGCAGGCAAACTAGCCCCTTAGGCTAAATTGATAGAGTACTCTAAAAGTAACTCAGATACGTCTACTCAAGAGGGAGAGCTATCTAAAGGTGAAGGATTTGAAGTGCAGGAGATCTCGAAGGAGATTGAAGGGGTGGAGGAAAAGGATATGCAAGCTGAGGACTCTGATGGTGGGGATTATGTGCCTGGAGATCATACTCAAGTTGGGGAGGGGATGACTGTTGATGAGGTTGAGGAAGATGCTAAGGAGGAAGTTGTCAATCAGGAGGATGATATGTCTACTCTAAGGAATCGGGTGGAATCCCTTGAGCAGAAGCTCCTTTCCCTTGGACGCTTCATAAACAGTATGCTTTGCCACTCGGCTATGGTTAATTTGACTCTTTTGCAGGAGCAGGATACCCTTGCATAGGGCGCGGATGAAGAGAAGACTAAAGAGTTTGATAAAATTCATGACTTCTTGTTGAAAGGCTGGGAGGATGTTTCTTCCTAGATTTGTCTCTTTGCTTTCTATTTCTTTCTTCTATGAGACTGCTACTACTTACTATTTGTTGTTAATTGGTTGTCTATGTTGTAATTGTTGTTAGTGGCTCCTTTTGTTTGTGAGCCTTTGTTGCCTTTTTTGGGTTCTTTTGTAAGGGTACAGCCCCTTATTTTTGCCACCTTATTATATCAAAAACATATTAAATTATTAAAAGTAAAACATCATATTTAATGTTTATTAGACGATAGGCTTTTATATGTGAGCATTATAGTACTTGGGATTGTCTCACGCCGTAAAAAAAATTCACACTGAAAAAATTTCTAAACTCGTCGGTTGTTCCTATCAGCGTATTCCTTGAACCTTCTATGGGTGCAAGTGCTAGTTTTTAGTTACATAACAAAGTCATTGAGTTCACCTCATAAAACCTACCATATGTAATACACTTCATCCCACAAATAAACAAACGTGTTACCATAATACTAAATAAGAATGCCACTTAATCTTTTGTTTGGTCAAGTCAACAATAGCAGCAAGAATAAAACATGGTTGACAAAAAATAAAATTATAATATAGTCCCAATAGCTTTTCTAATGAACTTTTTCCATAACATGACTTTTAATATACTAGCAATCGCACCTTAGTGTGCAATGGGTATGCTGATATAATATGTAGATAAAAGAAATTAGTAGTTCCTTTATTATTTCACATTGAACATTAATTTTTTTGAGAAGAGAACATACTGTCTTCTTGATGATTGGTCCTCTTCTTGTTTTCCAAGCATGTCAAGCCCATTCAGTTGAAATGGTAGGCCTAGGTACAGACTCAAGAAGACTTTCCATTCATCATGCTTGTTTCAGAAGGAGTTTCATCATTAGTTTGTTTGAATGGATCTAGAGATGTATGGTGCAAATTCCATGGCTGATAGCTATTTGAAATTCTTTCCCAATGGGGTGTAATATCTTGATTCTGAATGGTTGGTATAGCAACAGTTAACTCCAATAGAATGTTTGAAAATATTAACCATCTACTATTGGGATGGTGGTGAAACGAAGGGATAGTAAAAATAGTCAATGTTAAGCATTCAATAAGTAGCATTGTTTCCAATTGTATTGGCTATGCCATGTATGAATCAATCAAGCTTGGAGATGAGATGTTGCTATTGTAAGAGATAGCTACACTTTAGTGTGCAATGGGTATAGTAAAGAGGTCTTAAAGGTGAACTATTAGGTACTTAAGCAAATGGCATGTTTCCCTAAGTGTTGGAATTTATCTCTCTTTCCCTTTATATCTATTATTTAGACCTACCTCTCTCTCCCACTCTCTCTCTTTCTCTATTTCTCTATTTTCTATGAATTTCCATGGATTGTGAATTATTAAGGTTTGCAATGCATTCAAGTGTAACTTTAAAGAATACTAAAACCTTCATTTTGTACTAATATGGACTTCAATAGATTATAAATTCCTTATTTTTTGTAGCCAAGGTCTTGCCCAAATTGAAGGGGCTACCAAAAACAAGTATTGAAAATTATGGACACTATTATTATTTTGATTCTATGTGCATTTTTTTTGTGCAATCAACATGGGAGTAATTGGATGTTGCCAATTGTAGACCCATATGGTATTCTAGTAATGAATTCTTTATTTTGTACTTGTCTATGCTTAAATATATTAGTAATTTCTTTTCTTGTCATAGTCATGTTCCTCGAAATTGAAGAGGCTAGCAAAAACAACTATTGAAAATTATGGACATTATTTTGATGATATGGAGCAAATTTGTTTGCAGGCTTGGATGTTGCCAATTAGAATTGTAGGGTTATTAGTTTGATTATTCATACTAACCATGGTTTCCTTTTGCAAGGATTGAATGAAAGCCTAAAGGATGTGCAGAAAATTAAATTTCATAAAAGAAAGCACTTTAATTTAGAAAAAGGAGCTCTCAAGCTATAGTGTAATTAGAGTTTAAGGCATTGTGAAGGTTAGATGATTTCATTCTTTAAGTGAAGGTATTAATTGTAATAATGTTGAAGCTTCAAGAGATGCTCTCAAGCTCTAGTCACATGAGTTGTAGATAGGGTTTGTAAATCTCATCTTAAATTCTCATGTTGTTTTAGAGAGATGCATTTATAAGAAAAAGGATTACTATGAAACCCATCATAAGAGGAAGAGAGAGAGATAGAGAAGAGGAAGAAAGAGATTTAAAAAAGGAGGAGAGAGTGGTTTAATACTAAGTGCCCATCTCTCTCTCTCTCTATCTATCTTGATATATTTCTATATATATCCCCTTCTCTCTCTCTTTATATCTCTACCTCTATATATCAATCTTTCCCTCTCTATCTATCTTTATCTACCTCTCTCTTTCTCTATGTCCCCTTCTTTCTTCCTCTCTCTCTACATCTCTATATTCCCTTCTTTGACAAAATGAAGACTTGATGAATGATTAATTAAATTGGATGTTTTGATCTGATAATAGGTGGAAGCCCATGTAATAATCTGAGAGGCAACAATAGGAACACAATGGATGGGTTAGATGGGAAGCATTCACCTATTTTCTATGAATTTCCATGGATTATAAACTATGTAATCCATGCAATGCATTCAAGTGTAACTTGATAGAATAATGAAACCTTCATTTTGTACTAATATGGACTTTAGGACTATCTTCTTGCATTGCATATCCCTAGTTAGAAGGAGTTCCATCATCAACATCTTTCAATGGATCTGGAGATGTACGGTGCAAATTCTACGAATGGTATCTATTTGAAATTCTTTCCCAATGGGATGTAATATATTTATCCAATGAACAAATATCATTGTGAATGTTTCTTAATGGCTGGTATAGTAGCAATTCACTCCAATTGAATGCTTGAAAGCATTGATCATTTGCTACTAGGATGGTGGTGAAATGAGGGGATGCTTGAACAATAGCTAGTGTCTTTCCACTTGTTGAACTTTTGAGATGGTACAAATGTCTATTTTTGAGCCCTCTATGTCTCTCTTTCTATCTTTGTGTCCCTCTCTATCTAGATTTGTCTTTATTCAACCCCCCCTCTCTCTCTACCTATTTTTAATTAGGGTTACATGTGTTTTCTATTACTCCTAATTAAGGAATAAGTATTATAAAACCAACATTTGGTATCAAAGCTTTATTTGGATTGATCCCATGAAGGAAGGGATACAGTTCTTATGTTGATTTATATTTTTGTTGTGGGATAATTCATGTGGATTTGAAATAAGATTTAAAATTAGAAGTAATGTCCAACACCTTGGAAATTAAGATTGAGAAGTTTAGTAGGTAAAACTTTGGGTTGTGGAAATTGGAGGTTGAATCTATCGTTTAGTGGACAAAAATATTAGTGGATCATAATAATTGTTGCACTCAATTTTCTACCATTGGCAATGGAAGTGACAAACCTTGTCTTCAATCCTTTTCCCCAGACCTATACCATGAGCTTTTTAAAATTACATGACCTTCTATATATATGACCATGCCCCTAATTTTGTTCATGCATGAGTATTTTTTAGACCAATCCTTGAATCAATATAAGAGTGGGACACTGCCCACATATATAGTTGGTATGTTTATGTTGACCACAACCTATAGTTTATTTAAGATATGCTAATTACAACTTAGCTCAATTTAAAATGTCTTGTAAGTGTTTTATCTTTTCTATGTTGTGCTCAAGTGACATCATATGAATTTTTCATAGAATGACAAATTATAGCTAGTTCACCTTATAGAGGGAGAAAAATGATTATATTTACTTGTTTCAAGTGATGGTCCTTTTCCTTACCCTTTGCCTCCAATTTTTAAATAGACATTCTTGCAAACTCTAGCACAATTTGAGAAGCCTTGAATCCTGCACAACCACATCTTGGAAGTGAATCTCTATATTACTCCTCCCATGAAAGGGTTAATATATGATAAGCATAAGATTTTCAATTCATAAAAAGGTTATTTTCTAAAAGAAATAGTGCATGTTTTTTAATCAATATTTTGAATCACACGTTATAAAAATTATATAATTAAACTAGATCACCCATCAAGTTAAGGGTAAAATGGGTGAAGGGTATCTACTACGCTGAGATTATTAAGTTATTTCTAGGCATTAGACCACATATTGAAGGCAACATATGTAGTTCTGAGACAATCAATGCGCTCAAGTACCAAGCTCTTCAATCCCACCCTACATTAGCACTATGAGAATAAAGATACTAAATTGTATAATTAAATGGAGAATATGAAAAATTGTAGCACTACTTACAAGTATGGAGGGCAAGTGCAGTGGCTATCCCTACAACGCCCCCTCCTATAATCATGCAATATCTTCATCTTCACCCATCGAAAGTATTGGTGGATGCTTTTTGAATTTGGTAGAGGTGGAGAGGTTTTGTACTCTTTACCTAGAAACTTGCAATGTTACTATATCTCCATACCTAACAAGCTCCTTGAATGGTTTGACTATACATGCTAAGAAGCAGGTTCTTCACATTATAGTCACGGTGGGATCAAATAGGGATTTTGAAGAGGCTTCTACTTTATTCAATCAAACCCATGCCTACACCATACACATTCTTGTCAGGGATTTGTAGAGCTCATCAACATTACCAAAGGCCAACTTGACAACTCTCTCTTTGTTAAAAAAAGCTAGAATAAAGGCAAGAGAGTAAAATGAAGTAAGGGCTTGACCTACTTTGACTTGTCACCAATAAAATGATGTAGCCCCATGTGTTTCTAATTCATTTTCTTGTATAGGTCCACATTAATCCCATGATGCAACTTGCCTAGATACTCATCTCTGATGGATTTTGTATCACATTCCTCAACACTAGAAATACTTTGCAACGCATATTGGAATCTATGTTACCAAAAATGTGAAATGAAAATTACAATGCCAACAAGAACTTGACAAGAAACAAGGTATTCAGAGGTAGCATATAAGAAACGGATCTTGTATACACATACCTTTAAAAAAATGATTTGTTCAAGATTCACCTTACAACAAAAATTCTTCATTTTGGTCTCCTTGTTAATCTTCCTATCAACTTCGCAAATTTGTTTTACAAAATTTGATCTTCCTCTAATCTTTTTACACATTTTTTTAATAAAATTTAGTTTATAATTTTATAAAAAAGAAAATTAAATTTAAATTAATTTTCTAGGATATTAAAAGATAATTAAAAGAAATTATATTTTTTAAAATTTAAACATACTCTAAATTTATTTAGAGAAATTAACTATATTATATTTAAAAATTTTAACTAAAAAAATAAGATTAAACATTAAAAAACGTTAACAAAATATCATTTAAAAACCTAACATAATGAAAAAGAAAGAATTTCAAAACAATAAAGAGAACAATGCCTAAGCGATTTTTTAAGAATTGCTTCTAGTTGTGTAAATTCACTATGAGGAGTATTGTACGAGATGGGGTACACCGTACATGGATACCTACACCCAAAACCCAAAACATAGAACATGGGGAGAAGAAATTGCAAAATGCATGAGTCTCCTGAGAAAATTCCGCAACATGTGGTGTCATAAATGTGTTGTCAGGTTGCATGCCGAGCAATCCACAGTCCACTGGAAAAAAAATGACGAAGTCAGACCAAAACATGTATTCTCATTGGCGACAGGTAGAAGAGTTTTAATGGTAAAAAATTAACGGACGAAATCAATTCAATCATCTTGCATTGCTATAAGAAATTTTTTATCGTAGATTTCCAATGCCAGGCTAGTTCGCCTCATAGAGGGAACACCTTCTGCGTAATTAAAATTGTAAATGTTCATTTATTACTCAATTGAACTTTCCAATATTATTTTTTAATAAATAAAAAATGCTCCATAGCCCTCCACAAACAAAAACAATATTCTACTATAATTTCAATGGTAATACCTCTTAATCTAGTGTACTAAATATATGTTTGGCAATGTTTTTGTAAACACAAACTCATCAAGGTCAAACAAATAGGCTCATTGCATACATCATTCGTCTTATACCATGGTCAAAATAAATTTTCATAATAATTTAGGAACAAATAAAATTGAAAATAAATAATTTATTAATTTTTAATAGAGGATAAAATTATTTTATGGCATTGAAAATATGATAAAAAATAAAGAATAGTGCATGCAAGTGTAATTTTAGTAAATTTAAAAGAGAATGAAAATAAGTACTAAGGATCGAGTATATAAAAATAAATTATATATTTCAATGCTTCACGTCTTATCATATCTAAATGTTTATCATAAGGTTGCTTCTTTTTAAATTTTGAAGAAGGAATGATACATGTGAATGAAAGAGAAAATCCTTCAAGTGCAGTGCACTATGGAAGCCAAGTCTTCGGCTAAATGTTGGCAAAGATCAAATGTCTCTCAAAAGAACAAGGCCAAGCATCTTTGATCTGCATAAGTCATGAAGGTCTAGAGAAAGTTATATGAGTCTTTGAGGAGGAAAAAAATTGCCCCCTAATCTCATAACAAAGTGATCATCAATTTTAAGCTCCATCAAACAAATCTAACAAGTAGAGTGCTCATGAGGAATATGATGATCTATATCTATGCAAAGGGGATGTGAACAAATCTAAATCTATGCCAAAGGAAGCCTCAAATTGCAAGGCAATTGGAGCATTTTGTAACCTAGAGGTTGGATGATCCCATTCTCAAAGTGAAGATATGTATTGTAGTACTACTAAAGCTTCAAGAAAGAGGTTTCTGAGGCTCTAACCATTTGGACTGTAAGTAGGCTCTATATATCTCATCTCAAATATCCTTATTTGTCTCCTTTATAGAAAGATCTAGTGCATGAATTGAAAAATTATGTGGAAGGAACATGTGCATGACAATACCTACAAGACTAGGACAAAGCCTAGTAGCGTAGAAGCCTTGACATACCATCTAAAGTAGATCCCATAATGTGCCAACTACATATTAGAGGATTTGAATGTTTGATATGGGTATCTAAAGAAATCAGTTAAAATATTGATCATAGTTACCACTTGAAAGATCACCATGATAATGAATGGGGTAGTACCAAATTCAAGGAAAATGATGTCTTGAGGAAATGTTATCTTAACATGAAGTTGTTTGCATAACATGGAGAAAATCACTCTTTCAAATTTGTTTCTAGATAGCTTACCGAAGGTAAGACCCCCAAGTTTAAGCTCCATATAGAAGAGTAGGTGTAAAATTGAAGTTGGAAGCATTATTTCTCAAGAGTAGTGAGGGAAGCATATCCTTTTCTCAATGTAGACCATATGTCCCACAAAAGGATGCAAAATAATATAGACCTCCTTCTAAGCAAGACATCAAAATGATGTTATCAACATATTAAGGAATAACAACACAAACTTTATACAAGCAACTATCTATGCCCAAGCAACTTGAAATGATCTTTTCAAGCAATTATTTGTGCCCAAGCAACTTGAAATGATTTTTTCAAGCAATTATTAGTGCCCAAGCAACTTGAAATGATTTTCTCAATCCTTCTATGTATAGACTGAAAAGAGTAGGAGAGAATGGACAACCTTGCTTAACGCAATAGTGATTTGAACCTCCTTTATCTCCTCAACAATTATATGAATTCTCCCAATAATAACCTTGTAAAGTATCATAATAAATAATTCACCAATTTAAAAAACCCAAAACCTTAAACTTATTAATAAAACAAATGCTAAAAGCCTAAAAAAATAGTACACTTCTAATCTTTTTACCTTGACCTCCTCAACTATAAAAACTCGCAATTGCACCTTGGTGTGCAATGTGTACGCCGAAGTTTTTTGAAAGTTCAATTACTATGAGTTTATGTGAATGTTGATTGTCTTCTATTCGTATGGCCCATGCCATTTTTTGTTTTCTCTATCTTCCTCTTTGTATATGATATTACTCTAGACACCTAAAAATATCTTCACCATTTAACCGACCTTCAACATCACTAATATCATTGTTTCCCCTTCTAATTAATTAATTAAATTTTTATTTAATTAATTATTCCTTCCAACACCTGATTATTCATCATTTCACCCCTAAAATTGAATTAATTTAATTAATTCAATGGTTCCATTTACTAACATTAGCCCAATTAATTAAATAAATGTGCAAATATTTATTTGATTAATTCCCCTATCTCATTAAACACAATTAATTAGATAAATTATGTTTATCTAGTTAATTTATCATATTAATCAGCCTATCCCTACCCTAGTTAATTAAATACCTATTATTTAATTAGCTAGTCTAATCTGCCTATCCTCTAGACCTAAGATTAATTAAAGGAACCCCTGTTTAATTAATCTTAACCCCTAATTAACCCACTCCCAAATTTACTATAGCCATATTAATTAAACTAATCACCTTGATTAGTTTGGTGAAATCTTGTTTAACACTCCTCCCCACATTTCCCAAATAAAAAATTGATCTTTATGCGACATAAAACAATTTTTTATACACTTTTGTCATAAACCTCATTAAAAACCTCTTACAACACCTACCTTCATTTATGTGAACTCTTCTCTAAATGAATTTTAAATTCATTTTTTATCCTCACCTCTTCCCAATATGAATTTAAAATCCATATCTAATCCATCTCATCCAACCTCATTTAATGCACACCCCTTCCCAAGGTGAATTAAAAATTCATCTTTATTCTCATCCCTCCATTTTTCATGATCAAATCTAAGCCCTCCACCTCACATTCATCCTCATCCATTGATTTCAAAATTGAATATCAACCCTTGGATCAAATCTCCCCCTAAAATGCCTATAAATAGAGCCTCTCCCAAGCTATTTTATCATCCACAATTTAAGCAAAGTTATTATGCCAAAATCTATCCATCTCTTCATCCATTGAGCTAGGTTTTTAGTGATTTGTAGTCTAGTTGAGAGCATTTCATATATCAAAACAATGGGTAAAGCAAGAGTCTTTGGGCGCTAGGCTCTCCACCTTATCTAGGAGGAGGAGATCACTTTGAAGGTATAAAATTTGTATTTCTATGCATTCATTTTGTGTTTTTATATTCATTTGTTTTCCTTGCTCTCAATTACTACCCATTGGTAAAGAATCTAAAACAACTACCATCTATGGAATCTGCATTGTACATCTCTGGATCCATTGACAAAGTGAGTGAGAGAGAGAGAGAGAGGAGAGAGAGAGAAATACGGATAGAGGAAGAGAGAAGGGGAGAGAGAGATTGGTAGAGAAAGAAGAATAGAGAAAGAGAGAGAACATGAGAGAAATAAAGATAAGAAATATAGAGAGATATATAACAAATATAAAGTATGCACGAGACTACTAAAGGGAACATATTTGAAATTGTAGCCTGAGGTTTTGGACTTTTTTCATATGATCCCTAATCACATGGCAGTCCTAAAGACAATATTGTGTCAGGATTCAACACTTTTAGAAGGGGATTTAATTATTGTACACCATGGAGGGAAGGAGTAGAGGTTGAGGGTTCTAGAACTCAAGATTTATTCTAGCATCTTTGTGCTTGAGACATACATAGAGGTTAATATAATTGAAGCTTCCATGGTTGCTAGTAGCATGGGATAGGGTATGTTAATTCCACTTGTGTTAGGAAAGTATTGCAATTATCTACAAATTTATTGCAGTGAAAGCATTGCCTCCATACAAGAAGGATGGGAGGAATTTCTAATAGCTCGAGATTTTCTATGTCTATGAAGAGATTTATGTAGAGATAAAGATACAAAGGGGTGGATGATTTTAATGGAGGAAGAAGAAGGTTGATAATGGTTACGCTAGACATCCATAAAGGCAGGGTGGTGTGGAAGCTTAAATTTGTGCCAAGGTAAAAGCTAAAAATTGTTAAGTCTGAGTTTGTGGGGATGAAGTCTAGTGATCTAAATATTAATATTTTTTTTTCTAATAGTGTAAAGTAATTTGGCCAACCAAGATTGAAATAGATCAAGATAATCCAAGGAAAAAAATAGTTTCAACACAAAAGTTTTAAAATAGGAAGTGTAACAATTATATTGCAGATTCATTATCCTACCATTTGGATTTTAGAAATAATATCTCACAAAAAAATAATAATAAAAAAAGTATTGAAAAAATATAATGCACTAGCATACCTATAATATAAGACCCAATTTGAAATGTTGGCAAGAGTGTGGAACTATTTCTACAATGCAAAGGAATTTTATGTAGAATATTGAATGAAGAACTAAATCTTTTTACTAGTTTTTATTTTTCCAGATGGCTAGCCACCTCCCTAAGGCATTCCTGAATTACTAAACCGTACATAGGTGGCCAAGCAACCCTGATAGCTCTGTACTTCATTAATGGTTGTAGCTCCTTGTTTGGCAGTGGAAGTGAGTTAATGCGAAGCAAATATTTATGAGAATAAATTGGTAAGTGCATTGTTTTATTGGATGTCTTGTCATACCATTAGAAATGAAAGTCTATAAATAAAGCAAGGAAACCGTGTTATCATCACATTTGAAGGATTTTTTTATTGGATAATTGTGTTGGATGGAAGGTTCCATCGCAATTGATAATAGTTGTTTATTTTGAAGGGGTGTCTAGCAAGGTCTATTAATTATAAGCAATGCTTATGCTTGTATGCGAAGAATTTAGAAGTGAACATTTTAATGAATATATAGATTTATGAATATAAGGGCTAACCACTTCTCTTTTACATGTGTGGCCTTTAATATTGAGGGAAAATAAAACACACCCAATATTTAAGGATTATTTTAATTCGATTTTTGAAAACTTTAGATTTTTTAAAAGGAGTTGAGAATGACAAATGTAAATGGAGATCTAAGAATGTTGAGATGGAAAACTTGAAGTTAGGGAAGATAATTTAGCTGAAATACCAACTTAGCATTCAAGTACTAATAAGCATTTTTAGTGGCTCATGAGAAATCATTTTGGACATTTTGCTCTCAAATCTCTTTAACCATTATAATTTTTTTTGGAGATCAAGCAATTTCTTATTAGGCACCCTTGCCTCAAAATTCTTAGCAATGTGAGATTAACCTAACTACAATTTACTTCTATATTTTATGTTAAGTAGATGAAAGGTTCCGTGGAAAGCTTTTATTAGATATTTATTTTTATAGAATTTAAACATTTCATTGTAGTAAACTGGCATTTTCCTTCCTCTATATTGATAAAAATCATAAGGTAATGAGACTAACTAAACACACACACTTTTAAACATATGTTATTAAAGGTAGGAGCATCACACTTTAAGTTCACCACTTTTTATCCTCTTTTCTCAATAACAATTTTTTGAACATTTAATTATTATAAATCATTTATATTACATTACAATTCTTACCAATAATTAATATTATTAAATATTCATATGACATTTTTCTTCATCCATGTTGATAAAAATCACTAGACAATGAGACCAACCAAACACACACTTGTAAACATATGTTATTAAAGAAAAATAGGAACAATTAATTCTTTATAATTCATCTAAATTACATTACATTCCTACAATAGTTTATATTATTAAATATTCTTATTACTTCTATCTCCACGTGTTTTTGGTACTACATACTCTAAACGTATTTACTCATATGCATTTAAATGCATATTTATATCTTAATTTAGTACGAGCATAATTTAATTTTTTTATTCATTTTATTGTAACTTAGATGTTAATAGTGTTAAATTGAAAAAATTACATACAAATTAACAATCTAAAAAACTTTAATATATTTATAACTATATTTTCAATTAAAATTTATTGTACTTAATTACTTTTAAAATTATATAAATATTTAAATTATATTAAAACTATTAAAAATATATATTAATCTAAACATATCAAAATTGAAATGTATCATTGGGGAACTTTACAAGTTATATGTGGCAAATAGTTTTTAAATAAAAATATGATAAATTTTAAGACAAATATTATATATCACAAATAATTATGTACCATTATTTAAAAAATAGACATACATTCTCTATATATAAAGTCAATGGGCCACTTTTTGAATGTCATTCCATTGCTTGCCTTCCATGGCATACAAATATATTTTTATTATTTAATGTTAAATGAAAACTAATATAATCTTGTAAAGGCAAAATTAGCATACTCATGTTAATTCCTAACATTTTGATGGAAAGTCTTTAATACAATTGTACATATTGAGAAGTGGCATACTCTTGTTTTAGGCATACTCTTGAGAAGTGGCATATCTTTCTCTAGATTTATTTATACTTTTATCTACATGGATACATAAATACATTAAATTATATATATTATGAACGTAATTAACATATAGAGAATGATCTCTCTATATTAATATCTTTCTATAGATTTATTTATACTTTTATCTACATGGATACATAAATATATTAAATTATATAATCATGAAACTAATTAACATATAGATATTAAATAGTTCTCTATATAGTTTTATCAAATATTTGCATGAGAAAGGTTTTTCTCCTCAATATAACCTAAAATACTAAAAGTGACTCTTAATTACATTCACTTTATATTGTATAATTAAATTTATATTGTAACAACCTAACATAAAACAATGGTATTCTTAAACTATAATTTATAATATTAAAATTAGTTTTTTATATGTATTAGTATTATAGTTATAAAATGTTTTATAATTAATTGTTTTGTTTGGTTGTTTTTTAATTTATTATTATTATTTTTTCTTCACTAAATTAATTTGACTTTGAAATGTGATAACATATTTTTTGAAGCAAAAACATACACAGTTTAATCCAGAAGCAGTTTACACTTAACTCATGGACTGTGGAAAACTCATGCCTACTATTTTACTATATATTTTAATTTTTTAATTTTTATTTTAAAAAAATCAAAAAAATACTTCATAATTTTAAATTTCAAATAAACATTTGACAAATAAAAAAACAATGATTGCAAAATACATGGAGACGACGTGAACAAGAATGCCACTTACCTTATGTGGAAACTTCCCAAATTTTAAAAAAGGTAATTTTAGTTGTGACTACTACCTATTAATAAAGTTGTTTGAAAAAGTGATCAAATTGAAAGGATTACCTACCAAACAATAACAAATAAGCTTCCAAGCAGGCTGGAATTTGACGGTCACCTTTGCCTGTTATATAAAAATTTTATGACGGTTTTATCATTTAACTATTAAGAAAAAATAAATTGTGAAAAAATTGTGAGTGATTTTTTTATATATTAAAAAATGTAGATTAAAAAAAAAGCAGCAATCAATCAAATGTGTATTGCTCCTGCGATGCTCTTGCCATGTGTCTTGTGCCATCATTTGTTTTCCCCCTGTCGTATGTAGTAGTTTTTATTGTTCTTTTTGTGTGCCTACATGGGACCTATGAAACTTTATCTACTCTAAATTGCAATTATGCATATTTAAAAATTGTCTTACGAGTGTGTAGATTACTCTAATAGCAATCATAAAAGTATGAATTTTTTAATTTAAGAGAGGAGGATGAGCCATGGAAACATATTGGAGCAAATTGCAATCATTTAAACAATATTTCAAAAAATAGCAAAGCAATAAGTTTCTAACCATATCTTAAGAGCAGTGCTTGAAGTCTGAGATGACTTCCAATTGCCACACACTTAGGTGGACTTGGCAAATTGAATAAAAATGGAGGAAGTAGCAGTAATTTTTTTATCCCTCTTAATTACAATTTACAACTCTTCTTAATCTTGTATTTGTAATTGTAATTTGTATAAATTGATTTTAAAAAATAAAAAACAATATAAACATTTGTTTGTAATTTCTAAAATTTATTGAAGATAAACATTCTAATTTAATATATATTCATTGATAAACATTGTAAAAAAAAACATTATTTATACTTTTATAATGTAAAAAAAGTTTTGCTTTGTAATTTTTTCTAAATTAGAAATTAGAAATAAATTATTCTATAAGAAAGCAAAGATTATTTTCTAAATTGATTTTTATAAATAAAAAGCAATATAAATATTTGTTTGTGATTATTAAAATTTATTGAAATAAACATTTTAATTTAATATTTATTCAAGATAAAGTTGATAAACATTGAAAAAGAAAACGTCATTTATATTTTTATTAAAAAAAAATAATATATATTGTAATAAGAATAATATATTATATTTGCTTATAATAAAATTTTAGAGTTTACTACTAATTTAAAGAGTCATATATACAGTTATATAAAAATTTAGCAAGTCAAGATATATCGTCCAAAAAATTTTAGAGATATAAAATACGATCTAAAATGGTAAAAAAGGTCAAATAGACGCCCTGCTTCCAAACAAAACTGTCAACGTAATTCTAAATCTGGGGATCAAACTTTTGTTTGATTGACGGCGACGTGCATAAAACGGGGAAATACTATTACGCCGGCGAACGGAAAACGGAAAAACAGCCTAAACGAAAAACGACGAAAATAAAAAAGGGGTGAATTTTTTTTTAATTACGCCCTAACTGGCCCGATTTCACCCTAACTGATCATATTTTTACTTTCTTATTACGCGTTCCCTTTGGCGTTGGATCTTGTCGGAAATTTTTTTCACCCCTTTTTTATTTTCGTCGTTTTTCGTACGCTGTTTTTCCGTTTTTCGTTCCCCGGCGTAATAGTATTTCCCCGTTTTATGCACGTCGTCATCAATCAAACAAAAGTTTGATCTCCAAAATAAATCTCGAGAATTACGTTGATGGTTTTGCTTGGAAGCGTATTTGTTATTGTTTGGTTGGTACTTAATCCTTTCGAATTTTTTTCACTTTTTCAAACAACTTTATTGATAAGCAAGGGAGAGGGCCCAGTTGTTGGACAACTCCCCAATAATTGCTATGTTTTTAATCACTTGACCCCCTAATTAAATTTTTAAAAAGAACTAATACATGTAAAATAACAACCAAATAAATTAACATAAATGCACCAATACATTTGTAAATTAACCAATGAAATTAAGACAAGTGTACAAATGTGATGGCGAGCGGTTACCGGCACATTGGTGTGGATGTATGGGGTAATGTGTTGAAATGACCATTTTTCGATCCATGTGCACATAACACGTCCTACAGGGAAATGTATAAGTGCCTGAAAGAATGGCTTTAAGCTCTTCAGTCACATATGGAAAAACCCAAAAAAAATCGTCAAAATTCGATGTGTCTAGCTATGTGCTTGACATGCCCAAAGTTAAGGTGGGCGACTACTAGTCCCTCTCCCTTAATAGTCACGACTAAAATTACCTTTTATTTGACTACTAAAATTACCTTTTTTTAATTTGAGAACTTTCCACGCAAAGTAGTGGCATTCTTGTTCACCCCGTTTCCATGTATTTTACAATCATTATGTTTTTATTTGTCAAATGTTTATTTGAAATTTAGAATTATGAAGTATTTTTTTTTTATTATTATTTTTAAATATGATCAGTTAGAGTGCAATCAGGCCCGCCGTCCTCCTTACAATTTTATCATTTGCTTGTGACAATTCGCTTTACATGCATGGTCAAAAAGGTTCTGTACTGGCCATCTAAAAGTGACTTTTACAGGGTTCCGCGTAAGGTTAAGATGGGCTTATTAAAATCAGAAAAAAACATTCATTCCCATGGGAATTCCAATCTTTAAGCAGTTGGAAGACTAAAAAATTGTTGGTGAGTGGGGTGCGAAAATGAAATGGATGTTGTGGCTCTGGTTGCTTGTTTTTGGGAGGATGGAGGGTTACCAACACAGAAAGCAGCGGATGCCCTTATGATTTCACAGTGCCGTCCCGAATAATACCGCCTTCCTGCTACCAAAACAACACGGAAGTGGTCACCGGCCAAGGAGCCTGGAACGCCTTCGCTTCCTTTGTTTTCACAATCTCCTGCTATGCTAATTAGACACTCTACTTAAATGTTATCCACTTTCAATGGTCAAACAGCCAACAACAATTTTACACCTCATTCACAATAAAAAGTGGTAAATATTTGTCCTATTTTTATTGGCCAAAATTGACCTTTAACTGTTGAAGTGGATGATATTTAAGAACAGCCCGCATCGTCCAGAAGTTCCCCCCTCTGATTAGCATAGCGGGAGATTGCGAAAATAAAGGAAGCTAAGGGGTTCCAGGCTCCTTGGCGCGGTATCACTCGGGACGCCACGGTGAAATCATAAGGGCATCCGCTGCTTTCTGTCACCCACCTAGGGGACCTGCTTTACCACTCCCCCGACGGTCACATGCTGCCATGGAACACCCGCTTACGGATCGCACTGGACTGCGCCGAGGGGCTGGCGTATCTCCACCTCTTTCCCGAAGGGGCCATCATACACCGTGACGTGGAGCCCACGAATATTCTGTTAAACGAGGCGGGGCAGGCCAAGCTGGCGGACTTCGGCGTTTCCAAGCTCCTCGCCGCCGACTTCACGCACGTTACCACGGAAGTGAAAGGCACCATCGGATCCTTGGACCCGGAGTATTTTTCCGTCGGCACCTGACCGAAGCCAGTGACGTGTACCGCTTCGGCGTGGTGTTATTGGAGCTCATTTCCGGGCAGAAGGCCATTATCAGCACGCCGTCTGGCGGGGCAGAGTCTATCGTCTACGCCACTCATGTCTTCAATAGCAGAGCGAACCGTGACATCAGAAATCTTGTGGACCCCAGAATTTCAGATGATGACGTGGAGGCTCACATGGAATCGATTGAGATTGTGCTGCAAATTGCGAGTGGATGCGTTCGGCCTTACAGGTCCGAGAGACCTTCCATGGTGGAGGTGTTGACCGTGCTCACTGAAGCGTGGAACATTGCCTTATCACAAATCAACGATGTAGAGGAAAGTTGTCAACTTTAACTGTAGGTGAGATGATCTAAATTGTAGAATCTCAGTTGCTTGTAGTCAAGATTTAGCCCGATGGGTGTTAAGGTAGCGCCAATGGCCACTGCACCCGGGATCAAATCTTAATAGAGCAGCACAATATATCCTTTAACAAGACTCTGACCCAAAAAAGGGCCCACTAGGGAATCCGTCACAGCTGAAAACTTTCTAAGAAATTATAGAATTTGTTAGATATTTTTTATTATTTATTAATTTGTAAGTTATTAAATTATTTTATCAATTTTTATTGAAATTTCATCACATTAACTATTGTTTTCTTTCATTTATATTAGTAAATTTCTTTTTACATTATATATTGAGATGAACACATAGTTGGGTAAAATTATTATCATGTCAAATTTTTATCAGGTAAATATTTATATTTTTTTAAGTTATCATTAGTTTAAGTTATCATATTATACACAAGCCATTGCACTAGAAAGTGGATAAGGGGGATCGTTATAAGAACAAAGTTTATCCAAGAAAAGGACTTGTTCAAAGGAGGATCTTATGCCACCTAGTTGTCTTATCATCCTATACAATAAAAGGAACAAGAACTCCCTACTTTAGAGGTGGAGGCACAATTGCTTTTGATTCCATGTAATCTTGGGTTAGAGACGTCCACCTCAAAAGCCAATTGTCTTATCATGTGCAAATGAGCTCTAATCCATTCGTTAAGAAAGGAAAGAGACAAAAAATTTTGAAATAAATTATTAGAAAAAATTTCACTCATAATACATGGAACACTCCCCTAAGAGTTAAATCCTAAAAATAAAAGAATTCTAAAACTACTCTTTCTACTTATACCTTATACCTTAATCTTATAAAGTTTAAAAATAGCCTCGTTATTCAAGACATTCAAAATGCAAGGAATATAAATTAGCCACTAAATAATATCTCAAAACATAACAAGTCTTTCGAAAAGATGAAATGAGTTTTAACATGAGGGGAGGGGAACAAATTAGGTGTTGACCTCCTAATGCACACGTATATTAACCTTAAAAGGTGATTATGTCTTTAATGTTGAAACAAATAAGTATTAAATACATTGAACCATAAGGTGAAATGTGGAGACAAAAGGTCAGATTGACGGTTGACACGAATGGGATCGGATTTTAATATCTTTCAAGTAAGAGCTACTTTTAGATCCTCTAAAAATGTATTCACATGTTTAAAAATGTATTCGCATACTCTTCTCTGACGAGCATCTTATTGTCTTCGGCCTTCTTGCCTCACATCGCTAGTCAAAATGGAGTGGTGGAAATAAAGTGCCTTAAGAGAATATTTTGTCATGAGATGGGGTATAGGGGAGAGGACTCAGTGGTGGTGCACCCTAACTTCACGCCTCTCAAAAACATACGTGGCAATTTCAAATCACTCCAAAAATTTTACAGTAGCTTACTTGGCAATGTCCCTACTTATAACTAAGGTTTCAGGGCCACATCATCAAATATGATGCCACATCAGCATGCTTTTTGTTGAGGTGTCAAATAGTTCCCCAAAAAAAAGGGTGGACCAATAGGTGTGCATTAAGTCATGTTTTATTGGTGGGCTGATGTGGCATCACATGATTGGTTGCTTTTTAAATTTAAAGGGCACATTTCATCCAATTATTAGTACTTATAGTAACACTAACCACCTTAAAGTCACCACTACTAGTACTAAACTTTAAAAATATTGGGCCTCAAATACACATATACTGGTACTAAACTTAAAAAATATTGGCCCTTCAATGCACATATACTTTCTCAACAATTGGAACTATCTCACCTATTGGGTCTTTTCCCCTAGTATTAATTTTTTTTGTTTTTTATAATTTATGGTATAGTTTGAAAAACAATCAATGGACAAGATTGATTTCATGGTAGTCGTTTTAATCTAGGTCTTTCATCTATATAATTCATCATGTGCTGCTCACATAGGGAAGGCTTTCAGCCTAAATATAATTTATTTTTTTAATTGAACAATGTATATATCAAATCGCTAATCACTACAAAAAGATTCAAAATCAAATCGATGTATCGTGAAGAACAAAATGTGATTGACATGTTGTTTCTTGAATTAAAAATATCCTAACAATGATCAACATGAAGAAACAAGTAGCAAGTTCTAAAGACAATACAAGCATAATTCACCAAATGTTTGGGTCATTAGTACAATCCTTCTTGTTTCTGTGGCAATTCCCTCTAGAGGATGGCTTCCATCAAGAAGTTTGGGATCCCAATAAGTAAGACCATCATCATCTTATTTTTTCTTGAGTGAAGATAACCAAGCCCAAGGTGGGGAATTTATCTTGTTCTAGGACCCCCAAATGTTGGGCTTGGATAATCATGGTCAAAGGTACTTTTATCACGACTGTGACAAAAAAATGTATTGACTATTGGGTGATTGTAAGAATGGCACTTACCACATCCTCCATATCTACTTGCATGAGAGGTATTGCTTAAAACAGTTATTTGGAATTAGCTCTGGAACTTAAATTTGAAAACTAGTAATTGTAAATTCAAATCGAACTTACGATCTCTAACTTGTATAACTTCTGTATATTGGATATTTGTATTGCAGACTTAATTTATTACTTTCTTTTGTTTTTTGCAGAATGCAATTTCCACTTCTCATACACTTCTGATTTCTGTGTCTTGTCCGTGGTATTGCAGGGCAAAGACGTTGATATATATATCTGAGTGACGGTAGGAGTCACATCTGTGATAGACGTGACTCAAGGAGTCACGCCTATCACAGGTGTGACTTTGTCACCTTTTCATCAGCTTTAACAATTACTAACCACCGTTAGAATGTAGTTAGTTTCATCGGCTTTAACAATTACTAATCACTGTTAGAATGTAGTCGGTGTTTATACTTTAATAATTCATTCGATCATGCTATATTATGTTTATGTTATCTGATCGAAGCTACAAACAACTCAACACTCCCTCTTAGCTTGGGAAGATAACAATATCACAATAATCTCTGTGAATATCAATTATCTGATCTGTAATGAATTACTCAAAGTAATTTAATATCACATAACTCATGATATATAGTATCACCTATCTCGTGATACGTAGCATCACCTACCTCGTGATACTAAAGGATATACTATACTCGAGAACATTACAGTCTCCTTATATATCCTAGTTATGGTATGTGCACTGACATTAAGTCACATAATGTCTACCATAACTTAATCATGATAACTCCATGATTCATACAAATATCAAGTCACATGATATTAATCTAATGAACATTACAAGATCATCACCTTATAATGTTAGGTACAAGTGTAGATTATCCAAAAGATCGTCACCTTTTGGAAATAAACACAGAATGGGTAGGCCCATAATGTCATAGAGTCACACATATGACACAAGATGTTTACACATTAAACATCTTTAATATATTAGTACAAATCAATTAGAATTTTACATTTCAATCATACCAAGATTTTTTCTGAAGTATTCAACTTTCACCTTGAGGAGTGGTTTAGTAAGAATATCTGTAGTTTGATCTCCTGTATTGATATACTCCAACTGAATCACATTCCTTTCCACCATATCACGCACATAGTGATGAGGAATCTCAATATGTTTAGATCTATCATGGAACACTGGATTCACGGATAGCTTAATACAGCTTTGATTATCGCAGTGGATGATAGTTGGTTTCAGAGGTTTACCAAATAATCCCACAAGTAGTTTTCTAAGCCATACTGCCTCTCTAGCAGCCATAGAAGCTGCAATATATTTGGCTTCTGTAGAACTCTGAGCAACTGAAGATTGTTTTCTGCTGATCCATGATATCATTGCTGACCCTAAACTGAAACAACATCCGGAGGTGCTCTTCCGGTCAGTTACACTTCCAACCCAATCTGAATATGTGAATCCATGTAGATCTAAGTCAACCTTTTCATATTTTAAGCCATAATTTAGAGTACCTTGAAGGTATCTCATTATATGTTTCACAGCCACAAGATGTATCTCCTTGGGCTCACACATAAACTGACTTAAAGCATTTACAACATAATAGATATCAGGTCTGGTATTGACCAAATACATCAAGGATCCAATTATCTGTCTGTACAGAGTGGGATCTGCCAACAGAGAATCTGTTGCTACTTCCTTCAATTTATGAAGATTTGTTTCCATGGGGGAAGACATAGGTCTACATTCCATCATACCAAACCTTTTTAATATATCAATTGTGTAGTTCCCTTGGTTTAGAATAATACAGTCTGATTTCTGCCATACTTCTGGTCCAAGGAAGTAGTGTAATAGACCTAAGTCCTTCATGTCAAATTCTGAAGCTAGATCTTTCTTACATTGATCAATAAGGTGATCTTCTCCTGTAATCAGTTGATCATCAACACATAATATCAGTATTAACATATCATCTTTGCTTTGTTTGAAGTAGAGATTTGGATCTGTATCATACTTTGAGAAGCCTAATCTCAAGAGGTAATTGTCAATTCTTTCATACCAGGCTCTAGGGGCCTGTTTAAGTCCATATAGGGCTTTCTTTAATTTACATACGTGGGATCTTGCATTGTGAATCTCAAATCCTTTAGGTTGCTCTAAGTAAACCTCTTCTTCAATGGTTCCATTTAAGAAAGTAGTTTTTACATCCATTTGATGGACTTTCCACCCTTTGGCTGCTACAATAGCTAGAACTGCCCTGACTGATGTATATTGAGCAATTGGAGCGAAGGTTTCGTCGTAATCAATTCCTTCCTTTTGTGAAAATCCTCTGGCTACAAATCTTGCTTTGTATTTCCCTATACTGCCATCTGCAGCATGTTTGATTCTAAATAGCCATTTTGAAGAAACAACAGATTTCCCTTTTGGTCTAGGTACTATATCCCACACATCATTCTTCAGGATGGATTGATACTCCTCTGTCATGGCATCCTTCCATACTTGGTGCTTAAGAGCTTCTATAGCACTAGAAGGTTCTGATTTAATGAATTCACTCATTAAGGCTACATAACTAGAGAATCTCTTCGGTCTTGTGCTTTCCCTAAAAGTCCCAGATGGAGCAGCATAATTTTTATCTTCTTCCATTATTTTGGTGGCCCAGAGTGGTCTTTTCTTGGGATTTTCTAGTGATGTGATTTGTTCATGGTTTACATCTTCCTCAGGATACTCCCTCTGAAACTCAGGTGTAGGATCCCCTTCTATGCCTGAGTTGGAAGTTTGGATTTCTGACTCAATATAATTTATGGCTCTTTTGAAAGCTATGTCTTCCTCAAAAATCACATCTCTGCTTAGTTCAATCTGTCTTTGACTAGCTATATATATTCTATAATCTTTTGATGTTTCACTATAGCCTACAAAGATGCCCTTTCTCCCAGAAGGTTCTAGCTTAGTTCTTTTCTCTTTGGGCACATGAATGTAAATAGGACAACCAAATATTCTTAAATGACTAATGTTTGGTTTTGTGCCAGTGAAGGCTTCTTCAGGAGTTTTGTCATTAATATGAGAGTGAGGACATATGTTCTGTATATAGACAGTAGTACTAGATGCTTTTGCCCAAAGTGAAGTATCTATATTCTGATCAAGTAACATAGCCCTAGCAGCTTCTACAATGGTTCTATTTTTCCTTTCTGCAACTCCATTTTGTTGAGGATTATAAGGTACAGTGAACTCCCTCTTAATCCCAGTGTTTTTACAAAAGTCTTTAAAAATGTTTGAAGTGTATTCACTCCCATTATCTGTTCTTAAGGTTTTGATTTTTCTCCTAGAAGAGTTTTCAGTAATGGATTTGAATTCCTTAAATCTTTTAAGGATTTCCTGTGATTCTTTACATTTAAGAAAATAGATCCATGTCTTTCTGGAGAAGTCATCAACGAAGATTACATAGTATAGAAACCCACCTAAGGAGGGTATAGACATGGGTCCACATAAATCTGAGTGGACTAGTTCTAAAACTTTATTTGTTTTTCTATGACTATTTTTAAAGGACCCCTTTGTATTTTTCCCTAAGGCACACCCCTTGCATACCCCTGAATTACATTGTTTGAGTTTAGGTAACCCTATAACTAGTCTTTCCATGGAAGATAGGGCACGAAAATTTAGGTGTCCTAGTCTTCTATGTCATATTTCATTAGAGTCTGCAATTTCATGAATTAGGGCTATATTTGGTTCTGTACATAACTCGTATAGGTACCCTTGTCTATGACCTATAGTTTTGGCGTTCTTAATAGTAGAATTCTTTGGCCATGCCAATACTTTGCTATCCATAAAGGTCACCCTATATCCATTATCTTCAAGTGCAGATATGGAGACTAGATTTCTTTTGATGCCTGGGACAAACAATACTCTAGTAAGTTGGATGGAGATGCCAGTCTTTAATTTGAGGGTGCATATGCCAACACCCTTGACTGATGTACAGAGTTATCTCCAATTGTTACTTCTTCGTTAGTCTCTTCTACCATGGTGTCTAGTAGTTCCTTGAACCCTGTGATGTGTCTTGATGAACCACTATCTATAACCCAGGTGTGCAATTTATTTGTTACTTGGTTTGAAAGTACAGAGTAGAATACATATTTCTCGGATTCATGCTCCTTTATTTTGGCATAAGATGCTTGTTGCTTGGTTCTGTCAGGACATCTAACTGCGTAGTGTCCATATTGGTCACATCTGAAACATTAGATGCGACAAATGTCTTTCTTGAATGAACCTTTCCCGTAATGATTTTTCCTCTTCTTGAAGTGTTTCTTCTTCTCTTTCTTGTGAGAGTTTGTATTTAGAACATGAAGATCTTCATCTATATTTTTATGTTTTGACCCTTTCTTTGTCTGTCTAGATTCTTCTTGAAGACAGTCTGATCTTAGGCGGTCAAATTTTAGAAATTTAGACCTTGCACTAATGCCTTGAACAAATGTCTCCCAGAAATTTGGGAGACCATCTAGGGCAATAAGTGTTAGTTCCTTGCTTTCAATTTGGTACCCAAGTGTTGATAGTTGATCCCTTAGTGCAGATATTCTCATAAAGTATGCATTGATAGATTCTTCTTTGTTCATACTTATATGATTTATTTCTCTTTAGGGCTAAGGTTCTGCGGGAGTTATTAATTTCATAATTACTTTCAAGTGACTAAACATATGATATGCAATCTCATGTTTTGTCAGAATCGGCACGATATGATCTCTAACTCTATCAACTATGATTTTCATGGCTTTGTCATTTCCTTCAATCCATGTCATTTTATCAAGATCATTCTCTGGTTGCGTTTTGTTTTCTCTCACAAATGAATCAACTTTATTTTCTTTTAGTATCATCATAATTCTAAATTTCCATGATAAGAAGTTATTTCCCCCTTCCAATCTGTCTTCGAATCAGATTGCTGCTGCCATTTGAGAAATGAGATGTATTAAATCTGAATTTCTCAAGGTCAATTTTCTGCCCGGATTCTGCTTAACTTGGCTCTGATACCATGTAAATTCAAATCGAACTTACGATCTCTAACTTGTATAACTTCTGTATATTGGATATTTGTATTACAGACTTAATTTATTACTTTCTTTTGTTTTTGCAGAATGCAATTTCCACTTCTCATACACTTCCGATTTCTGTGTCTTGTCCGTGGTATTGCAGGGCAAAGACGTTGATATATATATCTGAGTGACAATAGGAGTCACATCTGTGATAGACGTGACTCCTCAAGGAGTCACGCCTATTAGAGGTGTGACTTCGTCACCTTTTCATCGACTTTAACAATTACTAACCACTGTTAGAATGTAGTCAGTTTCATCGGCTTTAACAATTACTAATCACTGTTAGAATGTAGTCGGTGTTTATACTTTAATAATTCATTCGATCATGCTATATTATGTTTATGTTATTTGATCGAAGCTACAAACAACTCAACAGTAATTTTGTTAGCCACAGTCTATAACTTTGTGGTTAAAAATTGTAGTACTTACTTCTTTCTATATTAGAAAAGGAACTTCAACATGAAATATTTGTAAAATTTGATTGAACTATATAGGCAAGAGACCATAATCCTCTAACAAAACTATTACAGAGTGAAAGTTTCTAGCTTTAAAGGTGAAAAAAATGTATGAATTCACTTTCAAATCAGTTAAGTGTGAACACTACTAGAAAAGATGTTCATGAACACAATACTAAAAAAGATGTTTTAAGGTTTTAGGTTGAGTGCATGCAAGATAGAAAGGGTTAGAAATCTTCATATGCCTAAGTCTAGATCACCTATTGGAAGATGCAAATAAAGTAGACACCAAAGACAATGACCTTTCTATAGTTTTATGATGGCTTTCTAGATTTTAGAAATCATCAAGCCTTAGGACTAGTAGCAAATTGAATATTCTAGTAGGAGTTCAAGGCCTTGTATGAACTTGCCAAGGAGAAAAACATGAGTAACCAAGTTTGGGTTTGTACTGATGTAGAGGAGTATCAACTCGCAACTTCCAATCCTTCAAGTAGGAGATGGGATATTGCAAATCATTTTTGTGAAGATATTCATCTAGAACAACCGTCACATGGATGGTCTTGAAATTTACAATAGAATCATCTATACACACCATCTATCTAGGTTCTTGTGTTTCCTAACTTCTTAGTTTTTTGACATCCTATGTTTGCTTGGCTTACAACAATTGGTATGATGTTAGTAATGTGTCTTAGTGCTTGCATTCAATGCTTATTTGTTGTATCAAAATTTTGATTAAATCTCCCATAAAGGGTTGCTTTATTTGTTATACCCTATTGACTTAGGTTATAGTCAAGTGTGTATTAATTATATGCATAAATTTTATTTGTTTCTACTTAAATTCTTACATATATGTGCTAGTGGGTGCATTTTCTTGACGTTAGATGAGAGAAATGGTGGTGTAGAGATTGAATGCTAAATAGGAAATAAAAATCTCATTCAATATAGGTGCTCAGAGTGAAAGGACAACAATTCATATATTTCTATATAAATAGGCTAATGAAGCACAACCCAATACAATCTTGGGTGGCTCCTTGTCAATTAGAAAACAAAATTATACGTTTTATATTTAGAATGTGTAAGCTTCAATAAGTGTACAAGTATGTAAAGAAAGGGTATCTATAAGATGCGAGTTAGAAGTGACAACAACCACATGATTAAGTGTGACCACCAATAAATTTGTTGTGTAAAAGGCATATTAAATCTCATTCTCTCATTTTAAAATATTTTCAATAAAAAATGTTCATAATAATCATCAATATGAAAAAACTTACACGTATAAGCCCCAAGGTAGATACAAACATAATTCACAAAACATTTCTATCATGGAAACCACAAACCCATTATTCCGCCAAAAATCCTTCTAGTGAGATTTGCATCATTAGGAATGGGCTCCCAATCAATAAGACTATCATCCTTCTCTTTTTCTTGTGTTTCCTATTGAGTAGACCAGATAGCCAAGGCTAAGGTGGGAAATATACCATGCTTCAAGGTTGCCCAAGCAACATGCTTGACACCATTGTGACCAAAGTCACCACCACCCCTATTACCACTACATTGTGAAGGACACTACATTGTGAAGAAGGCCACCTACAACCTAAAAAAATGGCATTACATGGGTAAATATAAGAATGGCGCATTCCATGTCTTCCATATCTCCCATGTGTAGGTGAATGGTGGTGAGGAGAATATGATAGAACCTAAATAACTACACATAGGGCATTACCACAATCATCTAAATGGGTTTGGGAATGCTTGACCTTTAAACACACTTTCTTTGCTTGGGCCTAGATCTAGAGCATAAATTTAAAATCACAACTTTGTTAGCGATAGAAAAATGGTAGTTAATAACTTCATGATTGAAATTTATGTTACTTCTTTATTTTCATAATTGAAAAAGAACTTCAACATGACATTTTTGTTGAGAAATTGGTGAACACATGCAATGAAGGTATATAAATTAAGTGTACAAAGCTGATTAAATAAACACGTGATTAACCATTTAAATCTAAAATAGACCTTAATCAACAATATCAGTAATAAAAAATTAGTGAGCACATAAAATTAATCACATGACATTGGATGTACATGGAGAAACCCTTTTAGAAAAACTCCACTTGAGCACAACTCTTTATTAATCACAATAATAATAATGTTGCATCAATACATCAACTCCAATGTGTTAGGCTAACAAAATTTTGGTAATGTAACAACACTCAACCTGCAAAAGATTGTAGTATAACTATCCAAGGCATCCAATTTAAGAGAACTAGAGAGATAAAACCACAAATGTTTTCCAAAACAAACCATCAAAACTCATAGTACGGCAGAAAATCCAACATCTTATGACCAATTATTCAATTCTCCATGAATAACAACCACTAAAAACATCTTTGACCTCTTACACATCATGGGTACACTTCCCCAAAAATGATGCTTCAAAATGAAGACAACAACTCATGAGGGACCCACCTAATATTAAGAAGATACTCCACTCTCTCACCTAACACCTAGGAGTGAGAAATTAGTGTAAATGCATTCAAACCACTTTGTAATTGCCACTATCATAAGTAACCTCCCCTTAATTCCATTACAACCATTATTTCAAGTCAATCAAAAAAATAATAATTAAATAATTTACCCAACTCACCCCTAAGTATCCATGTACCCATTCATAAGGTGTTGGAGACACATGAAATACATTAGGATTGCAAGGTTAATAACACCTTATTCTAACATTCTCCTATTTGATAAACATGACGCATAAAATGAATTAAGTACATAATGCAAATCCCATGGCCTCCTTACCCCAAGATAACTTATCCATGCTCATTGGTTTTTTATGTGATTTTGTAACATTATCCAAAGTGTTAACCTTCTCGATTATGACCTTACCACTTTCCACCATCTTGTGAATAAAGTGATATTGCACATCTATGTTCTTAGTACAAGCATGGTACATTGGATTCCTAGCCAAACAAATAGCACTTTGACTACCACATTTGATCTTAACCATCCTACAATCAAAACTAACTCTTAAAGACAATCTCTATAACCATACTGCCTCTTTATAAACACGTGTAGTAGCTATTGGGTCTAAATACCATAGGTCCAAAACCCTAGATTATGCTCTCACCTTTAGGGCTAGGGGGTTTCATCTTGAAAGTTAAACAAGGGCTCATCAATAGATCCTAGATGGTTAAAGGCCAACTAACGAGAGTGGGTATGCTCTCCTACACTTCAAGCTCAACTAAACCTAGAAGGGATATTCCTAGAGGCTAAGATGGAACACAAATAAACATTCCCAGCCATACCCAATGTACACTTGTCCCCCAAAGCTGTCACAAGGTCAAGACAAACTAGTTGCATAGGCCTCTAAAAAAGATGATCACACATCTTGCGCATGCACCCATAGATGACATCATTTATATTCTCATAAGACATTCATTTTGCATTTTACGCAATGGAAAAATGTAGACATGTATGATCATGATTCCAAAAGGATAAAACAATTTTGCATAACTCCAAATTTATCCTTGGTTACTACACAGAATCATGAACAACATGAAAAGCCCTAAACTAAACCTACAACTACTCCTATAACTAACAAGATGAGGGTTTGATAAAAAAAATGTTTGGTCCTTCACCTATATGGATCGATGCCTACTCCATTGGGCAATAGAGTCACATAATACATGGAAAAAAGGGAGATACATCAAGAAACCATCAACAGAACATATATTGCATTTGCATACATATCCAAGATATACAACATGCAATGGACATACTTAGTTATCCATAACACAACTGCAATAACCCATATGCAAAAATGGAATGACCAATATAAAAGCATTATATTGCATTAGACACTGTCACATGCACATCATACCCTGGTTACATTCATTCTAGCAAATGTGGCAAAGGGGAAATGTAAAACTACGATTTAACAATCCCCTGAATCATTGCAAAATGTCATGGAGAAATACCATTACATGAAAGTATGCATTGAAGACCTTCCTCCGAGTTGCAGAATGAATTCCCTTCATGTGTAGATTAGACTGGAGTTGTTTGATTCCCTAGAACCTCCATGAACAGATGGATGACCAAAAAATTGGTTCTTCGACCAACACTTGAAAAGAGGCAAAAAATGCCATTTATAGCAATTAGATAGATTCCCTAGGTTGTAGAAGAAGTTTCCCGCTCAAAAAATGCAATTGGAGAAGTCAAATCGAGTAATAACGACAATCCTAGGAGTTGTTGGCATGTTTTTGCATGTTTTCTATGCTTTTTCAGGATTTAACGAAACTTCAAGTCACAAGAGGACAAGCAGATATGGAACCTGGAGCAAAAGTTCCATTGGGTTTTGAAGTCCCGCAAGAACCTTACTTTGTATTGCGGGAACCGGGTTTGCAGGCGGACCCAGAACATCGAGATCAGGTTCAAAGGTGCAAGTGGAATCAAAAGTTCCAAAGGGAGAAAAGGGGCAGGAATTGAGAGTTTGGGGGAACTGGGAACATCGAAATTGGGTGCAAATGTTCTGGCAGGGCCCGAAAACCCAAAGGGACAAAAGAGGGGAAAGGGAAAGAGGGGAGTGGGAAAGCGAGGGAACGAGGAACAAAGGGAAAAGTTTCAAGGTTCTGGCAGGCCTTGAAATCCCGCAAGTATATACATAAAATATAACATTTAAGTATAAGATTACATTTGCTCTTTTACATTTTCTTTCTTATACTTTAAGTTATATTTTATGTATATATATTGTTAGGATGTTTGAGAGTGGTTTTGGACCTCTACAAGTTAAGATGCAGATTCTAGGATTTGGAGGATCCAAAAAAATTTAGATAACCAAATTCTTAGGGGGTACATTAGGAAAACACAATAGGAAGGGACTAGACTTGGAAATTTGACATTTTGGGCACAAAAAAGGGGGGGATCTGGGTCCCTACAGTAGCCATATACTCTACTTTGGTAGTGGATAATGAAATTGTAGATGATTTTCTTTTACTCGTCCAACTGACAACATTGCTAAAGAGAGAAAACACATAGCCACTAGTGGGCCTCCAACTATTCAAGTCACTTGGCCAATCAAAATCAACAAAGTCTTATATATCTAATATCTTTCCCACATCATTAGAACCATGATAACATAAGAAATAATTAGAATTTCCTTGCAAACATCTAAATGCCCTTTTAACATAAGTCCAATGCTCTTTACCAAGGTTAGACATAAACCTACTAAGAACTACCACTGCTTGGGTAATATTTGGTCTAATACATACCATTGCATACATTAAGCTTCCTACAATACTAGTATAAAGCATGTTATACATATCCTCTAAACCATCATCTAACTTAGGACACATATCCAATGAATGCTTAGTGCCTACAGATAAAGAAATACTCATTAGTTTACAATCTTGCATAGCAAATGGTTGTAAAATAGTGTCAACATATTTATTTTGACTGAGTCAAAGCTTTCTATGAGTTTGGTCCCTATTGATTTTTATTCTCAAAATAAATTTTGTTGCTCCTAAATCCTTCATGTGAAACACACCAAAAAGTTAACTTTTAAGCTCCATAATTATCACCTTAGTATGACCAATAAACATGTCATCAACAAGACAATAATTAGAATATGATCATCAATACATTAATATAAGCACAATGTATCTTCTTCACTTCTAACAAAACCCAACTTCAATGCAAAAGCATCAAACTTTTGGTAGCTCATTCGAGGAAATTGTTTAAAACCATACAATGACCATTTCAACTTGCAAACCAAATGTTCTTTCTCTTTTATCTCAAATCCAACCAACAATAAACCTAGAGTAATTTGATAGCATAATAGTACCTACAAAACTCACTATTGAAACCTTCATCTCAAACACCTAATAAATAGGGGACACATTAAATGAAACCATCAAATGGTAATTAGTAAACCATGAGCTAAACCACCCAAAATGTGGTGCCTAAATCCATAGTTAGAAATCAACACCCAAATCCCAAGATGAGTCCACAAGCTAAAATAGCATATTCCATCTACCTGTCATAGATTCGTCATAATCCACTCACCAACTTGGGCATTCTATTTTGGGTCTATTATCTCCATTCAAAGATGCCTTATGATGTGCCATAACATGTATCATAAGTTGGTCAACAAATGTAACTCCCTCATACATCTCTTTTATGTTTCTTAGATGCTTTTACACTTTCAATGCGGGAAGCCTAACTTATTGAGGCCATAACTTTTGATCTGGGATGCCAATTAGGCCATTTTTTAAAATTGTAGAGCTTGAAGAGGTCCATGTCATAGGCATTTAAGAATGAATGCTAAACAACCTAGAATATTTGTTTTAGCCAAAATGACCTCTATAGCCCAAAATTTGAGTTTTTCTATTCTATAGCTTGAAAATTACACTTTTTGTAATCTTAACATTAGGATCAAGATTGAGAAGTCTTTCCTAACATTCCCACCTGTCAAATATCTTGCAAGAGCAAAGGGAGTACCAACACTATAAACTTATTGATAGGGGCCAAGAGGCCCATAGACTAAGCACTGCCTAAACCTTTTTTGTGGTCACTAACTTCATCAATGCATCTGTAAAATTCTGAAAAGTGTCAACTTTATCTAGCATCACCTTGTTATCCTCTACCATGTCAGGGAAAAAATGGTATTGAACATCAATATGATTTATCCTTGCATGAAAGGTTAGGTTCTTTGCTAGACATATGGCACTCTGATTGCCACATAGAATAGTAATAGCTCTTAGATGTATCCCCACATTTGAACACAATTACTTAAGCTAAATGGCTTCCTTACAAGCATGAGTAGCTACCATGTACTCTAGTTTTGTAGTAGACAAAGAGAACACAACCTGATACTTACTCATTCAACTGATAGCACCACCAACCATTGTGAAAACATATCCACTAATTGATCTCTTGTTGTCAGTATCTCTTGCCCAATTTGAATCCACAAATCCATGAATATCAGTCGAGTGCCATTCTCTTGTAGAATTACCATGATAACAAATGGAGTATTTAGAAGTAACCCACAAATATCTAAAGGCCTTCTTCACTGCATCCCAATGTATGCATTTAGGATTAGCCATGAATTGGCTCCAGAATCCCACTACTTGGGTAATGTTTGGTCTAGTATAGACCATAACATACATTAAGCTCCCAATGTCACTAACATAAGGTACTCTATTTATATCTTCCATCTCACTGGGGAGAAGTTAGAGACTACTCTATCGATAACTTAGTCCCCACCAAAATAGAAGCATACAAGGTTTACAAGTAGTCATGTTGAATCTCTCCAACCCCAAGTTCACATACTTGCTATAGCCTAACCAAAGCTTTCTATTAGCTCTATCTCTTTTGATCTCCATCTCTAAGATGCACTTGGCGGCCCCTAAGTCTGTCATCTCAAACTATGTTGAAAGCAGAGACTTCAATTCACAAATCATTCCCTTACTATTATTGAAAACAAAATATCATCAACTTATAATAAAATAACAAGGAAATGATCACTATCTATCTTACAATAAATGCAATGATATGATTTGGACATTAGAAATCCCAACACAAAAGAATCAAACCTTTTGTAACACATCTTAAGAGATTGCTTAAGACCATACAAAGATTTCTTTAACTTACAAACCAAATTTTCTTTACCTTTTTCAATGAAGTGCTGTGGTTGTGTCATGTAACTTTCTTCCTCCAAATCATCATGAAGGAAAGTTATCTTCATATCCATCTGCTCAACATCAAGATCAAAAGTTGTTGCAATAGATAATAAGAACCAAATGGATGTCAGCTTAGCAACTAGAGAGAAAATATCACTATCATTAATTCCCTCAACTTGGGAATATCCAATTGCAATCAATCTCACCTTGTACTTCTCAACACTACCATCTAAACCAAATTTTCTTTTAAACACCAATCTGCATCCAATGGGTTTCCATCCATCAAGTAAACGGACTAGTCCCATGTGTCATTTTTTCCAATGCAACCATCTCCTCATTCATGACCACTTTCGAGGACTCTACATCATCCACACCCATAGCCTCCCTCATAGTCTTAGGCTTATTAATGTTTGTAATCGGAGAAAAAATACATCTCCAATCATGAGGAGCATACTTGTTTGGTTGTCTTTAGTGAGTGGACATCCTCAATGACCGGGGTGGAGGTTCTATCTCTTCTTCAAAACTCTCTGAACTAGTGAGATTTTCTCTTCTTCAGGTTCTTTGTGGGCTTTTGGTTTGACCTTCTCGATCTTTGGGGTTAGTTAAACCACATCTTTTTCCATTCTTCTCTGGCTTCAATACTATGGAAGAAAGATTAACTTCTCTAAAATAACACTTCTGCCATACAAAACTCTCTCAACTATAGGATCACAAAGCTTGTACCCTTTCACAGCAACACCATAGCTAATGAAGATACATTTTACAACCTTGCTTTCCAACTTTGGCTGCTTCTCCCTAAGCACATGTCCATATGCCTTGCAACCAAAGACTCAAAGATGTCTCAATGATGGTTTTTGCCTGACCACACATCCATAGGTGTCTTATCAACAAGAGCTTATGTAGGAGACCTGTTAACTAGGTAACAAGCTATGGCATCCACTTCTACCCAAAACTTTTGTTCCAAGTGGACCCACTGAGCATACTCATATCCCTTTCCATCAATGTCCTATTCATTCTTTCTGCAACTCCATTCTATTTAAAGGTGTACGTAGTTGTCTTATGTCTTTCTATCATATGGTCCTTATATAATCTATTGAAATCTACTAAACAAAACTCATTACCCTTATCAGTCCTCAAAACCTTAATCTTTCTACTAGTCTAATTCTCTACAAGAGCCTTAAACTCTTTAGAATGATTGAAGCCTTCATATTTACTTCTAAGAAATAATATCCATGTCCTACTATAATCATCAATAAAAGAAACATAGTATATAGATTTTGAAATCGAATGAACATTAACATGATCAAATGCATCAGAATGGATCAAGTCCAACACCTCAGAAGATTTATGAAAACTAAAGTAGAATTAAATGTGGTTCTATTTTCCATATACATAATTCAGATAGAAATCAAATCCAAGATTACAATCATTTAACCCCTCAACAAAGTTTTTATTTTTCAGGATCCACAGACTCTTCTCACCTATATGACCCATATTTTAGTGCCATAACATTACTTTCTTTGCTAGTAGCTTAGTCTCCAAAGCATGAGCACCCTTAAATACCCAAAAAGTATGACCATCAAAAGTGGATGCAACACTTCTCTTTGTTGTTGGTTCCAATGACGAAGGTGTAGATTCTATAGATCTCTTCACTACATGAATAGAAGAACTATTGCACTAAATCGTGTATGCATCCAACTAAAATGGAGTGCCAATGCAAACACCCTTATCAAACACCATAGCCCCTCTCACCATCTTGTACCCTCCACTTGAGAAAACAACCTGCACACCCACATCATTAAATCTAGTTACAAAAAGTATATTCCGCACCAAACCAGGGATATGCAGTACACTATTGATCCCCTTCACTCATCCATTAGAGAATTGAATCAAGACTCTTCCATGGCCAATAATATTTAGATGACAATCATCTCCAAGGTACACCTTCCCACCATCATATTCTTCATATTTTGTAAACCAACCATGATGTAAGGTCATGTGGAAAGAGGCACCCAATTTTATCAACCAAACACAATCCAATGCATGTGTAGCTAAGGTCGTGACAAAGGCATCGCCATCATCCTAGGAGGAATTTTTAGACTTGTCATCAGAATCATTCTTCTTCTTTTTATCATTGTACAATCTCTTCTAAAATACTCGAGCTTGTCACAATTCCAACATTTAGCCTTGGACTTACTAGGATATTTGGATCTCCCATGTGATTTAAATTAAGGATTGTCTTGACTCTTGTGCTTCTTCTTGCCTTTTCGTTCTGTCTTCCATGAATAGATAGGGCCTCCTTAGTAGATTTAGAAGTCTTTCTTCACATTTGTTTAGAAAGCAACAATTCCACTGCCTAATTCATTTTCAACTTGGTGGTAGTGCTCACAATAGCCATAATAAGGTGGTCCCATGAATCTGGCAAAGAACATGGAAAATTCATACACTGTTGCATGAGTGCTTCTGGATTTAACTGTGATCGAGATTTTTCCCTCAACGTTTCGGATCACACTCCGTGATCCATCATCAGGAGAAAAAAAAAAAGAGCAAGAGAAGAGGCATAAAATTGATAAATTGCAGACCCATTCTGAATGAAAAGAGAGGGAGGGAGGAGTGTGACACGGTAACCAAGAGGGTTCTAGGGGAGAGAGAGCAACTACAAAGCTAGAAGGTGAAAAAAGAAAGGAAATTAAAAAGAGTTAAAACAAGACAAAATATAAAAGTAAGAAAAAAATTAAATAAAAGTAAAATATTTATATGGTATGATAAAATATTATATATATCTATATACATCACAAATAAATACACCTAATACATATATATCTAATGATATATATGAAATAACTATATACGTTTATAAATATGAATAAACATAAACCCATCACAAAAGACAAAAAGAAAATGAGAAAATGTGTGCAATAAGGAAAATAAGAGACTACAAACCTAAGTATCAAAAGGCTAATTATAAATATATATATATATTGTACAATATATAAAACAACCCAATCACAATGATCAAATACGAAAGTATAAAAGAGTATATCATAGAAGAAATATAAATAAAGAGTGTAAGGTCAGAAGCGACAATTGGAGCCACGAGAGGACCAGAAAACTACAAGGACGACAAAAAAGAACACGAGTGGCACTACCACATGCAAGGACGCAAATAAATCATGAAAATTGATAAAGCGAGGCAAAGAGTGAGTTATGGGAAAAGGAAGTGAAAGGGGGTAAAGCCGAAGACACCATGAAGAAAGCAAGGATCTGGGGAAGACCAAGGACAAGGAGGGTACCAAGGACACAAAGCCAAAACAGAAAACCTAGAAAGGCAAGGTGAGGAATAGTGGCCCCAAGGAGGTTCGACAAAGAAGAGAGGGCATGGGGGAAAAAGATAGGAGAGGGGAGCGGGATAGAAGGGGAAAAAAGGAATGACACGGGGGAAGAACACGGATCGTGGTAGGAAAAGGGGATGGTAGTGAGGGCTCAAGATCAAGTGGTTAGAAGAGGTCAACATAAAAAAGAACAACACACCAAGCAAACCTCAAAAGTGGTGAGGGGGGAGAGTTAAGGAAACTACTAAGTATATCTAAAAAGGAGAACAAATATATATATATATATATATCCTGCAACTAGAAAAAACTGAAGAGAAGGAAGAGAAACTAAGACCACAATAGCAAGGAACAAAGAAGAAACTAAAGCAAGCAAGAGGCCAAAAGATGAAGAAGTAGAACCATGAAAAAGAACCCTCAAAGACGAGAAACCAAGTGTCCTCACCAAAAAGTGAGGCGAGGGGAGGAGGCCACATGAGGAATGCCTCGGTGAAAGGGGGTGAGGAGGAAAGACACGAGAAAGAGGGAGGAGGGGGGCGGGTTGGAAGAGGAAAAATTGGCACGGGGAAAGAACGAGAGAAGGGGAACAAGAGGAAACAGGATCAAGTGGTTGGAAGAGGATGGTTTCTAAGACTGGTTAGAAGGGGTTGCCAAGAAAAACTAAGGTTCATTCCCTCGTCGCGATTGAGGTTAGAAGGGTGATTGCTGATTTCTATGGCCTCTTTGAGTTTCCTTTTGAAGAAGTTGTCTTCTTTGACCAAAATTTGGGTGTCTTCTAAGCAAATGTGGTGTTTGGTTTTCGAGGAGTTTTTTGCCAGGGCTGATTTATGAGTTCGTTCATGCCTGATGTCAGCATTGTGCTCTTTAATCCTAGTGTTGAAAGAGCGACCAGTCTCCCCAATGTAGGGGGTGCCGCAAGAACAAACAATCTTGTAGACACCTGAGTTAAGGAAGATATCTTTGGGGTCTTTGGGAGACGGGATGCGGCTCCTAAGGGTAGAGATGGGTTTAAAGGTGCATTGAAGGCCCTTTTTTTGGAGAATTTTAGCTATTTTATTGGACAGGCCTTCAATGTAGGGGATAGAGGCCACAGGGGGGGTTTAAAGTTGAGAAACTTTAGGATTGGAGTAGAAGCGAGATTTGGCTTGTTTGAAGGCTCTAGAAATGAGTTTGCTTTTGAACCCATTTAATTTGAAGACTTTGGACAGGTGGGCTAATTCGGGATCTAAGTTATCCTCATCGCAAATGCGAAAGGCTCTCGTGGCCAGAGTTTTTAGGACTCCAACTTTTTGGGCAAGGTGGTGATGAGATGAGGCGTGAAGGTAAAGATCAGTGTGGGTAGCTTTCCTATAGACCTTCCGACCTAAGGTTCCATCAGGTTTTTTTATGAGCAAAATGTCCAAGAAAGGGAGTTGGTTGTTGGTCTCCAACTCTTTGGTGAAGGCAATGCTTTGGGCTACGTTGTTAGGGTGCAAGTGGAAGGCTTCAAGCTTCTCAGGACCATGGGGCCAACAAATGTTGGTGTCATCAACATAACGTTTCCACCACTTTGGTTTGAAGGGAAAAGAGTTGAGGGCCAGGTCTTCAAAGTGTTCCATGTAAAGATTAGCCACAATGGGGGAGAGGGGGGATCCCATGGCAACTCCCTCAACTTGTTCATAGACTACTCCTTGAAATGTAAAGAAGGTCGATCTGAGGCATAATTCAACCAGGGAGGCGATTTCCTCATTGGTCTTGCGTCCAATTAAATCAATGGAGTCGGGGATCGGCACCCTAGTGAAATGGGAAACCATGTCGAAGCTGACCAAGAGGTCATTTTCTTCTAACGTTTTGTCTCGAATGAATTCCACAAAATGGGAAGAGTTTTTGATGAAAGAGTTCGATTGGCCGACCAGGGGGGTTAAGAGCTTGGCAAGGTAGGCCGCAAGCTTGTAGGTGGGGGAGTCAATAGTGTCAACAATGGGGCGGAGGGGGATGCCAACCTTGTGGATTTTTGGAACGCCATAAATGCGAGGGGTAACTTCTTTGGAAGGGAAGAGTCTCTTTTGGTGTCAGTGTCAAAAGATGAACCAGAAATGGCTCTTTTTACTTTGTTTAAAATTTGGGAGACTGGGTTGCGGGGTAAGATTTTGTAGCTATCCTTGTCAGAAAGAAGAACCCTCATCTTGGATATGTAGTCATGTTTACACATGATGACTGTGGTGCTGCCTTTGTCTGCTTTGACAATGACGAGGTCGGGGTTGCTCTTTAAGTTGTTGAAAGCCCGGAGCTCGGCTTTGGGAAAGTTACACTTGGGTGGTTTGGCATGCCGAAGGGCAACAGCACAATCTTGTCTTATTTCCTCAGCACAGTCTTCTGGAAGAGATCGAATAGCATTTTCTATGTCGATAAGAAAGTCTGTGATAGGAATGGTGCGAGGAGCCATGGCAAAGCCAAGACCTCTTTTTAAACAATTAACTGCTAGCGGGTCTAATGGCATATTGGATAGGTTAACAACAAGTTTATTTTCCCAATCTTGTATGAAGTTATGGGTGTGGTGTGGACTAGGAAGGGGAGAAAGGGAAGCCAAGGTGGAAAAAGGTTTGGATGAGAGGGGAGGGTCGCAAGGAGGGGCACATTTAACACTTGTCGAGAGGTGGGATGAGGTGGAAGAGAGAGCAAAACACACATCACGAGGGGACGACATGACAGGAGGAGATAGAGTAGGTGGGATGCTGAAGCTTGTACCCATAGGGGAAGACAAGATAGAGTTAGACGTGGTTGAGGAAGAGTGGATTAAAGCAAGCTGGGGTGAGTCGCGAGTGGCTCAAGGTGCGACGAAGTGAGGAGGCGAGATCATATCGTCATTAATGCGAGAGAGGTTTATAATGGAAAAAAGACCAGAGACCAGTTGGGAGGAGGGCGTACCTGGTGAGGGATGCAGACGTCCGTTGGAAAGGAGCCGTAGATCCTCCTCTATTTTCACTACAACATAGTGCAATTAGGTCATATGATTGTATTAAAAGTATTTATATGTTTAGCCATAGATCCACCATCCTCCATCTAGAGGGTGTTTTCTTAGGAAAAACTTGTTTACTAGGGATTTAGCCTAATAAATTTCACCCAACTTATTCTAAAGCGTCGTTGTGGTAGTCTCTTCATGCACATTCAACAACACTGAATTAGCCAAATAGAGTCTAATTAGACCCTTTTCATTTCTATCCATTTTGTCCTAGTCTTCTTGTGTGTAGTTGTAGGTTTGGATTCAAATACTGCAACTAAATCTCTATACACGAGCATATCTTCCATCTTGAGCTTCCAAAGCTCAAAGTTTGTGCCTAAGAACTTCTCCATCTCTATCCTTAACATGCTTGTCATTTTTCCTGCAATGAGATTTTTTTATATGGAAGCTCCCACTCAATCCAAGATTAGTACAAAAACCCCTTGTCCCTAACACCTAGAATCTGAGATGATTAGGCTCTTTAATACCAAGTTTGAAAGAAAATAGAAGTGCATAATAATTCCTACACTAATATATGAGCAAAGATAAGTGTAAAACTTAAACTAATCACATAGTTACAAGAAAATAAACATAGAGCAATATACTATCACACAATGATACACATAAAAACCTTTTTAGGAGAAAAACCCCACACTAGACACAGCAACTCGATGTATTATTCAATAATCAGATATTACAATACACTTGCAAAGTCTAAGCCTTTACAGGAGTATCACCAACTAAATATTTGGAGTAATTTTGACAACATAACATGAAAGTTCCATCAAATGGTAATTAAAAAACTAGAGCTAAAACCACCCAAAATGTGGTGCCCAAATCTCTTGTTAGAAACCCAACATCCAAATTGATGCAGAGCCAAACACCCTGACCTACATTTCCCTTTGTATGTCTATGTTTGACTTGCCTATCAGCTAGACATCATACCATCGGTCGACAAAAAAGCATTTACTCCGATCACACCCCTTACTCCGACAACTCTCTCTTCGTTGTGAATTACTTCCATCGATGTAATACTCACCATCGGTGAACATTCATCTCCTCGCACCGATGTACTGATGACTCTCCTCATACATGCAAGGCTAGACTTGCTACTGCCAGTTTCCCTTACCGCTACTACCGGTCACGCTTTGCACCCGACTCAATGTATCTACGCAATGCATATACATAGCATACATTCAAAACATGCAACCCGATTATGCATTCGAGAGATGCAATCAAAACATGCATTCAAAATATGCTTTGCCGAATGTACATTTGTCCATTGACTTCCTTGTATGACGATCAGAAGCTTTAACTTTCTCTCTCCTTTGTATGCCGATACACTTGTACATTCACAATGTACATCCGCCACATACAACTGCGATGAACATCTGCGAGATACACACGAACATGCAACTATGGTATATACACAAAATGTATATCTGGCATACAATTGCGATATACACACAAACTGTATGAATGGTGAAACAACTCGAAACTTCACCGATTTGATCCGCTGTAAATTTTGCAACTTCACGGATCTGTTTCTTCAACTACACAGATCTAATCACACAGATCTTTCACTCTACCAACCTAGCACATGGGGATGCTAGGATCTTCAATGCATCTGGCCCGCGATCCTGCAAACACAAACACGAATAGAACAAAAAACAAAACGGAAACACTGTACAGCCATTCCACCGATTTCGAAGAAATCTAACTGGTGGAATGGGCTAAGAACCCATCTCGGTCTCAGAACAGAAAATTGATTTGCATAGAGAAAACCAGATGAATTCAAATGACACAGATGCACAAATAAGATTCGTTTATTATGCTTTTCAGAAGTGTGAATACACATAGATGCTCTGTTTACAATTGCGCAACTCAACTTCACAACTGATTACAACTATCTATCATGATCACAATCGATCTGATCTTGGGGCATTTATCTACTTACCCTCAGTAGTACTTCATTGACTCCAAGCAGCTGGGAGACAACCTCCAAGCGGCTGGGAGATTTAACAACCTCCAACTGCCTAACAACCTTCAGGATTACAGCTCGACAAGTGCCTTGGGACTTACAACATAAACCTAGATACAAACTAAAATAACATGCATTGGTCAAACAGACCTTATTACATGAATGGTCTTATATGACCTTATTGGAAACAACAAAATGAACATCAAACAGTTGAATGCCTCATGGAGGCCACCTTGTGTTAGGTGCTCCTGCACCATACACCCCACCGCGAAAAGAACTCATTCCACACGAGTTAGGTCTTTGTCTTGCTCTAGCTATATACTCTGTTGTCTCATGTCTTCCCCATGTTCTCTGGACTGCAACCTACTGCCTTGAAAGTAAATACTCATGCCTAGCATTGTAGGCTCTTCTCACACCTTGCTTTCTTACTGTCATCTCTACTTGAACACTTGCATTAGAAACCTTGGTAAGTGCTGCTTGTACTGCTGCTATGGCAGAATCTGTTTGCCTTTCAACTCTTGTTGGTGCTAGAGGACAAACAATTGTCCCAATTATGATTGCATCACCTTCTTTCCAATCAACTTGTAGTTGATTACAAACCTGTTCGTCGACCTTCTCCTAATCCATCTGATCTCCATCAGCTAAAACTGAAATTACCTTCAAACTTTTATCCTTAGCAATCCCATTCCCTAAGGTATCCTCAACTGCCTTTATGCCTTCTGCTGTAGGCATCTCCACAAACTCTTTCTTTCCCACTAAGATAACCTTGGCTGCCTTCTGTGCTACAGCATCCTCCTGCAATGGTGTCATCACAAAAGTCCTCCCATCCTTCTTGATGGTGTAGGTGTTAGCATACCCATCATACAATGCTCTCCTATCAAATTGTCATGGCCTACCTAAAAGTAGGTGACAACATTTCAGGGGCAAAATATCACATAAGACCCTATCATGATATTCTCCAATCTAAAAAATCAACATATGCATGTTCATATACCAAAAGTGATTGACTATCACTTACCCAAGATGCTTTGTAAGGATTTTGATGAGTAATCCTTTCTAATTTCAATTTATCCACCATTTCCTGAGATACCATATTATCTGTAGAACCAGAATCTATTACTACCTTGCATAGTTTAACTTTAGTTTTGCATTTGGTCCTGAAAAGAGCTCTCCTTTGTAGCATGTCCTTGGATGTCTTCAAGATTGTTCTCCTTAGCATCAATGATTCTCCATCTTCAACTGGGGCTGCACTTCCCATTGGAGAGTTAACATTTTCATCTACCTTCTCTTGTACAAATTGAACTCTCTTGTCATTCTTCCTATCATCTCTTGATGATGAACCTTGCCTTTCTGGACATATGAAAAATGGGTGACCAATTTCATTACAATGATAACATCTTCCAGTGAAAACATTAGAACCTCTACCACCTCCAAATCTACCTCTTGTTCCTTTCCATCCACCTCTGAAATCAGACTGCTCCTGTCCTTTAGCAGTCTCTTCTTGATTAGACTCACCACTAGGCCTCTGGTTAGGACTTCTTCCTCCAAAACTGCCTCTAAAATTTCTGTCACCTCTTCCTCTATTGTTCTGCTCACTCTTCCTCTTTATCTTCTCTTCAGCTCTTAATGCCATTTGGAAACACTTGTTCACTGTTTCTGATGCTAAAATGTTGATCTCATCTTGGATGTTCATCCTTAGGCCATTTAAGTACCTGGCCACTTTCTCTGACTCTTCTTCATGCCTCTTTGATCTGAGACTGAGTTTATGAAACTCTTGTGTGTATGCATTTACATCAAGGTCTCTCTGCCTGAGGTTCTGCAGCTTCTTATACATCTGCACATCATAGTCCAGGGGTAAAAACTGTGCCTTAAGTTTGGTCTTCATCCTCTCCCAGGAGGTTATCATATTCTTCCCCTCCTTGACTCTCTCTCCTTGTTCATAATTCCACCATGCAAGAGCAGATCCTTGCAACCTTGCCTTTGCCAATTTAACCCTTTTATCATCAGGGACTTCTTTGTATTCAAAGTGATTGTTCAATGCCTCAATCCAATCAATCACCTCTTTAGCTTCCATACTTCTACTATACATAGGTAACCCATCTATGGTGTCCCTATTGACTGACTTTAATGCATTTAAAAATGCCCTTTGGTCTGTTGGTATCTCTGTCTTTTTGCTGCTTTCAGCAATTTCTGCATTGCCTTTATCACTGTCACTTTCAGCTTCCCTCTCTTTGCCTTTGGACTGCTTGAACTCTCCCAACTTGGATGCAAGTATCTCCTCGATCAACTTCTTAATGGCGTCCTGCGACATACTTTTGGGAGGCATCCTCTCCACCTTTGTATCACTTTCTTTGTCTGACATAAACATACACAAACAACACCCAAATGCCAATACTCCTGCAAATCCTCAATTCGACCTGCCGCCCAAATCTTTTGCTGAGCCCTGATACCACTATGATGCAGAGCCAAACACCCTGACCTACATTTCCCTTTGTATGTCTATGTTTTACTTGCCTATCAGCTAGACATCATACCATCGATTGACCAAAATGCCTTTACTTTGATCACACCCCTTACTCCGACAGCTCTCTCTTCACTGTGAATTACTTCCATCAGTGTAATATTCACCATCGGCGAACATTCATCTCCTCGCACTGATGTACCGATGACTCTCCTCATACATGCAAGGTTGGACTTGCTGCTGCCGATTTCCCTTACCGCTGCTACCGGTCACGCTTTGCACTCGACTCAATGTATCTACGCAATGCATATGCGCAGCATACATTCAAAACATGCAACCCAATTATGCATTCGAGAGATGCAATCAAAACATGCATTCAGAATATGCTTTGCCAAATGTGCATTTGTCCATTGACTTCCTTGTATGCCGATCATAAGCTTTAACTTTCTCTCTCCTTTGTATGTCGATACACTTGTATATTCACAATGTACATCTGCCACATACAACTACGATGAACATCTGCGAGATACACACGAACATGCAACTGCGAAATATACACATGATGTATATCTGGCATACAATTGCGATAGACACACAAACTGTATGACTAGTGAAACAACTCGAAACTTCATCGATTTGATCCACTGTAAATTCTATAACTTCACGGATTTGTTTCTTCGACTACACAGATCTAATCACACAGATCTTTCACTCTGCCAACCTAGCACATGAGGATGCTAGGATCTTCAATGATCTGGCCCGCGATCCTGCAAACACAAACACGAACAGAACAAAAAATAAAACAGAAACACTGTACAGCCATTCCACTGATTTTGAAGAAATCTAACCGGTGGAATGGGCTAAGAACCCATCTCAGTCTCAGAATAGAAAATTGATTTGCACAGAGAAAACCAGATGAATTCGAATGACACAGATGCACAAATAGGATTAGTTTATTATGCTTTTTAGAAGTGCGAATACACACAGATGCTCTGTTTACAATTGCGGAACTCAACTTCACAACTGATTACAACTATATATCATGATCACAATCGATCTGATCTTGGGGTATTTATCTACTTACCCTCAGTAGTACTTCATCAACTCCAAGCGGCTTGGAGATAACCTCCAAGCAGCTAGGAGATCTAACAACCTCCAACTGCCTAACAACCTTCAGGAATACAGCTCGACAAGTGTCCTTGGGACTTACAACATAAACCTAGATACAAACTAAAATAACATGCATTGGTCAAACAGACCTTATTACATGAATGGTCTTATAGGACCTTATGGGAAACAACAAAATGAACATCAAACAGTTGAATGCCTCATGGAGGCCACCTTGTGTTAGGTGCTAAAACCACCCAAAATGTGGTGCCCAAATCTCTTGTTAGAAATCCAACATCCAAATCCCAAGATGAATCCACAAGCTCAAAATAGCATATTCTATCCACCTGCCATAAGATCATCACATGTAATCCACTCACCTACTTGGGCGCTACATTTGGATCCATTATTGTATTCAAAGATGCCTTATGATGTGTCATAACATGTATCATAAGTTGGTCAACAAATGTAACTCCCTCTTACAACTCTTTTATGTGAATATTTTTGTATTTCCAATGTGAGAGGCCCAACTTTCAGAGGCCATAAATTTTGATTTGAGAGGTTGATTGCACCTCTTTTTTTAAAATTGTAGATCTTGAAGAGCTCCATGTCATAGGCATCCAAGAACCAATGCCAAATAACTCAATATTTATTTTGGCCAAAAAGATCTCTATAGCCTAAAAAATGAGTTTCTCTATTCTATAGCCTAGAAATCACATTTAAATTGAAGTCTTAACATTAGGAGCAAGGTTGAGACACCTTTCCTAATAGTGACGACCTCCAAGCTACTTGATAAAGTCATTTTCCTCTAAGTCCATGCACAATAACATGTCACATTTTTTGAAATCTATGGTGTAATCTTACACACTTTGCCCATTTTCTTACTTGAAATACAATCACTTAATTTTTTGGTTAGTCTTGTGACCAATGGGATAGAAATTATGTTGAAGCAATTCCTTAAATCTTTCTCAACTAGTCACAGTTGGATTTAATTTCTTTTCAGTTGTTACATAGCTCTCCCATCATGCAAGAGCTTGCCCTATCATCTTAAGACATGCAAAAGAGATCTTTTGTGTCCCACTAACATTATGCACACTAATATATATACTTCTAATTGTTTTATCCATGTATCTAAAAGTTAATCATTAATTCGCGTATCAAAAGCTTTGTATATCTATTTTTACTTCAACTTTGAATGGGGCTTGTGTAGAACTCACCTACCATATTGACCTTTCTTCACTGAAGGGATCTCAACGCTCAATGTCCTCACTATATTCTCTAATACCAAACTTCTCAACAAGTGCATGAACTACAATGCCCATAGTTGCCTAGTCCTAACTTGTACACTTCTATTATTGGTTGAGTTGTTCTGTTTGTTCCTTAATCCAATTATAATTCTTCGTGACAATATCCATGTTGCTCTCAAGGAGGGTAGCACACTTGTTTAGATTGTTGAGGTTCTCCACAAACCTGGACACTAGCATAAAACCACAATTATGTTTTTCCAAAAATCCTAAAGATTAGTAGACTTCTTTGATACTAAAAATGAGATATGTAATCTTACTAATTTATTATTTGTGGAGGCTAAGAATCACTAGTAATGGACTATGCCATTTAAAAAAAAACTAAATAACAATCACAAATGAGTAGAGTTCTATGATAAGAAGAAATAAAACATTTAGATTTTATCCTCGAAATTCTCTTATTAATGGAGGTAAAACCAACTTGTAGTGGCAACTACATTGCTACCAAGTACTGTTAAATGAAATCAAGCAAGTACAATTAATTGTAAGAGAATGCAGCTTGCAATCTATCCCTTGCTCTTGATACAAACTCACTATCGAACCTATGCTTCAAAATGCACATTTAGAATCTTACTTCTTTAGGTTTACAGTACTCAATTATCTTATCATACCCTCAATTAACTTCTACAAATGTATATAAAGATGTTGTAGAGTTATTCCTATGCACTGGAAGGTCACCAAGCCAAAAAACTAAAGAGACAAAGTGTCAAGTTTCATTTAAAATTTGCATACAATTATGATGGGCATAACTACCGGTTTCTTCATACTAGTATATCGACAGTTGCCAAACTACCAAGGTATTTTCGAATTTGTCATGGCGATTGTGAGACCATTTCAACAAACTCAAAATCACCACCTCAATAGAACGAATAGTTTTGATTTGTTAAAATATTTCATATTTTTTCAAGACAAACTTTACAAATATTTCCTAATGATGTGACATAATTTTATGATCCGTGCTCCATGCTCCATTAAACTTGGACCAATACCAATTACTTTAATAGATTATAATAAATCTTTAATAATCTTCTTATTGATATGTATATTGAGTAGAATTCCTATTAAAAAAAGTACTTTGATAAATTTAAAACATAAAGCAATGACACCACTCTAGCAATATATGAATATTTGACATTTCATAAGGGAGGAACTTTGAGAACATCTTTTTATACAATTTGATGTTTTTGCCCATAGAAAAAAAAATTACCGTTCAGTGCGAAGATTACCATTGTTCAAATAAGTATGGAACACATACAGTGCATTATTAGGTTCATTTAAGGGCACCAGGTGCCCTGCCCCTCTAAATGTCAAGTATGTCAGTCCTTGGTAGCTTACAAACCATCCTCCTACCTGAACATACAGAATAATTTCTGATAACTAAACTCTTGCATATCCAGAGAATTTATAAGAAAAAAACACAACTCTAAACCTATGTGTTTTATGTATCAGATTTTCAATGGTTACATATATTCTAGAGCAAAGACTAACCTTTTATTTTGCTTTAAAGAGCACCATAACTGAAGTGGGAATTTGAAGGATTTACCTGTTTTCCATGGTACCATGGATGCCATTTTTCTTTGATGGTCAAATTTAATGAGTTGATGCAATATCTTGTAGACAATACAGGCACTCTTCCATCAATATCTCCACTGCAATTGGCCATCATAGTAAATAAAAAAGCTATGAGAAACAATTCAATAACTCTAGAGTTCTTTTGGCTCTTCCACCCCAATTTCATTCAACTCAATGGAGGAAAGATTAATAAAAAGGAGAATGAGAGTGGGCATATTTATATTTGCTTATTTTTCACATTAGAAGCCAATAAACAGGGTAAAATGCTCGCGAAAAAAACCTGTAGACCCAAATCTTTAGGCCAGCTTGAATAAGCTTCTTGTAGATTGGAAGCACTGAGTGTACTGTGCCCAGATATGTATTAAAAATCGAATTGCTGCATCAACCAGTCACACCTGGATTGAGAATTATAAAAATGAATACAAGGAATTAGAGAAAAATAGGACAGATGTAGAGATACTCACTTGCAAACAGACCATTGGAAAGGAATCCCTGTAATGTTTGCATGAAGTGCATGCTGTACATCAGGCCTGTTGAAGTATTTGTTTGTGTGCACTTCAAAACATGGATCATATCCAGCATAAAGACCTCGAAAAAGTCTCCTTGATACCTGGAACCAAGAGGACTAGCAATATTCAAAACAAGTCCTCTTAATTCAGAAAAGAGGAACAATGATTCAGGATGGATTTGAACAAAAACCTTAATTTGTAAGTTTGAAGAATCTCTAGTCCTTCCTCCTTTTACTGAGCTCATGCTATCAAGGCAGGTAGGTGCGTAGATATTATAAATGTCTATCTGGTCATACTCAGCATAGATGGAATTCATAGCCGTGTAGCACTCATCTGTCCAGATGTATTCTTTGAAATTGCATGTTTTCTTAATCAAGCTATAAGTTTGGTCAGACGTGATAGCATGGCTCCAAGCATAATCTGCTATTCCTTCATAATCATAGAAATCATCTGTTTCAGGATTGCCCACCTGCAGTAAAATCATAGTCAAAATACAAAAGAAACATTTTGGATTACCTAGAGTAGAAAGAAGCCTTTGTTTTAGCACTGACAATGAAGCCTCGTAGATTGATAGGGTGTTTGGAAAAGGTTCCACTGCGGTCATACACAAGCTCTGCAAGCTGAGGTACATAATGACCTGCAAATCAACCAACTAAACCACCAGTCAAAAAGATGCAAGCACATCTTGCATTTGATCTATCAATCAGTACAACAGGTATTTATGCAAAACTTGCCTGCATAGCTTTCCCCTGCTATATAGAAGTCATGGAATTTATACTCTGGAAATCTTTCAAACCATCTCACAAGGAATTCATATGAATCCTCAGCTGCAGACCCACAAGCTCTAATTCAATCACAAATTATAAGAAAAAGAAAAAAAAGTTGTTAGTGTAAACCACTAACTTACCAGTGAATTTATCATCTAAATTGAGCAAATCGGAAGAAGTATTGGTATACGAAAACCCAACACCTACTGGGGATTCCACGAACACTAGATTCGCTACTGGATTAAGTGTTCCATACCATTGAAGAAGAAAACAATATTAGATGTACCTAATCATTGATATTAATATCCTCTCATGTCTACCCTTGTTCCAGGAATATTTATTCTGAGTAAATGAAATCAGTATACTTTCATACCTACCCTTTCTCCAGTAATATTCCTTCACCTGAAATTAGTTTACTTTCTACTTACCTTTGTTCCAGGAATATTTATTCAAGTAAAGACCCGTTCCATTTGTTTTAACATGAAAGGGGCCCAATTCTATGGATGCCCCATAACCAATGGAGGAACATCCAGGCCCTGCAATAGCCATCAATAACATATTAAATGCTTGGTTTCTAACGAAAAGGGTATTGAAATTCTAGATTTAAATACCTCCATTAAGCCAGAGAACCAAGGGCTTTGTGGACGGCTCATCTTCTGCTTGGAAGAACCAGTAAAAGAGAGCCCTGCCATGGGATTCATTTACAGTAATGTAGCCTGCATAGTGGGCAAAATTTGCATCTGGTTGGCCCGGAAGATCAAACACCCTGTCACCATTCTTATCTCCATCTCCATCTCCATTCACAAGGAGAAACACAAGCAAGCAAATATTGAGCACCGCATATGTTACTCTTGTATTCGTTTCCATCTCCATTTTAGTTTACCCATTCATTGCACTGACAGAAACTCGAAGGGCAGGGATAAATCATTCAATGTGAGGGTTGCCGTGGGGGCCACTGACCAAGGATTGGAGGGTCCAACATAGCTTTATTGTCTGGCGACTTGATAGGGCCTGCTAAAATCTGGGTTATATTACCTAGTTTGTAGATACGGCTTCCTAATGAACCTATTGTGTCTCCAGCAGACTGGATGCACAGCCATTAAAACCCTATCAAACATAAGGATGCACATTCGACCGTACAGATTCATTAATTGAAATCCCTTTCCAGCATACCGATGCACAGTTGACAGTAGATAAATATTAATTAACTAGGAAACCTCGACTTTGATCACCTGAGAACATTACAACAAATGATAAAAGGGAAGTTTCCTCAGATGTAACACAACGAAAAATGACAACAGGGTTTGATCAGATGAAAATCACGTTCCTTTAATGGGCTACAATTTTGGGTGAGCACAATCTGTTAATCATCCACTTTGTATTCATTATATGTAGGTGAAATAAAAAATTTCATTAATTCATTTATAATTATATTTAACCGATATTTGTTGAGGTGAAATATCAAATGTGATGTTTACGAAGAGTAAAATATCCTATATTTCTAGAGCTTATTCATCTCAAAGATAAAGATTTTTTTTTTTTTTAATTGAAGAATGCTAAAATTACATGGAAAGAATGGCAGTCCACAAAAGAGAGACTGCAGATAAAGAACAATAGTACACAGCCCATATAAACAAAGAGCAACAACATTACATGAAGCATGGATGCTTTGGTACCTATTAGGGGAAACAACTGAATTCCAGTCAATATACAGTGCCAACAACAAATTTAAAAACATCCAACAGTAAATCTGCTAATAATGACCCTTATAAAGAATTTTGAAAAAGATCACTCATCTTAATTACTTTAAGAATGAAGCACCAAAACTTCTCAAGATCTATTTCAAGGATGAAGTATTGGAACTTCTCCAAAGGTCATCCATTTTAATGTCATTTTAAAGGTGAAGCATAAATTTTTTGAGACGTCATTCATCCCAATACTTCATCAACTATCCTTCTCAAAAAATCGCTCATCTTACTTCAGTAATAAATCATCACTCCAAAGGTGAAGCATCAAAACCTCCTAAGTGATCATCTATAGTAAAACTATTTCAAGGGTGAAGCAACAGAATTTCCCATATCTACTTCAAGAGTAAAACATTAGAATTTAGACTCTGAAAATAAAACAACAGAATATATCAAAATCACTCTACTTAAATGTTATCCATTTCAATGGTCAAACAATCAATAGCAATTTTACACCTCATTCACAATTAAAAGTGGTAAATATTTGTTCTATTTTTATTGGCTAAATTTGATCTTTAACTATTAATATTTAAGAATAGCCTATCAAAATCTACTTCAAAAACGAAACATTAAAACTTCTGGCAAAAATCACCCAATCCAATAAAACATGGAAGAAAACAATTCCTAACATGGCATCCATCCAAATTCTACTCCATATATGAAGTCCAGAAGAAATCACCATGCGAATAGCACCCCAACACAACCATAAATTTTGCCCCCTGTTATGTTTTCCATTGGATTAACATGTGGCCGCCAGCCATGAAACCAAACATTTTGATACTTTGACGTTTGACGTGCCTCCATTAGAAATGGAATTTCATATCCAGTTCGGACAACTGGTAAAGCCAATTGACCATCATCAGTCGCCATCGAGAACAATTTCAATTGTCCTTTCATGATGTAGTCCTTGGAATTTCCAATTATTGAGCTCTCCCAAAGCAGAAAAGTTCGACGGCTATTTGCACAACCTCTTTTTTTATCTCGTGCCAAGTGAGTTCCCGATCGAACCTGCAATATTTTTTTCTTTTACAAATTTTAAAGAGATGCCTTTTTATTTATTTTTAATTCTTTACTGTTAAATGATTTTGATTGATTATTTAATTGTTTGGAAAGCATCTTGTTCACAAATATATAGGAGAAAGAAAAAGTAATTTAAACAAGTGTTCTGTAGCTATTAGTACTAGTACATGTGATTGTAAATTATTTGAAAGTAAAAATAATAGTAATTGTTATTAATAGTTAATCTCTATTTTTACAATATACTTCAAAATTTGTTTGCAACTATTACTTTGGAAACCTCCACAATTAAAAGTTAGTGTACTTGCATATCATTTACTAGTTTTGAATATTTAATGAAGTCAAATGAATATGTTATAACTTTGGAAACCCACATGCCAAAATGCAATTATTAAGTAGTGTGTAATGGTTCTGTTATATTGAGTTTTCATCCCCCTCATTTCTCTTGCAATTTGAACCAAATGCATATCTGAATGTATCTCGAATTTGAATTCTTAAACTTGTCCTTGGTGGGGGCCACTTCTTTGCTTGTTTATAAAGTGTTTCATCTCTCTTAACTTGCATAATAAAGGCGTATATGAATGAACACTAATCTAGCATGAATATACAAATTTATTATTTGTTTTGGACTCAATAGTTATATTTGTTGTTCTTATCGAAGTCACACAACTCTTCGCTAATCAAATATCCCTCTTGAATCATCATTAGATCCTCCAAATGGTTGCTCAAAAACAACGTAAAGTGGAAGATCTAATAAAGGCTGATAGATATGCATGGTTCTTTGGATATCTTGTCGATCCACTACATAGTGGAATGCATGAATATAGGGAATTGTTTAATTTGGTAGTTGTTTTAAAGCCTATAAAGTGGTATTGGGACTTTAAACAATGCATGCAATTTTTTTTGTGATATGTAAATTCAAAGTGATCAATGGCTTTTCAAAAAAAAATCCAATTGTATTGAGCATTATTGCTTGTTGATTGCCACTTGACAATGGGATAAGTATAGTTCTGATTGGTTTTGGTTGTTGAGTTGTTAGTATCTATTTTGGGTTCTTCTCTTGGTTATTTGCATTCCATATTTTTAGTTTACCCTTTTGGTTATTGCTTGGATTGTTAGATTTTCTCTAGTTTGGCCCTTGATTGCTACTCAACTAATTTCTATTTAAAAGGAAGGCTATTTAAAAGACTTTATGATGCAAAAAACAAGGGAGAAAAATATGCATGTATTATTGCAAGAACATATTTTGTAATACTTTCATATCACAGTTTTTGTGTAATATGGTTTTTGAGATGTTTATCTGATCAACATGATCTTCTTGCGACATATCTCTTGATGGTTTAGTATAATTTTAAATTTTTCATGTATATCTAGTATTAAATTGATTTTTCTAATTATCTAAATAATAATTTTAAATCTAATTATTTTAATAATTGTAGATATTTTTGCAATCCTAGGCTTATTTTGAATCTATACTTATCATCTACTATTGAATACTTCATATAGAAATGTTTGATGGTTTGTGAGAAGATTGTATTATTCTTAAAAAATAATAAATGAATTAGATTTTGGATCATTTTTCGTGTTGTAAATCTTTTCTTTAATGAAAGACATACATTTTGAAACTATTTTTCTTGAGCAAGAAAATCATTATAAAGAATTTGTTGGTCTCAAAGACTTGTGTTATATGTATAATTATTTTATTTACAATATTCTCATGTCTACACTACCTCGATTGAATATCTTTTACATGCAGGTTTGTTCTTCCCTGATTTAAAGAATATTTAATTCATAAATATTTTTTTATCAAAGTAAGTAAGAATATTTAGTAGATTTTTAATAATTGAAACTCTTGTGTATTCATTACAATCAATCCAAAATATCTTTAATATATTATTGGTAAATTGTGGTGATCATACTGTAGCATTAGTTATTTTCAACTTTTAAAAGAGGTGATCTTTGTCATAGATCATTTTCTTTATAAGTTGATTATATTGTAGAGTTAAGTTTGTTTTAATATCTTCTTATTGGTTTGATTTTTCTCTTTTTACTTGTTGTTTATTTATTCCCATCTTCTCACAAATGATAAGTTGTTTTCCTAGAATTTGTTAGGTTTTTCATTTAATCGCATGTTATTATCTGGCCTAACTATAAACTATTCTTTACAATTTAAGTTTGATCTTAAGCACTTACAATTAAAAACTAGCTAGATTCCACTTTCATCTTTGTGATAGGAAAAAGAGTTGATTTTTTGTTGTAACAATTTTTAGCAACAATAGGCTTGTTTGATTCAGACAAGTTTAATCAAGTCATAAATTTATAATATAAATTTACATGCCAAAAACACTGCCGAGTGGGATGAGGGGGTGTTGAACATAATACCTGAGTTGGAGGAGGTCATGCCAAGGATGGAGAGCAAGGAAAAGTATGTGTTGTTGGATGTGGAGAGGTTGAGGGGCGTGTTCTTCATGCTTGGTCTCAACCTCTCTAAATGAAAATGTGAGATTAGAAAACTGTAGGACTGGATCACACTATAAGTCGACAATGATGTCATTTCTTATATTAGACATATTAGAAAACTTGAAATAAAATGTATTAATTATGAGTACCACCAGTAGATACAAAATTATCTTTTAATTAGTTGTCAATATCATTTCAATCAAATATGGATAATTAATACAGTTGAAATTTTAGTCTTGAAATAATTTTTTAATAAGATGTGTACATATAGTAACATAAAATCAATATTTATCATTTAAAGTAGATATAATGGAAAATCATAACAACTATAAGTAAATTTCACACAAGATGACTTATTTGATGGTAGAAGTAATTTTCATATTAATCTAGCCCACTACCTCACAAGATAGAAGGACTATGATGATGGTGATAATAGTTTTCAATGTCATTACAAATGTATATGATATGGTAAAAAATCATAACAACTATATAAGTTTTGTAGCTGAGAAAAAATAAAGTCATATGATTGGTCTTTTAAAATAATGAATTGAAATAAATAAAAAAATAAATCAAAGAGAGGACATAAAATCATCTTTTCATTAAACATGGGCCAATAAGGTATGAGAGAAATAACTCATATTGCTATTTTTAAGAATATTAATATTAGAAGATATTGTCAAAACATTAGAAGAAGAAAAATACAATGATATGAATGGCTAGTTGACTTAAGTTCTTGTTTGGATTGATTACTATAGAATATTTTCCATGGAAAGGACTAATAAGAGATACATTGCATTTTTTGTTAGTGATTAGTTAAGTGAATTGTATTTGGAGTTGAGGATAGAATAATTGAATTGTATTAATTTTAGATAATTTGAGTAAGTGTGACTCATTTTTGTAAAGAAGTAAAGAGTCTCTTATTTTCTATGTGTTTTATTGATGCTTATTAATTTTTTCTTGTCTGTGCTCCCCATGAAGATAATGACAATGTTGTTTATTGAGCAAGAGGAACTAACCAATTTTGTGAACACCATCAAACCACATAATTCATGATAATAAAATTGTTCAATAAACAAAGTAATACTTAGTGCAAAACAAGAATCAAATTGTTTACAAATTGATTTATTCATGCAATTGAAAGAATCTCTAAAATTGTTAGGGAAAAAATCAAATAAAATTTGAGATTGTTGAACTATTTATAGAACTAATTCTAATTATTATTATATTATTGTAATGGTGAAAAATGCATATATTACAATTTTCCCTTTCATTTTGAGCCCACTTTAACCTAGTTATCATTTATGCAATATGGTGCAGCTGTTGGTCAAGGGTCAAATAAGCAACAATCAAATAGGTGCATAGAGTAGACAAATCAAGCAAAACAAGAAAGAACAATGGAAACCAATTGAAATTACAAAAAATAATAGAAAGGATACAAAGGGACACCAATATGTGAAACCCAAATCACACTATGCTACCCAACCCTAGAGATATATGTGGAAAAACTCTTTGTAACTATAATCAATCTCTAAGATCTACCCAAAAACCTAACAAACTAGCCAACTTTATCAACCCATTCAAATGGCCATGGCTTCTTGTTATATATCACATGGCACTTGTGTTTCCATGTATGATAGAATTTGGTTGTTGAAATAAATTTGCATGGTCAGAAAGGTATCTTGACCAACAAGTTGTCATTTGACAAAGAATAATCCTACATTTATTTCTTAATAAATTCAATCTTGTAATCTTCTGACTCCAAAAATCACACACTATTAGAAGATCTAGAATTACACCATTTGACAAAAGCATTCTAATAGAATGACCAACTCCTTGACATATGTCACTAGTCAATCATTATGAAGTATACACATAAGAAACAAGTTACACAAAGGATTAATGATAGTTCTTTGGTTCAAAAGAACTTGCTCTTAATAGAGATGTGTAGGGATGCAGGTCAATAGGAAATAAAATGCATGGGAGACTAAAAGCCGCTTGACACAAGATTGTGTGTGCATTTAAGACAACACGTGACAAACTACTACAAGGTACACACAAGATAAGATCAAACATGTGAGAAGTTAAATATCTATTTTTGGGCGATGCAAGATTGCACCAACCGAAGGATGCTCTTGTATCAGATACCCTTGGTAAAATTATTGTGAGCATGGTGTTCATAATATGGACTATGTAGAGAACTAATTCAACCACCCAAATAAGCTTACTTAAGATTCAAGAATCCATGAGTCATCCTTAGACCTATTATCATTCTAGTGAATACGATATTCCTTGTACTTGCTTTGTCTAATCTTCTTGCCTAAGTGCATATCCAAGATTTGCACAATTTCCTCTCATTAATCTTCTAGTATCTCCTTTCTTGAATCAGGTACTTCCACTTGTGCTTCTAAACATTCAAGCACATATAAGGAATACAAATCAAATACATTGAATATTAACAAGATATCCAACCCTTCTAGTAGCTGGATCTTATATAAGCGTTCTAAAAAACATGTAAAATACAACATGGATTAATCTTCTTGGGTTTTAGCTTGCAATAAATTCCTTTGGGAAACTTCTCATTTCTTAGATGCACCATGATTAACACACCCTCCATGTCAACAAACAACTTATATCTTATGGTACTCTCCTCTAGTTGCTTCTTGACTTGTGCATAAATCTCCATCATATGTTGCACAAAGTCCTTAGCTTCCATGCTCACACCTCTTCCTTTAGCTTCTACTCCCAATAGATCTTTGACACCTCACAAGATGTCCGGCATACACCACTTGAAATGGTGTCTTCCCTAATGATCTATTCATCAAGTTGTTGTACACAAACTTTGATTGCACCAAGACAGAGTCCCACTACGTAGGCTTCTCTCCTAATAGACATTTATTAGATCATCAAGGCTCCAATTGGCAACCTTTATCTACTCATCCTATTGGTTAATTTTATTCCTAGTTAGCATTCTCAATCAATCCTAAAAAGCCCATTGAATAATTTTCTAATTTACCTTTGGGGATATGTTAGGGCAATCGGTGTTGTTAAGCAAGCTTCTATGGTCAAAATGATTGAAAGAACAAGGCTAATGATGAGACAATTCTCCTATCTCCTACACTTCAATCTTTGCAAGGCTCATGAGGGTGTTCCTTATAATATCCTATGGGTATTGCATTTATCTAGGCTCAAGATTTCTTAGAAGAACACGTTATGATAGATATTTTTTAACTTTGATAAATTCTCTCAGAACTATGTGCTAACTAGACTAGGCCTTTAAGACATAGGGATGAATCCAATTTATCTGTCACTAACCCACATTATGTTAGTCATTAGCAAGATAATGAGAGGATCAATATAATGTAGAAAGATACATTCATAGTTTCATGAGCAAAAGATCAAGAAATTAAAGTTTAATGTAACAGTCTTTTGTACCATTATGTGCAATGTGAATAGATAACTAAAACAAATTAAACTTCACGTGATTTTTATTTTAAAGATAAAATATGTGATTAAAAATTTGTAGATCAGTGCCTACTCCTATGCATAGAGTCATAATCACAAAGTTGAAACATTTACATTTGCAAAGTTGAAAGCTATTGAAAATAAAGTATGCATACATTCCCCATGATATCCGTCTAGAAAATTTGAACCAAAAAGACTGTAGAAAACACAATACTCTTGAAATATTTCCATTCTCATATTGCAAATGATACAACTATGACCACTCATTTGATAAAATAGTTTATGGTAAGGGAGTGAGTCTTTGCCCCTTATATAGCTTGAGGATTTCCATAATCAGTATAAAAACCATGTTATAAATCACTTAATCTTTATTGTAATCTTGGATGATAGTTTGAATTGTCTTGTCATTTTGTCATAAGACACTAGTTAAACTAGTCACTTTTCACTATTTACGTACTATCCTCTATAATTGTCCTCCCCCCAAACTAGCATACAACAATACATATCTCTGAGAGAATTCTATAATATTGATTTCCTATCTTGGAAATAATCTCCTTGCTATCTGCCTGGCACTATTTTCATGCATTGATAATACCATTGGTCATCCTTTACTATTACTTTGACTACCTTGTCAAATTTTATCTTTACCAAAAGTGACACTTCAATCTAATCCTTATGAAGTGTTTGAATTAGGGTATCAATCAAATTTAAAATTCAATTAATGGAAAGAATAAAGGAATGATCAATAGCCTTTAGCAAAAAAATTTGTCCATTCATCAAACTCTTGATCTCTAGGCCAATCTGTTAGGAATTAATTGTGCATGATATAGAATAATGTAATAAATAATAAATTGACATGTTAATGCTAATTTATTATATGTTAGTTTTTAGTTAGTTATTACTTATGTGTTAGTTGGTAGTTAGCAGCTTGGGTAGTTAGTAGGTTGAATGGCTTTATAAAACCATTGAATGGAAATTGTAGAATATTAAAGATGATTGATTGATTGTTGTTGTGTTGAGCCTTTGGTATTTCTTCATGTCATAATTTCAATATGGTATTAGAGTAGGTTTCTTGGAACTCTCTATTTTCTTTCCATTCAATTGTTCTTAGTTCAAAGCAATGCTCACAATGACAATGTAGGGAAGACCACATGAAATGTTATTGTTGTATGTTCACCATTCTTGAATTTTGTTGATAGACATGGAGTGCAAACCACATACAAGCCTGTTGTTAGAAATGAAGGTAAGCAACTATCAATGAAAATCTGATTACAATTGTAATATAGATATTTAATTGTGCAAAACCAAAATGAGGATAGTATGAAATCAACACAAAGAAATAACAAAATAGAAAATCAAACACATAACACAATGTTTAGATGGAGAAACCCTTTTGGGAAAAAACTCCACACAAGAAGAGATGCACTAGTTTGTATTAACTTCAATAGAGTCTACAGTACAACACTATCAATCTCCTCTTCTATCTTCAATCTAGCAGCAATCTGTTTTCTAGTTTCAACTCTCTACTACAACATAGCCATAATAAAATATCATCATAAAGGGGTTGTCTTTTAGGGTAAGAAAAGCCAACATAACCTCAACCATTAGATCTAACTTAATGACAAACGGTCTAGATTTACAATAGAATTTTTTATATAAAATGTGGATTCTGGGGGCATTGCCCCCGAACCCTCACTCGGGCGCGTGCCCCCGAACCTCGCAGTGGGTACCCCCCTGCACCCCCCAAATAACTATCATCTGTCAAGTACCAGGATCAAACATGCGGCTGAAACAAGATCACTACTTTGTGTATACTTCATCCCTTATGAATGATTTACAAACAATATTAGGAGTAATTAAATACATAGGATTTACAAGGTTGATGGCACCTTAATCCTAACATCTGTGACATTCATCATCCATTTGCATTTGGTTTCTCTCCTCTCTCTATCTTGTTCACTCTACTGTCATTTTCACTCCATTTGTCCATTATTTTCTCATACCTCAAAATTAAAAAAAAAAAATGTGTACATTTAGAGTTGTAGAGTAAATGATTTGAGCTTCTATTTGTAGAGAAGCGTGCAGTGAGGTAATGAAGTACAATGAAGAATATATCCTTTTTGTCATTTGCATTCTTGGAGTCAATATTCATTGTTCTACACAAAATAATACAATAGGTATTCTCGCTAATATAAGTAGTTAAGGAGTTATTTAGGCCTCATTTAACAATTTTAAACCGAATCATTCCATCCAAGCCTCAACATCCAACAATGTAAGGTGTAGATCCATTCAAGGCAACACGATTTTCATTAATAGCACCTACTATGAAGGTTGTCAAAATATGGTGATACAAATCAGAACTATACGGAAAAAGCTTTTCTTGGAATTAACAACCAAGTTGTAACCATATTTACATATCTAGAATGCAAGGTATCCCTAGCGGATCTAATTTCTTACAGGGTAGCAAATTATGATCCTACTATTTCTTTTGAGGCCATTTGTGGAACATAAGGGTTTGATGATGATGCTAGTTCCTTTGAGATCCCCTATACCCATCAGGTTACCTTTAGTGGGAGTTCCTTATGGGTGTATTGATGAGATCTAATAGAACAACAATACAAAAAAGGAACAATGAAAGCAAAATTAAAAAAAAATCTATCATTGCCATGCGCTGCTCTCAGCATGCAAAACTTTGTTATTTATACTCTTAATGTGTATAATTTTTTAATGAGCAAAATATATTCAATCTATTGAGTGCAAGTTCCTTCAAATGTATTGACCCTTCACAAAAGAGGATGAAAGAGGAGTAGGGTTGTTAATGCAGTTATGAAGTCATTCATTTCTCATATATTTCTTTTATGTGGTAGCTCCAAACTTTCAGAGAAAATAATATTTGCATAGTTAAGGTGCATGAGTGAATGTTATTAGGGAATGCTAATTTCTTTGTAATTGGAGAGATAGGTGTATTTCTTGGAGAGGTAAAGGTGTAATTGTGTATCAAAGTGTGTTGATGGATGCATTATCGGTGGAAAATGACATCTAAAGAAAATTTCATTGAAGGTGGGAAAATGTGAAATAGATGAGTATGGCTGTGTACATTAGGTATGGTTGTGTTTGTTTGTGTTCTATTTCATGCCTCTAGGAATATCCCTCCTAGGTCTAGCTGAGCCTAAAGTGTAGAGAAGTATACCCACTCCTGTCAGTTGGCCAAAAATCACCCTCAACCTATTGATAAGCCTCTTTCAATCACCTTGACAACACCCCTGGCCTTGGTGATTGTGAAATGTTTTAGGGTTTTGGGCTGCAGTAATTTTGGGAACCCACATTTTGGTGTTGTTGTCAGAGATAATACGGCTGGGTTAAAATCATTTGGAGACTCTGCTGGTGAGCTAAACCCAAAATCAATTTATGGCCTTGAATATCAGTCACACTTCAAGGAATTCATTTTTGGAAGAGGTGGCGACTCTGTTGTTAGAACAAAAGTTTGTTACTGCTACCCCTTGGTTATTGTTGGCCATTTGAATGCTCTATCTTGGTGTGCAATAGCTAGTGAAATAAATGTACATGGTTTCTTTTCTTCCTACCTTTGTTGTTTGATGTTCCTATCGGGTCATCCCACAATAATGGGTTACACTTTTTGGCCAAACTTGACATTGAAATCAATATTTTGAACTAAATCTTCACTTTCTGACACCTATAGTTTATAAACCATTAGGAATTTGAAGATGATGCGAACTAGTGATTTGTGAGATTTTGTTTGTAGATTCTAAATATATTTTTTAAAAAAAATTGGAGTTAAATTGTAAAATTTTTTGTCTCCTTTGATAACTAGTTTTTAATAGTAAACAACATTTTTTTAAAGTGATGTGTATTCCGTAGCACATAACTTTTTTTCTACAAAGGATAAAATTCTGATTCTTTTGAATTTAGATTGGTAACACTTCAATATATAGGGCATGCATTTGGTTTCATAATGTTTTGTTGACTATTTTTTTTAATTAAGTTTTGAAGTCAAACCAATTATAATTTAGAGTAGGCTTATTCTGTAAAACATAACTTTTTCTATATGTATCGAAATTCAATTTTTTTTTTTGTTGAAACAAGAACATCAATACCTAGGGTATAGATATTTTTTAGAATTTTTTTCACTAATTTACTAATTTTCCATGTGTGTAGAACTGAGAACTTGATGTTCGGTGAAAAACCTACATTCACAAGAAATAAAAAATAAATATAATAATCAAATTAAATAGATTTAAAATTATACTTTTTGGGAAACTTATAATAAGGACTACATGCTTACAAAACATAAATTTTAAATGAATTCATTTGATCCCCCAAAAGGTAAATCAAAAGTGGTTTTTTATCAGCATTTTGATAGATATAGAAGAGACTCCATTATAGGTATGGTTTAAAACTAGCGGGGTTCTATCCAAGGGGGTTTAAATCTAAGAGGGTTTGATTAAACCCTCTTCGATTAAAATCCTTTAAATGGAACCTTTTAAGGCTTAAATCATTATATTTTCTAAAAATATGTGATTTCAGCAAAAATCAGGATGTCTCAGAAAGTGTAACCCATTATTGTGGTAGCACCCTGTCATGTTGAAGGAACAAACTTGTATGCCTCAGTTTTTTCCCAATATTATAGAATGCTTTAGTCATGGCCAATTGGTATGAACATGGATACCCTAGGGATGCTTCTTCCTATGCATCTTCCTATATTGCAGACCCTAGGGACTATATTGGAGTGGATTACCATGACCATTCTAGCAATACATTTTCGAGTCATGGCTTTGCATGTTATACAAACCAAAACTTATATGCACCCATGCAAAATCAAGATGAATTAGCAGTGCAGCAATGTGAAATTGATAAAACTTAACAATTGTTAGAGTTATTGTTGCAGCAAGAAGAAGAAATGGAAAATCATATTAAGCTGATAAATTCTAGGGTGCAGTCTAATGCATTCCCTGCTACCCCAAAAAATTAGTGTTCTCAGTTCCCTACTTCTCCCTTAGATCCAGTGTATAATTAGTTAGACATCTCTTGGGCGGATTACAAAACAATGAGCATGCCAACCAAGGTTTACAACTAGTTGCCCAAGTTTGATGGGTACAATATTTAGGAAGGGGGCGCACATGTTTTTCATTTTCAGAATTCATAGAAGAACAATAGTTTGAGGATGAGGACATGTGGATGAGGTTCTTTGTTAGGTCCTTGCATGGAAAGGAAAGAAAATGGTTTCAGAGTTTTCCTGGGCAGTCTTTTGCCTCATGGAATGAACTTGTGGAAGCATTTGAAAATGAATTTGCCAAAGGTCTTGACCCTGCTGATCTTGTCATAGAGCTAGAAAAAATTGAAAGACAAGAATGAGAGTCAAGAAAGGACTTCAGTCATGGGTTTGATATTGCCCTTTCCAATATTCCAAATAATTGTAGACCTAGCACTCTCTCTTGCATTGATATGTTTTTTGAAGCATATGAAACTCGACTGAGTTATGTGTAGGAAGATTTCAAAATAACAGGTATGCAACAAGCATATTTATCCCTAGACTCCATGGAGAAGATAAAAGATGACTAGTACATAAAGGGTTTGTTGTCCACAAATGCATGTGTTGTTGGTAATAAACATTCTAATCTAAACAACAACAGTGTGGATACAAATAATTAGGTGAATGCAACATCAGATGATGATGATTATGTGGTCAAAAGGGCAAAAAGTGAAGATGGTACATTATACGAAAGTGATGTAGATGATGAAAGTAGTGTATGCACCAACCTTCTGTTGGATAGTTCATCAAGTGAAAATGATGAAACCAATGGCGAATTCCAACCTAATGCTGAGGTATGTGGCTCAATGAGCAATGAGGAAGGCGCATGCATGAGTGAGCAATAAGTTGAATTAGCTTGTAAGGTTGATCATGTTGAGTATGCACATGTAAGTAAAACATGGGATGAGCAAGAAACTAGTTTCTTTTTTGATTTTATGCCCTCTTTTGTTCCTATTTGTGATGAAACAATTGATATTTTCTTGCATGAGGTTGATGTAGAGGTGGTTGCACATGATGATCACTGATCAGAGATAAATGTTAGTGCAACCATGGATTTTTTGTGTGAAGAACTTGCCATTGATGAATGTGAAGGCATTGATCATGTGGACACATGTGAGAACCTATTTATGTGGTGCAAGGTATGTTCTCTTCCTGAAGTAGAGTGTGCTCATCTGAGCCACTAACAAGTGATAGAGAGATGAAGGAAGAAGATATGTGTCAGCAGTTTATTTGCAGTGAGTATGACACAACAGATTGCTAGAGTGGACTTGAAATAGAGAGAATTTGAAGAACACAGTTCTTCACTTGAGGTATCTCATGATCTTGATTTATGTGCTGATGGTTTGAATTGCAGCCTGAGTCATGCTTATGATTCAGAAGTTGAAATTTGTAGCAGCACATGTGAAAGTTTTATTCAAGAGCTTGGTGGAGTTGCAAGTGAATATGAATGTTTCCACTTTGATGTGGAAAGTTTGTTAGCTCTTGAATGTGTTCGTGCTACAGTAGAGGTTGAGTCCTTTATAAGGGATATTGATGTGAATGAGCAGCAAGGCATGTGTATACCCGAACATCAACAGATGGCAGCCCAACTAGAAAGTATACTTGAGCTGGAATCTTTCCAATTTGCTCTACAAGATGAAGTGTCTTCTCTTATGGATCAACAGTGCATTCAGACATAGTCTTCCTTGCCATGTGAATTGGAGGTGTTCTCCTTTTCCCTCAATTTTCATGAAGAGGTCAGAAGTTATGATAGCTTGGCAATTGATAATGGAGGTTTGCCTTCATTTATTTCTTTTGTTGCTGACCTGGTTCTTGATTTTGCCCTTGCTGTTGGGAACAAACATGATATGGATTGAAATAGGTCAAGCACCTATTTATTATGGTTTCCCAACAATAGTAATTTCATTGGTGGAGTTGGCCTTGGCTCCACAAGCATATGTTGCAGATTGATACATGCAGATGGTAGTTTTTAGTTGTTGCAACTAGGTGAAAAGTGCATATTTGGTTTGAGGCAGATCAACTCCTTCATTCATCTTGTCTTCGACAGAGGCAAGTAGTTTCAATCAACTTGAGCAAGTTTGACCTGCAACATGTTTAAATTTTGATTACAGTCAACTTTCCTTTTTTGCCCTCATGCTTATGATTGTATGTTGTCTTGTATATATGCCTTTGTTGTAAATACATTGTTGCCCCTATTCATTTTTTACCTTTTTGTCTGCTCAGAGATAGTTGGTTCTCTCTATGCCATTGCTTACCACACGTCCCCAACTAGAGCCAATGTTGGTACCTGAAAATACCCAGTTCCCAACTTGCATTATTTTGCCCCCAAATCAATCAAAAATCCTAGTTTGTGCCTCTGCTATCTGAAACCATCCTTTATACCTGATCTAAGATAATTTCCATGGTTTCCCTTCATAAAAATTCTAATTATAAAATCTTCTAGCCCTTTGTCTTTTTCCTTGTTATTTGTCTAAGTTTTGCCCTGTTGGCAAGTTCACAAGTTCACGAACGTGTTGATTTGCTGACTAAGGTCCGCAGGTTCATGGTTTTGCTGATTTGCCAATAAAGCAAAGAAGAAGAGAGGAAGTTTCTAAGGAAATAAAGAAAGAAGTCAAGTCTATGTCAGCAAATTTGGAAGTTCACGAACTTCCAACTTCACCGATAGAGTGAGGCGCTGAAGAAAAAGAGAAGGACGAGAGGGTAAAGTCTTTGTCGGCAAAAGTGTTGGTTTGCAAACCAACAAGTTCATCGACATAAGTTTTCACTGACAAGGAAAGAGAGAGAAGACAAAGATAGAGAAAGAAAGAGCAAGTGAGGCATTTGTTGTAAAAGTTTTTGGTTTGCGAACTGAGAGTTCCCTGATAAGAGCTTTCTCCAACAAAAGATGCAAAGGAAGGAAAAGACAAAGTCTTCATCAGAAAAAGGAAGAGTTCGTGAACCATTAGGTTTGCCGATGGTGAAGTTCACTGATGAGAGATTTCATCGACAAAGGAAAGGGTCAGAGAAAAAGAGAAACAATGAATAGTTCATCGTAGGAAGGATTTGTTGACAGAAGATGAAAAGAAGAAAAGGCAGAGAAGAAGATGGCAACGAAGTTCACGAACCGAAAGGTTTGCCGAATTCACAGTTTGTTGATAAGGCAAAAAGACCGACAAGCAAAGACAAAGAACCAAAGAGATAGAGATAAAGAAGGAAAAGAAAGACACTCCAAGGTTTGCGATAGAAGAATTTTTCTGATAAGGCAAATTGAAATGTAAAAATCAAATGTAAAGCATGAAGTATAAATGTAATAGTTTAAAATATTTTAAAGTAAGTTTTAAAATATTTTATGTAGTGTTGTAAAATATTTACAGACACTTTCGGCGGGATTTTATTTTAAATGCCCATCCGCTCCCTATTCACCATGAATACAAAATTGATGAGGATGTACACGTTGGTGGCACAATTAGGTGGAATTAATTGTTGGAGTAATGGCAACTGGTGGGGTAGTTTGTTCCCACCCAAAATGCAGAAGAGAAAATATTGCTATATATACATGATTCAAAGATGTTTTATGGGTTGGTCATTGAACCAATTGTTTGGTCTGCGAGTGCCTCAGGTTGCTTTTAGGGCTTCAAATCAAGCCATCCTGGGTAGTGAATTGAGGAATGCATTTGATACAGTGTAGGAAAGGATTGTAATGCACATCTTCATGCAGTGGCGTGTCTCCATGGCAGATTGTGATGATTCAGGGGAATCTATGAACACAATTATGTATTTTCTCGTACCACACTTGCTAGTATGTTGTAACAGCGACTTGATAATGTATGACAACATTTAAATCAATACAAGCTTTGTGTTGGGTCATTTCTTTTGTTGCAAGTGGATCATTGTAATGTGCTTGAGATTAATAAGTATGCCCAGTGTATGAAATGTAATCTGAGAAATTATGTATGTGAATACATTTTAGTTTTCTGTTGATGCTCGTTCTATCCATTCCTCACTCTTTATTGCTTATGACTCATTTGCCCAATGGAGTAGGCACTGATCCATATTGGGGATGGATCAATCACCATTTTAATAAAACCCTCATCATGTTAGCTATAGGAGTAGGAGTATGTTTAGTTTAGGGTTCTGCATGCTGTCCATAATTTAGTGTAATAACCAGGGATAAATCTGAAGTGATGCAAAATTGTTTTAATCATTGGAGAATCATGTACATGTATGTCTGCACTGTGTATCTTGTGAATGTGAAGTTAAGTGGAGCCATCTCAAGGAGTGTAATATTGCCATGTTTGGGTGCAAATGCATACTGCAATAATCAGCTTAATCAGAGGTTTGTGCAGCCAGTTTTCTTGATCCAATGACAACTTTTAGGTTAAGTGTACATTGGGTATGGCTGTGTTTGTTTGTTTATGTTCTATTTCATGCCTCTAGGAATATCCCTCCTAGGTCTAGCTAAGCCTGAAGTGTAGAGGAGTATACCCACTCCTGTCAGTTGGCCAAAAATCACCCTCAACCTGTTGATAAGCCTCTTTCAATCAGCTTGACGACACCCCTAGCCTTGGTGATTGTGAAATGTTTTTAGGTTTTGGGTCGCAGTAATTTTGGGAACCAACATGACATATTATTTCTCTTTACTATTTTTTAATTTTTTTTATTTTTTGTATTTTTATCCTTTTTTGATTTTCTTGTATTTTTGATCATTTTTTGATTTTTTTTGTATTTTTTTATGGATATCCAGTAGACTAGGTATAGAAACTCCTGAGATGGATGAGGTTGAGAGGTTCTTCTAGCTCTTCTCCTTCAAGGGTAGCCAGTTGATAGGCCCTAGAGACATATTTAGTAGTAACCACATATGGGCCCAACCAATTAGGTTCAACCTTGCCTTTCTTTTCATGATCCTGGAGATTCTTTTGATTTTCCTTGAGGACCAATTCACTGAATTCAAATTCATGTGCTATGATCTTCTTGTTGTAGTGTCTATGAAGTTGGTTTTGATAATCTTGGAGGTAGGTCAAGGTAGTGGTGTAGTCACGGTAGGAGGGTTCACAGAATGAACTGTCCAGGCTGTGCAGCAAGAGTAAACACAATGGAAACAAATCAACAATATGAAACAAATATAGGTTCAGTCTTTCAGTATATCATAGAATTCAACTACAATCTGGCCGGCATCATGCGGGCTTACAATTGGGCTCACAGGCCTGATTACAAAATATTTGAATATGCACAAGATATAGCTTTGAAATCCCCTCTCGAAAGAGCCAACTATCTATCTTCTAAATCATGAGAATCATGCTAGCTTCCTAATTGACTTTCCTAAGGATCTATTACATCAATATATATCATCTCTGGTACAAAAGATTCATCCGCATTGGCCAAGGAAGGTCATAAACTCCAATGAAGAGCTATAACGTGTGTACACTAATAGGTCGGACCTAATCATGTAGAACACCTCTGCAAATGAATGGAATGATGTACGGATCTCGAGGAAGGTCAGCCACGAACTACAGATCATTGAATGATGTGTCACTAGGCCCCACAAGTCTTCTCCTTTAGCTGATTATCAGAGACTGTCAGGATGCTCTGTTATGAGAAAACAATCAATCTTTTGATAGCGATATATTTCCGGTACTTAATCCAAATGCTCTAAATTATGGATATGATGTAGATGAATGAGTCTAGATGCTAAGTCCAACTCCATAAGATGTTAAATGCAACTGTGGAAGAATGCTGACCAAAATACAGAAACTGCTATTAACTGAACTACCTAAACTAAACTAGAAAATGAAAGGAAACAAACTAAACTGTAAATAAACTGAAATGTAAATATTTTTGGTTGATGCAAGATTGCTCTTGAACTAGGGATGCTCCTGCATCAGGCATCTGGGGTTACTAAAAAAGTGAGTCCCTCACTTTGCTGGGGCTGGGGGAGAACTAAGACAGTCCACCTTAGCCTGAGAAATCCATGATGAATCTTCTTCTAGTCTGCCTTTCCACTTCACAAGATATTCTTTGTATTGTCTTCCTCTAGTGATGCGTCCAACTCTGCTGTCCAAAATGTCTTCAATCTGCTCTGGTGCTTGTTGTGGTAACTACTTCTTCAGGTCTTCTTCTATGTTGTCAATGAACTCTACTTCATGATACTGATAAAGGTTTACAATGTTGAAAATAGGTGATATACCCAATTTCTCTGGTAACTCCACTTCATATGCATTTCCTAAATCAAATTTTTTGAGTTTCTTACAAGGTCCAAACTTCTTCATCTTCAACTTGTTATATGTCCCAACTGGAAATCTCTTTTTTCTCAAGTATACCATTACTTCATCTCCCACTTCAAATTCCTTATGTCTTCTCTTCTCATCTACCTTTTCCTTATATGTACTGTTCATATCCTCCAAATGCTTCTTCACCTGATTATGCACTGTCTTCATGTGATCTGCAAATTCCTCTGCTTTTGCACTTCGCTTTTCTTCTGTGCCAATGTCTCTCAATTCTACAACTCCTCTAGGATTTATTCTAGTAACAATCTCAAAATGTGTTCTTCCAGTACTCCTATTTACTGAATTATTGTATGCAAACTCTACCTATGAAAGAATAAAATCCCAACTTCTTGTCTTCTCTCCAACCAAACATCTCAACAAATTTCCCAAACTCCTATTCACTACCTCTATCTGTCCATCAGTCTGTGGATGAAAAGTTGAACTAAACTTCAAATTTGTCTTCATCTTCTTCCAAAGTGTCTTCCAAAAGTATCCAAGAAATCTGGTGTCTCTATCTCAAATTATACTCTTAGGCAATCGATGTAATCTCACAATCTCCTTGAAAAATAGGTTTGCTACATCCACTGCATTAGTTGTCTTCTTACAAGGTATGAAATGAGCCATCTTTGAAAATTTGTCAACCACTACAAATATTGAATCATGTCCTCTTTGTGTCTTCGGCAATCCCATTACAAAATCCATGCTTATGTCTTCCCAAGGTCTCTCTAGTACTGTCAAAGGTTTATATAATCTAGTATTCTGACTACTCCCTTTTGCAACTTGACAAACTCTACAACTCTGCACAAATTTTCTAACATCCTTATGTATATAAGGCCAAAAGTAATTTTTACTTACCAAAGCCATTGTCTTATCAATGCCAAAATTTCCTGCCAATCCACCACTATGTTTCTCCTTGATCAAATTACCTCTCATTGAACTCTTAGGTATGCATAACTGACTTCCTCTAAACAACATATTTTCCTGAATGAAATAATCCAGCCACTTACTCCTATCTGTCGCAACAGGTTCCTTAAATGCTTTCCAAGGTTTTGCAAAATCAATGTCTTCCTCATACATGTTCTTCAATTCATCAAAACCCAACACTTCAACTCTCATTTCTGTCAACAAGTTTCTTCTTCTACTCAACACATCAACAACTTTATTTGATTTTCCACTCCTATGCTTCAACACAAAAGTGTAACTCTGCATAAACTCTACCCATCTCATATGTCTCTTATTCAACTTACCTTGAGTGTTCAAATATTGCAAAGCTTGATGATCTGTATATGGTACAAACTCTTTAGGCAACAAGTAATGTCTCCACTTCTTCAAGGCTTGAATTATGGCATAGAACTCTTGGTCATAAACTGAATATCTTCTCCTTGCATCATTCAAATTTTCACTGAAATATGCTACATGTCTACCTTCTTGACTTAATACTGCTCCAATCGCATTTCCACTTGCATCACAATCAACTTGAAATACCTTATTGAAATCCAGTAATGCCAACACAGGTTGCTCTGTCACTTTCTGCTTCAACAATTCAAAACTTTTATCTGCTCCAGATGTCCACTTAAAGTCTTTCCTATCACCTCTCATTGTCTCTGTCATAGGGTTACATACTGAACTGAAATTTCTAATGAACTTCTGGTAGAAACTAGCCAAGCCATGAAATGATCTAACCTCTCCAATGCTCTCTGGTGTAGGCCATTCAACTATTTCTCTCACTTTCTCAGGATCCATCTTCAATCCTTCCACAGAAATCACAAATCCCAAATATACCAACTCTTCCTTCATGAAACTATACTTCTTGATATTTATCAGCAATTTCTCCTCTCAATCTCTGCAAAACTTGTCTAATATGCCACAAATGTTCCTCTTTTGTCTTACTAAAAATCAGAATATCATCCAAGTATACAATCACAAACTTACCCAAGAATTTCTTCAAGACTTCATTCATCAATCTCATGAAAGTACTCGGTGCATTTGTCAATCCAAAAGGCATCACTAACCACTCATACAATCCTTCATTTGTCTTAAAAGCAGTCTTCCATTCATCTCCCTCTCTAATTTTGATCCAGTGGTATCCACTCTTCAAGTCTATCTTTGTGAAATATCTTGCTCCACTCAAACAATCCATGATATCATCCATTCCAGGTAAAGGAAATCTATACTTAACTGTGATTTTGTTTATTGCTCTCGAGTCAGTAGACATTCTCCATTCTCCATCCTTCTTAGGTGCTAATACTACAGGTACTGCACAAGGACTCAAACTTTCTCTTATCAAACCTTTCCTTAGCAATTCTTGTATATGTCTATTCAATTATTCATTCTCTGCCGGTGTCATTCGGTGTGCTTCTTTGTTAGGCAAACTTGCTCCCAGTATAAGATCCATGTGATGATTGATACTCCTTATAGGTGGTAATCCTTCAAGTACATTATCTAATATGATGTCTTCATACTTTGTCAGCAACTTTCTTATCTCCTCCGGTTGCTCTCCTCCAGTCTCTTTCTTCAATGTTTTAGGTTTCTTAGGAATCAAAGCATAACACATATTCTCATGTCTCAAACCATCCATAAATTTTTTTCCATCTACCAAACAGATTCTAGCATTTCCACAAACTTCACTCTTAGGATCATCTTCTAAAGGAATCAAAGTAATTCTCTTTCCATTTGTTGTTATAGTGTATGTATTCTTTCTCCCATCATGTATAGCTTTTCTATCATGCTGCCAAGGTCTACCCAACAAGATATGACAAACATCCATAGACATAATATCACACAAGACTTCATCATGATAAGATCCAATATGAAATTTAACCAAACATTGTTCACTCACCAGTACCTTATGATCATCCTGAATCTATGCTATCTGATAGGGATTAAGGTGTTTCAATCTTTCCAACTTCAACTTAGTCACCATCTCCTCTGAAACTAGGTTATCTGAACTACCACTATCAATCACAACTTTACAACATTTACCTCTTGATTTGCATCTTGTCTTGAACAAACTTTTCCTCTGCGGTGGTTCCTCATTTGTTTCTACTTAAAATAGTGTTCTCCTCATCACCAATGATTCTCCTTTCTCTGGCTTACCAACCGAACTGGGCGATCCAACAAGTTCTTCTTCAACATAGGCTACTCTTCCACTGTTCTCCATCTTCTTACTTGTACTACCCTGATTACATTCAAATGCTCTATGTCCTTCACCTCCACACTTGAAACAAGTGCCTCTGAATGTTCTCTTATCAAATCCTCTTCCCTCTCTTCTGTATCCTTCATTCCGGTATGCACTAGGGTTTCCTCTCCGGTAAGCATTATTATCTTTGTCATCCTTCTTGAATGTGTTGTCAAACTTTCTCTACTCCGAATGTGATCTGTCTCCTCTAAAAAATATTCTACCTCTCTAAAATTTACCTCCTCTACCTTTCTATCTCAGATCATCTCTTTAATTCATCTTCTCTTCAACTTTCAAGGCAAATTGATATGCTTCTTCCAAAGATGTCATCCTTACCAAGCTTAGTTCTTCTTGAATGCTCAATCTCAGTCCATTGATGTATCTAGCCACTCTCTCCTTGCTTGCTTCACTATGTCCTATCCTTATTATCATCTTATGAAATTCTTCAGCGTACTCCTTCACAGATTTCTCCTTCTGTCTTAGGTTTTGTAATCTTTTCAAAAGCTCCAACTCATAGTCAGCAGGTATGAATTGATTCTTCAATTTTGTCACCATCCTATCCCATTTCATAATCTTTTCTTTCCCTCTTTTGTTTCTTTCCATCTAGACTTCTTTCCACCATATAGCAGCATGTCCTTTCAATCTTGTCTTTTACAAACTTCACCTTCTCTAGATCTTCAACTTCTTCATATTCAAAGTATTCCTCCATGTCATTTATCCAGTCAATCAATTCTTTAAGATTCAAATTACCAGTATAGTTCGGCACATCAACTCTAGGTCTTTTTCCAATCTTTGAAATAGCTCGCAACATCTTTACTTGATCTGATTCTTCTTCTTCATCGCCTCCTAAGGTTTCACCAATTTGTTCAACAGATTGAAATTCTTCTTCATCATCACTTTCAACATTAGGTCTTGCTGTCAATCCTCTTCGTTTATCTTCTTCAACAACATCCAAATGAATTCACATCATTTTCATCATCTCCATCATCTCATCCATTCTATCAGCCATTGTTCCAATAGCAACAACTCTCCTCGATGACATCTTCCTAGGATCAAGTGCAAACTGCCTCAAATTTAGTGATTGGGCCACAAGGTGACAACTGCCTCACAGTCAGTGATCGGTTGTGACACAAGTAACCTGCCTCAATTCGGTGATCTGTCCACAGCAAGATCTTATAGAATTCCCTCGCCAACTTCGCTCAACTCGCTCCCAAAGATTTGAACTTTTGCTCTGATACCACTTGGTGCAGTCACGGTAGGAGGGTCCACATAATGAACTATCCAGGTCGTGCAACAAGAGTAAACACAATGGAAACAACTCAACAATATGAAACAAATATAGGTTTAGTCTTTCAGTATATCATAGAATTCAAATACAATTTGGCCGGCATCATGTGGGCTTACAATTGGGCTCATAGGCCTAATTACAAAATATCTGAATATGCACAAGATATAGCTTTGAAATCCCCTCCCAAAAGAGCTAACTATCTATCTTCTAAATCATGAGAATCATGCTAGCTTCCTAATTGACTTTCCTAAGGATCTATTACATCAATATATATCATCTCAGGTACAAAAGATTCCTCCACGTTGGCCAAGGAAGGTCACAAACTCCAATGAAGAGCTATAACGTGTGTACACTGATAGGTCGGACCTAATCATGTAGAACACCTCCGCAAATGAATGGAATGATGTGCAAATCTCGGGGAAAGTCGGCCACGAACCATAGATCATTGAATGATGTGTCATTAGGCCCCACAAGTCAAGGAATGCTCCATAAGTCTTCTCCTTTAACTGATTATCAGAGACTGTCAGGATGCTCTGTTGTAGGAAAACAATCAATCTTCTGATAGTGATATCTTTCTGGTAGTTAATCAAAATGTTTTGAATTCTAGATATGATGTAGATGAATGAGTCTAGATGCTAAGTCCAGCTCTGCAAGATGTGAAATGCAACTACGGAAGAATGCAGACCAAAATACAGAAACTGCTATTGATTGAACTGCCTAAACTGAACTGGAAAATGAAAGGAAACAAATTGAACTGCAAACAAACTAAAATGCAAATATTTTTGGTTGATGCAAGATTGCTCTTGAACCAGGGATGCTCCTACATTAGGTAGTGAGGCATCACTCATCAAGTAGTTCTAGCTCCTGGAGGCATGCAATACGATATTCTTCCCCATCAATGATGTTATGCAATGAAATTCACAAGGAGGGAAGTTTGATCTTAATTGGCAAGATAGCTTTGATGTCAAATACAAGAGAATATGGCATAGTGCCTATGGGGGTGCACATGCTTGTGTAATAAGCCCAAAGGGCAAGATGGATGTGGAGATGCCAATCACAGCCAGTTTCATTAACAACTTTCTTGAGGATTTTGAGCAAGGTTTTATTCATCACCTCAACTTTACCATTTCCTTGAGGATAGTAGGGAGTGGAACAATGGTGTTGGATGTGGAAGCATTCGGAAAGGGTGCAAACCTAATGATTTTTGAATGGTTTTCCATTATCTATGACAATGGTAGAGGGGATACCATAATGGCAAATGATATGGTAAATGATGAATTTGGTGATTTGGGATCCAGTGGTGAAGGTGAGTGGTATAGACTCAACCCACTTTATAAAGTACTCAGTGGTGGTGATAATGAATTTATGTCCATTGAAAGAGGAGGGATGAATCTTGCCAATAAGATGGAGGCCCCACTGTGAGAAGGGCCATGGTGTGGTAATGGGTTGCAATTCCTATGATAAAGTGTGAACGAGATCTCCATGTTGTTGACAAGGTTTGCATTTCTGAACATGCTCACAAGCACATCATGCTCCATAGTGGGCCAATAGTATCATGTTCTAAGGAGTTTCTTGGCTATGACTATACCATTGGTATGAGCACTACAAATACCATCATGTACTTCCCATAGCGCAACATTAGCCTCTTCTAAATTTAGATAACATAATAGGGAACTATCATAGCTTCATCGATAAAGCGTGTTGTCTAGGATAGTGAAGAGGGATGTGCGTTAGATGAATGATTTACATTGGTTACGGGAGAGGATAGGAGGTATTGTTTGGTCACAGATGTAGGCAATATGTCATGATACCAAGGATATTCAAGATCATCAATATCACTAAAGATAGTTAGACTCTTGGTTTTGCTCAACTAGTGTGTGTGTGTGTGCTTTGTACCTTTCTTTCTTTTATTTCCTCTAATAGATGTCACCCTCATATCTTCAAGCTTAGATTTATCTCCACTCAAGAGTACAAACATCAACAATCTTCTCTTTCTCTTTTTTTTTTGTATTTCTCTCTTTTTTTGTATTTTGCAATGTCTTTCTAATTTTTTTGTTCATTCTTTTGATATTTTTTCTTTCTTATTACTCTGGTATTCTTTCTCATGATCTCTCTTTTTATTTATCACACTCTTATTTTTTTGTTATTTCTTTTTTGATTGCTTCCTATAGAGGTATGATCTCCCTAGCATTTTTGGCCAGGAAGATTATAAGGGGTTGAGCGCCACCAAGGGTTTTCACTATTCAGTCGAACTTCCCTTCTACTAAGGAGGAATGGGGAAGGTCTACTTGCAAGCTTCCATTAGATATTGTAGGTTTGAGTATTGACTTCATTTGGACTTAACATCATGATTTGTTAAAACTAGGATCAATGTGAAGCTAAAAGCTAGGCTTTCATCATAACTTTTTGGGAAATGTAAAAGGGGAAGAGTGATAAGCAATAAACATGATTATAGGGGATTTCAAACTTGCTCAAAGGGTCAACCTATGCCTAAGCAACCTTAGACTCCTTACTAGGAAAATGATTGAATAAGAGCATGTCACTCACAAAATGCATGATGGGACAAAATGCAATATGTTTGATTTTTTCATAATTTTATAATTTTTATGGATTTTTGAGATTATTTGATTTTTTTTGGATTTTTCTATGTTTTTATGATTTTTTGGAGTTTTCAAATACTAAAATCTTCACTTTCCATAGTGCACAAGAGGTAAGCATCATTTTTCACATCTTCCCTAACTATGTGTGGACCTGTCCAATTTGGTCTAAACTTCACTTGAAAGTCTTTGCAAGGACACTCGAAGTCTTGGTGTAAAAATGTCTTTGAATTGAGTGAGGAGTTTCATGTACTCACATGTTTGATTGTTTGATTACTTCCCCCTCGATTTATTGTTTTTTTGTTCTTGTTGAGTTCCCATGTTTGTTTTGAACTTTTGAGGGATAATTGGAATTGGTGTTGACTATCATAGTTTATGTGTGGGTTCTAGTCCTCCTTTTTGCTTAGCGTTGGTCTTGACTGTATGGATGCTCATATCTAGCTTGATAGGAATGATTGCTAAGTTGAATGGAGCATACAACTTTGTTGAGTGGGGATCAAAGGGGAATTCTCTTGTTTCCTCCTTCCCTATATATTTTGAGGGCTTAGATACATTTGCAATTTGTTTTGTGGTCTCTCCTTTTTCAAAAGTGTTGATTTTGGATCACTGGTGGTTTCAATGATCTTTCCCTTCTTTTTGATTTGTTCAACTCTGTAAATATTGGAAGGATCAAGGTCTCCTTTGATGACGTGGGTATTTCCCATGTTTGAGAAGTGGATTTCTTGAAATAATGTGGAGGGAACAACCCTCATCTTATGGATCCAAGACCTTCCTAGGATCATGTTGTAAGTGGTTTCTTCATTGATGACATAAAAATTAGTTGGGAGGGTTTTGGGATCCAATGTGATTAGAAGATTGAACTTACGCATGGTTTGAATGTTTGGGTTATTGTGAATTCTAAGGATGGAAGTTTCTCACGTAATTTAAGTTTCATCATAACCCATTCCTTGAAGAAGATAAAAAGAGACTATGTTGATTGCAGATCCATCATCGATCATTACACGTTTAATGGAATAGTCCTAAACTTGGATTATCAGATGGAGGGGGAGATCACCCTATTTAGTTGTCATTGTCTCAAGGTAACTTCTCAAAACTAAATGTTGAAGAAGAACACTTTTCATTTGGAGTGTTTTGAACCAGATGGCCTAGATCTAAGGCATTGAGGAGAGCATTCTTGTGCATAGGAGAACTCTTGAGAAGTTCTAATATGTGAGAAAATTTTGAATCACTAGGAGTGTCATCTAGTCATTTTGGTCCTTGGGTAACACAAATCTCTCAAGATCTTTGTCTAATTTCACAATGCCTAAGGTATTTTTATCAAAGGCATTTTGATAGCTTTTGGGACTATTTCCTTCATCTTGTGGGAGTGTGTCCATGAATTCTTGTCATTGATCTTTTAGGAAGTTTGATATGAAGTGATGGCACTTTTGACATGACTTGATATTGTGTCCCCTTCTCTTGTGAAATGAGCAATATTTATCATGATCATAATTTTGAGGTTTATGATGATTGTTGTATGATTGCTTGTTGATTCTCAAGGGATAGTTGTTGGCATTTTGGTTCCCCAAATTTGTATATTTGTTCCTTAATGATGAAGTGTTTGTTGACTCATCTATGATTTGTTTGTTTGTCAAGGATTTGTTATTGCCATTGTGGTTTACCAACATTCCATTGGCATCATACTCCCTTCTTCTGCTATCACTTGTAGCTTGGTCAATTCTAAGGGCACTTTCAAGTGTTTCTTCATATGATTTATAAGGGAGTTTTTAGACTTGTTCTTGTATGTCATTGTTGAAGGCATGTAAGAAAAGATCACAAAGCTCATTATGATCCATGTTTGATGCACTAGTTGAAGAATATAGAACTTTCCTCCATCTTGTGATAAAATGTGTGACCGACTCATTTTCTTGCTTGATTGTTAAAAATTTTCATAATCCATTCTTGACCGGTTTATTTATGTCAAAGGCAACCACAAATTGATCAATGATTTTGGGTATGTGCAGGATCATGATGGGTCAAACTATACCTCTAAGTGGCAATGAAAATACAAAAAATCAGACTTTATCAAGTTGATGTGAAATTTTGAATGGATTATCTATACAATTTGAAAAAGATGTAAGAATGAAATTTGTAGAGAATTGAATCTAGTTTACAGGCTACTATTTTTTTTAAAACAAAAACTAAATTTACTTAGTGAAAATTGAATATTTCAATGAACAGCTATTAAATTTTTCAGAAAAAAATAAAAAGTGGGCGTGTGTCCAACCAACCTAACTATGAGTAAAAATATATATATATTTTTGAAACTTTCAAAATAAGTAGAGGACTCATGTCCGGATGTGATGCATATTTATTTGAAATTTTTTTCTAATAAAATAATTAGTTATGATTTTTTTACTGTGACTTTTTTTAAAAAATAAAAAGTAATTTTCCAACCAACCTAACTCGATAAAAAAAAATCAAAATTCAAATTTTTTTTTAAACCTATAGCCAGAAAAGCATAGAGTGTGACGTAGGTTTCGGATCTCAAAAAGGTGAAATGGTTTGAAAGTTATGGATGTTTTTCAATCAGTGTGTCCATCAGGATTTCGGAGACACGGTATATTGAAAATTATTAATAATTATTTAATAAAATGATAACCAAATAAATCTTATATTTTTAGAAAGCTAACAATTTTTTCTATAAACCGTTTTCGTTTTATCAATTTTGCTTAAAAAAAAAGTCGTCAGCACGAAGGGTGAAGTTCGAAGAAGAGACTGAAACATTAAAACACGTTACAATCCATAAAAAGTCAACAATCAAAATGGATATCCGTACCAAAGCAAGATGGATATCCGTTTTGCTTCGGTAAAGCAACTAGAAATGGATATCCGTTCTGGAAACGGATATCCGTTCTAGAAACGGATATCCGTTTTCAGAACGGATATCCGTTTTGTTGATTTAACAAAAAAAATTTGCCATTGGTTTTGGATGAAGAGAAGCAACATATTTTGTACCATTGGTATTGTTTCACCGAAGATACAATCCATGGGTATATCGTTTATGTATGCGTGGACATTTCGTGTATATCCTGCTATCGTTTATCGTGGTTGTAAATGGTGAATGTACATGTCAAAGGATACAAAGGTTGACCGGCCATATCAGGAAAATTGGGAAAAGATACGTTAGTTGACCGGTGATAACAAGTCATGTTATGTATAGGCTAAATCGAAGACATCGGACTGACAATAGTTATCAGAGAGACAAAGTTCCATTGAGCCAACAACATTGATCTCACAAATCAAGTCATATCGGGGTGACAATCATTAAGTGTCACCGATGGGTTATTTATCGGCACATCGGAAGAACAGTTGAGAACTACACCGATGAGAGGGAGTCACACCGATAGAAGGAACATCGGAAAGAGATGGACTCTCAGAGGCAAGAAGAAAAGTGTCACTGATAGAGGCGGTCTGGCTGATGGTGTAGTTCGGTGTTTATTCTTTCGGTGTGAGATACGATATCGAAAATCGAAGAGAATGTCTGACCGATGTAGAAGTCTTACCGATGACTAATGGACGGTAAACACATCGGGGAGAGTTATAACATCAGAATGCAAGTAAAAAGTCTCACCGAGGGTATTGGTCTTACCGATAGACAAGGGTGGTGAATCTCACATCGGAGTAAGTGTGTATATATCCTGCAATCATCTTATTCCATGAGACCACATTTCTTTGAGGCATTTTTTCAAACAGTTCATGTGTCTTGTCTATGCTTCCACACTTTCCGTACATGTCTACCAGAGCATTTCCAACTAGAATATCTACAAAAATCCCACTTCCATTATGCTTTGATGAATGTCCATACCCTATTCCAAAGCTCCCATTTTGGTAGAGGTAGAGAGGATGCTGACAAAGGTTGCAGAATCTAGCTTTACACTTGCCAATTGCATTTGCTTGAAAATTTCTAAAGCCTTTTCAAGAAACCCGTTTATGCATATCCTACAATAATAGTAGTCGAGGAGACCACATTTCTCCAACTAGACTTCTACCAATTCAGAAAATGTGTGCTTCTGGACCAGTGTTTGGTACAAGAAACATACCAATAGAGTGGTTGATGCGGAGGAAATTCCACAGTTCACCCTAAATGGCACTGTCGGCCTATATCGGCCAAACCCTTTTGACATTCCCCCGAAAAAACCCCTATCCGTTACCAATTTGATAGGGAGCGTGCTGCGGAAACATAAATGTCTTGCCGATAGTAAAGAAAGAGTGTATTTCGGTCTCGTTTGGACCTTGGGAAGGATATTTTAAAAGCTATTTGAGCAATTGGTGGGTTAATGGGTATTTTACACCTTGTTTGTAAGCTTTTGATGTGTTGCTCTGCATCACTTGTCTACAACATACAAAGTTTACCTTTCTCACCCATACCTTCAGTATATAAAGGACATTAATAGGGAATTTGTAATTTCCACTCAGTCAGTGCAATCTAGGAGAGGATAGATTGTCTAAAGTTGTGATCTATTTCCATTTACACTTGCCATAACTACAAATGCTTAGTGTTTATTCTCAACCCCGGTATATGAATAAAATGTGACCTATTGTTCTAATAGGCCTATAGGGACAAAGAGGTGATAAAGCCTTTAATTTTAAACATGACATGGTTTTGATAATTTCCCATATTGGTAAGGTCTTGGATGACAATCCTTTGATGCACCTAATTATAATAGGTGTTATGATAGTCCTTGGTATCTTTTCATTTCTTTCTTGAATGGCCTGCAAATAAGACATAAGACATATTAGATCCTTCATAAATAAGAATTCTCATACATTACATTTAAACTTAAACTCCCTAAACATCCATCAATCCATCCATTAATATCAAAATGCCATGAATATCCTATGATCAACCATTCTAATCCCTAGGATAGTCATATATTGCAATTTTGCTTCTCTATACTAAAATAGCCCAAGGAATATCTAACCTCGAATTTGTATTTTAACAATCTAATGTCTTTACGAATAACATTGAGTCTTCTTTTGGGACAACATTTTTGCCTTTAGAAGCTCCTCATTTGATGATAGCCTAAAATCAAATACTAGCTTATATCTAGAGCTTTATTAAGTTGATACCTAGGTGGATTAGTGTGTAAACATTGAAATTAGATGGTAATTCACAAGTTTATTGAATAATACAATGAATCCCTAGTATAGAATCCAAATGTACATAATAAACTGGATATCTATTTTGTAGTAGGCATATGGACGTTGCAAGTGTCCGTTGCAAAGAATTGGGTTTTCCAAAACGGATATCTATCTTTTTTTTGCTTTTCCAAAACGGATATCCGTTTTGGAAAAGCAAAAAAAAGATAGAAGGAATATTTCTGGGCCCAACTTCCGCAACCAGAGACCATCTGCTGTCGAAATACTCATGATTTCTGGCTATGACAGTGAAAGGACTATTTTTATGCACTTTTGGAGACACAATTTTCTTGTTACAATCATAAGGGTGATATTTTTGTTCCCCTAATGGGGAGCAATAGTTGTCGTAAAGCAAAAAGGAGGAGGAAAGTTACATTGGAGGAAATTGAAGCAATTAGGAAAAAAGATAGGGAAAGGAAGAGGATTGGAAGGGTGGGTTTGGCGGATGCTCATCAAGGTGAATCTTCTTCTTTACCATCTAATGACATGCAATTTGAAGATGTTAATTTTGATTATAATGAAATGTTAGATAAGAATGAAATTCACCATGATATTGCAAATGAAAATATTGAAAAATGTTATGAAACACCTATTCATAATAGCAATACCATGGACAAAGAAGAAGAAGAAAAATGAAGACGTGCACTTGAAGAAAGTGGATATGAACATCATGATATTGAAATTGCACTCCATAATCTATTTGTTGATAAAATTGATGAGGTTGAAAACATGGATGAAACAAGAACAATCAATGTATCTCCAAATTTCATAAGAAGAGAGGACATTTGTCAAGAAGAGAATAACCGTGATGAAATTGGAAAACACCCAAAAACCCCAAAATGGTTACTTGAAATTGATGAGAACATAATGGAAAAACTTGAAGGCAAGAGGTCATCACGAACGGTTCGGTTGTGGGCTACAAAACTCTTCAATGAATACTTTGAGAAGAAAACATTAACCGAACAATGCCAACTTTTTGTGCAATTATTAAAGATGTACAAAATGAGACCTTTACTAAAGAAATTAAAGATTCAGTTAAACAAAGTGTCCGATCGGAATAAAATTATTGTAAGAAGCCTTTTCAATGCACTCAATTCTATTGGAAAGACTAGCAAGGAGAAAGATAAAAGAGCTGCCCGTAGAGTAATAACAACCTCAATAGTAAGCAAACAATTAAGAAATGCTCGATTAATGAGGCAAACTTGTGTTGACTTAAGATTGAATCATAAAACATTATCAAAAGCACTAGCATTAAGATCAAGGCTAGATAGTCCTGTTGCCAATGATACTTGGGCTTTCAGTGGTAGGCTTCCACGAGTTGACAAGAAGCTAATTGATAGCACAAAGGAAGAAATTGAACGATTTTGGCACACTAACTCTAGGGTATCACCGAATGCAAAAGATGTTGTAAAGTTAAGAATTGGTGATAAAGACCGCACACCACATCCTAAACATTACTTGGAATGTAGCCAAACAATATTGTGAAACTCACCCAGGTATGACAATCTCACAAAGAGCATTTGAATCTCTTAAGCCATTTTATTGTGTTCCTCTTAAAGTTCGTAATACATGTTGTTGCAAATACCATGTAGAATTTTCTATGTACCATGAATTATTATGCAATATTCATTCTACTTTGCACACTAACGAAATGTTACAGGAGTGTGGTGCAATTCAACTACCAAAGTCATCTAGGGACTTATTGGATTTATTTCTATGTATTAGAGATGATGGTTGCATGTTCTACAAGAATGATTGTTTAAATGAAAAGTGTTTACAATGTGGTGGGTTATCAAAGTTTGTATCATGTTTTCATGAGGGCAACGAGCATGATTTTGGAAAGAGAATGGTTGAGAAAAAGAGATACGAGACAGTGAAATACAATTTGAAAAGTGGAGGTGAAGGTTCTAGATGTGAGTTGATTGTAAGAGAGGTAAGTATTGCTGATTTTATTGATGATTTTAAGAAAAATCTTTTCTACAAGTATGTCAGACATAGCCACAGGTCTCGATGGTTAGATCAACAGTTTAGGATGTGTAAAGACTCTTTCCCGATTGGAACTATTGTCTCTGTAGTTGATTTTGCAGAAAACTATACATTGCAACCCCAAAATGAAGTTCAATCCCAGTACTACAATTCTATTCAGATTGCTATTTTTGTTCACATCACATACAGACATGCCCCCGAGAGTACAGAAGAGAACAAGAAGATTGTCAGAGAATACCATTTTTACATGAGTGATGATCGATCTCATTCAGCAGAATTTGTGCAATATTGTTTTCAACAATTTTATGGGTTCTTGCAAGAAAAAGATATTAGAATAGATCAACATCTCATTTGGTCAGATAATTACACTGGTCAATTCAAGAATGCTCGTAATTTCTATTGGTTGAGCAAAATGCATGTAGAGAAGGGTATACCTCATATTTGGAATTTTTTTTAAGCCGGGCACGAAAAAGGTGAACATGATGGAGTAGGTGCATGTGTGAAGAGAGCTCTTTTTAAAGAACAACTAAAGATTAGAGGTGGTGCTACATTCAGTGATGCAGATTCCATTGTTAAGTGGTGTAACTATGCATTGTCACGAGGAGTGGCTCTTGATTCTGAAGTGCGCAGGTTCTTTTGGTTGGTTGATGATGGGATAGCGATAGAGAAATTGGAATGTCAGAGAATCAGTGAATCATCAAAGATGCATTCATTTCAAAGCTCAAATGCAAGTACATGGACTATTTGAACACGAGAATTAGCTTGTTTTTGTCAGAGTTGTATTAAATGTAATTGGAACAATTGTGAGTCAAGTGAGTGGGTAGATGCATGGATTCCACAATATTTAGTCCCTTTATATGAAGGTCAATCATCTTCCGTCAATGACATGGAGAGCTCATTTGACTATGAACATCTTTCAGACCTTGTACAGCCAGGTCATGTTTATGCAGTTGTTGCACCGCATGGAAATGAAGAGAGGTCAGACTATTGGTTGGCACGATGTGTACAGGGAAAACAAAAGCTAACACAACCTATGACACATGATGATGGGTTCACATATCCTACAGGATCAGTTGTTATTGCTGGGACTTGGTTACGAACATATATGGTTAAAAAGAATGGCATCCCGGCCTTTGAAGACTTTGAAAAGCATAAAACCATATTGATGTATTCTCACCTAATTGTAGCAACAAATGTCAAGTTACTAAAGCATCGTGGAAGACCAAAATCAAAAGAACTATGGACAATTAGTAATGCTGATCATGAAGCAATATTGGATACTTTGAAGGTAAGAGATGACCCCTCAGGTATGCTTGACTAGCATTTAAACTTCCAGATGGACAGGTATGACATTTTTTATCTTAACTTGTTCTTGTTTTTTCTATTTTTTAGAATTGTTTTATTAAAAATCTTGTTACTTTAATAACTATAATGCATGCTTTTGACTATACAGGACAACGAATAAAGTTATTTTAGATGGCATCGTAGATTATTTTGCATGGCATCGTAAATTATTTTGTATGGCATCGTAGGTTATTTTGACTATACTCGAGGTATGATTTTTAGTTCTCATTTGTATTTCTTAATACTGCACATTTGTACCTTTTTCTACATAAGGCATTCCATGAGGTGACATGTATTTGATGTCTTTTGCCAAATAGTTCATGTGCCTTGTCTATGCTTTCACATATTACATACATGTGTCACATGGCAATTGCAACTACAACATCTGACAAAATTCTCATTTCTTTGAGGTATTCCACCAAACAGTTCATGTGCCTTGCCTATGCTTCCTTACTTTGCATTCTTATAAAAGTCCTATAACAGTCATAATTAATCTAGCCTTGATCTTGCCATCATTGTATTCCATGAGATGACAGTCCTATAACAGTCCTATACATGTCTACTAGGATAGTTTTAACTACAATAGTCCTACAACAGTCCTAAAATAGTACTAGAATAGTCCTATAATAAGCGCAGCATTTAATGTACATATTTATGATATTCATGTTTACTTTTAAATCTGCTTGTTCATGCTTCTCACAGGACATCACCTCCCCTACCCATCCAGCTCTATAGAAGAAGAGAGACAACAAATGATCAAAAGGGATCACCAATTGGTGGTAAGTGATTGATTACTTATGTCATGTTATATATTTTGAATATTAAATTCTATATTAATGTGCACGTTGTTTGATTGTATTAATAGGTGGAAATTCAAAAATCTCTATCGAGGAGGTCTAGTCGATGAGTGATGGAAGATGAGTCATTGACTGGTTCACCATCTTCATGGCCTAGCAAGAGCCATAGATTATTTGATAGCAATCCATAGGAGATTTGATTTTGGGACATTTTGTTACATATGTGTATTTGGCTTTGTAAACATACTTTTGTATGTTATCGATGTATATCATTGTATATACCCATATGGTTTTATTTGTACATGCCTATATGGCTTGATAAATACACTATACATTATTTTCATGACATTATGTGTATATATGTATATATAAGATCCTAATTTGGCACAAGTAGGGAGAATGCTTGCATAGGTTATGGAATTTGGTTCTAAACATTCCAATTGTATTTGCTTCAAAGTTTCTAAAGCCTTTTCAAAAAATCCATTTTGTGCATATCTTGCAATCATTGCATTCCATGAGATAGCATCTCTTTGAGGTGTCATGCCAAACTATTCACATGCCTTGTCTATGCTTCCACACTTTGGATTTACACCCGCCAATTGCATTTTCTTAACATTTCCTTTCAATCTTTATAAAAAATTCCGTTTTGTGCAAATATTGCAATAATTGCATTCCTTCATTTACAACACATGATTAAATAAGAAGATGCATATTTACAACACTTAAGACCTTCATGAAATGATACATTGGTTTCTTGATATTCAATCATGCATTGGAGATCTTCAAAGTGTTAAATATGTTTGAAGTGATGAAGAAACTTGTTATTTTGATGTATTTCAACTCCAAACTTCCGCCTAGAAATGAAGGCGCTAATCCTTTATCAAACTAATCTAAAAGTGCGCCTTGGTACTTAGGGCACTAGATTATGATTGATCAACCTAAAATGTGCGCCTAAGGCTAGATAGTGAATAGGAAGGATAAAATGCATCATCAAAGGAGTTTATAGTTATTGAAGGCATCAAATGATGACTTGGGCGCACATCTACCTCTCTACACCATATGTGACTAGTGCCAATTATTGAATAAACAACCTAGAATGAGTGCCTTACTATTTGAGGTGCTAGTTCATGTTTCTAGAACACCAAAAGTGCGCCTTGATGTTGAGGCGCTAGCTCTTGCTCAAGCAACCTTGAAAGTGCGCTTTCACAAGGAGGTTAAAATGTATTATCAAAGGATTAAGTTGAATCAAGGAATCATCATTGAAGACAAGTAAAACATGACTGTGAATGAGGCACACTTTTCATCATCTTAACCTCACAATTGCACCTTCCATTGGAAGCTCATATTGTGCCTAAAGGAATAGTACTGAGATATCATCCATGTCAATGATTGAGAATGTGTCAACTGGAACAATATTTTTTGTTCTACTCATCGTGGGGTCGAACGGATTGCGCCAACGCGTCGGGGTGGGCGGGTAAATGCTAGTGGAGGTCTCATTTCGTGCACCAAGTGTCCCAGTCATTCCGGGCAAGAGGCTACCGGCAAAGTCCTTTAAGATCCCTGAGACCAAAAAACTGCCAAACTTTGACCGGGCAGTTCTCAGAATTCGTGACAGTTGGGAATGCTCTGTTTGGACCTACAGGTGCACGTGGCATCCTATCACAATAATCTCTCTCATTTTTGGTCAACTCCATTCCGTTTGACCGTGTTGAAATCAAACGCATTGGTGTAAAATGCTTCAATTTGATGCAGTGGAAAGGTGCTAGGTGTGACATTTTTCATTCCATAGCTCGTGCGATCGAACGGACTGCGCCAACGCATCAGGGTGGGCGGGTAAATGCTAGTGGAGGTCTCGTTTCATGCGCCAAGCGTCCCAGTCATTCCGGGCAAGAGGCTACCGGCAAAGTCCTTTAAGATCCCTGAGACCAAAAAACTGCCAAACTTTGACGGGGCAGTTCTCAGAATTCGTGAAAGTTGGGAATGTTCTGTTTGGACCTACAGGTGCACGTGGCATCCTTCCACAATAACCTCTCTCGTTTTTGGTCAACTCCATTCCGTTTAACCGTGTTGAAATCAAACGCATTGGCGCAAAATGCTTCAATTTGATGCAGTGGAAAGGTGCTAGGTGCGACATTTTTCAATCCATAGCTCGTGGGGTCGAACGGACTGCGCCAACGCGTCGGGGTGGGGGGTAAATGCTAGGGGAGGTCTCGTTTTGTGCGCCAAGCGTCCCAGTCATTCCGAGCAAGAGGCTACCGGCAAAGTCCCTTAAGATCCCAGAGACCAAAAAATTGCCAAACTTTGACGGGGCAGTTCTCAAAATTCGTGAAAGTTGGGAATGTTCTATTTGGACCTACAGGTGTATGTGACATCCTTCCACAATAACCTCTCTCATTTTTGGTCAACTCCATTCCGTTTGACCGTGTTGAAATCAAACGCATTGGCGCAAAATGCTTCAATTTGATGCAGTGGAAAGGTGCTAGGTGCGACATTTTTCATTCCATAGCTCGTGCGGTCAAACGGACTGCGCCAACGCGTCGGGGTGGGCGGGTAAATGCTAGTGGAGGTCTCGTTTCGTGTGCCAAGCGTCCCAGTCATTCTGGGCAAGAGGCTACCGACAAAGTCCCTTAAGATCCCTGAGACCAAAAAACTGCCAAACTTTGACGGGGGCAGTTCTTAGAATTCGTGAAAGTTGGGAATGTTCTGTTTGGACCTATAGGTGCACGTGACATCCTTCCACAATAACCTCTCTCATTTTTGGTCAACTCCATTTCGTTTGACTGTGTTGAAATCAAACGCATTGGCGCAAAATGCTTCAATTTGATGCAGTGGAAAGGTGCTAGGTGCGACATTTTTCATTCCATAGCTCGTGGGTCGAACGGACTGCGCCAACGCGTCGGGGTGGGGGGGTAAATGCTAGGGGAGGTCTCATTTCGTGCGCCAAGCGTCCCAGTCATTCCGGGCAAGAGGCTACCGACAAAGTCCCTTAAGATCCCTGAGACCAAAAAATTGCCAAACTTTGACAGGGCAGTTCTCAGAATTCGTGAAAGTTGGGAATGTTTTGTTTGGACCTACAGGTGCACGTGACATCCTTCCACAATAACCTCTCTCGTTTTTGGTCAACTCCATTCCATTTGACCGTGTTGAAATCAAACGCATTGGTGCAAAATGCTTCAATTTGATGCAGTGGAAAGGTGCTAGGTGCGACATTTTTCATTCCATAACTCGTGCGGTCGAACGGACTGCGCCAACACATCGGGGTGGGCGGGTAAATGCTAGTGGAGGTCTCTTTTCGTGTGCCAAGCGTCCCAGTCATTCCAGGCAAGAGGCTACCGGCAAAGTCCCTTAAGATCCCTGAGACCAAAAAACTGCCAAACTTTGACGGGGCAATTCTCAGAATTCGTGAAAGTTGGGAATGTTTTGTTTGGACCTACAGGTGCACGTGACATCCTTCCACAATAACCTCTCTCATTTTTGGTCAACTCCATTCCGTTTGACCGTGTTGAAATCAAATGCATTGGCGCAAAATGCTTCAATTTGATGTAGTGGAAAGGTGCTAGGTGCGACATTTTTCATTCCATAGCTCGTGGGTCGAACGGACTACGCCAACACGTCGGGGTGGGGGGGGTAAATGCTAGGGGAGGTCTCGTTTCGTGCACCAAGCGTCCCAGTCGTTCTGAGTTGTAACCTATCGACAAAGTCAAAAGTTGCTAGGATTGAAATTTTGCATTCCACAGGTCCTGGGGCCGAACGGTTTGCTCCAACACGTCGGGGTGGGCAAGTAAATGCTAGGGGAGGTCTTGTTTTGTGTGCAAAGCATCCCAGTCGTTCCGAGCTGTAAGCTACCGGCAAAGTCAAAAGTTGCTAGGATTGAAATTTTGCATTCCACAGGTCCTGGAGCCGAACGGTTTGAGCCAATGCATCGGGGTGGGCGGGTAAATGCTAGTGGAGGTCTTGTTTCGTGCGCCAAGCATCCCAGTCGTTCCGAGCTGTAAGCTACCGGTAAAGTCAAAAGTTGCTAGGATTGAAATTTTGCATTCCACAGGTCCTGGGGCCGAACGGTTTGCGCCAACACGTCGGGGTGGGCGAGTAAATGCTAGGGGAGGTCTCATTTTGTGTGCAAAGCATCCCAGTCCTTCCGAGCTGTAAGCTACCAGCAAAGTCACTTTTTGGTCTCAGGGATCTTAAGGGACTTTGCCGGTAGCCTCTTGCCCCGAATGACTGGGATGCTTGGCGCACGAAATGAGACCTCCCCTAGCATCTACCCCCCCACCCCGACGCGTTGGCGCAGTCCATTCGACCCCACGAGCTATGGAATGAAAAATGTCGCACCTAGCACCTTTCCACTGCATCAAATTGAAGCATTTTGCGCCAATGCGTTTGATTTCAACACGGTCAAACGGAATGGAGTTGACCAAAAACGAGAGAGGTTATTGTGGAAGGATGTCACGTGCACCTATAGGTCCAAACAGAACATTCCCAACTTTCACAAATTCTAAGAACTGCCCCGTCAAAGTTTGGCAGTTTTTTGGTCTCAGGGATCTTAAGGGACTTTGCCAGTAGCCTCTTGCTCAGAATGACTGGGATGCTTGGCGCATGAAACGAGACCTCCACTAGCATTTACCCGCCCACCCCGACGCGTTGGCACAGTCCGTTCGACCGCACGAGCTATGGAATGAAAAATGTCGCACCTAGCACCTTTCCACTGCATCAAATTGAAGCATTTTGCGCCAATGCGTTTGATTTCAACACGGTCAAATGGAATGGAGCTGACCAAAAATGAGAGAGGTTATTGTGGAAGGATGTCATGTGCACCTGTAGGTCCAAACAGAACATTCCCAACTTTCACGAATTCTGAGAACTGCCCCATCAAAGTTTGGCAGTTTTTTGGTCTCAGGGATCTTAAGGGACTTTGCCGGTAGCCTCTTGCCCGGAATGATTGGGACGCTTGGCGCATGAAACAAGACCTTCCCTAGCATTTACCCCCCCACCCCGACGCATTGGCGCAGTCAGTTCGACCCCACGAGCTATGGAATGAAAAATGTCACACCTAGCACCTTTCCACTGCATCAAATTGAAGCATTTTGCGCCAATGTGTTTGATTTCAACACGGTTAAACGGAATGGAGTTGACCAAAAATGAGAGAGGTTATTGTGGAAGGATGCCACGTGCACCTGTAGGTCCAAACAGAGCATAAATTACTGTCACAAATTCTGAGAATTGCCCGGTCAAAGTTTGGCAGTTTTTTGGTCTCAGGGATCTGCAAAATATTTTTCATTGCGGGCTCCATGCTCCAATTTTTAAAAAATTTTCCCGCTCGAGCCTTTTCTTTAAAAGGTGATAAAGTTTTTTTAAAAACAAAAACCACCGAACTTGACCGTTTGCCTTGATTTAGACTTTGCCACCTGATGAAGAAAGATGGGGCCAGTGGTCACAATGTATAATAACCCTTTGGCCGGTCAACATAAGTGAAATGACCTTAAATCTTAGAAATTGAACAACCTTTCTTTAACCAAAACTTGAAGAGTGAGTAACCAGTGACAATCAAGGTAGGAGAACAGAGATCTGACAATAGCTCAAAACATCCTCAACTGTGAAACAATATAGTGTGTGGCATGTATAGTCTTATGCACCTTTAAAGGAGAAAATTGTATGCATAAGGATATGTTTACTAAGCAAGTTCTATGAAGATGGATAAGGGAATGATAGAAGAGGGAATGTTAGAATACTCTTAGGAAAATATAATTAGTAATTTGTGTAGGACAGTGGTAATCCAAACAAGATGTGGAAAATTGCATTGCCAATATATGTAATCTTTAATTTAGATGTGGGGCCCAAGTTCTCCTCAAAAACATCTTCCTTGGCCATGGTATTTCCTTCCTCAAAGAAACCAAGCATGGGTAGTATATTTTGATCCAAATTCTCATCCTCTAATGGCTATGCCAATCTCAAAAGGGCTAGTGTAGTAATCACTCAAGAAGGCATCAAAAGATATCTAATATGGTAGGAGAGATGAAAAGGAGCAAATCCTTGTAGGAAGATTTCATGAGGTTCTTATAGTAACAACATTATTCAAAGGAGTGAACCTTGATGATAATGTGATAACATTCATTATCAATCTATAGGGAGAAAATGTACTTAGAGAAGGCATATGCCTTGCTCATATAGGGGTGGAAATCTTAAGAACATGAAAGAGGACTGAGTTCTCCAATTTAAGGGGGACAATGTTAAACATATACCCTAAAAAGAGACTCTGGAGGAGCACGAGAAAGAGAGTGCATGATTCTCCTTGAGGTAAATAGGTGTCACAAAAGAATTAAAATACTTCCTTTAGTATGTTGGATTGAATTGGTCATTGTTTACTAGGTAGGATATACAATGAGTATCAGGGGTTGACTTTGCCAAGGAATCCACTCATGAGTGGGTTTTATCATGAATCCTTTCCTAAGGATTAACATCAACCTCCTTAACATGAAGTTTTCCCTCATGGAGAAATTGAACCACCTTGAGTGGTAGCAGGAAAACCTGCATAGCAATAGTCCAAAGACATTCCAAAATCATATTATGTGATAAGTCAAGACTTAGAATGCAAAACTCAACATGAATTGTTTTAGGACTAGGCTTGACCCAAAGATTTATGTTTCCCACAAGAAAAACTATGATTTTGAAACCAACACAATTATGGTGTGTCTTAAAACTTTCTATGACTTATCTAAAGCTAGTCAAACACCTACATGGACATGATATTTAGTGTTGAGCCATCTTTGATGGATTAAATCTTAAGGGAGGCTCTTGATGTTGGGTTCAAAAAGTAAACAAAAGATGACACACCTTCCATACACGATCCTCCTAGGTGAAACCAAGCTCAAAAAAGTGACTAATTATTGATAGAGACATAGTTGAACCAAGTTCCAAAAGGGGATACTCCAAAGAGATCAGAGCTCCTCAATCATAAGTAAGGTTGAAGCTACACATTGGAGGGGATATTCCATTAAAAGTCCATGTAAAATTTATCATGACCTTATTTGATTAGGGCATATATAAGGAATTTTTTCATATTGATTCTATTGATCTAAAACCATTCTCTTGATCTAAAACCATTCTCAATGCTAAACATATCATCAATGGACTAAAGAACTATCATCATAATGCATGGCATCATGGGAAGTATCATGACTTGCACATAAGGAATTTAAATTATATTGTATATCAAGGTGTATATACATTAAAATCTAGTCCATAATGGTAGACATATACAAAAATTTGGCAAATATGCCAACTCAAAATATTTTTTACAAAATGTGGCATATGCCATGTCTCAAAATCTATATACAATCTACATGCCAAATAGCTACATCAAATACTACAAGTCCACTTGACCCTCAATCTGTGATGGATCCACAATCTGTGATGTATCCACAATCTGTGATGGATCCTGAAAAAGTGTCCTCTTTGTACCAAAATGTCTAGTAATTGATGGAGGTGAAGTTTCTTGCATTAACAAGTCAAAACACAAGTTAAAGTTAGTAAATAGATTCTTATCTACTACAATTAAGAACTTTCATTTATTTAGAAAAACTATCAATTATTTAGAAAAATTCAATTCAATTACCTCAACTCTATGTTGTTGTTCGGACAATCATTCTGCAAATGATTTTCTCTTAAGACGATCAGGTGTCCTAGTGAAGCATGATGGCAAAGGTGGCACATCACTCACATTCTCAATAGACTACATCAAAGCAAAGTAACATTGAAATAAATTAATATATAATTATTAAACAAAATAGGAAATGCATACATTTAAAATAGGAAATGCACTACACAAAAACTTATCTACTAGAAAACAAGCACATACCACCATCGAGGCCTCCTGCATCAATTAAAAAGGACAAGAATGTAAGACTCTAAATGACTATAATCAAATATTTAAGTTTTCTAAATTATCAATTAAAGTACAATTCAATCAAATTACCTCCACCCTTTGTTGGCGTTGAGAAAGCTGTTCTGCAAATGATAGTCCCTTGGGTCGATCAGGGGTTCGAGAAAAGACTATTGGCAAAGATGCCACATCATTCACATTTTTGATTGGCTCTAAAATAAAATTAACATCAAGATATAAATTAATATATAATTACTCATAAAGAAATAAATGCATAAAAAAAAAGTTAATGTGTACAACAATTTATACCGGCAAGTCCAAGCCAAATTGGATGGCAGACAAAGTTGCATGATGAACTTTTGTCAACTCCTCCTCTGTCATCAACTGTTATCCCACTTAGATACATTAGTACTAATAAAGTTGTTTATATATTCAAATGGAATAGACCATAAAATTTAACTTTAAATTTTACCTGCACAAAAGATTGCTCATGCATTTCTCCTTCTCTAATGTGTACTGATCCAGTAGCTTCTACTCTTGTCCCTGACCCCTCAGCTTGAGTTCTGGACCCCATTGCCTCATCTCGTGAATGGAGATCATACTCTGATGTGTTCAACGGTGGCTCACTACTCTCCATAATAGGACCCAAGCATAAATGATTGCAAGAAATGCAATGATGGGGCACACATATATGTCTGGACGATGACGGTCTAGTGGTACCAGGTGATCCAATATCATCACCTTCATCATGTGCTTGTGCAAACTGAGATGTCTGTATGATCAAATGCTTGGTCAAAGAGTGTATGGCACTAAGGTCCTGTTGTGTTGCACTTGCAACAACATCTGGGTGCTGCATTGGGGGTGGAGAAGGGATAGCAGGAGGGGGAATATAGGGACCTTGTACTTGTCTAATTGCCCCAGGTCTATCTTGAGGCATTCCTCTGCCCACTCCTTAAAACTCTCTAAAATCAAAATAATTAACATGTTGACCCATGACGAACTCTGCATAGAGTTTACGGAGGAAATACAAAGGCACATCTAAATTGTTGTTGGGTGGTTTATCAAAAACCATCCACCAACGATCCCAAAAGTTTTGACTAATGCCCTCATGAATACACCATTTGATTGAAAATTTGGGTTTACGGACATCAACATGCAATCCGGTTTTAGGATTGACAAAGTGTTGGGCCAACATAGTTTTTGTAATCTCTAAATCTTTGACTTCCTCATATGACAAACCGTCAGCATATTCAGCCTTCTTGGCTTCTCGCCATTGCTAAAATGATTCGTGTTGGGTGGACAAGGTTTGAATATGATTAATGATTCCCTCTAAATTCGATGTCATTATAGACAGTCGAGGGTGGCGGCGATACATTTCTATGATCCTGCTTATATGATCAATATTTCTTTGAATATTCTCTTCTACTGTTGGAGGGGGAGGGTTTGGTGGTGGAGGGTTTGGATTTTCATTTTGTGCATCCATTTTACCTAATTAAATTATAAAACATACCCACTTAGCATAAAAACCAAAAAAATTGCTTGAAAATACAAAACAAACCAAAAAGATGCATGAAATCTTACCTCTTTGGATCGGATATCCGTTCCTCAGCGCTGATATCCATTTTTTAGAAGATGAGACTTCGTTTTTGCAAGCCGCGGGTTTGCAAAAATGCAGTCTTTTTTGCTTTTTATGATCTCCAAAATGGATATCCATTTTGGAAAAGGATATCCGTTTTGAAAACGGATATCCATTTCCAAAACAGATATCCATTTTCCTTTTCCTTATTGTCTTTCATTTTTTTTATTTTATTATTTTACCATTGCATACATTTTAAGTATTTAGGCATTTTAGCTATAAAATACTATCAAAATTTATATAGGATTATGATGATATATATATTTTATTTTTATATGATTTACTTATACTAAGGTATCTCATAGTATTTTAAAGGCACTTTTGAATAGATACAGGAGAGAGGTAGATGCAGGTTAGGGGTTAGGGATTAGGGCCATTATTTAGGGTTTACGGATTTAGAGAGAGAGAGAGACTACTTTTGACATGCAACCGTAAACCCTAAATAATACCCGTAAACCCTAAACCCAAGTAACCCTAAATAATTCTTCCAAATACTAAACCCTAACCCCTAAACCATAAACCCTAAATAATTCCCCTAAGCCCTAAACCCTAAACCTGAGAAAGGGAGTCCTAGTTTTCTTGTTTCCATTTGCTTCGTCGATAAGGGAGAGGGAAAGATAGAGGGGAGAGATAGGATATATAGGAATGATAGGGATGCATGATTAAACCTAACCCCTAACCCCTAACCCCTATTTCCTAACTCCTAAACCCTAAACTTGAGAAACCATAAACCCCTAAATCCTAAACACTAAACCCAAGAAACCCTAAACCTCTATCGAGCTCTATCTCCCCATCACTATCATTCCTCTACCTCTTAATCTCTCTCCCTATGCTTTAGCCATGTCCCTCACTCTATATCTCCCTATTGGTCCTCTCTCTCTAAACACTAAACCCTAAACCTCTAAACCTTAACCCCTAAACCCTAAACATGAGCAACCCTAAACTCTATCTCCTATCTCTCCCTTATCTACCTATCTCTATCGTCCTTCTACCTCTCAATCCTTCTCCCTATTTCTCTAGACATATCGCTCACTCTCTATCTCCCTATCTCTCCCCTTTGTCACCTCTATCTTTCCCTATCTGTCTCCTCTCTCTTTCTATCTAAACCCTAAATCCAAAACCCTAAACCTCTAAACCTAACCCCTAACCCCTAAACAATAAATCCTAAACCCTAAATTATAATGCCCCTAAACCCTAACCCCTAACCCCTAAACCTGAGAAACCCTAAACCCCAAACCCCTAAACCCTAGACCCAAGTAACCATAAACCACTATCTCCCTATCTCTCCCCTATCTCCCTATCACCTTTGTCCCTCTACCTCTCAATCTCTCTCGCTCACTCTCTATCTCCTTATCTCTCCCTTTTGTCACCTCTATCTCTCCCTATCTGTCTCCTCTCTCTTTCTATCTAGCTATCTCTGAAACTGAGAAACCCTAAACCCAGGTACACCCTAAATCCATTCAACTCTAAACCTATATCTCCCTATCTCTCCCCTATCTCCCTATCTCTATCATCCCTCTACCTCTCTTGATCTCTCTCCCTATGTCCCTGGCCATGTGCCTCACTCTCTATCTCCTTATCTCTCTCCTCCATCTCCTCTCTCTATCTCCCTATAATTCCTCTCTCTATAAACCCTAAACCTCTAAACCTAACCCCTAACCCCTAAACAATTTAAATCCTAAACCCTAAATAATGCCCCTAAACCCTAACCCCTGACCCCTAAACCTGAAAATCCCTAAACCCCTAAACCTTAAACCCCAAACCCCTAAACCCTAAACCCAAGTAACCCTAAACCACTATCTGCCTATCTCTCCCCTATCTCCCTACCACCTATGTCCCTCTACCTCTCAATCTCTCTCCCTATGTCTCTAGCCATGTCCCTCACTCTCTATCTCCCTATCCCTCCCCTCAGACTCCTCTATATCTCCCTATCATTCCTCTCTCTCTATAAACCCTAAATCCAAAACCCTAAACCTCTAAACCTAACCCCTAACCCCTAAACAATAAATCCTAAACCCTAAATTATAATGCCCCTAAACCCTAACCCCTAACCCCTAAACCTGAGAAACCCTAAACCCCAAACCCCTAAACCCTAAACCCAAGTAACCATAAACCACTATCTCCCTATCTCTCCCCTATCTCCCTATCGCCTTTGTCCCTCTACCTCTCAATCTCTCTCGCTCACTCTCTATCTCCTTATCTCTCCCTATCTATCTCCTCTCTCTTTCTATCTAGCTATCTCCAAAACTGAGCAACCCTAAACCTAGGTACACCCTAAATCCAATCAACTCTAAACCTATATCTCCCTATCTCTCCCCTATCTCTATCATCCCTCTACCTCTCTTGATCTCTCTCCCTATGTCCCTGGCCATGTGCCTCACTCTCTATCTCCTTATCTCTCTCCTTGGTCTCCTCTCTCTATCTCCCTATCATTCCTCTCACTCTATAAACCCTAAATCCAAAACACTAAACCTCTAAACCTAACCCCTAAACAATTTAAATCCTAAATCCTAAATAATGCCCCTAAACCCTAACCCCTAACCCCTAAACTTGAGAAACCCTAATCCCCTAAATCGTAAACCCCAAACCCCTAAACCCTAAACCCAAGTAACCATAAACCACTATCTCCCTATCTCTCCCCTATCTCCCTATCACCTTTGTCCCTCTGCCTCTCAATCTCTCTCTCTCTATGTCTCTTGCCATGTCCCTCACTCTTTATCTCCCTATCTCTCCCCTCGGACTCCTCTATATCTCCCTATTGGTCTGATGCAGAGCACACAGTGGAAGCTCTCAAAACACGGTGAAATACCCATCAAAACCCATAGTTCAAATAGATTAAAGCTTAATCAGCTTTAAGAAACCTTCTCAAAGTCCCAAATAACATCAAATCATATACATTCTTCCTATTGGCAAGATAAACACTATCGACCAACTCAAAAATTCTTATATCGATGCTCCGATCACTCCACTTTTGACGAGCCTTTGAACCTTTCATTGTGACATATATCCATCGGCCCAACTTTAAACTAGTTTTCCGATCTCCCATACCACCCATTTCTCACTCCACAACCTGTATTAACACATGATTAAACCTAACCCCTAACCCCTAACCCTTATTTCCTAACCCCTAAACCCTAAACTTGAGAAACCATAAACCCCTAAATCCTAAACACTAAACCCAAGAAACCCTAAACCTCTATCTCTCTATCTCCCTATCTCACTATCTCCCCATCACTATCATTCCTCTACCAGGTCTCAATCTCTCTCCCTATTCTTTGGCCATGTCCCTCACTCTATATCTCCCTAATTGTCTTCTCTCTCTAAACACTAAACCCTAAACCTCTAAACCTTAACCCCTAAACCATAAACCCTAAACCCTAAATAATGCCCCTAAACCTTAACCTCGAACCCCTAAACCCTAAACCCTAAACGCGAGCAACCCTAAACCCTATCTCCTATCTCTTCCTTATCTCCCTATCTCTATCATCGAGCTCTACCTCTCAATCCTTCTCCCTATTTCTCTAGACATCTCGCTCACTCTCTATCTCCTTATCTCTCCCCTTTGTCACCTCCATCTCTCCCTATCTGTCTCCTCTCTCTTTCTATCTAGCTATCTACAAAACTAAGAAACCCTAAACCTAGGTACACCCTAAATCCAATCAACTCTAAAACTATATCTCCCTATCTCTCCCCTATCTCCCTATCTCTATCATCCCTCTACCTCTCTTGATCTCTCTCCCTATGTCCCTGGCCATGTGCCTCACTCTCTATCTCCTTATCTCTCTCCTCGATCTCCTCTCTCTATCTCCCTATCATTCCTCTCTCTCTATAAACCCTAAATCCAAAGCCCTAAACCTCTAAACGTAACCCCTAACCCCTAAACAATTTAAATCCTAAACCCTAAATAATGCCCCTAAACCCTAACCCCTAACCCCTAAACCTGAGAAACCCTAAACCCCGAAACCCTAAACCCAAGTAACCCTGAACCACTATCTCCCTATCTCTCGCCTATTTCCCTACCACCTTTGTCCCTCTACCTCTCAATCTCTCTCCCTATGTCTCTGGCCATGTCCCTCACTCTTTTTCTCCCTATCTCTCCCCTCAGACTCCTCTATATCTCCCTATCATTCCTCTCTCTCTATAAACCCTAAATCCAAAACCCCAAACCTCTAAACCTAACCCCTAACCCCTAAACAATAAATCCTAAACCCTAAATTATAATGTCCCTAAACCCTAACCCCTAAACCTGAGAAACCCTAAACCCCAAACCCCTAAACCTAAGAAACCCTAAACCCCAAACCCCTAAACCTTAAACCCAAGTAACCATAAACCACTATCTCCCTATCTCTCCCCTATCTCCCTATCACCTTTGTCCCTCTACCTCTCAATCTCTCTCACTGTCTCTTGCCATGTCCCTCACTCTTTATCTCCCTATCTCTCCCCTCGGACTCCTCTATATCTCCCTATTAGTCCTTTATCTCTCTCTAAACCCTAAACCCTAGACCTCTAAACCTTAACCCCTAACCCCAAGACCCTAAACCATAAACCCTAAATAATGCCCCTAAACCCAAGCAACCCTAAACCTCTATCTCCCTATCTCTAATATCCCTCTACCTCTCAATCTCTCTCTCTATGTCTTTGGACATGCCTCTCACTCTCTATCTCCCTATCTCTCCCCTCTGTCTCCTCTATCTCTCCCAAACTCTTTTAGTCCCCTCTCTCTATCTCTCTTTAAACTGTAAACCCTAAACCCCTAAACGTGAGCAACCCTAAACCTCTAAACCCTAAATAATTCCCCTAACCAACCTCTAAACCACTTCTCTATATAGGTGCAACTAATACCACTTTTTCATTGTTCAACTTGATGTTCATCTTGTTGGTTCTATGTCATATAATGTTCCACATCGAGCTCTTTATCTCAGTCATCCGGTTGTTCTTTATCTTGCTCTTTATTCTCATCAACTGGATGTTCCTCTGTTTCTTGATCTTTTCGAAGATCCAAATACACTTCCTGTTGTTCTTCTTGATGCTGGTCATAAGGATGTGTCACTTCACCTTGTTGCTTTTTAAAATAACCAAGAAGAGGCAACAAATTGTTACTTTTCTTAGGCAAATTTAAGTTTTCTAATTACTACTGAAATCTTTTTAAAATAATGTAAAGAACATGCGAAGCTTCAAGGAATCTTTTTATGGCACCTGTGCTAGCTTTTGTCCTCAAGGATCCAACATTTTGGTATCCTCCTTTGTAGAAATTAGAACATCCTCTTGATGACAATGGGAAGAATAAGGATGCCTTGAGAACTTGGAGATTTTATGGAGAGTGTAAGAACCTTCAAATCCTTAAAATTGAAATGGAAAAGGCTCACAAAGTTAGGACTGTAAAAGTATAATAATTATTGTGGGGGTTGTAATGAAAATATGGCTTAACTCTTTTGAGGTGACTCACTATCCATGATGTGTTGGGATCAATGGAAAATGGAATAAGAGATATTAACAAGAATTTGACATAAATGGAAGAAATGGATAGTCTCCCCTAAAAATGATGGCGAGAGATGTATTAATAGTAGAAGAAGCAACATGAATGGTGGGGTTGGTTGGGAGTGGACTAAAGAATTGATTGAGAGATTATAGAAGACTAATTGGGAGTGGACTAAATAATTGATTGAGAGATTATAGAAGACTTATTAAGAGTGGACTAAAGAATTGATTGAGAGTCAAGAGGATAGGAGAATTAGTTAGGGGAAGTAATGGTTCAATCAGGGGTGGAGAGAACTCTCAATCACAAGAATAAATGATGCCAAAATGGATGGAACTAAAAGAAATCATGCATTCCAAAAGATGACAAGGTTGCCCCTTTCATATGATACAGTCTTTCTAAAATTTAGATTGTATTTTATAGCTAAAATGCCTAAATAGTAAAATGCTAAAATAATAAAATAAAAAACAATGAAAACAATAGAGAAAAGAAAACGGATATCTGTTTTGAGAACTGATATCTGTTCTCAAAACGGATATCCGTTCTCAAAACGGATATCCGTTTTGGTTTGGTACCAAACCAAAAACAAACCAAAACAGATATCCGTTTCAAAGTCAAACTTTGCCAAGTCGCGAATTTGGCTAAGTAAAAATGCAATTTTTTTTCCTATTGCCACTGTTTGGCCCGCGATGATCCTGCACATACCCTTTTCCTAAAAGAGTAAATCGATGGTTTTGGAAGTTGATAGTGCCAATTCAGAGAAATGCCCTCCAAAGTCTTTGGGAAAATATTTTCTACCACCCCATCCCAAGGAAGGAGTTCTCGCACTACCATGATGTAAGCCTTAATATGAGAGTTGGGATCACCCTCTCCTTTAAATTTTGGAATCTCAAGGAGAGGATGTGGTAGTATGACCTAACCAATGTGGTAGTCAAAAGGCTCCTTTAAATAAACAAGGTATGTTCCTAAGATGGGATTATGTGTAGAAGGTATTATTCCTCCAAACATTAGCCCTTCAGGTGGAGCTTGTTGTGCTTATTGAAAGGGTATGCTAGATTGTTGATATCCTGAAAAAGTTGGATAACTAGATGGTGTCATTTTTTTGTTTTAAAAATTGGGTAGATTGTTTGTGGTTGATTTTACATCATGAGCATCCCACCTATGTGATTTAAACTTGATATGTTGGATGATGAGGGAACAAGAGGCATGAATACTTCACTATTTGTATTGTGGGAATGAAAGCTTAGATTGGGGGAGTTTTTGGTTTCCACCTAGTTTGATTTGATCTTGTTGATGAAATGATTTCCTTGTGCCCTAATTTTTGCCTCAATTTTGTTTTGGCAATATTATTCATCATTTCTAGCCTTGAGGGTCTTGATCCATTGGACCAATATTTCTATAAGGTTTGTGAGTGAGGCCTCCTTTGTTATTTGCATTTTTCCACCTTGAGATGGATTGCTTTGCATTGGGGTTTGAGTGACCCCATTTTTTATTTCTAACGATACTTTACATGTCATGGATCTTTTATCTTGATGTGCTACATGGAGGATTTTTGTGCCTCCTGAGCATCTCAAGGGCTCTTCTCTTTGTTGGATATTCCATCATTTACCCGTATGGTTTGTATGGTTTATTTTGTTTGTTTATTTGTTTTAGTCTGTTATTATTTGATAACATATTTAAGATTTTGTTAGTATTCTGTTGAACCCGTCACTACCAGCAAATACACAGGTTTTCCCATTTTTCATATATAAATTCATGCCATCTACAACAATAATAATTGAATTGAGTTTAATGCTTAAATTGATATGGTATCAGAGTTGTTGCTATTGAAGGGACTGCAGGAGCTTTGAATATTTTTAAAAAATCATCCAAGCTGGGTAATGTGCAGAGAGTACAAGCATGCACAACAATCAAGATTTGAGCATACTCTTCATTCTTCACATTCAGAGAGTCAAAGCTTGAGGAAGATTTGATAGCTCGTCGGTGGTGTCATGAGCATAACGTTCCTGTTCTAGAAGACCTGCTGAGAAAACGTCTAGACTGCACCTTGTAAATAGGTAAACCTTTGAGGGAGAAAGAAGTCGTGAGTGGAGTAAACAGAGAAGAAAAGATTGTGTGGACCTATTCTCCTTCATGCCGACAATCTGTGCACCAGAGGAGAGTCAATGGTAAGAAGCATTTTATGTTTTTCTGTTTGGCAATAGTTATTCAATATATTGAATGCCACAGTGATTGATTTCTTGCATCATCATCCATTACTGCTGCTGAAATCCACATTCTTTTGGCTAATGAAGAAAAATTGCAATGGGTAGCAATAGCAAGTTCCGTATCTGGGTCTCTCTCTATAGAGGAAGGTGGCGTTGAGGAGTAGTCTCTATAAATGTGCAGATTGGTGAATCACCACCAGAGGAGCAGTGGAGCCTCTTTGAGATGGAAGAGGTGCGTGCAGATCATCAAATACTGACCGCTTTTCACACGTTAACATAGATATGGTTGTTATTCTTTCTCCTTCTCTATATCACTCTTCTCTCCCTTCTCAATTTTGATCTGAAAACCCCTCTCTAATCGCTCTGTCGTTGAATTCTATAAAAGCATCCATTTTCAATTCCATCAACATGAGCTATTTTATAGACGTATTTTATTGTTCAACTCAATTATATTAAGGTGTTATTTTTATTGCTAAATTATTCTCTCCTATGTGACAAAATGTCGATATGAGTGACGAGAAATAAGATAAAATAACATCTATTTCTTGCTAACATAATGAAAAGTAGTTCTCCAAAATTTCTTCTTCCTGATTCCTAGCTATTACGCGGGAATAATTATTCTTCATGGAAGACCAAACTCAAAACTCAACTCGAGTTTGATGAAGTTTGGCATATGGTTAGTGGTACTAGTACAAGACCAGAAAATGGTGTTGATGAGCAAAGAAAATTTGATCAAGCCGATAGGAAGGCTAAATTGATCATCATGTTTAGCGTGTCCAATGAAGTTCAACCCTTTATCTAAGACTCATCCACAGACAAAGATGCATGGGACAAGCTCAGGATAGTGTATGAGGCAAAGAATCAAAATCAGATCTGAAATTTTCAAAGTTGGCTACACAGCCTAAAGATGAAGAATGGAGAATAGTTGGAAAACTTTCTCAAAAAGATTGCTAAGTTGAGACAATAAAGAGCCTCAGAAGAAGCCATTTTAAAGTGGCAATACACAATAGGATCAGAAGAACAAATAGAAACATGACAATAATGCTAAAGAAAATGACTCTCAAGAAGATGATTATGTGTTTTCTGCCCACACAATTAAAGATAGTTCACAATCAAACTCCATTTGGTATGTGGACTCTAGTGCTACAAAGCACATGACTGGACAAAAGGAGTGGTTTCTCACATTGAAACCCCATCATGGTAAATTTTCTCTTGGAGATGACACAACCTATGACATCAAAGGCATTGGTGAAATCTCCTTACAATTTGGCATACATCATTGTAGGCTCACTGAAGCCTTATATGTGCCAGGACTTACCAAAAATCTCCTATTTGTCAATTACTTTATTGACCACAACTTGAGGATTGAATTTGACAAAAATGATGATAAAAAAGGTATGCCTCATTTGTGATAAATCTAAAAGTCCAAATATTGTTGCAAGTGCTTCTAAAATTGGTAAAATGTTTAGGCTTGATACAATTGACAATAATCAAGCCTTGATGACTAAGAATAATGATCTTGCTATGTTATGTCATCACCGATTTGGTCACTTGAGCACTAGCTATTTGCTTACTCTTAGTAAGAAAGGCATGGTCAAAGGGATTCCCTCACTTGAGAAGTTGAGTGCTATTTGTTCCAGTTTTCTCGATGGAAAAGCAACATCGAGCACCCTTCCATCCTAGTGAGCATCGTGTAAGCCAACCTTTGTAGTTGGTGCATATTGATCTATGCGGACCCATAGCACCTAGTCACAATGGTTTTAGATAGTTTCAACTTTTTGTTGATGATCACACAAGAAAAATGTGGTTATATTGCTTGCAGACTAAAGATGAAGCCTTTTCCTACTTAAAAGAGTTATGCACTCAGGTGGAGAAAGATACGAATAATCGTATTCATGTCCTCTGCTCAAATCGAGGGGGGGAATACACTAGCATAGAATTATCCACCTACCTAAAGGAAAATGGAATCCATTGTCAACTAATTGCAGCCTACACACCTCAACAAAATGGAGTTGTTGAATGGTATAACCGCATCATCATGGAGATGGTATGTAGCATGTTGAAGGATTCCCATTTGGGACATGTATATGGGGCTGAAGTTGTGCATACATCAGTTTATCTTCTGAATTGTGCACCAACCAAAGCACTTGATGGTATCACACCAAAAGAATCCTAGACAAGGGTAAAGCCATCTATCTCTCATCTTCGTGTATTTGGTTGCACAACATACATGCACATTCCTAAGAAACATAGAAAGAAGCTTAATGAGAAATCCATGAAATGTATTCTTCTTGGTTATAGCTTTGAGTCAAAGGCTTATTGACTTATGGATCCTACCACAAAGAAGATATATATCAGCAGAGATGTCATTTTTATGAGAAGAGTGATTTAAGTTCACCTTCCACACCATCACCTACTCTAGATAGTGATCCTATATTCAACATGGCTAAGAAAAGTAATGGGGATGTTGATAATCAATCTAACTCGGCACCTATAAATGTGACACGACCTATGCCCAAGTGGTATACTAGTACCATTTGTGATGCAAAGCTAGATGGAGTCCCTGATACTTCAACTTTAGGACTGAGGACTCATAGCATAGCTCGTAATGAGGTAAATCTAGCACTAATGAGCTTATTAGTTGATGACTTTGAACCATATAATGTTTAGGAAACACTAGAATCAAAGCCTTGGAAGGAGGCTATGGATGCAGAATACCAATCTCTAATGAAAACAAAACTTAGGAGTTGGTTGACCTTCCACCTGGTAAGAAAGCCATTAGATGTAAATGGATCTTCAAGATCAAGTATAATGCAGATGGTAGTATAGATAAGTATAAAGCTAGACTTGTAGCTAAGGGTTATGCCCAAAAAGAAGGGATTGATTATGAAGAAACATTGTCTCCCACAACAAAGATCAAAACCCTTAGAATAGTTTTTGCTTTAGCTGCACAATTTGGATGGAAGATATATCAAATGGATGTAAAGAGCACATTTATCAATGGAGACCTTAAGGAGGAGCTTTATATGACTCAACCAGAGGGATATATTACACCTAGTACAGAAGAAAAGGTATGCAAACTTGTTAAGTCTCTCTATGGTCTCAAATAGGATCCTAGAGCTTGGTATATTAAAATTGATGGACATTTGCTACAACATGAATTTAGTAAGCATCCATATAATCCAAATCTCTATCTCAAAGAACAAGGGGGGAGATTGTGATATCAATGTGTAAGTTGATGACTTGGTCATCACAGGAAGCTCAGAGACAATGGTTGAGACAACTAAGAATGATCTCAAGAAGGCATTTGATATGACAGATCTCGGGCTATTACACTATTGTCTTGGCTTATAGGTATGGCAAACCAATCACCATATCTTTGTATCTCAAAGAAAATATGCCAAGGATTTTCTCAATAAGTTTAGAATGATGGATTCCAAACCCATGTCTACACCCATGGAATTAGGATTGCAATTATCTATTTTTTATCATCTCCTCAGGTAAATGCAACTCTCTATCGACAAATGATCAAAGGTTTGATTTACTTGACCTACACTAGACTAGATATTAGTTTTGATGTTAATTATCTTTCAATATTCATGCAAGAACCAAAGATGTGTCATTGGTGAGCAACAAAACGAGTACTAAGGTATATCCATGGTACAATGAATCATGGTTTGGAATATAAAAGGAATGATCAATTCTTCTTGATAGGGTATACAGATGTAGATTATGTAGGTTCTATTGATGATAGGAAATCCACATCTAGATTTGTTTTCTTCTTACGTTCAGGTCCTATTTCTTGGGGAAGTAAGAAGCAAGACACAATTTCTCGTTCTTCAACAGAAGCACATTATTGTGCAGCTAGTGTAGTAGTTTGTCAATCAATTTGGCTACGTCGCATACTAGAAGGATTGGGAGTACCTCAAAATCAACCCACAATCCTCTATTGTGACAATCAGAGTGTTCTCAAGATTGTTCATAATCCAATGTTTCATGAACGAACTAAGCATATTGAAGTTGACTGCCACTTCATACGAGAACATGTTCAACAAAACAATATTCAACTCCAATTTTGCTCTACTCAAGAGCAACGTGTGGACATCTTCACCAAGCCTCTTGGACATGTGAAGTTTGATACTTTTCAAGATTCTCTTATCCATACTTTAAAACAATGATGTAATAAGGGGGGATTGTTGGATATTCTATCATTTACCCATATGGTTTATATTGTTTGTTTATTTGTTTTAGTTTGTTATTATTTGATAACATATTTAGGATTTTGTTAGTATTATGTTGAACTTGTTGCTACCAGAAAATACATGTGTTTTCTTATTTTTCATGTATAAATTCATGTCATCTACAACAATAATAATTGAATTGAGTTTAATGCTTCTAATACTCTTGATAGCTCACCTCATTGTCCATTTGGGTGGCCATTTTTGTATGGATTGTTATAGGTTGATCTTGTTGACGGATTTGAGACTGGACACTCACTTGGCATGTTTTGATTTGGTCAAAGTTGTGGGGCTCTTGTAGGGCTCATATTTTGAGAGCTACTAAATTTGAACGTGTGCAAGTTTCATTGGAGGGGATGTTCCCCTCGACACTATAATTTTGTCCTAGTTTTAGGGTGCAGGAAACACCACGAAATAAATGAGATGAACATGGAAGCAAGAGATGAAAGTGGAATGCAAGAAATGTGTAAAAATGTGAAAAAACCCATCCCAAAATGATTTTCTCTTCACGTCAGGTTCACCAAAATATGTATTCTCCAAACTATGACTTGAGCACAACACGAATGAGTCATCCTCGATATTACATATGAACCCCTCTCCTTGCTATGGGCAACCTCCAAGTCACTCTCACTCTCATGGTAGAAGCCAATCAAGTGGATGCAAGACTCAGGGTGGTTCTATTCATGTGGAAGTAGAACATCATAGAGGGTGGTTGGCTGGTTTGCGGGCCTAGTATGGATTGATATTTGATGAGCTCATTTTAGGACTGTTGTGGTGGAGATAATTATATGACCTAAAGGGTCACTAATCCTATGTCTTATGTTAGGATTTCTCAAGTTCCAACATTTAGTGGGTAGACTATTTTACTCGCTGATGAGTCTAGAGCATTGTGACCTATCCTCGTTCATTTGAATGCATTATCGTATGATGTCTCTTTGTTGGAAGACCTTAAGAGTGTGTTCTTTCTCTTCCTTGATTTATTGTGTGTGTTGTAGTCGGGTGAATTCCATCTATCTCTTCAAGAATGACCTTGATCCAATTTCCTCTAATCCATGGGCACATCGAATGCTTGGGATATAGTGTGTTGACTAAGTGTTGACCTAGTTTGACTTTTGTTGACTTTGAATTGAAATCAAAGGTTTGTTTTACTTTTATGAAATGTGAAATATACCTTGTGATGGAATCAAGAGTTTGAACTTGTTTGACTTGACATGTTTTAGAAATGAGTGTAAACAACTATCAATGAAATATGATCACAATTATAATATAGATATTTAACTATGCAGAACCAAAATGGAGATAGTATGAAATCAACACAAAGAAATAAAGAAATAGAAGATCAAACACATAACACAATATTTACATGGATAAACCATTTCTGGAAAAAACTCCAAACAAGAAGATCTATGCACCAGTCACTATTAACTTTAATAGAGTTTACAATACAATACTATCAATCTCCTCTTTAGCCTTCAATCTAGTAGCGCTTATTTTTCTAGTCTCAACTTTCTATTCTACTCATTCACAGTCATAATACAATATCCTCTTAAAGGGGTTGTATTCTAGGGCAAGAAAAGATAACATAACCTCTACCATCAGATCTGTGATCTAATGATGAGCGGTCCAGATTTACAATGAAAATATATATAATGTGGCTTTCGGGGGCACTACCCCCAAACTCCTCATTGGAGGATGAGCACCCCGAATCTTGTAGGGGGTAACCCCTAAACCCCCTAAAATTAAATGTGCTCCATAACCAACATTCGTCAGGTACTGAGATCAAACATGTGGTCAAAACAAGATCACTACTTGGTGAAACCTTTCATCCCTTATGGGTGATTTACAAAAAATAATAGGAATAATAAATTACATAGGATTTACAAGGTTGATGGCACCTTAATCATAACATTCTTCCACTTGACATCATACATTGTAAATATACCCATAGAAAACATAAAGCAACTAAGTACTAGGAACAAGGCCCATGGCCTTCCTGCACCACATAAAATTTTATGTGCTCATAGGTTTAATAAGTGAATCTAAAACATTCTCCTAAGTGTCAACCTTTTGTAGCTCAATCTAACCATTATCAATCATTTCATGAACAAAATGTTATTGAACATACACATGCTTAGTCCATGCATGATACATGGGGTTCTTGGCCAAACATATTGCACTCTGGCTATCACAATCAATTTGAATAATCCTAAAATCAAAACCAATACCTATACACAATCTTTGTAACCAAATACCTCATTACAAACATGAGTAGCATCCATATACTTTTCCTCAGTGGTGGATAAAGCAACGGTGGGCTACCTTTTACTCATCTAACTCATAGCTCCTCCAAACAAAGTAAACACATAGCCACTAGTGGACCTTTGACTATCCAAGTCACCTGCCCAATCTGCATCAACCAAACCTTATATGTACAATGTATTATCCACACTATTAGTACAAGAATAAACTAAATAGTAATCAGAAGTACCACGTAAATATATTAGCACCCTCTTTGCATAATTCCAATGTTGTCTACCAAGGTTAGACATAAACTTGCTCAAAACTCCCACTGCTTGGGAAATATTTGGTCTAGTGCAAACCATTGCATACATCAAGCTTCCTACATAACTAGCATATGACACATCAGACATATCCACTAAGTCATCTTCATTCTTAGGACACATATCTAATTAAATCTTAGTACCAAATGGTAAAGGAATTCTAACTGGATTGTAATCTTGCATGCTAAATCTGTACAAAATAGTATTCACATAATTACTTTGTGATAACCATAGGTTTCTATTACCTCAATTCCTTTTGATCTCCATTCCCAAAATATACCTAGTTGCCCCTAGATCCTTCGTGTCAAATGCACCTTAAAGTTGAGTTTTCAACTCACTGATCATACCCTTGGTGTTATTGAAAAATAACATATATCATCCACATGCAAGGCAATAATTAGAATATCATCATCAATAAATCAAATGTAGACACAACGATCCTCTTCACATCTAACAAAACACAATTTCAAAACAAATGAATCAAACTTTTGGTACCACATTCTGGGGGACTATTTTAAACCATAAAGAGATCTTTTTAACTTGAATACCCACTATCCTTTCCCTTTTACCTCAAAACCTGTAGGTTGTTGCATGTAAATTTCTTCTTCTAGATCTCCATATAAAAATGTAGTCTTAACATTCATTTGCTCAATTTCAAAAAATTTCAGAAATGGATAAAAGAAATCTAATAGAAGATAATTTAGCAAAATGAGAGAAAATTTCACCAAAATCAACTCCCTCTCTCTAAGAGTAGCCCTTGGCTACCAGTCTAGCCTTATACTTCTATAATGAACCATCTTCTCCAAACTTCTTCTTGAAGACCCACTTACATCCTATGGCCTTTCTTCCTTTGGGAAAACATACAAGATCATAGGTGTCACACCAGTCTAAAGCCATCATCTCCTCTTGCATGGCTAGCTGCCAAGACTCACTATCATGTGCATGAATAGCTTCCTTGTAGGATCTAGATTCATCGTCAGTACTCAATAAAGAAAATACACAATTGAAATCTAGAGGGCTATACCTATCGACTAGGTTTCATTGTCTTGTGGATCTTCTCAAGGGTGGAGTAGGAGATTCTTCCTCATGTTCTTTTGTATGCTCAACTTCTTGTATAACAATAGAGTCTTCCTCATCTAACATTTCACTTCAATCTTCTTCTTCTTCTCCATCCCCTAATCCATCATTTTGTTCATCTTGATGTGCATTTTCTTGTTGTAAATCAAAATGCACTATCCTCTTCCTTTATTTTTATTCTAGTTGTACAAGATCGGAAATAGCTCTAAGTTCCCTAAAAATCACATCTCTAGAAAAGATAACTTTTTTGGTTAGAGGATCGTAAAGATTATAACCTTTTACATTCTCACCATATCTAATGAAGATGCATTTATGTGCTTTTGGATCCAACTTAAATCACTTTTCCTTAGGCACATGAACAAAAGCCTTACAACCATAAACCCTTAAATGTGAAATAGAAGGTTTCTTACCTATCCACACTTCATAAGGTGTCAAATCAAGAGCCTTACAAGGAGATCTGTTTAACAAGTAACAAGCGGTACTCACAGCTTCTGTCCAAAAAATTTATCCAACTGTGTATCACTTAACATACTTTTGGCTCTTTCCATTATTGTTCAGTTCATCCTTTCTCCAACACCATTTTTGTGTGGTATATATGGAGTTGTCTTTTGTCTTATGATACACGCATGTTTACCTAACTCATCAAATTCCTTAGAGCAATATTCCCCTCCATTGTTAGATCTTAATATTTTTATCTTAAGTACTCATTGGTTCTCTACTAAGACTTTAAACTCCTTAAACTTAGTGAAAACTTCATATTTATGCTTCATAAAATAAATCCATGTGAATCTAGATACATCATCAATGAAGGTAACAAAATAACAAGATTTTCCAATAGAATTATTATCCACAGGTCCAAACACATCTGAATGAATAATTTATAACTTCTCTTTTTCTCTATTGATTCTTGAAGAAAACATGTTATGTTTTGTTTTCCAAACACACAATTGCTCACAAAAATCAAAGTGCTAATCAGAGAAGGAAAAACCATCCAACAATTTTTTATTCATAATTATTTTCAAAACATTTTCACTTGTGTGGCCCAATCTGTGGTGCCACAACATACATGTATTTTCAGTAGTTTTAGTTACATAAGTGGAATTACAAAATGTAGTGGCATCAAACCTAAACAATGTTCCCATCCTTGTTCCTCTCGCTACCACCAAGCTTCCTCTCACCATTCTGCAACCATGCTTATTAAATGTTACATGCATTCCTAAATCATTCAACTTTGATATAGAAATAAAATTTTTAGCCAATTCAGGAATATGTAAAACACTAGGGAGGGTTTTAATTCTCCCATCACTAACACAACAATGCATTTCCCCATCCAATAATTGGATATGTAGTGTTGTCTCCAAGGTAGACATTACCTCCATCATATTGCTCATATGTGGAAAACCATTCTTTGTGTGGAGTCATGTGATACGAGCATCCTGAGTCAACCAACCAATGTTCATTAGAAACAATTTTACAAGTAGAAAGTAAAACCCCATCCCTTGCATCCAAGTACTTTTCTGTAGAGGAGTGCCACTGTTTCTTGTTTTTGCATTCCTTCTTAACATGTCATCTTTTTCTGTAGTTCCAACACTTAAATCTGTTCTTCTTTCCAAGAGTCTTAGATCTACCTTTATATTTGTCCTTAGGCCCCTTCTGATCCCCTTTTGGTCCTCTTTCCTTAGACATGTTGTGTCCTTTTTCCACAACACACTCCATTTAGACATGACCAATAGGGACCCCCTTTTTTCTTCCTTTTGATTTAGCTTTATGGATTCTACTTTCTTCTCAACTGATGAACTAATTTCATTTTGTTGTTGTGATATGCCCACCTGTCATGCTTGTGGGGTTTGTCATTTGAGAACAATAGTAGAATCATCCCTGGCACCTCGATAGTCCTTCTAAGCAGAACTAACCAATCTTTCAGGTTAGTCATGTTGGCATGACTGTAAAAGGTATCCTAACTCCTACTCTTAGGGACAATAGGTTAGCACTGTGTGTCACCTACGTCGGGGCTTTGAGGTTTGTCCTCTTGGCATGATCAGGTGTTACATCCCCAACTTTGACTATATTTAACTTTTACTTTTTATGAGATTAACTAGATCATTAATCATAGATTGATGATTTTACGTTTATGGAAAATGTCATGATAAATCATTGGTTATATGTATTATGATTAATGTTGATTAAATTAGACATGAGATTACATGTAATTGAGATTATTTTAGAATGAAGCATAGTGATTTGATGATGATACACTGATCATGGTTTTGAATGATTGTGAGTGTAACCAGGAAAAGAGAATTCCAATTCTGATAAGGGAAGGAGAGTATCACCTAGGAGAAAGAAATAGATGTTATGGAAAAAGACAGGTTGCCATCTAAAATTTTAGTGTTGTTCTTTACGTGAACCATTGCGAGACTGGGTATGTTTTAGTCATTCTCCCTTGTTTAGGTTATTTTGATCCGACTAATTGTTATCATGTCAAGTTAGGGTTTCTCAATGTCTTTTACGTGAATCTAACTAAATAAATGTTCTCAGAACATTGTTATTAGTCAGAGTTAACCTTTGTCTTGTCAGGGTTATCCTATATGTTTATTTATTACGTTGGTGTTTATCGATTTATTTACTCTAAATGTTTTACTAAGATTGCGAAGTGGGGGAGTGAACCTCGACCCCTCGTTTGCAATTTGGTGCTTCTTGATGCTATACCATGTTGTTGGTAATGCTATCTTAGTGATAGTATAGATTACCATACTGTACTTATAGTATATTTTTGTGATGTATGTATATATGTATTATGTGGTTTATCATTATTTTTCACCACCTTTGGCTATGATAATTATCTAATGATTTATTATCACTACGTTCTCATAGCTTATGCAACCCATGTTCCTCAAAGTATGGAGGAGTGGGAGTAGTGCTTATGGAAGCCCAACTGACCCATGATTATAGCACAATTGAGTGTTGCATGTTCTTGATGGGAAAGTTTTTAGGTGATGGTGGAGCTATTCCTGCAGGAGTGGGAATGAGAGTAGAAAACTCTCGATACCTCTATCGAAAAGAGCACATTTTTTGAGTTAAAGTGTTGGGTATCAAGGAAGAGAGGACAAAGCTCTATGTGAAGAGAAGGAAGCTGAGGGCAGTTAAAGATCAATAAAGGCATAAGCTTCACATATGATTGTTGACAGACTACACATTAGTCATAGGTACTCCATTGACTGTGTAATACACACTATGATATTGTAATACAATATCAAGCTGTTACTATTGGCCTTAAAGTCCAAAATCTGTTGTTAAACTTTGTTTTCACTGTGATAGCTCATCGAGGCCATGAGGCTGAGGTGGTAACCTTTGTTTTCATTGTGATAGCCCATCGAGGCCATGAGGTTGAGGGCTGGTAACCTTTGTTTTCTCTTTGATAGTCCTTCGAGGCCATGAGTTCAAGGACGTGTGGAAATATATTTGTATTAGTTGAAAGCTTGTTTGTGCCTTTATGGTTGAGACATATGATATTTCTATAGAAGCTAAGGAGGCCGATAAGGCCAATAGCATATCACATTGTTGTAGCAGTATATGAATATAACCACAACCATGGTAATGGTCGGTATTCAAATAATCTTTACTCAAGACTGTGAAGTCTTTAGTCTTTTTATAGGATTGAATCAAAAGCCTATCTCTAGCCATGCTTTCGAGCTAAGGAAAGATGGTGTATTATTCTATTTACTTGGTAGTTGGACGAGAGCCACTCCACTTATTTTGTGGGCTATATCTTTCTCAAAAAATATTTGTAGACTGAACTTTAAGGTTCTTGGCATAAGATATATAATATAAAGATTTCTTCTTAGATGCTTTCTGTATGTGCCTTTGGTTGTCTCTTGATAGAAAGAGAGCAGTAGGTTTTTCTTTAATCATTAAACATGACTGAGTTGGTAATGATAACATTATCACACTATATATATATATTATGAACCTTGGATATGAGATAAGATGCATAGATATAATCTTGCATTATCTTTGGAAAGAAAACAATAGTGCAGGGTAGCTCAATAATTGTGTTATCTTTTGAATACTATTTATAAAGATGGAAGGTATTATTATTACCTATGAAGTCTCTAGTAGACTATGAATATTTCTATGACGAAAGTTGATATATTTATTGTTATCTTGAGGTAAATAATGATTTTTTGTGACATCGAGACTAGAGATGATAGCTCTCTAAGTATACCCTGACACATATCAAATTATTGAATTTGTTTTACAATGGTATTGTCGATTTGAATGAACCATGTTTCAGTCGACAAGGATCAGATGGAGATCCATTAACCTAAACATTTATTCAAACTCATCTCATAGAGATGTTATCTACAACTAATTTTGTGGTAAGAAACCAAGAGCTTATGTACTTAAGAAAGGAATAGAGTGATGAGGAGTCACAAATTCCATGTTGCATATGCAATGAGAAAACCAATGAAATATACTCCTGAAAATGGAGTTAGAAGTCCAAGAGGATGGAATAAATTTATGACCAGGAAAGGGTCAACCAAAAACACTGTAGGATGAGATAAATTCTAAGTCGAGTTAGAGGTGTGTGAACATATGACTACATTCATTGCAAGAAGTTTATTTATATTAAAACTTTGGCCAAAATAATGCATCTATCTCTACATGCATTAGTCGGTTCACTGTGCTCCATATGGCATAACCATCCAGTAGTGTCATACATAGTTAGAGTGGATCTATAGTTGTATGACTGTGATGAGTTATGAAGGACACAACACTAGACCTTAGATGGCAAACCTTATAGTTCCTTATATCTACTTCCTTCATGAAGGGTAGGGTCACTTCCAGGTAGGAAGTTGTGCGGGGGACCATTGGTATATGGTTGGAAGAAATGCACTCAGGTGATGCTCTCCTTCCCAAGCAGATGACAAGCCGAGACTTATGAAGACATATATCAATACTCTAGATGCAGTATATTCTATTATATGACTTGACAATCAAAATTTTATGTAAAACTTATCATTATTGCCATGAGCAAAACATTATGATTGTAAAGTGAAAGAAATTCACTATTATGTTATCTTTGGAATATGTTACAAATTTTAGTTTGAAATTATTCAGAAAGGATATGCATTTTAACTATTGATTATGAAATTGATTATTGTTAAATAGGAAAATGATTATGTTGATCATGACTATTTACTTGATGGTAAATTGAGTTGATAATCAGAGTAATATGAGTTGACATGTTACATATGGTATCAAAGCTATCAGGTTCAATACATGGACCTATGAGCTCACTACATGAAATCTTCCCCAGACATTAATAGTTGCTAATGTTTGAATGTTCTTTTGACAGAATGGTAAGAACAAGAATGACACCAAGGAAGAAGGTAACAGGAAATGGACATTACCTAAAGGCTATGAGGGAGTGAGCCTCAAGAATGAAAAGCCTTGGCCAATCTGGTTACTTAAAAGGCACATGGTTATCTAATGATGAAACTTTTGATGATGCTATTAGATGCATTAAGCAAGAGAAGGTCAAAGCAGTTAGGGCTACTACTCCTATCTCTGAAAATGAATTAGTGAAACCCTCTGCACCTATGGATTTATCATTGGGGAGTGATCCTAATGATCCTATTGCTACTCGGGAGGTCAGGGATGAGTACCTGTGAGTACATCCACCTCCTATGTCTAATTTGATGAAACTCAAGGATGAGGATAAAGTTGGGAAGATATCCCAATCTAAAAATGAATTACGGTTGCAAGATGTGAAAAATTGTAATAAATGATGGATTTTATGTAGTCCATGGAAACAATAATGCAATTTAAAAAATTTGGCAAATCTTTCCTTTCTTGTTAACATTTCATAAATGAGAATGGATTTATGTTATGAATGGATTCAATAGTATGAAAAAATAATTGAATGATTAAGCTGTAAACTTTAGGAGAAGTAGATTGCAGCATGGTTCAGACATGAAGCAACATTGGGGATAGCCAAGAGGAAGGGCAACCTTCAAGCCACTCTAATTCAAAACTTGACCAGGTCCTTTCTATGCTCCATGAGACGAGGACAAGAATTGGAAATCTAGAGCAGGAGGTCAGGGGTCAGAATGGACCCAAGTAGGAACCCTTCCACGGGGGTGAGGATGAGGAATGTCATGAAAACACCACCCAAAGTGGGCGTAAAGAGAATAACTCTGAAATATGACAAAATGAGGATAAAAGAAGCCAATTGGCTCTGGAATTATCCTGAGATATGAAAAAGGTTACACCTCCCAAGTTTGATGGGACTATAAGTGGGGATGTTGCGGAGGCATGGCTTACAGAAATGGAGAAATACTTTGAAATAAGGAACTATTCTGAAATCACCAAAGCGGTATGGGGAGTATACCAATTGGTAGGTGAAGCATCCACCTAGTGGATGAACAAGAAAATGGAGTTAAAATTGAACTGCATGAGTCTAACTTGGGAAAGGTTTGTGGTGGTTGTACCTGCTTAAGTTGTAGGGTTTTGAGTCTGTTCCATGAACGCTTTGTTGAAATACACCAGACAACTGAGAAGGGGGGTGAATCAATTATCCAAACTTTTTAACTGCTTCTACACTTTAACACATTAATTACTTGTTCATTGTTAATGTGATTAAACCATGAAAGCATGAAATCAGAGACTTAATCACAATTGCAAGATCAAACACAAGAAATACCAGATTTTTACATGGAAAACCCTGTTAAGGGAAAAACCATGGTGGGGGTTAACCCACAAGAATATATAAGTTATACTAATACTGAAAATCAGAGGCTCACTACCTAGAGCTCACTACTTAAAGAGGCTCACTACCAAAGGGTGGCTCACTGCCAAGGGTTTGAACTGAGATGATAGCATCTACACCATGCCAAGGTTCAGTTCCATTGAAGTACAAAACAATTCCTCTACTTTGCTATGACTTCTCACTCCTTTACTTATCTTTGCATTTTTGTGCAAGGACATGTTTTCCACGACTCAATTACAAATATATATATCATTCATCAACCTTGGAATGTACATCAAGGTTGGCATTACATTCATCAACGTTGGAACAATCTCCAAGGTCGACATTACAAACATTTACAAATAGGTCTTGACCTAATACAAAATTATGCTAAGGAAATGTAGTAAAGATGTATGTAGATCACACCACACCTTAGCTAGGACTCAAACATGATCTTCCATGCCACGACACGCTTCTACAATCTTCAATAGATCTCTGCAATCACTAGAATTAACCAAGTCGACTAAGACTGGTTGTACGCTACGTTATCTGGGAGTAATTTTCAAACACAATCTCAATTCCTTAACATGGACCAATGTAAAGACAGGGACACAATTGGGAGGCATCCATAATCATGTTGTAATCACCAGGAGCAACTACACAAACTCTAACCATTTTATCCATGAGATTCTTCATATTGGAGCACATGAACTTCACTGTCTTCAACTGTCATAAAAGAAAGATAGCTTGCGGACCGCCAAATCATGAACCATTGTAGTTGTAGGCACTTATCATCATCCTAGACTTCCCTCTAGAACCATAGAGAAAAATACTTCAATGCAGAGGAATGTGAAGCAAAATACTTTCTCCATGTCACTAGTGAATAATCAGAAAAAGCAGGTTTTACTCTGGTGAATGTAACTCACTCAATTCTTCATACCGGAGGCTCAAACTTAGGATTTAGCATTTTTAGACATGCTTCTAAATAGATTCCAACCCGTAGACCAAGATCTTCAATCTACAAGAAATGCAGAGCAATTTTCTAGATTGTTCTTCAGTATGCAACTCACTGTGATTTACTGTTTCCTTTATGATTCTTTTGGAGGGGCTAATTTTCTTAATGTCCTCAACATATAAGTCTTATAATCAATCAAAGGATAAGGATACAGTTGACACCAATGACAACACCAATTAGGCACATACTTGCAACAATCTCCCCCTTTGTCATTGATGGCAACATATGATGTGAAAAATTGTAACTACCATCAAGACAAGATTCTCCCCCTTACTCTTCATACATCTGCATTCTTTCCTACCTGAGTTTTTCACATGAATTCTCTCCCCCTTTGACATCAATGGAAAAGGGCACATACTTGCTTTCTGCTGCAATGATAGAACCAAACTTTCCTCTGACCTTACTTTTCTTTATTACTCCCCCTATCAACAATACTGCAATACTTACTGATCTCATTAGCTACTCCCCCTAAGATGTAGCTACCAAATCATCAATTTGGTTTAAAGAATGAAACTGCAAGCACCACCAGATTGATGCACTTCAATGCACCTTAGTCCAGAGTAGGAGGGGTGGTGACCCCTAACTTTTCTCTGAGATACTCAAAAGTATCCTTAGGCAGAGTCTTAGTAATGATGTCTGCAATATGAACTTTTGTAGATACATACTCCAACTTGACTTCATTCTCTGTCACCTTTTCCCTCAAGAAATGATATATTATGGATATGTGTTTTGTCCTTGATTTCATCACCAGATTCTTGGATATGTTTATGGCACTTGTATTGTCACAAAATATTGCAATTGGATCTTCATACACAACTATGATGTCCTTTAATATCTGCTTCATCCATAACACTTGAGAGCAACTACATGCTGCTGCAATGTATTTTTCTTCTGTAGTAGACAGAGATATTGAATCTTGTTTCTTACTTAACCAGGATACCAGCCTTTTTACCAAGAAGAATGCACCTCCACTTGTACTTTTCATGTCATCCACATCTCTGGCCCAATCTGCATCAATGTATGCACAGAGAGTGAAATCATTATCTTTTGGGTACCACAAACTATAATCTATTGTGCCTTTCAAATATCTCGGTATTCACTTGACTGCCATCAAATGTGACTCTTTAGGTTCTGCTTGAAATCTTGCCATAAGACAAACTGCATGCATTATGTAAGGTCTGGTTTGAGTTAGATAAAGTAATCCTCCAATCATAGATCTGTACCTTTTCTGATCTACCATAGGTGAGTCATCATTTTTGCTCAACTTACAAGTTACCATGGGAGCACTTACCGGTTTAGAGTCTTCCATCCCAAACTTCTTTAACAACTCTTTCACATATTTAGAATGAGAAATGAAGATACCTTTATCTGATTGATTAATTTGTAGACCTAGAAAGAAATTCATCTCACCAAACATGGACATTTCAAATTCATTTTGCATTTCCTCAACAAAAACCATGCACATACCTTCATTGCCTCCAAAGATAATGTCATCAACAAAGACTGCAACAATTAGGATTTGTTCATCATTGATCTTGAAAAAGAGATTGCTGTCAATAGTACCCTTACTGAACCCTAATTATATCAGATACTTATCCAACCTTACATACTAGGCCCTGGGAGTTTGTTTCAGTCTATACAATGCTTTCTTCAATCTGCACACCATGTCACCTTGATCTGATGATTGAAATCCTTTTGGTTGTTCAATATAGACTTCTTCTTCCAATTCTCCATTCAAGAATGCAGACTTCACATCCATTTGGTATACCTTGAAATCATTGTGGACTGCAAATGCTAAACACATTCTTATTGCCTCAATCCTTGCCATAGGTGCAAATGTTTCCTCAAAATCTATTCCTTCAACTTGAGAGTATCCTTTGCATACCAACCTTCCTTTGTTTCCTACCACTTCACCATTCTCATTCATCTTATTCTTGAAGACCCATTTGGTGCCAATTACATTTTTATCATTGGTCTGGGAACAAGATCCCAAGTTTGATTCTTCTCTATCTGCATCAGTTCTTCATTCTTAGCCTTTACCCAATTCTCATCATTGCAAGCTTCATTCACAGTCTTAGGTTCAATCTTGGAAATCAAACATAAATTTACTTGTTTTTCTACAGCTCTTCTTCTGGTCAGAATTCCTTTGCTCTTATCTCCTATGATTTGATCTTTAGATTGATTTTATTTTACATACCTTGGTGTCTTGGTGACAATTTTCAGAGCTTATTCCTCTTCATCTGAACTGTCTTCATGCTACACCACTTCTTTGCTTGTTGAAACATCTGGTTCATCTAATTCATATCCACTTGATCCTGAACACTTTTCGTTACTTTCATCAACTTTGACATTTGCACTCTCAATGATCTTCTTTAGCCTCTCATTATAGCACCGGTAGGCCTTGCTCTTAGTGGAGTAACCAAGGAAGATTCCTTCATCACTTCTAGCATCAAACTTGTCTAGATCTTCTCTTTTGATATAACATTTGCTACCAAAAATTTTGAAGTATTTTACTGTAGGAACGTTTCCATACCACAACTCATAGGGAGTTTTGGTACTATTTCCTTTGACTTGAGCTCTATTTAGAATGTAGATAGCTGTGTGAATAGCCTCTCTCCAGTATACTTCTGGTAGGTCAGCCTCCTTCATCATTATTCTAGCAACCTCTTGGACTGTTCTATTCTTTCTTTCAACAACTCCATTTTGTTGTGGAGTCCTAGGTGCAAATAGCTATCTTTTTATCCCTTGCTCTTCACAAAAGAAGTTGAATTCATTTGATGTAAACTCTCCTCCTCTATCAGCTCTCAAACATTTGATCTTCAAATCTAGCTCATTCTCAACCATTGCCTTGAATGCCTTGAACTTATCTAAGGCTTCTACTTTTTCTCTCAAAAAGGTAACCCAAGTCATTCTAGAATAATCATCAATAAGCAACATAAAGGACATATCTCCTTGCAAACTTCTTACTCTAGTAGGTCCACACAAATCTGTATGTACTAGCTCCAACAATCCTTCAACATATTGATCTTTGCTCTTAAAACTTGTTCTTGTTTGTTTCCCAAATTGGCACTCCTTGCAAATAGGATTAGCAGGTTTCACAAGTTTAGGCAAATCTCTAATAGCCTGTGCAGAACTTATCTTCACAATGTTGTCAAAATTGATGTGACACAACCTTCTATGCCATAGCCAACTTTCATCAGTCTGAGCCAACAAATAATAGTTATCAGTTTCTCTCAAGTGATATATATTACCTCTGGTCTTCTTACCAGTTGCAATTACTGTTCTGGAGCTTTCCATGATCTTGCATCCATTGTCCTTGAATCTCAAATCATAACCTTTATTACACATCTGACCAACACTCAAAAGATTGTGCTTTTATCCTTTCACATACAAGACATCTTCAGTGTTATGCTTGCCATCAAAGGAAATAGATCCTTTTCCATAGATCTTACCAATTGTATCATCTCCAGACCTAACCGGTCCTCCATCATATTTTTCCAAACTTACAAATTTACTTTTGTCACCGGTCATGTGATGAGAGCATCCACTATCAATAACCCATTCATCTTTATCTTTCACAACTTGAGCAGCTAATGCACTCTCCTCCACTGGTTTTCTTCCTTCACACAGCTAGCAGGATTAGTAGTCAGGTTCTTCTTTAATAGCAATGAACAAGCATTCATTTCCAGAAGTACTAGCATTATCTAATTCATCATCTGTTACTCCTTCATCATCAATATCTTTAACATAATAACATTTCTTTGGAATCCTAGGTCTATTTGCAAATCTCTTGGGAACTCTTTCAGGACATCTAGAATCATAGTGACCAACTTTACTACAAGTAAAACATTTGAAATGTAGTTTACCTTGGAACTTACTGGTACCTCTAGGCAGATTGTTGACAAAATTGGCTTCAATTTCCTCAAGCTCATAATCCGGTTCAACCTTGTACTTTTCATACCTTGAAGTCTTTTCTAAAGTGCTGGCCTTGAAAGTAGTCTCTATTTTTTGAAGTGATTCACCAAGTTCTCTCATTCAAAGGCTGTTAGCTTACCAAGCAGTTGATCTTTTGTGATCTTTGTTACTGTCATTACTTCTTCAATTGCAGCCACCTTATGACTATATGATTTAGGCAACGATCTCAAAATTTTGTTCACAACTTCAATATCCTCAATTTTTCCTCCTACACTTCTAATGCCACATACAACTTAATCAACCTTTTGCATGAAAGATGTTATGTTGTCATCTTCGCTCATCTTCAAACATTCATATTTCGCCTTCAAACTCTGCAACTTTGCACTCTTCACCAATTCATCTCCTTCATACAGATTCTTCAACTTTTCCCAAATTTCATAAGTAGTTTCTAGCTCCATGATCTTTGTTACTTCGGTGTTAGATAAGGCACTTACAAAGACATCTTTGGCTTTTATGTTCAACTCAAATTGCTTGATCTCATCTTCAGTTTGTGAACCATTCTACGGTATTTCATACTTATTTTTGGTTATTTTCTAGACACTATAACCCAAGCAGAGGAGATGGGTTTTCATGCGGATCTTCCAGATGGAGTAGTTCATTCCATCAAACCGCTAACTTTCCTTCTTATACGACATCTTGGATCTGCCTCAAGTGGTCAAGCTTTCTTCCGAGGAACTTGGCTCTGATACCAATTGTTGAAATACACCAGACAACTAAGAAGGGGGGGTGAATCAGTTGTCCAAACTTCTTAACTACTTCTGCACTTTAACACATTAATTACTTGTTCACTGTTAATGTGATTAAACCATGAAAGCATGAAATTAGAGAGTTAATCACAATTACAAGATCAAACACAAGAAACACCAAATTTTTACGTGGAAAACCCTGTTAAGGGAAAAACCATGGTGGGGGTTAACCCACAAGAATATATAAGTTATACCAATACCAAAAATCAGGGGCTCACTGCCTTTAGGGCTCACTGCCCAGAGCTCACTACTAAGGGGTGGCTCACTACCAAGGGGTGGCTCACTGCGAAGGGTTTCAACTGAGATGATAGCATCTACACCATGCTAAAGTTTAGTTCCATTGAAGTACAAAACAATTCCTCTGCTCTGCTCTGACTTCTCACTCCTTTACTTATCTTTGCATTTTCGTGCAAGGACATGTTTTCCATGACTCAATTACAAGTATATATATCACTCATCAACTTTGGAATGCACATCAAGGTTGGCATTACATTCATCAACCATTGAAACAATCTCCAAGGTTGGCATTACAAACATTTACAAATAGGTCTTGAACTAATACAAAATTATACTAAAGAAATGTAGTAAAGATGTATATGGATCACACCACGCTTTAGCTGGGACTCAAACATGATCTTCCATGCCACAACACGCTTCTACAATCTTCAATAGATCCCTGCAATTATTGGAATTAACTAAGTTGGCTAAGACTAGTTATACGCTACGTTATCTGGGAGTAATCTTCAAACACGATCTCAATTCCTTAACATGGACCAATGTAAAGGCAGGGACACGATCGGGAGGCATCAACAAGCATGTTGTAATCACCAGGAGAAACCACACAAATTCTAACCACTTTATCCATGAGATTCTTCATACCGGAGCACATGAACTTCACTATCTTCAACTGTCATAAAAGAAAGATAGCTTGCGGACCACCAAATCATTAACCATTGTAGTTGTAGACACTTATCATCATCCCAGATATCCCTCTAGAACTACAAAGCAAAATAATTTAATGCGGAGGAATGCGGAACAAAATACTTTCTCCCTGTCACCAGTGAATAATAAGAAAAAGCAAGTTTTACTCTGGTGAATGTAACTCACTCAATTCTTCATACCGAAGGCTCAAACTCAGGATTTAGCATTTTTAAACATGCCTCTAAATAGATTCCAATCTACAGACCAAGATCTTTAATCTACAAGAAATGTGGAGCAATTTTCTGGACTATTCTTCAGTATGCAACTCACTGTCTTCACTGTGATTCACTATTTCCTTTCTGATTCTTCCGGAGGGGCTAATTTTCTCAATGTCCTCAAAATGTAAGGCTTCTAATCAATCAAAGGATAAGGAAATAGTTGACACCAATGACAACACCGATTAGGCACATACTTGCAACATGCTTTCCTTCTTATTTTCCTTGAAACCCTAAGTCTTGTGGCCGTGAGCTTTACTTTATCTTATATTTCTTTGTTGACCACCTAGCCTAGGTTTCTGGTCAGCTAAGTTATAACCTTATGTCTTTTATGTCGTGATTTGATCGACCCCAAGTCTTGAGTTACCTATTCTAGCCCGTCAAAGTTATATGGTTCTAGTCTTATGTCCTTGGCAGGATATCGCAAGCCCGCACAGTACTAGAGCTGATGTCATATCTATACCATGTAGATACAAGATGAAGACAGGTGTAATATATATTGTGGCCTATGGCCATAATGTTGAAGATGTCGATTGAACGAAGGATATGGTGTCAGGTGTCAAGCGAAGAAGTTAGGTTGTATGTGTTGAAAGATCTAATGATAGTGTAGTGTTGCAGGAAAATCTTGTCTATAGGAAAGATTCTCCATGCTACTGTGAGATGGCGACACGTAGCCGATTCCTAGAAGAAAGGAGAAGCCTTACGTAGTAGAGATCCATGTGGAGGCTTAGTACGCACCCATGGAGTCAAATGGAGGTGGACCACATTCTATTGCGTGACTGCGATTTCATGACACGCGGTAGTCTTCGGTACCAATATGTGTTTTGATTGTTTAGACTGCCTGATTGGCACGGTTTCATTGGCAATGGAATTTTCAATGGAGTCGAATGGATTTTCAAAGCATTACAAAGTGTCAATCTTGTCATCCTTAATTGAATCAATGGTCTGCATTCAAAATTGTAATTTTTTTAGTCGCAGACATTTATTTCGAGCATTGAGAATGTGTGTGTTATTTGTGGTTGTCTCCTTGGATATGAATACTTTTATTTTGAATGCAGTTGCTAAGGGTCTCTGAATTCATCAGTATACATTTGCTATATTGTATGTCTAGTTTATCGCATCTCTTCAAGGAATAGATTAAATTGATCTAGATCAGATATAGGAAAAAGTGTATTGTGTTAAGGGATCAATGAAGTAGAATCACAGATAATACTCTTTCTTGGACATATTACTGTAAGGAAGTAATAGTATTATTTTGGGTCCTCTGGATATGAAGTTTTTGTTGTCATAAGGAAACATTTACATTGTTGGGTTTGACTCTGTTGCCTTGATAAAGCACTGATCTAGAGCATATTTGCCCAAAGGTCTAGGAAACCTAATAATTTAAAGACAAATCATTTGAACCATTTTATTTTTGAGTTTTGTTTTAGTTTAGGTGCTGCATGTTCTCAGATTTGAATAGTGAAGATAATCCAAGAATGTTGTCAGTCTAGGGTTAATCTTACAAATCTTGGTGCAGATATATGAGAACATTTTGTCTGGTATTGAAAAGCTATATTTATTGATTGTGAATAAGGGAATACCCCCCTAGGTGTGGCAGAACTTGAAGTGTAGGGGAGATAGGAGATAATCTCCCACTCTGTTGGCCGAGTCTCTCATTGAATCTGAGTATAAGAAATGGCAAGTCTTTAGGATTTGATGCACGCAGATTTGGGAACCAATAGAATTGGTGACTCTACTGGGGAAACGGGTTAGTTATCCATTTGAAAAGAGTCAAGCCATTATCATGATCTCATCATTAGGGTCAGATATTGAAGGTCTTCATACCTAGAGAAAGATTTTGTTGCAGCATGTTTAAAGGCTTTTAAAAGGTGCTTTGTTGGCGAAGTGAATCTAGAATACAATTGATCAAGTAGGAGCTTTTGGATTTTTGATGTTTTTTCCTCTTTGGAGAGATGGTGACTCTGTTGTTGAACATTTTTGGAAGTGCAATATATTCCAAGGTACTTCATCTTTTCATTCAATATGATTAGTTTAGAACAACATTCCTAGTCATATTCTTAGAAGAAGTTGTTCTCTGCTAAAAGATACAAAGCTCTCAATTTTAATGGTATTCCTAGATATCTAAATATTGTTCCTAGTGAAGTTAGAAAGTACTTGCCAAAATATAGTGGAAAGACTTTTGAATCTGTAAACCATCATCTGCAAGATTTATATGATTTGATAGGAGATTATGAGATTGAGGCTGAAGATGTTGTCATGAAGCTTTTTGTTTAGTCATTGAAGGATGATGATAGGGATTGGTTTTCAGATTTACCTTTGTGTTCTATTTCTTCATGGCTAGATCTTGAGATTGCATTTGTAGAATAATTTGGTGAAAGGACCGATGTGATTTCATTAATTACACAATTTATGAGCATTCAAAAGGAAAAGGATGAGTTGGTTCCAACCTTTAACCTAAGGTTTTCAAAATTGTTCAAACATATTTCTGAATATATGAGACCAAATGATGCATTGTGCCTGATAGTTTATCTTGGTGCGTTTGATGAGGAAATTAGTTATTTGCTGAGAGATAATGAACCTACTATACTTCATCAAGCTTATAAAATTGCAATGGATATTAAAAATAATCAGAAATATGGAATGCCCATAGGATACATGTCTGCAACTGTTGGTTATTAAAAGGAAGCTAGGTGTGCAGAAATCGCTTCCTACACTAATCTAAAGAGGGAAGAAGTATGCAAATTCTCTCTAACCTTTACAGTTACAGTGTTATATACACAATAATAGAGATATTACAAAAATACACATACACATAGAATGAGACAGAAGAGAGAGAGACACAAGATACATGTGGGTAAAACCCTTACAGGTGAATAACCCCACTCCAAAACCTGCATAAAGTATTATCAAAACTGAAATGGTTTACAATACACTTGCAATGCAAGCTCTCAAGAGTCTTCGACACTTGTATCTGGAGATATTCCGGTAGCATAACAGTACCTGTCAATCACATAATACATCTCCACTCCAAGCACCTATTTTAAATAGAAGTTACAAGGCAAAATTGAACCTTTCTTGAGATGGGCATCCAACTTGGCCTCATGGCCCAAAACCCACACCTAGGGACACTTGTCCAACACTGCAGCATGGTCCTGACACTTGTCATATTACCACATCCCAATATGGTCACCTATTCCCAAGTTGGGCAATGACAGATGCTCTTACGCATCTTATGACCATCATAGAATCTATCATACTGACAATACTTACAGTTGTAAGAGAATATGTCATACACTGACTAAAAATAGCATATTCTCTTACATGTCATAACTCTCCTTGGGGCACCCAAAGATGCCTTCTTCCAAGATGCCTTGTGACACATGTCTTCACCTGCCATAGAACATTCCATTTATGACTCTTACTCATCATAGATTCTGTCATAGGAATCTGTCATAACTGTTTCGGTCAAGATTCACTTACACACTAGTCAAGATTCCAACACATGGCAGAAAACCTCTACCACACAAAGGGGATGCCTATCTCCACATGGAGTGAGTTGACTATCCTAGTCACCTTACAAGTGGAGTGACAACTCATTGTGCTACTTCAAACTAAGTGACAAAATAGGATGTGCAACAAAATTACAACATAAGCTAAATAAATAAATACATTACAATAAATAAATGAAAGGAATTGCCAAGGTTGAGACACCTTATTTCCCAACATTCTCCCACTTGTCGAACACCTTGTAAGAGCCAATAGAAATAATAGGATTTAACTGCTATAGGCCAAAAGGCCCATAGACTCTGAACACCATCTGAACTTCTTTGTGCCCACTAGTTTTGTCAATGCATCTGCAACATTCTTCAAAGTATCTACCTTCTCCAAATTCATCTTCCCATCCTCCACCATGTCTCATACGAAGTGAAACTGTACATCAATATGCTTTGTTCTGGCATGGAAAGTTGGATTCTTTTCTAGGCAAATCGCACTCTGACTGTCAAATCACATGAGTTGCTACCATATACTTAGATTCTATCATGGACAAAGCGACCACAGGCTGCTACTTACTCATCCAACTAATTGTACCATTGAACATAGTAAACACGTAAGTACTGGTGGATCTCCTGCTGTCAATGTCACCTGCCCAATTAGAATCCATGAATCCACGAATACAAACTGAATGCGGAGGTCCTATAGGATTACCATGATAGCATATGGAATACTTGGAAGTACCCCTCAAATATCTGAACACTTGCTTAACTGCATCCCAATGTACCCGTCTAGGATTAGCCATAAATTTACTAAGGACTCCCACTGCTTGGGCAATGTCTGCTCTTTTATAGACCATGACAAACATCAAACTACCAACAACACTAGCATAAGGTACTCTGCTCATGTCCTCCACCTCAGAAGGAGATTTTGAATAATCATTAATAGATAACTTTGTCCCCAATGAAACAAGAAAACACAATGGTCTACAATCTGCCATGCTGAACCTATCCAACATGGTCTTCACATACTTACTCTGGCTTAACCAAAGTTTTTTGTTAGCTCTGTCTCTTCTTATTTCCATTCCCAGAATGTACCTGGCTACCCCTAGATTATTCATCTCAAACTGTACTAACAATTGAGACTTCAAATCAAAAATCATATTCTTACCATTCCCAATCAACAACATATCGTCAACATACAATGCAATAATGAGAATGTGATCATTGTCAAATTTATAATACACACAATGATCTGATTTCAATCTCAGAAATCCAATCGACAACACAAAGGAATCAAATTTCATATACCACATCCTAGGAGACTACTTCAAACCATACAAAGACTTTTTTAGCTTGCAAACCAAATTTTCTTTACCTTTCTCTATGTAATGCTCTAGCTGTGACATGTAAATCGCTTCCTCCAAATCACCATGAAGGAAAGTTGTCTTCACATCCATCTACTCCACCTCTAAGTCATAAGTAGCTCCAAGAGATAACAAGAACCAAATGGATGTCACCTTTGCAACGGGAGAGAAAATTTCACCATAATCAATTCCCTCCACTTGTGAGTACCCCTTCACAACCAATCTAACCTTGTACTTTTCAACACTGCCATTTGCACCAAATTTTCTCTTGAACACCCATTTGCATCCAACAGGTTTCTATCCTTCAGGCAAAGGCACCAAGTCCCATGTTTTATTCTTCTCCAAAGAAGCCATTTCATCTTCCATGGCCTCCTTCTAGGAACCTGCATCTTTCATGCCCATAGCCTTTGTCATAGTTCTAGGTTCATTAGTGTTAGTAAGCAAGGCAAAAGCACGACTAGAATCAAGCAATGAATAACCAAACCTATTAGGTTGATTTCTTGTTCGTGTAGACCTCCTCAATGGTTGAAGTTGAGGTTCTGCTTCTTCTTCAACGCTTTCAGAGCTGCTAGAGCTCTCCTCATCATCAGGTCTCATAGGGTCTGTTGATTCAGTCTTCTCAGGGGTAGAAGGAAACTAAACCACATCCTCTTTCTTTTCTGTCTGTTATGGCTGTAGAACCATGGAAGAAGGTGTTAGCTCTCTGAAGATAATACTTCTACTATACATCACTTTTTCAACCACAAGATCCCAAATCTTGTATTCTTTCACATCGACACCATAGCCAATGAAAATACACTTAACAGCCTTATTCTCCAATTTAGACCATTTCTCCCTAGGCACATGTGCATATGCCTCACAACTAAAAACACGAAGATGTCTAACTGAAGGATTCTTACCAGACCACACTTCCATAGGTGTCTTACCAACAAGAGCTGATGTAGGAGACATGTTTACCAGGTAGAAAGCAGTGGCTACAGCTTCAGCCCAAAACTTTTGTTTGAGGCTTGCTCACTAAGCATACTCCTAGCCTTCTCCATCAGTGTCATGTTCATCCTCTCTGTAACTCCATTTTTTTGTGGGGTGTATGGAGTTGTCTTATGTGTTTCAATCCCTTGCTCTTTACAGAACTTATCAAACTCTATCGAACAAAACTCACCACCATTGTCAGTCCTCAAACACTTAATCTTTTTACTAGTTTGATTCTCAACAAAGCTTTAAACTCTTTGAACCAACTAAAGACTTCAAACATGTTTATGAGAAAATTAATCCATATCCTTCTACTATAATCATCTATGAAAGATACAAAATATACAGATTTGGAAATTGAAGGAACACTAACAGGACTAAACACATCAGAATGAATAAGGTCCAACACACCAGAAGACTTGTGAGAACTAGAGTAAAACTGAACACAGTTTTGCTTTCCATATATACAATGTTCGCAAAAGTCAAACTCAAGATTACAATCATTTAACCCCTCAACAAGGTTTTTATTTTTCAGGGTTCTAAAACCCTTCTCACCAATGTGGCCAAATCTCTTATGCCATAACATTGTCTTTTCAGCAGGAAGCTTAACTTCCAAAGCATGAGCACCCTTGGGTACCCAAAATGCACTACCATCAGAATTTGATACAACAGATTTCTTCACTGCCAGTTCTAATGGTGGGGATGAAGTGACTGTAGCTCTTTTCATTGAGTCAGAAGAACTATTACACTGTGAAGTGCATGCCTCCAGCTGAAACAGAGTACCTCTCTGAGTACCCTTCGCAAGCACCATAGATCTTCTAGTCATCTTGCATCCGTCCTTCAAAAAGACAACCTACACACCTGCATCATTCAACTTACTTACAAAAAGTAGGTTTGATGCCAAGCCTGGGATGTGCATAACCCTAGTGATCCCCTTCACTCGCCCATCATGGAATCAGATTGAGACTCTTCCATGACCAACAATCTTTAGATGAGAATCGTCACCCAGGTACACTCTTCATACTTCATGAACTAGCTGTAATGAGAGGTCATGTGGAATGATGCACCAGAATAAATCAATGACACATCATCAGATGCATGGGTTGCTAGGGCTGCGATGAATGCATCACCATCATCTTGTGACTTGTCAAAATATGAGTCTGGGACATTCTTCTTCTTCTTTTTCTTTTCCTCTTTGCATTCCTTTCAGAAATACCTATTTTTACCACAATTCCAACAGAGAGCCTTGGACTTTCCAAGAGATTTAGATCTACCCTTTTCACCTTTCTTGTCCTTCTTCTTCACTTTCTCTTTGGGTCTTCTACGAACCGCAAGAGCTTCTTTGGCTGACTCAGTTGTCTTTCTCTGCATTTCTTTAGTTAATAGCGAAGACACTACCTCATCCATCTTGAAAGTGGTTGTAGTGCTTCTGATGGCCATGACAAGATGATCCCACGAATCTGGCAAAGAACAAAGCAGGGTCATAAATCAATCCTCCTCCATTTTCACACCCACGAATGTCAACTATGCAACAATCATGTTAAAATCATTCATATGGTCTGCAACAGATCCTCCATCTTCGATCTTCAGAGAAAACAACTTCTTTTTTAGAAAAAGCTTGTTCACTAAGGACTTGGTCTGATAAACATCTCCCAGCTTCTTCCAAAGTTCTTTCGTGGTCTTCTCCTCATGGACATTCAATAGGACAAAGTTAGCTAGACAGAGTCTTATGAGACCCTTAGCCTTCTGATCTTTGAGGTCCCAATCAGCTTGTGACATTGTTGTAGGTTTTGTGCCATCAACGGTTTACCATAGGTCACGATCAACAAGTAAATCTTCCATCTTGAGTTTCCACAACTTGAAATTTGTGACATTGAACTTCTCCACCTCTACTCTTCTAGATGTGCCTGCCATCTCCTTCCTGCAACAAGATACAAAATACTCTACACAAACTCCCACTCAACCTAAGATTAGCTAAAAAAACCCCTACCCAGTAGCTAGAACCAAAACTGGCCAAGCTCTAATACCAACTGAAAGGAAGCTAGGTGTGTGGAAATTGCTTCCTATGCTAATCTAAAGAGGAGAGAAGTATGCAAATTCCTTTTAACCTTTATAGTTATAGTGTTATAGACACAATAATAGAGATATTGTAGTAATACACATACACACAGAATGAGATAGAAGAGAGAGAGACACAAGATATACATGGGGAAAACCCTTACGGGAGAAAAACCCCACTCCAAAACTTGCACAATGTATTATCAAAATTGAAATGGTTTACAATACACTTGCAATGCAAGCTCTTAGAAGTCTTCGACACTTGTATCTAGAGATATTCTAGCAGCATAACAGTACCTGTCAATCACATAAGACATCTCCACTCCAAGCACCTATTTTAAATAGAAGTTACAAGGGAAAAATAAACCTTTCTTGAGATGGGCATCCAACTTGGCCTCATGGTCCAAAACCCATGCCTAGGGACACTTGTCCAACACTGCAGCATGGTCCTGACACTTATCATATCACCCCATCCCAATATGGTCACCTATTCCCAAGTTGGGCAATGATAGACACTCTTACGCATCTTACGACCGTCATAGAATCTGTCATACTGACAGTACTTACAATTGTAAGAGAATCTGTCATACACTGACTAAAAATAGCATATTCTCTTACAACATGTCATAACTCTCCTTGGGGCACCCAAAGATACCTTCTTCCAAGATGCCTTGTGACACATGTCTTCACCTGTCATAGAACATTCCATTTACGACTCTTACTCATCATAGATTCTGTCATAGGAATCTGTCATAACCGTTTCAGTCAAGATTCACTTACACACTAGTCAAGATGTCGACACATGGAAGAAAACCTCTATGACACAAAGGGGATGCCTATCTGCACATGGAGTAAGTTGACAGTCCTAGTCACCTTACATGTGGAGTGACAACTCATCGTGCCACTTTACACTAAGTGACAAAATAGGATGTGCAACAAAATTACGACATAGGCAAAATAAATAAATACATTACAATAAATAAATGCAAGGAATTACCAAGGTTGAGACACCTTATTTCCCAACAGTTATTATAAAGCATCTTATGCAGATGAGCATGTAAATCAAAGAATCAGAATGGTTTTCAAAACAAATGTATTTCTGTTGTTCTAGTTTTCTCACCATTGCTTCATGTGAATCATAGAGAGTTTCAAGCAACTTGTGAGTAGAATGTAAGTACTGTTGACCCTAAGTTTTTTGTTCAATCATTGCTTGATTTGAAGAAATAAGGAGAATCACCCTATGCTTTGTATACACGATTCATGAATACTTTGTTAGAAATCCTAGAGTATTACAGACCTGAGGATTCTTTGTGTGTTGATTTGTTCTGTGAAGTTCATGAATTAGGTTTGAGCACTTTGCCAAAGGAACTGAAGCCTCAAATTAGTGATCAGATATTTACGTAGATTGGGATTATGGAAAGAGCCAAAGGTGACTATGCAGGAAGAGTTATGTCTCAGAATACTGATAGTAGTTATGTTATTGACCAAAGTCATGGCATAATGCATAAAGATGAAGAAATTGTGGTAGAAAATGAAGGTACTCCCTGCAATGATAAAGACAAAGTTTGTGATCAGCCCATCGGAGAGAGATATGCAGATGTAGATCGCATACATCAGGAGATAAAGGATATATATGAAGATGTATCTTTGGTGCAGGAGCACCTTGAAAATCATGTTTTGTGTTGTAATAAGGTCTATTTGACCAATGCATTTTCATTTCTGTTTGTAAGTCCCAAGTGACTTAGGTTACATTTGTCAAATTGTTAATCTCTAGATGGTTGGTCTCCCAGCCGCTTGGAATCAGTTGTTTTTCCTCAAGGCAAGTTTATAAACCCAGAGGAATGAACCAAATAGATATTGGTAATCAGATCAAAGAGAAGAGATTGAATGTAATTGTGCATTGTGTTAAGGAGAAATCAAACTATTCTGTTTCGTCAATTTGATTTCCGTTCCCTGTAATTGCAAATTGCATAGCTGTAGATTTCCTTTCTTCATGTGCTTTTCGTTGTTGCAATATGTCGATGTGAAGCATTCCACTGGTAAGATTTCTGTCGAAATCAGTGGAATGGCTTCATTGTACAAATATCCATTTTTGTTTTCTGTTTTGTTTCATGGTTTAATAGCACAGAGGATCCAGACAGTGTGTGTTGCATAGTAGGTTGACCTAGCATCTCCATGTGCTAGGGTTCGGGGAAGGTAGACTGTGCAACGGCGTATCGGCGAAGTAAACCCTAGTGTGGCTGATAGTAATTGTCATGCTAATGAGAGAAGGTCAAAGGTGACATCAGAGTGATCGGCATATCGGTAGCTCTGGATTAAGTCCCACTGACAGAGCAAGTCTCACTGAGGGTGTTGGTTCATCGGCGCATCGACCAAAGATTGCAAGTGTTCATTGATAGAACAAGTCTCATCGAAGGTAAATGCCATCGGTGCATTAGGAGAGAAGTTGAGAGTTTCACCGACGGGAAGGGTCTTGCCAATAGGGTCACGTCCAACCAGTGTGGAAGCCATCACGGTTGAGATGAGGCAGAACTTAACCGTCATCGACCATCGGCAGAAGGATGAAAGACTTGGCCAATAGGAGTAAGTCTCATCGAAGATCAAGTGAAGTTGTGTTATCAATGTAAGGTAGACCGACGGAGAGACTTTGGAAAGTAATTCCGACCGACGGTTGTTTAATCGATGGAGATGCATCGGCGGTTCATTTGTTAGTCTTGCCAACTATGAGGAAATAGGGACCTGATCTACGGTTTCCGCTATGCGCTCCCCATCATATTGGTATTAGAGCCCGAAAAAGATTTAGGTGGCAAGTCGAATTGAGGATTTGTAGGAGTGTTGGGTGTTGTCTGTGAATAGTGAATGTTAGACAGAGAAAGCGAGATATAGGCGGAGAGGATGCCTCCCAAAAGTATGTCACAAGACGCCATCAAGAAGCTGATCAAGGAGATGCTTGAATCCAAGTTAGGAGAGTTCAAGCAGTCCAAAAGCAAAGATAGAGAAGATGAAAGTGACAGTGATGAAGACGATATAGAAATTGTTGAAACCAATAAGAGGACAGAGGAGATACCAGCAGACCAGAGGGCATTTGTAAATGCATTGACGTCAGTCAATAGGGACACCATAGATGGGTTACCTATGTATAGTGGAAGTATGGAAACTGAAGAGGTGATTGACTGGATTGAGGCATTGAACAATTATTTCAAATACAAAGAAGTCCCTGATGATAAGAGGGTTAAGTTGGAAAAGACAAGATTGAAGGGATCTGCTCTTGCATGGTGGAATTATGAGCAAGGAGAGAGAGTCAAGGAGGGGAAGAATATGATAACCTCCTGGGAAAGGATGAAGGCCAAAATCAAGGTACAATTCTTACCCTTGGACTATAACATGCAGATGTATAAGAAATTGCAAAACCTCAGACAGAGAGACCTTGATGTGAATGCATACACACAAGAGTTTCATAAACTTAGTCTCAAATCAAAGAGACAAGAAGAAGAGTCAGAGAAGGTGGCTAGGTATTTGAATGGCCTAAGGATGAAGATCCAAGATGAGATCAGCATCTTAGCACTAGAAACAGTGAACAAGTGTTTCCAAATGGCCTTAAGGGATGAAGAGAAGGTAAAGAGAAAGAGTGAGTAGAATAATAGAGGTAGAGGTGGAAGAAATTTCAGAGGCAGAGGCAGTTTTGGAGGAAGGAGTCCTAACCAGAGGCCTAGTGGTGAGTCTAGCCAAGAAGAGCAAGTTGGAGACTCAAGTAGCAGAGGAGGCTACTGAGGAAGATGGCCTAATGGAAGAGGTGGGACAAATGGATCAGGTAGAGAATCCAAGTTCTCCAATATGAGATGTTATAACTACAATCAGATAGGGCATCCAACATACAAGTGTCCAGAGAAGGCCTCAACTTCTTATGGTGGTGAGAAGAGAACCACTTTGATTCAAGAAGATGCAAGGAGTGTGACATCTCCTGAAGTGAATCTAGCATTAGAAATGGGAGAAAATATGATGATCGAGAGGATGCTGCTCAAGGAACCAATGCAGATTGAACCATCACAAAGAAGGGCTTTGTTTAGAATCAACTGTAAGATCCAATTTAAGGTTTGTAAAGTTATTGTTGACTCTGGTTCTACTGATAATATTATATCTTTGGAAGCAGTGAATAAGTTGAAGTTAGAAAAGATACCCCATAGCAGTCCATATAAAGTCAGTTGGTTGAATAAGGGGTAGCACATACTCATCAATGAACAAGCATGGGTAGAATTTAGTATTGGGGGGTATAGAGACAAGATTTTGTGTGACATCCTTCCAATGGATGCTTGCCATCTTTTATTAGGTAGACCATGGTAGTTTGACAGAAAGGCTCATCACGATGGAGAAAAGAATGCTTACTCATTCCAAAAGGATGGTGTAACTTATAGGATACAGTCATTGGTAGAAGAGGATCCACAGCATGTAGGATCTAGTATAATGATGGTAGGAGAAAAAGAATTCATGGACACTTTAAAGGAAAGTGGTGGAGTAGGTTTTTCTTTGATTGTGAAGCCTAAGGGGGAAAAGTAGGAAATTGTGAGAGAAGTAGGGCCTAAGGAGGTCAGAGATTTGCTTGAGAGTTACAAAGGAGTGATTACAAAAGATGTACCTGATTCCCTACCACCAATCAGGGATATTAGCCATCAGATAGACCTCATACCAGGAGCAGTACTTCCTAATAAGGAAGCATATAAAATGACCCCTCAATAGAATGAAGAGATAGCAAATCAGATTCAAGAACTCCTAAACAAAGGGCTGATACGGAAGAGCCTTAGCCCATGTGTAGTACCTACTATTTTAGCCCCATAGAAGGATGAAAAATGGAGGCACTACTTGCTTCTTAAAGAATTTATTGTATACACTAACAATCATGCTCTCAGTTTTTTGAATGGACAAGAAAAGCTCAACTATAGACACATGAAATGGGTGGAAAGTCTTCAAGCATACACCTTCATCATCAAGCATAAGAAAGGGATAACCAATAAAGTTGGTTATGCTTTAAGCAGAAGGGTGTTGACAGTGCAAGAAGTGTAGCTACAAAGCATGGGTGAGGCACTCAAAGGATTGTATGAACAGGACCAAGATTTCAAGGAGATTTACAAGGTATGCAGTGAGTTTGCCAATTCTTTCCACAGTGAATTTTAAGATTATACATTGTAGAATGGACTTTTATTTAAAGGGAGTCGACTATGTATCCCTAAGTGTTCAATGAGGGATAATATAGTGAAGGAGAAACATAGTGGTGGTTTAGGAGGACATTTTTGGCTCAATAAGACCTTAGATCTTGTAAGAAGGTTTTACTTTTGGCCAAGGATGCAATATGATATCAGAAGGATTGTTGAGAGTTGTATGATTTTCCAGAGAGCAAAGGGAGTCTTAACCAATGCAGGACTGTACCAACCTTTACCCATACCAAATAGACCTTGGGAAGGTTTGAGTATGGATTTTGTGATGGGATTGCCCAAGATGAGGACATGTTATGATAGTGTGTTTGTTGTGGTAGACAGGTTCAGCAAGGTGGCTCACTTTATTCCTTGTAAAACTACCAATGATGCTAGTTACATTGCAAGTTTGTTCTTTAAAGAAATCATCAGGATTCATGGATTGCCTTTGAGTATTGTCTTTGACAGAGACAACAAATTTGTGGGACATTTCTGGAGAACCTTGTGGAAAAGATTGGGTACAAACTTGTCTTTTAGTTCAGCCTATCATCCTCAGACTGATGGCCAAACTGAGTTTGTAAATAGGTCATTAGGCAATCTGCTAAGATGTTTGACAAGAGAACATGGTAGTACTCCCACAAGCAAAATATGCCTATAATGATTCTACGAACAGAAGTATAGGTCTAAGTCCTTTTGAAGTTGTCTATGGTAGTCATCTTAGAGGAATTTTTGAATTGCGAGATGTTTGAGGGTTAGACAGAAGGAGTGGACATGCTAATACATTTGTAGAGGCTATGAAAGAGATCCATCAACAAGTCAGAGATACTCTACACCAGAACAGTTAGAAGATCAAGGCTAGAGTGGATCAAAGAAGAAGGGATGTGCAGTACCAAATAGGAGATATGGTCATGGTTCATCTCAACAAAAACAGACTGCCCACAGGAAAACACAACAAGTTGATGATGCAAAAAATTGGACCTTGTCAGATTTTGGAGAAATATGGTCCCAATGCTTACAAAATTGATATTGCTATTTCACCTATATTCAATGTTGCTGATTCGACATTATATAAGAGTCCTGATACAGGAAAAGGTACAACAGATTCTGTCCAAGACAATGCAAAGTGGGTGTCGTATTTACCATCTAAGGAACCACCGAAGATGGAGTGCATCTTGGATAGTAGGACAGCCAAGAAGACAAGAAATCAGACCTATTTTGAGCACCTAGTCAAATGGCAAGGACTTCCAGATTTAGAGGCCACATGGATGCTGGAAGAAGACATCAAAAAGTAGGGTGGTGATTTGCAGCAATTATTCTCTAAGAGGACTTGAGACAACTTTCACCCAGGGAGTATGGTGCAGGAGCACCTTGAAAATCATGTTTTGTGTTGTAATAAGGTCTATTTGACCAATGCATTTTCATTTATGTTTGTAAGTCCCAAGTGACTTAGGTTACATTTGTCAAATTGTTAATCTCTAGATGGTTGGTCTCCCAACCGCTTGGAATCAGTTGGTTTTCCTCAGGGCAAGTTTATAAACCCAGAGGAATGAACCAAATAGATATTGGTAATTAGATCGAAGAGAAGAGATTGAATGTAATTGTGCATTGTGTTAAGGAGAAATCAAACTATTCTGTTTTGTCAATTTGATTTTCATTCCCTGTAATTGTAAATTGCATAGCTGTAGATTTCCTTTCTTCCTGTGCTTTTTGTTGTTGCAATATGTCGATGTGAAGCATTCCACTAGTAAGATTTCTGTCAAAATTAGTGGAATGGCTTCGTTGTACAAATATCCATTTTTGTTTTTTGTTTTGTTTCATGGTTTGGCGGTACAGAGGATCCAGACAGTATGTGTTGCACAATAGGTTGACCTAGCATCTCCATGTGCTAGGGTTCGGGAGAAGGTAGACTGTGCAATGGCGTATCGGCGAAGTAAACCCTAGTGTGGCCAATAGTAATTGTCATGCCGATGAGAGAAGGTCAAAGGTGACATCGGAGTGATCGGTGTATCGGCAGCTTCGGAGTAAGTCCCACTGACAGAGCAAGTCTCACCGAGGGTGTTGGTACATCGATGCATCGGCCAATGATTGCAAGTGTTCACCGATAGAACAAGTCTCACCGAAGGTAAATGCCATCGACGCATCGGGAGAGAAGTTGAGAGTTTTGCCAATGGGAAGGGTCTCACCGATAGGGTCACGTCCAACCGGTGTGGAAGCCGTCATGGTTGAGATGAGGTGGAACTTAACTATCATTGGGCATCTGCAGAAGGATGAAAGACTTGGCCGATAGGAGTAAGTCTCACCGAAGATCAAGTGAAGTTGTGTTATTGGTGTAAGGTAGACCGACGGAGAGACTTTGGAAAGTCATTCTGACTGACGGTTATTTGACCGATGGAGATGCATTGGCAGTTCATTTGTTAGTCTTGCCAACTGTGAGGAAATAAGGACCCAATCTGCGGTTTCCGTTGTGCGCTCCCCATCAATCTTGCAGCAGTGTTGTTGAAGAATCAAAGGAATACACAGATACCATGTATGATGGATTAGCTTGTGAGATAAATACTGAGAATGATGCATTTATAAGTGAGTATATCCCAGTTGTTCATGATACTATATATGAAGAAGAGATGGAGGTTTCTGTTTTGCATGAGGAAGATATTCAAGATTCAAGCTACAACATCTTTGGTTTTGTGTATCATACCACGCAGGATGTTAAGAAAACATAAGATATGTGTGATGGATGGTTGCAAAGAGCTAGGAAGGCAAAGCATTTGGCTAGCCAAGCAAGATAGCACTTGCAGTAGGTCAAGGAATGCGTCAACCATCTATATCACGCAAGGCAACAAAGGGAGTTATACCTTAGATCTCTATTTCTTCCAAGGGAGGAATGTATGGAGGATGAGCAAGCAAAGGTAGAGCCTTTTGAGACTCAATTCATAGCACATGAGGAGGGATTAGATTTGGGTGAACCTTTGATCATAAATAGAGAAGTTAAGGAGTTGATTTGTGATAAGGTACAAAATCATTTGGAGGCTGTCCTTCTTCAAGAGTTTGTGCTAGATACACCTTTTGGGTCAGTATATAAGAGTAAGTATCAAGCTATGGAAGAATTTGAACATGAGGCCTATGCTAATAACATATCCTTAAATAGTTGTTCATTTTCTAATGATTCCAATGGTTTATTTTGGGACAACACATTTTCACTAATATACAACTATAATCCATGTATGCAAAGGGATAATATCTATGTGGATTTTTTAGTTTTTGTCAATATGGATCAACAAAAGCATGATGAAGGTGGCATAGTTAGAATTAGGATGATATGCTCCTATGATAGTTTTAGTGAACATGGTGCTTCTAAATTGGATCTGAAATAGTCTGATGAAAATAGGATATTTGACAGAGGTAAATACTGGTTCTTTATTTTTTGTGGCCCAAGGCTACCAAATGAAAATTGAAGGTATGAATTTTGATGCATGATGGAGAAGTTATATAGCATCCCAATGGATTTGGCACATGGTCTGCACCCCAGAGACTTCTGGATCCTCACCATTCCTGCAAGAGGCATGCATCCCCAAACAAGAGCCAATGGTGGTACCTACTTAAGTTTTAGGGTTTTGAGTCTGTTCCATGAACTCTTTCCTTCTTATTTTCCTTGAAACCCTAAGTCTTGTGGTCGTGAGCTTTACTCTATCTTCTATTTCTCTATTGACTGCCTAGCCTAGGTTCCTGTTTATCTAAGTTATAACCTTATGTCTTTTATGTCATGAGTTGACCAGCCCCAAGTCTTGAGTTACCTGTTCTAACCCGTTAAAGTTATATAGTTCTAGTCTTATGTCCTTGGTAGGATATTGCAAGCCTGCACAATACTAGACTTGATGTCATATCTATACTGCGCAACTGTGAGATGAAGAAAGGTGTAATGTATATCGTGGCCTATTGCCATAATGTCAAAGATGTTGATTGAACAAAGGATATGGTGCTAGGTGTCAAGCGAAGAAGTCAGGTGGTAGGTGTTGAAAGATCTAATGGTAGCACTATTGGAAACAAGACAGATAATTGAGAGGGGGGGTGAATTAGTTATCTCAAAACTTTCTTTTCTTTAAACACTTAAATCCTTCTTGTAATTCAACATCATAATAATAAATCAATCATGGAAGCACAATGCAATAATTTAAGAGTAGAAACACATTAACACATATGACACTAGGATTTTAACGTGGAAAACCTAGTTAAGGGAAAAACCATGGGGTGACTAACCCAAGATTGTATTCTCTGTTAAAAGAATAAAGGAGTACAAAATGGCACTTGCCAATTAGGGCTCACTACCCAAGCACACTGCTCACAAGAGGCACACTGCCTACAAGAGACTCACTGTCTATATAACTTACAGAAGATAATCAAGTGTTTGAACTAATGAGAAGCATCTACAAATGCAAGAGTTTAGTTCCAGTTAGGCACAATACACTGATTTGATGCACTTCATCCTTCCTCTGTTTAATGTTGTTTCTCTATCACATACCTAACTTGAATTCTTTCTCTCACACTTATCCCTACCTTTCTTTGCACTTTATTTCATCACTTATTCACACACACACTTACATACTAGAATTCATCTGGTATATATATCTGCACCAAGGATTTTTATCAACTTGCTAGTCGGCATCAAGAACACTACAAGTAATTAATCTGTCAGCTGAATCCATGCTTGATTTGTGATGTGTATCAAAAACATAGGCATAGAAGTCATTAATCATGTCAGCCAACAATGTATGATCACTCAAATTGCTTGATCAACACCTTTTACTCATCCAGATTGAAGTCTGATACTCTGTCGGTCAGTTCTTCCTTTGTCTACTCTGCTTGACTGGAACCCAACACTCAGATGTTCATATCTTTTTTATGCTTTGTCACCGGAGCCCTAATCCTTGGAATACAATAGTCATGATATCCCTCTTGACTTGTCCAAGTTTGTAACTTGCTAAGTTACACCATTTGAGAGATCCAGACCTGATTGTCGGACCTTGTTACATACTCTATTCTTGTTCACCAGACCAAAACAATCTTCAATCTGACTTCCAGTATAGGCATACTATGTACTGTGGATGTGTGGGATAGACTTTGTTGCCATCAATGACAACACTCATGAAGCCACACAGTGTCTCTTGCCAACAATCTGCCCCTTTGGCATTGATGGCAACACTTAGTAAAAAATGGCTAAGTATCACAGTAACTCCCCCTTGGCTGATGCTCTGTCTTTTGCACTATTTTATTAGAGCTCCCCCTTAGCTAGATTCCACATTTTTCACTACTCCTCACTCCTCCTTTGACATCAATGGAAAAGGGTGGAATCCGCTTACCAAAATTTTTCAAAAATTATCCTATACATGGCCGCATAAGTATATATATGTTATACTTATATATACTTAAGTATATCCACAAAAGTGGCCTTCAACTGCACAAACTCTGTGGCCCAACTCTGCTTCATCCTATCCAAAATGGAGATGTGACCACTCAACAAAAATGCATATGCTTCTACCCTTCTTAAATCTGCCAGATCACTGGTCCGGGCTGTGGTCTGAGCATCTGTCAAGGCCTCATGCATTGCCTCTAATTTAGGGATAATTTTCCCTCTTAGTTCACCCATTCTGTTTATTATGTTCTTCTTTTCTTTGTCCAGCCTCTTTATTTCATTGATGATAACAATAGCCTGGCATTCTTGATTCACTAAAGAGTTAGTGAGGGGGTCAAAAAACTTGACAGTTTACCTTCTTGTTCTTTCACTTTCTTCTCAATGTCCTCTGTTACTTTGGGCCAAGATAAACAAAATTTGTATATGTCCCCAACATCTTTAAGAGCATTTTCAAGGCTCTTTATTCCAATGTCTAGGGTCCTCCTATCATTAGTAATCAGTCCTTGCACTTCAATGAATCTTTTTCCTAAAAACTCCTTCTGGACCTTTGCTTCTGCCGATTTCTCTAAAGATTCAAAATGAGTGCTAACAGAATTTACCAAAGATTTCAAGTTACTGGATGGTGAGGCTGAAGGATCCTTTTGGAAGGATGGCACGATCTTCTCCAGCATCCTAGATGCAATCTCCAATAGTTCACAGTCCTCCATGTGGGATTTTAGGAGTTTTTCTTTTGCTTTGGCTTGAGCAAAAGATGCTATTTTCATTGTCTGAACTGGAGAGCGAGAGTCAAAATTCAGTGGTCCTTGAAATAGCTTAGGTTCATCTATCTCCATCATTTCTTTGTTTAAGAATTTCTTTACTGCCTCCGCAGTGTCTCTTGCTGGTGATTGAGTCTTCTTTTCTTTTGGGATATCAGAACAATCATCATTAGTCTTTTCTACTTGTTCTTCTTATTTTCCCTTAACCTCTTCTTCTTGAATCACCTTCTCTTCTCTTCTATCTTCTCCTTCAGCTTCAAACTGTGGAATGTCTGAAGTGGGATCCAGAGGAGAGATGTCACTGGTGTTTGTTGCTTCATGAACTTCCTCTTCCGGAACAGAGGAATCCAAGTCCGTAGACTTCTCTTCATCTATCTCTTTTAATCCTTCTACATCCTTGTCAGAAGATTCTTCATTGGTTACATTTAATCCTTCAACATCCATGGTAGAAGGTTCTTCAACTATTTCCTCTATAATAGGAAGATTGAATCTTTTCAAAGCATTCCAGAGGATATCTTTTGTTTCACTTGCTACTTGGTCAGTTTCTCCAAGCATAAGTTTATTCATTCTTGCCTTACTCCGGAACTCATCCTTACAATCCTTAAAAATCATGTCCATTTGTTTTGGAGTGATAGAAGGATAAAGCCGAATCATTATTTGTTCCTGAATCTGTAGGTCTTTTGCCTTTGTATTCTCTTTTCTTAGTTCAAGAACCTTTTCTAGACTCTTAGGAATTAATGAAATAATTTCAATGAAAGCTTTATTGTAAATGTTCAGGTACTTGACAGTAGCTTCTTCCAAAATTCTCTTGTTAGTATCACTATATTCATCATAGAACTCTGTTACTGGCTATAGGTTCCCATCCACAGTAACTGCCTTGATGGTGTCATCAATGGAAAGAGTGGGCTTTTCAACAAATTCCTCTGCCTTTTCTTCCTTATTTTTACTAGCAGAGAATTCCCCAGATGTTTTCTTCTTCTTCATTTTCTTGATTTCCTCATCAGATTATGTTTCTTCATCATCTTTAAGGCTTGTATATGACCTTGTGGCTTTGGTCTCCATCCTTTTTTCCCTTTTTCTGGATGTCTTGACTTCTGGTTTGGTAGCCTTTGAGCTTTTAGGAGTGGCAGGTGCAGAGCTCTTGGAAGATCTAGCCCAGGAGGAGGCTTGTACCAGAGTGTCTCCTTTCTTTGCTTCTTGTTTCTCTTTTTCATCCTTCTCCATCTTCTCTCTACTTGCATCTATAGCCTCCTTTGATAGGCCAAATCTTTTGGCAATTTCTTCAACCTCCCTTCTTACTTTCCCCTTTATCTCCAGCTGTCTTAACTCAACATGTATTTTTACACTTAGCTCTTGAAAGGTGCCAAACCTTTCTGCTTTAGGTTCCTTAGGCTAGCTCAATAGGTATTGAATATGTAGCTCCAAGATCTACCTCGTATCCCATAGGCATTATCCAGACAGTTCTGGGCTCAACTGCCTCCATTAGGCATTGATCAGTGTCAACCATGAAGCACACTGTGTCCTTGTATTTCTCAACTATGGATTGAGGTATTCTTTCTTTGGCTTGCATCATGCTTTGGAAGTTCTTAAAGTAACCCCAGAGGGCTGTGTTTTGAGCTTTAGCATCACCAAGTCCATACATGTAATCTCTGATATGAATTGCAACCGGTTTGTCATTTTACCAAACCTAGCCACTTGATCCAGGTAGCTCATTCATGTAATAAAAGAACATAAATAGTATTAGACAACCATATTTGAAGGAATTCTTCTTATCCTTTTTGATCTTCTGCAGGTTTTTTAACAGTTGATTTAGGAGAAGTTCACACAGGTCATAATCTACATCTTCCCTCAACATCTGATATGCTGCATAGATTGTTGTCCTAGACACAGAATTCTCCCTGCTCGAATGATAGATTTTGTAGCCAATTATCATTGAGGCAAACTTAACATCTAGATAAGTGATGTCATCTATGGTCATTGCTCTTTTGTCAAATTTAGATCTGGCGGCTTCAGTTACTGTCTGGTTCTTGACAAATTTAAGTGCAGGTAACCCACCGGATGAATGCAGTCTAGTCATTGCCCTGATGGCATCTTTAGTTATCTTGAAAGGCCTCGTTAACCACATGAAATTATCATGCATCCTACTTAGGACATACTGGACCCAATCATCTTCTGCAAAACATGGAAAGTGTATGCAATGTTTGAAGTGTTTATCCCGAAGGGCCTTGAATTCAGGTTTGAGTTCAAAACTCTCATCTATTAGCTATTTGTGATAGATGTCCATCAATTTTGAGTCTCCAAATTCCTCAATGTTGGCATGGATATAGACCCTAACATCTTCTACATGCAATACCCCATGCGGAATGCTAGAAAATGCGCCTAATGGATCAACTTTTAGACATTTATAAGGGTGTTTCTTGAATTTAGGATGTGGCCTATCAGCGATCTTGACAACCATTGGAGTAGCCATTTTGCAAGAGATTCAGAGAGAGATTTTCAGAATGGAAGTACCTTTTCACGCTTTAGGGTTTAAAATAGGAGCCGGCACAAATCGCTGGTTAAATTTGATTTTCCAGTTGATCTTGAGTGAATTATAGAAACTTTGTTACAGATCTCTTCTTATCTTCTTCGTGAATGCAAATGTGCAAATAAAGAGTGAAAGAACCCTTTAAACCTTGTGCAAACCCTAATTTCTTTTTGTAATAAATGCATAACTTAAGTTATCCAGTTGCCCTATTTTGAGAGAGATCTTCTTGAATCACTGTGTTGAACTTAGAATCATTGTCAGTGAGGATTGAGAATGTATCTTCTTTTCTTCAATCATGCCATGGGTCCGCAAATCAAAGTGTTTCAATTCTGAATCACACCAGATCTATCTGTGAAAATCCTGCTTTACCGGATAGCTGTCGGAACCAGATTAACTTGAGTCGTTAAAATATTGCAAAACTCCATGCGGATCTTTCATCTTTTTACTGACGGCTATTTAGATGTTTTTCTGAGAACCCTTTAATCCGTAGTATTCCATGTGCCAAATTTAGGTACTAGTTGACTGGTTGGGGGAATTTATTTTTCTCTGTGACTCCCCCTGAGCCAGAGCTCACCTTTTTAGTTTTTGGAAGGAATATCAACATCAGATTCTGATGCGGATCCATCCCTAATATTTTCTGTACTCTTCTTCACCCAAATCTTGCTCATCTCCTTTTGAACTTCATCCACATTCACTTTACCTTTGCCTTTATCTTATTTTTTATTATGTTGCACCGGACCTTTTCTATCCTAATTTCTACTTCTGTAGAATTTGGCAATATGACCAGATCCATTGCAGTTGTAACAGACAACATTTCTTTGCTTAGTTGATTGATATCCTCTTGATCTACATTGATTAGCCATATGTCCCAGTCTATTGCATGCAAAGCATCTACCATTGAATGAATTGTTTATTTGCATATTTCTGCATTCATGAGATTTGTGACCATACCTTTTGTAGTTGAAACATTGTCCGAAGAAGGATGGATTAGTCTAATTCATTCTCCTCTTGCACTGAGTTGCTTTATGACCGAAATTGTTGCAGTTGAAGCAGTATCCATTGAAGGATGGATATCTTTGAGCATTTGGTTGCCTTACCAGAGGTCTTCTAGGCCCGTTTCTTTGATTTCTTGATCCAAAGTTATTCCGATTGGACCTAGAGCTTTCACCTTTCTCATATCCCAAGCCATGCTTATCATCTATCCTCTTTTGGATTTCAAGAACTTCAAGTTGGGCTGAGCTTATCTTGAATTTTTCTTTGTATTCATTTGCAGTTTGAAGATCTTGTTTAAGAGTGTCTATCTAGTTTTCAGGTTGTTCTTCATTGTCTCTAGCTTCATCAAGATTAGACTCAAGATGCCTGATTATTCTGTCCATTTTGTGGCAGTCCTCTATTTTCTCCTTTAGGGATTGTTTTAGATTGTCTTCAATATTTCTTTTTTCTTCAATTTCTTGGGTGAATCTCATAACCCCTAATTCCATTTCATGCCTCACCATAATGACTTCTTTTGACAGCTTTTCACATAGCTTATTTTTCTCATCCAGATCTTCATTAGTATCATTGGCTTCACTCTGATTGGCTAATTTTGGAAGTAGTTCCTTTCTCTTTTTCACTAAGATACTAATTTTTTTTTTAGCTCATTTATGAATTCATCAGCTTGTTTGAGTCTTTCTCTCAAATTATTGACTTCAGAGTGGGATTGTTCAAGATCATCTAGGGCAAACTGAAGTTGCTCCTTCATACCATATGCATCCATTGAGATTCCCAGATCTTTCTCAAGATGTTAGGCTTTGTTCAGAGGAACTTGGCTTTGATACCAATTGTTGGAAACAAGGTAGATAACTGAAAGGGGGGTGAATCAGTTATCTCAAAACTTTCTTTTATTTAAACACTTAAATCCTTCTTGTAATTCAACAACATAATAATAAATCAATCATGGAAGCACAATGCAATAATTTAAGAGCAGAAACACATTAACACATATGACACCATGATTTTAACGTGGAAAACCTGGTTAAGGGAAAAACCACAGGGTGACTAACCCAATATTGTATTCTCTGTTAAAAGAATAAAGGAGTACAAAATGGCACTTGCCAATTAGGGCTCACTCCCCGAGCACACTTCTCACAAGAGGCACACTGCCTACAAGAGACTCACTGTCTACAGAACTTACAGAAGATAATCAAGTGTTTGAACTAATGAGAAGCATCTACAAATGCAAGAGTTTAGTTCCAGTTAGGCACAATACACTGATCTGATGCACTTCATCCTTCCACTATTTAATGTTGTTTCTCTGTCACATACTTGACTTGAATTGCTACTCTCACACTTATCCCTGCCTTTCTTCGCACTTTATTTCATCACTTATTCACACACACACTTACATACTGGAATCCATCTGGTATATATATCCGCATCAAGGATTTTTATCAACTTGCTAGTCGGCATCAAGAACACTGCAAGTAATTAATCTGTCGGCTGAATCCATGCTTGATTTGTGATGCGTATCAAAAACATAGGCATAGAATTCATTAATCATGTCAGCCAACAATGTATGATCCCTCAAATTGCTTGATCAACACCTTTTACTCATGTGGATTGATGTCTGATACTTTGTCAGTCAGTTCTTCCTTTGTTTGCTCTGCCTGACTGGAACCCAACACTCAGATGTTCATATCTTTTTCATGCTTTGTCACCGGAGGCTAAATCCCTAGAATACAGTAGTCATGATACCCCTCTTGACTCTTCCATGTCCGCAACTTGCTGAGTTACACCATCTGAGAGATCCGGACTTGATTATCAGACCTTGTTACATACTCTGTTCTTGTTCACCAAACCAAAAGAATCTTCAATCTGACTTCTAGTATAAGCATACTATGTACTCTGGATGTGTGGGATAGACTTTGTTGCCATCAATGACAACACTCATGAAGCCATACAGTGTCTCTTGCCAACAAGCATAGTATCACAGGAGAATCTTGTCTACAAGAAAGATTATTTGCACTACTACAAGATGGCGACATGTAGCTGGTTCATGGAAGAAAGGAGAAGCCTTACGTAGCAAAGATCCACATGGAGGCTTAGTGCACACCCGCAGAGTCAAATGGAGGTGGCCTACTTTCTATTGTGTGACTACAATTTCATGACATGTGGTAGTCTTCAGTACCAATATGTGTTTTGATTGTTTAGACTGCCTGATTGGCACAGTTGCATTGGCGATGGACTTTTCAATGGAGTCGAATGGATTTTCAAAGCATTTCAAAAAATTGATCTTGTCATCCTTAATCAAATCAATGGTTTGCATTTAAAATTGTAATTTTTTTTAGTTGCAGATGTTTCTTTCAAGCATCGGGAAGCAAAATAGTGAGCGTCTCTTCAAAAAATTAGATCTTGGATTCTTTGAGGCAAGCACGATGAACTCCCAAGTGGTTACAACAACAGATTATTATCTTCACAAGGAATTTTCATTGTAATGGGTACTTTTATTTTGAATGCAGTTGCTAAGGGTCTCTAAATTCATCAATATACATTTTCTATATTGTATGTCTGGTTTATTGCATTTGTTCAAGGAATAGATTAATTTGCTTTGGATCAGATATAGGGAAAAGTGTATTGTGTTAAGGGATCAACGAAGTAGAATAATAGATAATACTCTTTCTTGGACATATTACTGTAAGGCAGTAATATTATTATTTTGGGTCCTCTGGATATGAAGTTTTTGTTGTCATAAGAAAACATTTACATTGTTGGGTTTGACTTTGTTGCCCTGATAAAGCACCGATCTGGAGCATATTTGCCCAAAGGTCCAAGAAACCTAATAATTTAAAGACAAATCGTTTGAACCATTTTATTTTTGAGTTTTGTTTTAGTTTAGGTGCTGCATGTTCTTAGATTTGAATAATGAAGATAATCCAAGAATGTTTCCAGTCTATGGTTAATCTTACAAATCTTGGTGCATATATATGAGAACATTCTGCCTGGTATTGAAAAGCTATATTTATTGATTGTGAATAAGGGAATACCCCCTAGGTATGGCAGAACCTGAAGTGCAGGGGAGATAGGAGATAATCTTCCACTCTCTTGGCTAAGTCTCTCATTGAATCTGAGTATAAGAAATGGAAAGTCTTTAAGATTTGATGCATGCAAATTTGGTAACCAACATGTGGAACTTTTTAGGTAAACATGGTTGCCTCAGTTGTATTTTGACCAAAAACTTATAGTTTTCTAAAATCTGAGATAGAGTGACTCATCTGTGAATGAGTACTGGGAATAGTTCACTCGTCTTCTCAAATATGTTCCCCAATGTCAACAAGATGACAGGTTTTGCATCTAAAAGTTCATCATGGGTTTGAATGCCCAAATTGGAGGTGAAGTTGGTGTGCATGGTCCTACTACAATGGACCAAGTTTGTGAGAAAGCTATTAAGCATGAATAAAAATTGAAATCTATATCTGCATATAGGGAAAGGAACCATAAAAGTTTAATTGGTCCCAATCTTCCCAGTCATTTAAGAAAAAGGGGAAAAAGAAGAATTTCACTAAGAAAGGTGGCAAAGGATTCAAGGATAATTAGAATGAATCCAAGGGTGAAAAGAAAGGCAATAACAACTCCAAGAAAAATTGAGACAATTCTGGAAAGCCTTATGAAAAGTGAGGACCCATGGGAGGGTGTTATTCATGTGGCGGTGATCATTATGCCAATCAGTGTCCTAATAAGATAGAAGGAACCCAGTCATGAGGAAATCCTTTACCCTCACAACAGGTAGCTTTCCAACAATGGATATATGTAGCATTAGATAATAAGCAAGCTGAATATCAAATCCTCCAATTGAAACTACAAGTATTTTATCTGGGTTTCCAATTTTAGTTTTGATAGATATTGGTGCCACATAATATTTTATTTCTCAAAAAGTTTTAAGTAAGATTTCTAGAAAAGATGGTTACATGAAAAATACTTGGTTATTTGTGTTGGAAACTTACTGGTGTTGTTATTGATGTCAACTCCTAGCAGATCGTTCACTTGGTTTCCAAGTGCTTTTGAGAAAATTTGATAAAAACATGTGCAGTGTAACAAAGGTACCCTCAGACTTTTGCTCCACATTTCTTCCTATTTGAAGATATGCTTATGTAGTTTTGAAGTACTAATCAGAGGTGTTTAGAGGTGTTATATCTAGAGTTTCAGGTTCTGGATCGTGCGGAAGTAGAAGATGTGTTTGACAGAATATTTGACTATGAAAGGAGGTGTCTAGGAGAAATGAGAATGCTTCGCATTTCTCTGCATTAAGATTTCATGTCTTGCAAATCTGGGAGTGTGCTTATATTATCTGTATCCACCTTCCTTTGGATTTTCTAGTGTTGGGATGCTCTGCAAGTTTAGTTCTTGTGTTGGTGATCAGTAATAGTATGTCCTGATGTGCATAATGAAGACATTCTTTGATTCAAATGGTTGCAGCAGTGTTGTAGAAGTTTATGATGATGATGAGTATTTTGGGAAGGTGTGTGAATGCTTTAGAGTATCTCTCTCTAGTCTACATGATGTTCTTGGACTTGGAGAAGCATGAATATGGCCATTAGCTCAGGTTTGGCCAACCTGTCTTACTAGTGCCATTTGCAGAGGTACCTCATGGATTGTGGATGTGATGAGCAGCTTGGTGATATAGATTTGAGTCCTAGTTAACCCTTGACATGGTCCAATTTCACTTCTTTCCATCGTGGAAGTGTTTATGCTGACCTAAGTAATGTTGCATGTGTGTAATGCACACGCTTCATTAGGACTAACCTAATTGAGATAAGTCTTCGTTATAGATGGTATAAATGCAAGATGAAGTTGAATAGACAAAGGTAGAGAAGAACATGTGAATGTGATGTAAGGGTAGTGAAGTTATGTGCAAACTCAAATGCTTATGACTCCAGAATGCAGTGAGCAGAAGGTGTCTACATTTTAGTGTGCCAGAAGTTGCTGGAGGCAGTGAGCCAAAGGTTGTGGATGGCAAGGAGTGGTAGCGGTGGATCTCTCCTGTTTCTTTGAGATAGTGAATCTTTCTGTAATAATCTTCTTCTTTCTTCATGAGCCCTTGGCAGTGAGCCTTTCTCTTGCAGTGAGCCTTTCTTTTGGGAAGTGAGCCTATTGATTTTTGGTGTTGTTATTCATATATATTGTGAGCTAATCCTCACCATGGTTTTTCATTTACTAGGTTTTCCATGTAAATTTGGTGTTCTTATAATGTGTTTGGATGTGTTTGCATTGATGCTTCATATGTTTACATTATACTAATACATTATAAGTGGTTGATGTTTTGAGGGTTTAAAGTTTTAACATATAACTAATTCACCCCACCCATCTCAGTTGTCCTATGCATTGTAACAATTGGTATCAGAGCCGAGTTCCTTGAAGAAGCTTAACCACTTGGGGTAGATCCAGATGGTGCATAGGAAAGGTATTGAGGTTCCAGTGTTTGATGGACCAAATTATGCTTTTTGGAAGACCAAGATGGAAAGCTTTCTCATCTCTTTGGGATATGGCGTATGGAAGCTAGTTGAAAAAAAGTATACCTACTAATGGTCAAAGGATGCAGATGAGTTTAAAGATTATGATAACAATGGCAAGGCAAGGAGTGCTCTTCTAAATATTCTTTCTGATTCTGAATTAGTGAAGGTAATGAGCTACAAAATTGCACATGAGATCTAAGAGAAGCTGGAAAGTACCTATGAAGGAGATAAAAGGTCAAGCAAGAAAAGATGCAGATTTTGAAGACCAAGTTTGAAACTTTGAAGATGTCAAAAGATGAAAATATTGCAAGCTACATGTAGAGAGTGGATGAAGTTGTCAATTGCATCAATGGTCTTGGTGGAAAGCTGGAGGAAAGTGAAGTGATAAAGAAGGTACTAAGAACTCTTCCAAAATCTTATAGTGCTAAAGTTTCTACTATTGAAGAAACTCAAGATCTGGATAAGTACTCTAGGGATAAAATGTTTGGTACTCTAACTACTTTTGATATAAGAGAATTTGGTCAAGAAGATTCAAGAAACGAAACTGCTTTTAGGGCTAGAAAGACAAAAAAGAAGGTTGAATCAAATCAAGATGATTTTCATGAAGTGGAATCAAATTTTGTGAGTAGATTAAGAAAGGGCTCTGGAAAATACAGAGGTAAGTTACCTTTCAAATGTTTCAGTTGTGGAAAGATAGGCCATTATGCTTCAAAATGTCCAATCAAAATTTCTAATGACAAATACAAGGATAACAAAGGTAAATCATTCAAGAAAAGTTATTATGTTAAAGAAGATGACAACATATCTGATGATGAGTCTGACTATCCAGATGATGATGGTAATGAATGCTTGTTCATGGCTTTGAATGTTGGTACTAATTCTACTAATCTTAGAAGATGTATGAAGGATATTGCTTCAGAAATAGGGCACCACATTGAAGGAGCATTGGTTACTGCTTTCCATGCCAAAGAGGAGGAAGATCTCTAGTTAATTGATAGTGGGTGTTCAAATCATATGACAGGTGATAAGAATAAGTTAGAGAATCTTGATAAGTTTGATGGAGGTTTTGTTAAGTTTGGAGATGATGCATCTGCTAAGATCTATGGAAGAGGTTCAAACAGTTTTGATGGCAAGCACAATACATATGATGTCCTTTATGTCAAGGGTCTCTAACACAATCTTCTAAGTGTAGGACAAATGTGTTGCAGAGGATATAATCTTGTGTTTTAGGATGGTGGCTATGAAATCAGAAAAGAAGACTCTAGAACTCTGATTGCTATAGGAACAAGGACAAAAAGAAATATATATTAGCTCAAAGGTGCTAATGGTGTGTGCCTTATGACTCAAATTAATGAAATTTGGATATGGCATAGGAGAATGTGTCACATCAATTTTCATAGCCTAGTGAAGATCAACTCTACTGAAGTTGTGAGGGATTTGCCAAAGATTACAAAACCTACCAATACAACCTGCAAAGAATATTAGATTGGGAATCAAACAAGGAAGAATTTCAAGATCAAAGAGTATTCTACCACTAGACCTCTAGATTTGGTGCATACAGACCTATGTGGACCTACAAGAGTGGGAATATTTCAAGGTGACAGGTATTTCATGTTGTTGATTGATGATTTCTCTAGAATGACCTGGGTAACTTTTCTCAAAGAAAAATCAGAAGCTCTAGATAAGTTTAATGCTTTTAAGGCTATGGTTGAAACTAAAATTGATTTGAAAGTCAAGTGTTTGAGGTCTGACAGAGGTGGTGAGTTCACCTCCAATGAGTTTATTTGCTTTTGTGAAGATCATGGAATAAAAAGGCATTTGTCAGCACCTAGGACTCCTCAGTAGAATAGAGTTGTGGAAAGGAAGAATAGGATAGTTCAGGAAGCAATAAGGACAATGATGAAAGAAGCAAATCTACTAGATATCTATTGGAGAGAAGCCATTCATACAATAATCTACATACAAAACAGAGTGCAAGCCAGGGTCAATAGTTTAAAGACTCCATATGAACTATGGTATGGAAGAACTACTATAAAATACTTTAGAGTGTTTGGAAGTAAATGCTACATTAGGAGATATGAAGATAACTTGGAAAAGTTTGATACAAGATCGGATGAAGGAATCTTCCTTGGATACTCTACAAAGAGCAAGGCTTATAGGTGCTATAACAAGAGGTTGAAGAAGTTAGTGGAAAGTGCAAATGTCAAAGTGGATGAAGAACCATACCAAAGTTCAGTGCTATTAGAAGGATATGAATTAGATGAGAATCATTGCAGAGAAGCAGAAAGTGAGGAAGAAAAGGAAAAATAGAAGCAAGATGATGAAGAAGATGCTCTGGAGAAGATTCCCAAGACTCCCAAGTATGTGCAGAAGAATCATTCTGATGATCAAATCATTGGAGATAAGAACAAAGGTGTTTTAACAAGGAGAAGTATTACTACGGTAGATGAACAGGTAAACTTGTTCTTACTATCTCAAATAGAAGCCAAAATAGTGACTAAAGAATCCAGAAATGAGTACTAGATCAAGTCTATGGAAGAAGAATTGATGCAGATTGAGAAGAATCAAACTTTGGAAATTGTTCCAAAACCAACAGACAAGAATGTGATAAGAACTAAATGGGTCTTCTAGAACAAATTGAATGGGAATGGGGAAGTAGTCAGTGTATACACCTAAAAATGGCTCGAGTCAAATTAAATAAATATTTTAATATTTATTTTATTCTCATTCCTCTATCAATAAATAAATATACTAATTTATTTATTTGATTCATATTCATCTTAATCTTCCAAAAATTAAATAAAAATCAATTATTTTAATTAAATCATCCAAATTCCTCTAAATCATCCTTAATTGAATAATTCCAAATTATTTAATTAATCATCTATCCTAAAGTCTTAATTCTATAAATCCACATCATGTCCACCTCACTTTACACCTCATCATGTTGCACACATAATTGAATATTTCTAATATTTAATTATATAATTTATCCTCACCCACATGTCTTATTTATCCTCTAACCATCCCTATTCTTAAGAACTTGGTCTTACCATGTCATCATAGTCAAAGGACACTTAGAGACACATGTCTCATAGTTCCTAGATTCTTTTCAAAAACTCTACAAAGAAGGACTCCTTCTTTGACCCTTGTCTTTTGGTCCTTGAGAGCATTGTGATAAGTGGCTTCTTGCTCACACCTTTCTCTCCACCTTGTCATCGTAGGAGGAACATTTTCCTTATTCCTCTCCCTCTTCCCAACTAATCAATTCTCTACCGTACACATCACAAGACTCATTCCTCCACCATGGATCTTTTGACACTTGGATTTGAGCCTCCTTGGACTATAAAAGCAAGTTCCTCACCTCCATTTTGCATCACATGACCTATAGTACTTACATGTTGCAAAAATTCCATCAAGCAATCAAGTGTGCCTTTGGCCCCCCATTTGCATTAGTTTCATAATCTCCATAGTTGCATCTTCATTAGCTGCATATTATCACATCATTATCAATATCATTAGCTTCACATTATCATTATCATTAGCTTTGCATTGTAGAAATCCTTGAACACATTGCATTTTCATCCACAAAATCCATTCCTCTCTTTGTCATCTTGGAAAGCAAGGAAGTACATTTATGAGAGCAATATTATCATCTACAAGATCATTGAGAAGATAGGAAACAATGGAACTCATAGGTTAAATCATTTTAGCAAGGTATATCTTATGTTTTCTACATTTTTCTTAGTTTCATTGATGTATTGAATTTGAGTAGGAATTTTAGAGTATTTGTGGTATCTTAGTAGGTTCCTGCAATAGTTTCAAATTATCAATCACATTTTGGCACCCACTGTGGGGTCTACCCCAATTTTAACTTCCAGATTTAAGTTTTTGGTGTACTTATAGTCATGACAAGTCATTTTAGCACATTCGAGTTCCAGTTATGCGCACCTGTGAAGAAAAGTTGTAGTCTGACACATATGATCATTCCTGCTACGCATATGACTAATTCTATCGTGCATGCATTATTTTTGCACATTTAACTCACCTTGTTGCGCATTCAACACTTCTTGCTGCGCATTTGTCTTCATGTGCATATAACTTATTTTGCAGTGCATTCATTGTCTATTTCAGTGCATCTAAGATTAGGCAATTTTAGTATAAGTTTTTCTGATAATTTTTTAAGCTAACTTTTGGTGTAGCTATCATCGATCATCAAAGAACTATATTCAGACTACTGACAATTGGTTTTGCAGATTTAGGGCTTGGTTTAGACATCATTTACTCTACCTTGCATACAATCTTCACTTAGTTTTAATTAGGAGGAGTAACTCTATCTTGAATACAATCTTCACTTAGTTTTAATTAGAAGGAGTAATTCTATCTTGCATACAATCTTCACTTAGTTTTAATTAGGAGGAGTAATTCTATCTTGCATACAATCTTCACTTAGTTTTAATTAGGAGGAGTAATTCAAATCTTGCATACAATCTTCACTTAGTCTAAACTAGGAGGATAAATGGACAATCTTGCATACAAATCATTCACTTAGTCTAATTATGAGGTTTAAATTGGACAAATCTTGCATAACAAACTTTCATACAATCCAAATTTAGCATAAATAGGGGGTAGTAATTTGATTATCTTTCTTTTATTGTTATCATGCAAATATGGCATTTTGTGTTGTTATAATAGTCACACTTAGCTTAATCTAGGCGGTCAATAAAGAAGTGTTTGTCGTGCTTGCAAAGGTGATAGGCATATGCTCTCCCCTTGCAACATCTTGGTTGATCAAAAAGCCAAACTCACCTCCACTTTTCTTGTTTACCCTTAGAAAGGCATGCTCTTGGATTGCAATTCATCCAAGAGGGACGACCTTAAGTGGAGCTTTCCTTTGACCCACTATGTAAATGAGATAAGGTGAAAGCCAAGTCTTAACCAGCGTCAGCCTTGCCTTTTGGTGCCAAATCAAAAAAAGGTGTACTAGCACTTTGTGGAAATGATTTTCGCATTGTGTGAAGTATTTGAAGATTGGTCAAATCTTTTAGTAGCTTGCCACATGCTCACAAGGCATTGGTCCCTCAAAGTTACTAAGAACCATTGTTTTAGAGACCAAAATCCCTTTACTTGTTGACACAGGAGGTCGAACCTCTAAAGCTGCCCAACATTTTCACTAATCAATGTGTAGAGACAGAATTCACTCTTTATGGGGAATGAAACTTGGTATGCCCGAGAAGTGTGTGATGTGTAAAGGGGAGCCAGTGCTACCAAGTTTTTAGCTGTCTACCTTGATTTAAGTGGCTAGAGAAATCTAAGTTTGGATTCAACAAGTAGTATCCATTTCTTGCCTAGGATTGTACTTGTCTTCAAATTTGTTTTAAACACTAAATATCACAAACAAACATCAAAATGTACTACTTACTGTGTTTTCTTACCTAAAAATAGACAAATCATTAGCAAAAACATTTAGGTTGCATAGAAAAACATGCCTAAAAACAAGAAAAAATGGTCAAACACTGCAAAAACATAGAACTGTGCATTTGAAATTTATTGTTGTGCATTTGACACTTATTTTTCCGCATCCAATTCCTACTGCGCATATACAATATATTGCTGCACAAAATTGGCCCATACATCTTTCTGTGCATATAAACCACAGAATCTTGCATTCAGAACTACGCATACAATAAACAATCATGCGCATTTAAAACCTGTTTCTACACATTTGAACCTGTGTATCCACAACAGTGAGTTGTTCCCAACATTTTGAGAAAAAAACAAAACTAGTTTTAGATACCCATTTCTGCTCAGAATACACTTGAGAAGTCATTGAAGCCATAAAAATTTATCTTGTACCCATTTTCAGACATTTCACTCACATACTAGACTTTGCCTTTCCCAAATCAAACAAAATCAAATTTTCCCAAAGGTACCATTTAGATCTCAATATTCAAACAAAACAATTTGGTTAGTTTCCCTATCAGGATCAAATCATCCTCTATCAAGAAACTACACTAAAAACATCTTGACAAGGTTAGTCTACATCAATAGTGATTCCTATCATCCCTATTTTGACTCACTTTGGATTAACACTTTGATTGCTATACATCATTGCTCAAAACCATTGTTTGAAACAAAGATCAAAACTCAACCTTAGAGAATTTTACCACTAAACAAATTCAAATCCAATCTTTCACTCAAGACTACATATCACAAAACATCACTTACATACACAAGTCTTTCATCCAATTTCACTCATATCACACTTTTGTATGGTTGAAACTAGGTCTCAAGCCAAAAGAAGAAAATAAATGGATTACACAAATAGTAGTGAGCACTCCTCTAGTGATGGAGAGGAAGAAATCCACCAAGAAGAAATTGATAAATACATGCAAGATCCAAAATTCCAAAGGTTGATGGATAAGGTCGTATCAATAGACCCTCACAAATACTTCCTCTTACTTGCACAACAAGGAGCCAAGCTACCAACTGATTTTGACATCTCAAAATTGAGAGAAACAATCCCATCAAATGAAATAGAATCTCCCAAAACTGAAAAAGAAGCTCCCAAGAATGAAAAGGCTAAGGATATATCAAATCCTTTAGATACACTCACACAACAAATCCAAGCCTTACAATAACAATTTGTGGACCTACAAATGGGAACTTCCACAAAACATTACTCATTAGAGGATATATCTCTATATCCTTTTGACAAAAGCTTAGTCATGGTACCTTTCCCTATAAGATTTGAAGTCCCTAAATTTGACAAATATAGGGGAAAAGGTGATCCACATGACCACATTAGAGAATTCAGCGCTGCATGCTTAGAAGTCGCCCATAATGAGACATATCTTATGCGACTCTTTCCATGCAGCCTAGGAGGTCAAGCTATGGAGTGGTTCTCCCGTCTATCTCTCAGAATTCGAACATTCAATGAACTAGTGGACATGTTTGTCACTCACTTTTCATACAACATTGAACATGAGATTTCAATATTAGATCTATGCAATAACAAATAAAATAGTGGAGAATCTTTCGCCACTTTCTTACAAATGTGGAGACAACCTGCTAGTAAATGTCCTTATCATATTCCTGAAAAACAAATGATTGAAATGTTTATCCATAACTTGAATACCGAATTAAGCTATCAAATACAAATCCAATGTCCTACTTCCTTTAGTAAGGTCATTGAAATGGGATTACTTATCGAGAAATCTTTGATGGCTAAAGGACAAATCAAAATATATAAGGATGTCCCTAGTTCAAACAACAACATGGATAAATCAAGGTTTTAGATTGAAAATAAGAATGTTGTAAATGACAGAGTTGTAGATGCAAAACATGTGACACCAAAACAACCAATTCTAAATCTATCAAGTCCACACAACAATACTACTCCAAACAAACCTACAAACAATCAACCAAGACCAACAAATTTTCCTCCTCGTAGAAAATTTACACCATTGGGTGAATCAATTGAATCTTCCCTAAGGAAGCTCATAGCAAAAAACCTCATAACACTTCCTATGGTAAGAGAATATGAACCCAAGTTCAAACCCTCTTGGTGGAGTGATGCTGATTTTTGTGAATTCCATAGAAGTAAAGGTCACAAGACAAATGATTTCCAATGATTGAAACACACCATCCAAGATTTGATAGATCGAGGAGATATATCAATTGATGGACATGCATCCAATGATGACCATTTGGCATTCAAGAATCCACTCCCTAACTATGAGAATGGAGGTCCCTCAAAGAAAAACAATAATGGTGGTAACAATGCCAATTACATAAATGTTTCATATGAATACATCGTTAACCACATCTCTGAAAGTGATTCACATGTAAATGTGGTTACTATAAATAACAAGCCTGATTGTAATGTAACCACTCATCATGGAAAGATTACTCTCCAAGGGGCTCCACCTAAACCATCATCCATATCCAATTAGTATAATGTCCTAGACCAACTCCAAAAGACACCCGTGCATATATCTATTTTGGAGCTTTTGCGTCTCTCACCATCCCATAAGGCTATCCTAGAAAAATCTCTATTGGAAACTGCTGTGCCAAAAAATCTAGCCCAAGAGCAATTCCAGGCCATGGTAGAACATCTTACTACCCCTCACTTCCTATCTTTTACCAAAAAAGATGACATGTCCGTTACACAACCTCACAATGTATCCCTTCATATCGAAGCCCTCATTCATAAGCATAGAATAAAACAGGTCCTTATATATGGAGGGTTAGGTTTAAATATATGTACATTAAAATTAATCCTTGCATTGGGGTTCTCTAAGAATACTGTTGACCCAAAGAAGAAGATCACAATCAAAGCCTATGATGAAGAAGAAAGGACATCTAAAGGTACTATTGTTTTTCCCATACGAGTTGGACTGGTAAAGAAAGATGTGGTTTGCTAAGTGTTTGATATGGAACTTGCCTACAATATCCTCCTCGGCTAACCTTGGATACATGCGATGAAGGCCATACCATCCACCTATCATCAATGTATAAAGTTCCCTTACAATGGCCAAGAGATCACTATCGAAGGTGATCCCGATCCATTTCAATACTGCAACACCATCAAACCAAAGCCTAAAGTTGTCATACCTACCAATCGAGAAAGCTCATCCTCTACAGCCCTTGTTGACCCAAGTTCAATACCTTCTACATCAAAAACCATCGAACTAAATGTCAAGCTCAAAGATAAAGGGATAGGAGAGTATTCCATTGAGCAAACTTTTTTCCTTGCAAAACTACCCCTATCACCCATGTCTTATGGCAAAACCCTTTATGGAAAAACCACATACATTTAAAACTCCTCATAGTCCTTTTATCAAATGGGGTGCACTATCAGATGAAAGTGATGAGAAAGATGTCCTTCAATAGTTGTATAAAGAAGAGGATATGGAATCCAAGCCACAAGATCAACAACCCCAACTACAAACTGATCAATATGGCCCAGGTTTTTCTATCTTACAGAGAATGGGATATGATGGTCATAGTCCCATAGGCTTGAGAAAAGAAGGTATCATTGAACCTATACAACCTTCTTCCCTATCAGCCTGAGACACTACAGGGCTAAAGTACAAAGGAAAAGACAAGGAAAAGGTTACCACCAACCTAGTTGAGCAAATTAACAAATTGCAAGAAGAGAGTGAAACAGACTCTAACCAATGGGAATGGGATAGTCTTTTTGAACTATCTTGTGAAGACAAGGGCATCGATGTAGTTCAAACATATAGCTCAACAAATACATACCATAAGGTTGAAATCTTAGGGTCTAGATTGCTAGAGTTTGATTCATAACATACCGAGAGTGAGTCTCAAGAGGAAGGTCAGATGTCACACTTAATAGAAAATACTGAGGAGAGTACTATTTTAGAACTTATAAATACTCCCACAAACCTAGACAACTCCTCTATCCTAACCATCATTTCCCTTAAGTCAAACCAACATGATGATCCCCTACCTTTAGTACATCCTGAACTTATAGATTGGGAACTACAAGAGGCCCCCGAACTAGATACCTTTCAAAATGATGATGCTATCATTGACTATCTAGAACTAAGGGATAACTTACCATCAGGAGATCATAAAGCTAGCTTTGCTATAGAACTCAATGACAGGACTTATTTTGGAGAGAGTGCCAAGCCTTTTAGTCACAAAAATGTAAAATAAAGAGTAGATCTAATGGTGAAAACCGCTATGCGGCAATGTTAGATCGCGAAAAAAGTAAAAAAATAAAAGATGAATTTGATGGTGAAAACCTCTCTGAGGCACCAAAGGATGAAAGGCTTGACACTCTTCCCAATATCACACATCAGGAGAGGTCCTCAATTTTGATAGAACAAGTAGAACCTGTTAGCATTGGCACAGAAGACAATCCAAGAATAATACATATGGTAGAATCTCTATCTGAGCAAGAAAAGCCTGAATTCATCCAATTCTTCAAACAAAGATAGATTAATTTTTCTTGATCCTATGTGGATATGCCTAGACTTGATCCATATCTCATAATGCATCATTTACCACTAGCTCCAGGAGCTAAACTAGTCAAACAAAAACTAAGGAAGATGCATCCGCATATCGCACTGTTAGTGAAGGAAGAATTAAAGAAGCTATTAGATGTTGGGTTTATCAGACCAATTGACTATCCAGAATGGATTTCCAATATTTTTCTTGTCTCAAAACTAGATGGAAGGATTTGAATTTGCAATGATTTCAGGGATTTGAATAAGGCTTGCCCCAAGGATGACTTTCCTTTGCCTAATATTGACATCATTGTGGACCTTACAACGAGGCATACTATGTTATCTCTCATGGATAGGTTTTTTGGCTACAATCAGATCAAAATAGTACCAGAAGACCAGCATAAGACCGCTTTTACATATCCATGTGGTACATATTACTGGTGTGTGATGCCATTTGGACTGAAAAATATAGGAGCAACATACCAAAGAGCAATGGCAACAATTTTCCATGATATGATGCACACCATCATGGAAGATTATGTAGATGATATTCTAGCCAAATCACTCACAAGAGAAGGACACCTACAGGTATTAGATAAGATATTCTAGAGACTGGAGCAATTCAACATCTGCTTGAATCCAAAGAAGTGTGTGTTCGGAGCAACATCTGGCAAACTTTTAGGGTACATAGTTTCAGCCAAAGGAATTGAGGTGGATCCGGCTAAAGTAAAAGAAATAATGGACATGCCACCACCTAGAAATATCAGTCAACTGAGGTCATTACGAGGTAAGCTACAATCTATCCATTGGTTTATATCACAATTAGCTGACAAATATCATCCATTTACCCACCTCCTTCACAAGAACATTCCTTTCAGATGGGATGAGGGGTGTGAACAAGCTTTTAACCTATTGAAAGAGTACCTGATGAATCCTCCAATCTTGATGCCTCCAATACAAGGCAAACCACTTTTGCTTTATATTTCAGCTACACCAACTACTCTAGGAGCTTTATTGGCACAACAGGACTATGAAGGAAAGGAATGGACCATTTACTACACCAATCAAACATTGGTAGGCTATGAGATACAATACACACCTATTGAACAAGCACATGCCTTGCTGTAGTTTTTTCATCCCAAAAACTAAGACATTATATGCTCACACATTCAATCAAGTTGGTAGCAAAGATAGATCCATTGAAGTATTTGCTTATTAAGGCTACTCTAATAGGAAGACTATCAAAGTGGGTAATGATTATCAATGAGTTCGACATTGAGTATGTGGACAGAAGAGCTATAAAAGGCCAAGTGATTGCAGATCAGTTAGCGGATGCACCATTGCAGGATAACAATCCATTAAGCTTTGAGTTTCCAGACGAAGCCATTTTTAGCATAACAACCCAAGCATGGAAAATCTATTTTGATGGATTGTATACTCAGCATGGGTCAAGATTAGGCATTTTGTTGGTCACACCTCAAGGGGATACAATCCTGAAATCATATCGACTACTTTTCCCCTGTACCAACAATGTGGCAGAATATGAGGCATTGGTCATTGGTCTTAAAATGGCTGTAGAATGGAAATTCTGGGAGCTTTATGTATTTCAAGATTCACAACTAGTTATCAATTAGGCAAATGATGACTATCAAACCAAGGATGAAAAGTTAATACCCTACAAGCGTATGGTAGATGACTTTAAAGAATATTTTGTTGTGATTTCCTTTGGACAAATACCAAGACTGGAGAACAAAGCTGCAGATGCAATGGCAACCATTGCATCACTACTGGATATACCTAAAAATTAGTCACGTTATGAGTTCTTAGTAGAGCCAGTGTCTCATCTATCTTACTATATCCCTGAAACCAAAATCATATGCCACATAGTAGGATCCAATTCTCCCTTGTACAGAAATATCTATACCTATCTGAAAGAGAACAACTTACCACCCAGTTTATCCAATAATCAAAGATGAACCTTCATCCGTCAAGCCTCCTGCGATACCATAATTGCCTATACCCTTTATCGACGAGGTCTTGATGGTACTCTCCTTAGGTGTCTTGAAAGTGAGGAATATCAAACCACTTTGAGAGAAGTTCACGAAGGAATTTGTGGAACCCACTCTAGTGGTCCTACCTTGGCTAAGAAACTCATGCGTCTGGGATACTATTGGCCAACTATGAAAATGGACTCCTATCATTTTGTGAAAAGGTGCAAGAAATGCCAAATTCATGGAAATTTAATACATGCACCGGTACAAGAGCTATAGCCTTTAACGACTCCTTAGCCTTTCTACCAATGGGGACTCGACTTAGTGGGCAAGATCCGCTGCCATCATCCAATGACCATATATTCATAATAACCATCACTAAGTACTTTACTAAGTGGATCCAAGCCATACCCCTAGCCAATGTCATAGGCAAGCAAATTGCCTCGTTCATCCTGAATTATATCATTTGTCACTATGGCATTCCTTTATCCATTATCACTGACAATGGCAGACCCTTTAAAAATTAGGATGTCAAAGAGCTCTGTGACAAGTTCCATATACAACACCATTTTTCCACCCCGTACTACCCCCAAGGAAACAGTAAGGCGAAGGCGTCTAATAAAACCATCTTGAAAATCTTGAAGAAGACTGTCAATGATGCCGGTCATGATTGGCATAGCCAACTGAATCCTACTCTATGGGCCTATCATACAAGTATCCACACACCCACAAGTGCAACACCATATTCCCTAGTCTATGGCTTCAAAGCCATCTTGCCCATTGAAGTCAAGTTACCATCCTTGCGAGTATCATTAAAAGGTCTAATAACCGATGAAGAATATCAGGTTTCCAAACTGCAGGATTTAGAACTATTGGAGGAAAGAAGACAAAATGCCTTTAATCATCTAAAATCTTATCAAAAAAGGATGTCAAGAAGTTACAACCATAGACTAAAACCCAGAGTCTTTCAAGTCGGTGACCTAGTTCTCAAAGAAAACCCTAGAAACCAGCAGGATAGGGAAAAGAAAGGCAAGTTTGAACCCAACTGGCTTGGTCCATATGTAATCATTGTTACCTATGGATTAGGACCCTATCAACTAACAACATCAAAAGGTGAGCTGTTTGATGACCCAATCAACAGTATGCATCTTCGTAAGTTTTATACCTAAA